>CM056055.1:81848223-82438860 GCA_029574335.1 Rana kukunoris | reverse complement strand
TGCATGGCACAGTGGCTGCATTTGGCATGGCATAGTGGTGACAATTGATGGCACAGTGATTGCTTTTGATGGCATGGCACAGTGGTGACAATTGATGGCACAGTGGCTGCATTTGGCATGGCACAGTGGTGACAATTGATGGCACAGTGACTGCGTTTGATGGCATGACCCCACAGCTCTGGACCCCCTGCATGTTACACAGACACCCTTCAGTTCACACCCCCTTCAGTTCACACCCCCTTCAGTTCACACCCCCTTCAGTTCACACCCCCTTCAGTTCACACCCCCTTCAGTTCACACCCCCTTCAGTTCACCCCCCCTTCAGTTCACACCCCCTTCAGTGCAGACACTCCCCCCTTAGTGAAACCCCCCTCAGTGCAAACACCCCCCAGTGAAACCCCCCCCCCCCACATTCAGTACCTCAGATCAGCGCAGCAACGGTCACAGCACATGGACAGAAGGTCCTCTCTGTACACACAGAGAGGAGGGGGAGGCGGCAGCAGCTTCACTCGATTGTGCCTGTGTGCCGAGCACCGCTAACAGCCGTGGCTTTGAGAGGAGGGGATGGATGGTGCCACGGTGTCACCCCCTTAACCCCCCTCCTCTCGTACCCCGGCGCTCGGCAGGCAGATAAATGTCACTCCGACCCCCCCCACTTAGTATGCCTCTGGGTGGCACCGCCCTCTCAGAGGAATTCCCCAATCCCACGGGGCGAGAGGCGGCCAGAGGCGGAGCGCCCACAGCCCATCTGCGCTCGCCTCACTCCAGCCCCCTTTGAAGCATAGGCCGCAAAGCCGCGGACTCAATTAGCAGCGATCCCGGCACGAGGAGATCGCAGGTGGGGACCGGATTAAAAGGTCTGTCGGGCCGCATACGGCCCGCGGGCCGTAGTTTGCCCATCGCTGTCCTAGAAGCTCAAGTGTACATTTTCATACAAGCATTAATCACTAAGGGGGAACTCTAACAAGCCTTATAATGTATTATTAGTATAGGGGAACTATAGCCTATCAATGCATTGATATCTATGGGGGAACTCTAGCCTTTCAATCCCTCCTTTTATTGCATAGGCTCTAGCCTACACGATCACTCATTATACCATTTCTGCTCTATGGTCAACATTGCCATGCTGACATTCTCACACATTTTCACATGGGGTTTAGTCATTTTTCCAATAGCGCAAAGGGTTATTTTAGCAATCCGATATATAACAAAAACAACTATAGGGGAATGCATTGATATCTACGGGGGAACTCTAGCCTTTCGGACAGGTTGAGCGCACAAGCAGCTGTTATTCATGGCATGCCTTGAATGTGTTACCCTAATTTTAAGAACCTTGTAATTGTTTGAGAGGCAATAACTGACCCTGCAGATTCCATGTAACACTTGTGACCCCAAAGGCAATTGTTTGAAAATTTTATTTCCAGGATAGGGTGAATAGCTGAGTCTTGGTACTGTGAACCGGTTTGAATAAAATCCTTTGATCCTGTGTTGCAGAGTGCAACAACCACTCCCTAAAACAAAAGATGGTTCTGAGCAGTTTGTAAATTTTACAGTAGGATATTTGTAAGAATGTTGAAGGGTATTTAAATCACTGATTGAATATGGCCCAAAGGAATGCAAGATGTAAGGGACATCCCCCCTCACATCCCTCCGAGTGAGCGAACCCCTTCATTGTAGAGAGGGCTTTGTGGCCACCTTGGTGTGCTTTGTTACAAATGTGCCGAAATAAGGTCTGAATATGGACTTGGAATATAAAGCCTGGGGAGAACATTGTGGTACCATTTGAGGTGGTAGAAACCTGTGGGAAGGATTTAGAGCCTCTTCCTGTGGTAGAAAGATTTTTTCTCATTCGTTCATTGACAGACACTACCTTCTTTATTCATAATCATAGGGTTATATCACCCCCTACAGGAGTAAGAAACTAGGCAGACAAAAGACTTGGCTACGCCCATGGGCAGTTATACAGTGTCACGAAAGCATGAATCAGACGTACAACAATATATAAATGAATAAGAAGGCTTTTATTGAAAACCAAACAGCAAGGTAAAAGTCCAAACGGATGATCAAACAGCCAGCAGAGTCTTCAACCGGAGCCAGGATCGATAGCCAGGAATGGGAGTCAGCCAAGCCGGAGTCTGTAGCCAGAGAGATGGTGAAACAAAGTCGGGGATCAGGAGCCAGAAGGATAGTCCGTAGGAGCCGGGTCGGTAACCAAGAACAAGCAGCACGATCACAGAAGGGTGTCGTACAAGAGGCCCAAGCAAGGAAATGCTGCTGCAGCTGCCGTCATATATATATATATATATATATATATATATATATATATATATATATATATATATATAATTATATATATATATATATATATATATATATTATATATATATATATATATATATATATATATATACTGAGCATCCAGCTCCTCCCAGTGGGAAGGAGAAGCAGCAGGGTGTGGTAGGTTATAAGAACCCCATGAGCAAGATGGCTGCCAGCACATGTCAGAGATAAGAAGCCAGCAAGGAGGTAAGACCATGACATACAGGCCTTCATTTTTTTCTGCCCAGTCAGGAGTAAGGATCTAGTTCCCTGTTGGGATCTCTTGTCCTGGCAAGAGGACAAGACGCATACGACCGGGTCTCGAGTCATGTATAAAAGCGCCCCCACTTTGGTTGCGAGGAGGTTCTGTCTGGAGCGATGCCCACTTGGTCCTGGTATGGTGAGTAATGTCCCCCTCTCCCCTTAGGTATTTTTTTAGTGGTGGAAGCAGGCCCCTCCCCGGGTTAGTTGGTCCTACAGGTCCCTTCTATCCCGACACCTTCTTTTTTTCGGCGGCCATGTTTGTGTAGCTCGGCGGACATGATATGGTGGATTTTTGGTTCAGGCAACCGTGGCCATTACTGTGTAGCCCAGGACACCGTTTTTTTTTTGCAGACGGAAGCCCCTCTTTTTAATCCCGGCACTCCTGTGCTTTCTGCTCCCTTGGACGCCACGTGTGTAGAGGTCGACATCTGAGGCAGCAAGTGCTACGCTAGTGGGGTGGCAAGTCTGTGGATTCCTCCTCTCTGCTGTGTGGTGTCTTGATGGTCCGGTACCAATACCGCTGTGGGGGGTGTCCCATTGTAGTGGTCACTCTTGGTGTGGGGCTCTCATTTTTTCTCTTATGGAGTCTCGGGAGCATGTTTTCCTGCCTGACCCCCCTGTCAGAGGCTGCAGATACCTCTTGGATCCCAGTCATCCATTGACGCACTGACGGCAGACCTGGAGTATTTTGTGTCCCGCGTGGAGGTGGTTCTCGGGCAGCGGACTAGCAAGAAGCGTCCCCGGCCTTCCCCAAATGTCACTGCAGCCACCTGTCAGTGCCCCCATCAGTGCCAACCACCTGTCAGTGCCCATCAAACTGTCACATGGCATTAAAAAAAAAGTATTGGTAATCGGTATTGGCGAGTACATGAAAAAAAGTCTTGGTACTTGTACTCGGTCCTAAAAAGTGGTATCGGGCCAACCCTAGTCTCCAGGTATCTCATCAATCTGAGAATATTAAACTAAAATAAAGGACAGAAGAGAATAGGAAAAAGAGGAGTATAACCCTTTCATGACTAAGCCCATTTATGACATTTGGTGTTTACAAGTTAAAATCTGTATTTTTTGCTAGAAAATTACCTAGAACCCCCAAACATTATATATATTTTTTTAGCAGAGAATCTAGAGAATAAAATGGCGATTGTTGCAATATTTTATGTCACACGGTATTTGTGCGGCGGTGTTTTAAACGCAACTTTTTGGGGAAAAATTTACTTTAATGAATTAAAAAAAAATGAAAAAGTAAAGGTTAGCCCAATTTTTTTGCATAATGTGAAAGATGAAGTTGCGCCGAGTAAATAGATACCAAGCATGTCACGCTTTGTAATTGCACGCACTCGTGGAATGGCGTCAAACTACGGTACCTAAAAATCTCCATAGGCGACGCTTTAAACTTTTTTTACGGTTACCAGGTTAGCGGCACAGAGGTGGTCTAGTGCTAGAATTATTGCTCTCGCTCTCACGATTGCGGCGATACCTCACATGTGTGATTTGAACACCGTTTTCATACGCGGGTGTGACTTCCGTATGCGTTTTCTTTGTTGCGCAAGCTCGTGGGGAGGGGGGCGCTTTAAAAAATTTTTTTTTTCTTATTTATTTTTATAATATTAAATTGTGTTTTTTTTTTTTTTTTTTTACATTTTGATTACCTTTAATGCTGTCACAAGGAATGTAAACATCCCTTGTGACAGTAATAGGTGGTGACAGGTACTCTTTATGGAGGGATCGGGGGTCATTGACAGCCGAGAAACCCGGAAGTGACGTCATGACGTCGCTTCCGCGTTTACACATTGCAGGCTGAATCAAAGCCGCGTACGGCTTTCATTCAGTCTGCACCCGCACACAGGACACGTCGGATCGGGTCTCCGGTGGGACGGGAGGCCCGGTCAGAGCGGCGAGAGGCGGCGGGAGGGGGGCTGTCCCCTCCCGCTTCCCCGGCATAACAACCGAGCGGCTTTTAGCCGCATCGGTTGTTATGTTTGGAAAGCCAATCGCCGGCTCTAAACAACGGTACCGGGATGATGCCTGCAGCTGCAGGCATCATCCCGGTATAACCCCTGAAACCCGAGGACGCATATGTGCGTACGCTCGGCATGAAAGGGTGGGAGAAGGGAATTGAAAGAGAGAAGTGCCTAACGAGAGGTTAATGTAGATTTGGGAGTTGACGGAACATCTTGGTTAACCGCTTGAGGGCCACCGCACAACTGTATACGTCAACAGAATGGCACTGCTGGGCACAAGGGCGTACATGTAGGTCCACTGTAAGATCCCAGCCGTGGGTCGCGAGCGCGCTGCCGCGATCTGGTCCTCTTCTCAGTGACTGTCCCCACTGGAACAGTGGACCCGATTGCCGCTGGTGTCCCGCGATCGGGTCACAGAGAGGAAGAACCGGGAGAGGCAAACAAACCCCTCCCCGTGCTTCCTAGTGTGGCTGTCACTGATCGTTTTGTTCCCTAGCAAAGGGACCGACGATCAGTGACGTCACACGCACAGCCAGAGCCCCCCCACCACACAGTAAGAATCACATATTAGGACACACTTAACCCCTACAGCACCCCTCCTTGTTAACCCCTTCACTGCCAGTGTCATTTTTACAGTAACTGCATTTTTATAGCACTTTTCGCTGTAAAAATTACAGTGGTCCCAAAAATGGTGTCAAGTGTCCGATGTGTCCGCCATAATGTCGCAGTCACGATAAAAATCGCTGATCGCCACCATTACTAGAAAAAAAAATTCTATAAAACTATCCCCTATTTTGTAGACACTATACATTTTGCACAAACCAATCAATTAACGCTTATTGCGATTTAATTTTTTACCAAAATATGTAGAATACGTATCGGACTAAACTAAGGGAAAAAAACATTTTTTATATCTTTTTTGTGGATATTTATTATAGCAAAAATTAAAAATTATTGAATTTTTTTCTAAATTGTCGCTCTATTTTTGGTTCTAGCGCAAAAAATAAAAACCGTAGAGGTGATCAAATACCACTAAAAGAAAGCTCTATTTGTGGGGGGAAAAAACGTGCAATTGTCAGTTGAAGCGACGCAGTGCTGAATCACAAAAAGGGGCCAGGTCCTTTAGCTACATAACGGTCCGGGGCTTAAGTGGTTAAGTGAAAGCCCTATAAAGTTGGCCCATGGTTCCCAGATTTTTTTTTCCTACTTTGGGATTGTAGTGTTTAGGATACTGGACAATTTTTCTATCCAAGATATTTTCCGCTTGGTTTCTGAAATGGAAGGTTTAGGTTTCTTCCACGCCTTGGCTATTGTTAGTTTGGCTCCTTTGAGGATAAAGTGAATTATTGTTTGTGCAGCCTTTGTTTGAGGTATTCAAGCATTTAGGAGGTCTACAGATGGGAACCTGGCAATTGGTGACCTTGTAAATTAAATAAAAGCATTTTCTCCAATAGGGGCGAATCTTATGACATTCCCACCATATGTAAGCCATTGACCCAGAGAATTGACGGCCTCTATAGCAAGTTGGATCCGCTTACGGATATATGGCTGTTATTTTAGTGGGAGTGAAATACCACCTAGTTTTTTTTTAACCACTTGCTTACTGGGCACATATATATCCTGCCCAGGTGAAATTTCAGCTTCCGGCACTGCGTCGCTTTAACTGACAATTGCGCGGTCGTGCAACGTAGCTCCCAAACATAATTTACGTTTTTTATTTTTTGCGTTAAACAAAAAGGGGCGACAATTGTGAACATTTTTTTTTTTCAGTTTAGGCCAATAAGTATTCATCTACGTATTTTTGGTTAAAAAAAAAAAAATCGCAATAAGTGACTGATTTGCGCAAAAGTTATAACGCCTACAAAATAGGGGACAGAATTATTATTTATTTTATTTATTTATTTTTACTAGAAATGGCGGCGATCTGCGCTTTTTATTTTCAGGTCCGCGCTGTAGCCGTCATTCGGCTATAGCGCGGGCCGCAAGTGGTTAAAGGTGTTTATTTTGGATTTTTTCAAAGAAAATACAAAGTAACAGTAAACCCAATATAACACAAAGCAAAAAACAGGCTGCGAGTACAGCAGTAAAGATAAACAGCAATATCTGCACACAGTAAAAAACTGTAATGGCAGCGGCCCACACATAGGGAAAGAAAATCTCCCACAGACCTACCAATATACAACCAGACACACCCAGAACTACACCTACAACAATTTCCCTAGCATAGATATGACCGGGCAGAGGGGAGACAAGGGGGAGAACCATAAGGAAGGGACTATTCCACAACCCCACCAAATCAGTGCGAGGGAAGGACCCCCCCCCCCAGAAGTCCTTCGAGACATCCAACCACGGTTGCCACATTTTTCGAAATTTCTTAGGGCATGTATTACTTTTATACACTAATTAAAATTTAGGGAGGAGACTGTGGACTAAGTTAAAAAATAAACAGATCGAGAGGGGACCCGCATCCTTCCAGTGCAGCAATATAGTTTTCCTGGCATAGAACAGAGTGCGTAACAAAGTTCTAGGATGGGATCGGAGGACATGATCATTCAAAACCCGCAGGAGTCCAACTTCCGGAATGTGAGGCACTTGTAAGTGTAACTTGTCAGCAAAAAAGGCGAACATGTCAGTCCAGAATGTCGTGAGTCCTGGACACGTCCAGAACATATGAAACCAGTCCGCAGCTACTGTGCCACATCCCGACCCAGGCCCATTTTAACCAAACGAGCAGGTGTATAATGTAAATGATGCACAAACTTAAACTGTACCAATAAATCCGCAGTACTGATAATATCCTGAAAACACACCTCCGTGGCCTCCTCCCAATCCTCAGAAAGCTCAGGCATAGACACCAGCCATCTACGGTGAGAATTCTGAAAAGGATCATCCCCCACCCTTTGAAGATGGTCATAAAAGGTCATCACCAGCTTGGTAATATCAGAATCTGATGTTAGGTTTTCAATGGAAGACTCAGAGAGCTCTAAGGTCAGGGACCCAAATTGCGTCCTGAGGGCATGTCGCAACAATAGGTACTTAAAAAAGAATTTGTTGTCAACGTCATAAGCCTGAGTGTTTCGAAAGACGTCAACGTACCCTCCATCAAAATATGAGAGAGAAGCGTAATTCCAAATCGGGCCCACCATGTTGAGTCCGGATGACCAAAGAGCTCCGGAATGTTCCGGTTTTGCCATAGAGGAGTCCAAGGTGACATGCCAGAGGGGGACTGCGACAGCAGCCTCCCACTCTCCCTCCAGGCCATAAAACTGACCTCGACAGGAGAGAGCCTGGAGCCACCCGAACTCCGGGAACCTATGCAGTTCATCCCCCAAGGAGGTAGGAGGCTCAAAGAAGGATAATAAAAGAGCAGTGGCCCAAGTTTGTGGGTCAGAGTGCAGCCAATCATGAACGTAGGCAAGCTGCGAGGCAAAAAAAATAAAGGTGCAGGTTCCGGCAGGCCAGGCCACCCACGGCCTTGGCTGCCTGAAGGGAAGACCTGGCAATGCGAGGGTGACTGCCATTCCATATAAAACTTGAAAAGACCCGAATCAAGTTTCAAAAATATTTGAGGGGAGGCACGAAAACAAAGAAATTTAGGCAAAAATGTTTTTTTAAATATATTTATACAACCAATTAAGTTAAGGGGCAACGACGTCCATGTACGGAATTTATCTGTCATCTGTTGGCAAACCGGGTGAACATTAAGTTCTTCATATCTAGAGAAGTCCGCATGTATCTGGATACCCAAATATTTAAAAGACTGCACTAATTGGATGCGTGACCCCTGTTATTAGGCCAGTGGAGATGGAGGACCAATTGAAAAAGCCTGGGATTTCTCCCAGCCACCCCCCGAAGGCCAGAGACCACACCAAACTCCTCGACCATCCTCAACAATGCATGAAAGGAACCCTCCTTACCATCGAGATAAATCAGGCCAATCTCAGACATCTGTCGCACCGCCAAAGGCTCAATGGCCAAAGCGAACAGAAGTGGAGAGAGGGCATCCCTGTCTTGTGCCCCTTTCCAGAAAAAAGGGATGGGATATATCCCTATTCGTGCGGACCCTAGCCCTCTGAGCTGCATATAGCAAACGGGCCCATTTTTTTTTCTTTTTAAAGTGTATTTTGTGCGTGTACTCGAGAGAGGAGCCGAACTGCAGGAGTTGGGAGTAGGCAGGCCTCCCCAGAGACTATCTGCCATCTTTTTTCCATTCCCCCGGGTTGCAATGGCGGGTGTGAGGGCGTCCTCCCACACAGCCCGCCCTACCTGCTCCATTTTGAAGCCCAATGGGGCAGAGGGACTCCCCTATGAGGGAGTGAGAGGACCTAGCCCGCTCAGCCAGCCCTGTTAGTCCTTCGCCTCTCTTAGAGACCGCGTGGCCAAAGTGCGTGCATGTTAACCCAATTTCGAGTGGGCGTACTAAACGCAGGCTTACCTCGCATAGCACACCCACCGGGAGCTGGGATGAGACCACCAAACTCAATTCACATGCAGCCGAGACAGGGATCCGAACCCTTAGCTGCAGAGGTGAATGGATTGTCAGCACAGTGCCAATCGCGTTGAGCCACCGCAGCTCCCTTAAACGGACCCATTTAATAAAGCCCTGTCCAATCCCCATCCGAGTCATAGTTTCCCATAGGAAAGGCCGGCTCAGTGTCAAAAGCCTTCAATATATCTAAAGAAAGGACTAAACCACTGCGTTTCAGGCATGCCGCTCTGTGAATGTGCAAGAATAGCCTGCGGATATTATCATATGTACTCCTGCCAGGCATAAAGCCAGATTGATCAGGTGGTATCAGGGATAGAATAACTGTTTGCAGTCTGAGGGCGAGTACTTTTGCTAAAATTTTGGAGTCCTTATTCAGGAGCGATATGGGTCGGTAAGAACCACATTGCAACTTGTCCTTGCCTGGTTTGGGTATAACTACGATAAGGGCCTCATTCATAGAATCCGGTAATTTTCCCACTGAAAGAGTCCTGATTTACCTTAAGCAGCCTAGGGGCCAGTTCATCTATGTGCGTCCGATACCATTCTGACGGAAGGCCATCTAAACCCAGGGTCTTATTAGGGGGCAGAAGGCGATTGGCCTCAACAACCTCCTTCAGGGATATGGGTCTATCTAGTATGATTGCCTGGGACTCACTTAGTTGTGGAAAGGTAAGAGTGTCAAAGAAACCCGGGGCGTCTGTTAGCATACCCCTGGTTTCAGAAGTGGGGGGCCCCGTGTGGACGGCATGAGCCTCCTCAAGTGCCTTCTGAAGTTTGTCCCCATCCTCCCGCTTAGTTCGTCTATAGGTCTGGATACAGGAGATATATGCGCCCCTGACCACAGGCTTAAAGGCATCCCAAACCGCGCCCCCATTAGCGGTACCTGCATTAAGGGACCAGTAGACAAGCATATCAGTTGGGATTGCCTCAGAAATCTCAGGCGTGAAGATCCAAAGAGGGCTGAGTCGCCAGGTTCGAAACGATTCAGTACGGGATACATACGCCATGGACTGTAATACAGGGAAGAAGATGCCCCGTGGCCAGTGCCTAGTCAATTCTAGAGAGCACTGTATAAGACCTAGACTGGCAGGAGTACACTCTAGGGATGGCCAACCAGTGGCCCGTTGGCCACATGTGGCCCGCGGAGCCCTCTGATGTGGCCCGCGACCTCCTGCTCTGGAATGGTGGGTTGACAAGCCCAGATCACAGGTTGCCAACCCGCCATACTGCAGCATCAGTGTTGTGAATGGTGGTGGTAGAGGAAGAAAGCGGCTGCGAAGCAGAGCTCCAAAAGCCAATGCTTTTTCTACAGCTAGTCTATGGCAAAGTTAAGCTAACCCGCAGGATAGACACTATGCATTATGCTGCATCCACGTTGTGGATAAACCGCAGCACATCAGGGTGAAAGCAGTTTTAGGCCCTTTTCACATGATCAGCCCAACCAAATAGTACCCTCAATTCACCTCTACAGAGCGACAGATGTTCGTTTACGCTCGCCTACCTCCAATCCAAAAAACAAAAGGGAATTCGTCCCATTCCATCTGGGCGGATCGGAGGACCTATAGAGTAGCTGTAACCTGTCATCCGCCCGCTCCATGTGGCCCGCGACTGGTTAGTAAGTTGCTTAAGTGGGCCTCGCTCTTCCAAAGGTTGGGCACCCCTGCTCTAGTGGTTGGAAACTTCCAGCGCCACAGGTCCACATATTCATAAGCAGAGCACCACGCATGAAACACTTCAGATTCAGACTGCATAGGCTTCATTCTATCTAAGTCAGGTTTCAGGACAGAGTTAAAATCCCCAAGGATGAGCATAGGGAGCAGTAGGTAAGGAGGCAAAATGAATACTGAGTTGAGAAAAGACTGTAGCCGTGACCGGGGGCGGGAGATGCACCATAGTTAGGATAAGGGGGGTTCCATGTATAGATACATACATGATGACAAACTGTCCCTTTGGGTCAAGAATGACTTGGTGACACAGGAAGGGCAACCCCTTACTAATCAGAATGGCAACTCCCCGGGCATAATTTGAGAAGGTGGATTGGTAATGACTGGCAACCCAGTGTTTAGGGCCAGCACCTTGGACCCCATGAGATGAGTTTCCTGGAGGCACATTATATGCGGTTTAATATGTTTCATGGCTTCAAAAACCAATGCCCTCTTAAATTTGGAATTCATCCCACGGACATTCCATGAACAGACGGTTACGTCAGCCATGAGGGTTCTGACAGAATCACTGGGTCAAGGAAGGGAGGGAAAAGGAGGGGGTAGAGGGAATGTTCTGAAAATTCCATCCCCAGCCACAGGAGCACAGAAAGGTCACATTGCTGCACACACAAACAACCACACACACACACCACACATACGACAAAAAATGAAACTATATACAATAAGTCCAAAGCCCAAGTGGGCAACAATTCCCCTGCCCAGCTCCAAAAAAGAGGAGAGGGCCTATACCCGTAACTGGTACCACGTAGCGGGCACATGACCTGAATTAGGAGGTAAAAAAAAATCTGCAAAAAACAAGAAAAACAGTCAGTGTTAAAAAAAAAGTGTTCCATAAGAAACTGACAGAGGAGCAGGGCACCACTCCAAGGCAGCTAGGCCCCAGTCAGAGACTGAGGACAGGTACTCTCCCTCAGGAAAGCAAATTGATCACCCACCATCAGTAGCATCAGAGCAGCAAAGTAAAGAGTTTGCAGCAAAAAAAATCACAGAAGATTAACAAAATAAAGTGGAGTAAAGAGGGAGAGACGGATCCAGCCATAAGCAGTTGTAGAAAAACCATGATGGGGCAGCTTCAGACAGGAGGCTTAGAACGAGGCAGCGATTCCCACCTGGCCTTGGCATCTTGTGGGGACTGGAAAAAATGCACCTTCCCCTGGTAAGCAACCTGGATGGTGGCAGGAAACATGGAATATTTGATCTCTTGTTCCCAGAGCTTTTGTTTAATACGTTGATAGCTGGCTCTGCCGTTGCAGACCAACACCGAGTAGTCGGGAAACGGGGACACCACAGCATTATTGATTCGGAGACTACCCTTCCGCCTGGCGGCCCCCAGGATAGAGTCGCGATCTCTATAGTTCAGGAGCCTGATCACCATCGTGCGGGGAGGGTGGCCTTCAGGGAGTGGGCGCCCAGAAACCCGGTGGGCCCTCTCAATCACAAAACAAGGGGAGAGTTGTTCACGACCAAATTCCTGCTCGAGCCAGCTTTCCAGAAAAGCAACAGGGTCAGAGCCCTCCACCCTCTCAGGTAACCTGACCAGGCGCAGGTTATTGCAGCGTAAACGGTTCTCGAGGTGATCGACCTTATCCTCCAGCGTGGTAATCTTCCCCCCTATAGGAAGTAAGCTTAGGAAGGATGGGGGTAACCATGTCCTCTAGTTTACTAATGCGTTGCTCAGTCTCAGTGACCCGGCCCTGCAGCTTATGCATGTCTTGCCTCATGTTTAAATCCACCTTCAGCCCACCCACCTTCCCCACCAGGTCGACATGGTTTACCTTAATGGTGGCCAGGACCTCCGCCAAGGTGGGTTCCTTCGCGACCAGAACGATCGCCAGATCAGCTGCCGCAGGAGAGGGTGCGAGAGAGATCCGGAGTGGAGGCCGGGGATGCACTAGGCCCAAGGACGGTGCTGCGGTTGCCATCTTGGCAGGAGCGTATGGTGATGGTCATCTTCGGCGGAGGTTGCTTCTTCCCACGATGCTTTCCCATCCACCAAAACACCCTCCGGAGATGCGGGAGACACACCCAGAGGGAACAGGGTAAGAAAAAAGCGTTTGCTGGCAATGGGTGATCAGGATGGAGCAGAATAGTAAGGGGAGAGAGTGGAGCTGCTCAGGAACACGTCTGTTCACATCCCGTGCTAGGCCACGCCCCCGAAATACCACCTAGTTAACACCTTGATATTGGCTTTCTTTAGGGAAACATTTAGAATTCCATTGAAGGAGTTTGAGCAAGCTTAATGCCAGGTATCCAGGCCCCAATTATAGTTGAAATCAGTCTCCCAGGATTCCATATAAGAATTTGCTGAAGGGTGAGTGAGGAACGAGTATATCACAGAAATGCCACCTCTCGGCTCTGTAACTTGTCCACACCAAGCCTCGTATTTCATAAATTGTGGTGGTGATGGTTTATGTAACGGGATGACTCGTGACGCCCAGAGACTTTTGAGGGATGGGGGATACTCCTGTGCCAGCGGCACTAAGGACTCTTGGGTCTAAGGTCACCCTGTGCCCCCTTTGGGCATAGGGTGGCTGATAAATCATGTATTGCAGGATATCTTGAGATATTACAAGTTGTTGGTTAATGTTGACCCACACCAGGTCAATAGACTCCTAAGATATTCCATTGTCCATTGTGTAAGGCGGTAGAGGTGTTAATTCACGTCTGCTTTTAAGACCTTTAATTGTGTGAAGATGCTATTGATGATAGATATGTGTTGTGAGTTAGCAGTCTAAAGGTCAGATGTCTCCTTTAGGGTTAGGGAATTAGCATGTCAATTATGTTTTTAGTAAAGGAATGTGACTTGTCAAGCTGTAGTAATTGCCTCCTCTAATTGCAGAGACGGGATATCTGGGGGATGACTAATGATTAGCTCAACTGGATGTCATTAGCTGAACGAATGCTACAGAGCCCTCCGGTGGTATGTAGCCCAAGAGTGCCTGTGGTCAGCGGATGACAGCCCCATGGAAGGCTATGACTATGATGGCCTGGGATTGTTGTATTGGAGGATGTCCAGTGATCCAGACTTCAGGGATGTTCGGGAGTGGCGCTTGGAGGACATAATGGAGCACAAAGAGGAACATTTTAATATCTCGGAAGGGCACTGGTTACAGGAAGATTTTGGAATTTCTGGCCATTCAGGAATGGGAGCTTGAGATTGCCTACAGACAGCTGCTAGACTCTGCTCAGCAGCATGGTGGGGCTCCCGTTGCCTGGGACTATGAGGAAATTGTAGATGACAACTGTGAAATCCTGGCTGATGAATCGGCAGTGGAAAAATCTGAAGATTGCCATTCCCAAAGCTGAAGCGGATGATGTGGAGTTCTAGGGAGCCAGGGCAGTTGGCCCCTTTCTCCAGCAACAAGCTGAGGTTGTAAAGCTTTTACTCCCAGCTGAATCACTGGCAATAGTGCAGGATGCTTCTGGCTGCTGCACACAACTGCAGCTTGAGCTGACATCGGGGGGATGGGACTGTGGTCTCCCCTCACAGCAACCCAGTGGAAGAGCTGGCAACAGAGCAGAGTGCCACAAGCCTCTGCTCTCAACTAATGGAAGAGGGAGTTCTTGGGGTAGTGGATGGGACTTCAGTCTCCACTGACACAACCCCAGAAAATGGTGCAGCAATGAGACAGGAAGATGTCGGCTTTGCTTTGCAAGCATCGGGGGATTTTCACCTACCACCAGTGGATGGGACTTTAGTCTTTACTGGTATACCCCAGGGATGGGGGACAGTTGGCCCAGATCCCCAACCGCATGATGGACTGAGCCCAGCCACCATGTCTTCTCTCCAGTGGCTGAAAGGACTCCAGGGAGAAGGGCCGGTCCATGCCTCTCCCCAGCGGCAGACATGTTCTCTGAGAGAGGCAGAGGATGGCGGGGTGAGTAATGCTCAGTTTGGAGCAATTTATTTGGGGTACAGTATGGATGCCAGCTTTTTAGGACAGGAACTACTGACTAACTTCGGAGTCAACCCATTTGGGGTTCCTTCCTGTGTCAGTCTCTCACCGAAAGGGGAGAGATGTAACGGGATGACCCGTGACGCCCAGAGACTTTTGAGGGATGGGGGATACTCCTGTGCCAGCAGCACTAAGGACTCTTTGGTCTAAGGTCACCCTGTGCCCCTTTTGGGCATAGGGTGGCTGATAAAAAATCATGTATTGCAGGATATCTTGAGATATTACAAGTTGTTGGTTAATGTTGACCCACAGCAGGTCAATAGACTCCTAAGATATTCCATTGTGTAAGGCTGTAGAGGTGTTAATTCATGTCTGCTCCTAAGACCTTTCATTGTGTAAAGATGCTATTGATGATAGATAGTGTTGTGAGTTAGCAGTCTAAAGGTCAGATGTCTCCTTTCAGGGTTAGGGAATTAGCATGTCAATTATGTTTAGTAAAGGAATGTGACTTGTCAAGCTGTAGTAATTACCTCCTCTAATTGCGGAGATGGGACGTCTGGGGGATGACCAGCGCTGTATCCTGGGCCTGGCCTAGGCCAACAAGGCCCAGGCCTAGGGCAGCACTTTGCAGGGTGGCAGCACAAAAAGAGTCCCCGCCGGCTTGCGCTACACTGTTAGTGTAGCAGCAGTCTTATGGGGCAAGCTGGGATGAGAGACAAATTAGTCTAGCGCCCCCATAAAGCAGCCGCACTGCTTCTGGTATGCAGGCGGCCGGCATTCTGCAACTGTGGGGGGGGGGGGTTCTGCTGCACCATTGGCATGGTTAATTCTTCTTAGTCCTCGCCATAAAATTATCAGAAATTTGTGCTTAAAGTAGAACTATAGGCACTTAACTTTATTTTTCATTTTGGATAGAGTAAGGGGGGGGGGGGTTATAGCCCCTGTCCGTTTATTTTTTTTACCATTCCTGTCCCATTGCAGATTTCTCTTCACTTCCTACCCCATAGTCAAACAGGAAGTAAGAGGAAATGTATACAAATTAAGGGAATGCAGGGCGGATCTTAAATAGAAAGGGGCATGGCCTTGTCAGGAAGGGGTGTGTCATATTTAAATTAGGGGGTTTAGTCACGCCTAGGGCAGCACAAAACCTTAATACACCCCTGGGGATGACTAATCCAGTTGATTAGCTCAACTGGATGTCATTATCTAAAAGAATGGTGTGATGTTGAGATCTAACCATTAAAGAGTTGATGCATTCATTCATTTGAAACCAGTAACCAGAGCTGTGTGTGTCTCGGTGATTCTGGGGGAATGGATCGGGTCCTGTCTGCTGGTTTGTCGGGTTGTCGGATAAGCTGTCGTGGTTGATGGAAGATCGTAAACGGTGGTGACGGTTACAGTTTATCTGTCCAAATTTGATGTAGGAACTGCAAGATTTGGCTAAAGCGGGATTGTTCTTAATCCGGTTTCGCACAATTTTTTGATACAGCGATCAATAGGCCCACCAGGAGTAAAGAATTGTCCTATGTGTTCTAGTCCCTTATCCACCCACCATTTAAAACCTTTGTATGTCTAAACCAGGGGGAAAATCAGGGTTGTTGAATAGATTTGTGAGGGGGCATAGTGCTGAGACAAGGGTCAGATGATTCCTATAGCTGTCGCAGAGCGCACAAAATTGAGATAGGAAAAGGGGTCATTGGAGGTGGTCGTTTTTTGATTGGGTACCATTGATCAAGAGAAATTTGGGAGACTGCCTGACTCTCAATGTTAATCCAGTCCGGTTTTTCAGTCTTTGAGTAGATCAATGAGTTGTGCTAATCTTGCTGCTATAAAATATATGTGTAAGTCAGGAAGGCCAAGCCCTCCCTTATTTTTGTGACGGAACAGGGTGTTTTGAGTAATGCGATAGCTAGAGGTTCCCCATGTGTATTTAAGTATTTTGCTCTGAAGAGTTTTCAAGTGCTTTTTATTTATTTTTTGATCGGGATGGGAAGTGACCTAAGGAAAAATAGAATTTTTAGGGAGAAGTGTCCTTTTGATTGAGTTAATCCTGCTCAGCCACGGAAGTTCGTATTTGGACCAGGTTTTGAGATGGTTTTCTAATTTCTTATATAGTGGTGGGTAGTTGTGTTCATATAAAGTTTCCATGCGAGCTGTAAGTGTGATACCTAGATACGTTTTTATTGAGGAATCATTCAATTCAGATTTAACCACTTACTTACTGGGCACATATACCCCCTTCCTGCCCAGGCGAAATTTCAGCTTTCGGCACTGTCATGCTTTGAATGACAATTGCGCGGTCGTGCGACGTGGCTTCCAAACAAAAGCGGCCCGGAGGCTAGAGCTAGTGGTTAAACGACTGCTTAAGTGAAGATACACTTAGGGAAGGGAGTGAGACATTAAGGGCTTGCGATTTCGCGTAGTTAACCTTGAGACCTAAAATTTTTGAGAAATTGTGCAGAACTTGACATATATTTGGTAATGAAATTAGTGATGATGCTACAAATAAAAGAATGTCGCCTGCAAGCAAACCACGTTTATTAAAAAAGGTTGAGGGTGTCTTCTCAAGTTTGGCCACCGGAGGGAGTGAAGAGCTGAACTTACTCGCCTTAATTCATAGACGTTTCAAACCCACAAGCATGCTTTCTACTGCAGAGCTCTGCACAACACCGCTCTTCTCCTGCTGGAAACAGGACAAAAAATGCCAGGTAAGGCACAGGGAAACTCCTCCATGCCTCCAGGCAGCCGCCCCAACAATTTTGGTTGTGCACACATGGGGCCGTGCTTTATTGGGAAAAAAACGGAAATGGCGGGAGCACGCACGCCAAGTTTTAAAAATGGCGCCCAGATAGGGGCATGGGGGCCAGTGGGGGCGCCTGTTCATGCAGAGGTTTTGGGTTTTTGCTTGTTAGCCTTAGAACCCCACTGTTTCTTGCCTCTCTGGGGCTGGTCTTCCTTGTATTTAGTGGCTGGCTGGAGGTAGATTTCCCAGGAGTCGGGGACAGAGAATTTCGAGAGATCCCATCTTCTCGGTTCCAAAGCTCAAGGCTCTCCAAAGATCCTATAAAAAGAGCACCCTTCTTAAAGCGATTGGATTACTTGCTTTCCCAAGGGGTGGTTACAGAAGTTCCTTTAAGGGAGCAAGATTCAGGTATTTATTCGTAAATCCCAAAACGGAGACATCAGACCCATTCTGTATCTGAGATCACTAAATCAGTTTCTAAACTTTCGCCATTTCCGAATGGAAACTATTCTTTCAGTAGTCGCCACCCTACTAGGCAGAGAATTCATGGCGTCGATAGACCTCAGGGACGCCTATCAACATGTGCCTATCCATCCCGCTCACCAAAGGTTCTTAAGGTTTGCGGTAGAGCATCGCCACTTCCAATTTGTAGCTTTGCCCTTCGTGGTAGCCACCGCACCCCCAGTATTTCCAAAAGTACTAACCCCTCTGATGGAAAATCTTAGAGCACAGGGCATAGTGATAACAGCCTACCTGGACGATCTTCTTGTGATAGATCAGTCAGTGGCAGGATTAAATCACGCTGTATCAACTACAATAGGATATGTGGAGAAGTTAGGATGTAAACCTACAAAAACCCTCACTACAAGCCCAAAAAAGAGTAGATTATCTGGGCATGATCATAGATGGAGCCCAAAGCTATGTATTTCTACCAGAGTCAAAGATCAAATCGCTAAGGGATCTAATCCACAAGGTCAAAGCAAAGAAGAGACCATCCATTCGCCTTTACATGAGGCTATTAGGGAAGATGGTAGCCTCCTTCGAGGCTGTTCCTTACGCCCAGTTTCATTCGAGCCTGCTTCAAGGCGATATTTTAGCAGCCTGAAACAGGAAGATCCAAGCTCTGGATTTACCCATGCGCCTGTCTTCACAGTTGCGCCGGGACTTCAGTTGGTGGTTAAGGACCAAGAACTTGCAGAAGGGAAGATCCTTTCGCCCAATCACCTGGAAGGTGGTGTAAACGGATGCCAGCCTAACGGGCTGGGGAGCCGTATTGGAAGAGGCTTCAGCCCAGGGAACATGGACCAAAGCCGAGAGACCCCTACCCATCAACTTACTGGAGTTCCAGGCAGTATACTTGGCCCTTAGAACTTGGACAAGCAGGTTACAGGGCCACCCAGTTAGGATTCAGTCCGACAATGCTACAGCTGTGGCTTACATCAATCACCAAGGAGGCACCCGCAGCCAGGGCGCCCAGAAGGAGGTGAATCACATTTTGAGATGGGCAGAGGAACATGTTCCTTGCCTTTCTGCAATTTTCATTCCAGGGGTAAAGAACTAGCAAGCAGACTATTTGAGTCGCCAGCGGCTATCACCAGGAAAGTGGTCTCTCCACTCCGAAATCTTTCAGGCCATTTTCCTGAAATGGGGGACTCTGGATGTTGATCTTTTAGCTTCCAGGTTCAACAGGAAGTTGGACAATTTTGTGTCTAGGACAAAAGATCCTCTGGCTTACGGATTAGATGCACTGGTAGTGCCCTATATCAGTTTTCACTGAATTATGCCTTTCCACCAATCTCCCTTCTGATTTGCAGGATCAAGATGGAAGGAATTCTGGTAATCTTAGTGGCCCCAGATTGGCCCAGAAGACCCTAGTATGCCGAGATCATAAAGATGGCAGTGGGAACACTGTGAAAGCTTCCGCTTTGTCGCGATCTGTTATCACAAGGTCCAGTGTTCCATCCTTGCTTACAAGGGCTAAGTTTGACGGTTTAGCTGCTGAGACCTACATTCTGAAGAAGAGAGGGCTCTCAGGTCCCGTACTTACTACGATTATTGATGCCAGAAAACCAGCTTCCAAACGAATCTACTACAGAGTATAGAAAACATATGTTTCATGGTGTGAAACAAGTGGAATCCTCAGATATGAAATAAGTAGGATTCTTGCTTTTTGCCAGCTAGGAGTAGTAATATTAAGTGTCAAATATCAGCTCTATCAGTCTTCTTTCAAAGACCACTGGCATCTCATTCCCTAGTGCAGGCTTTCATTCGAGAGGTACTGTGGATCAATCTGCCAGTCAAGTCTCCCTTGTGCCCATGGGATCTGAATCTAGTTTAATCAGTGTTGCAGAAGCAACCCTTTGAACCTATTTACCACATTCCGCTGATTCTTTTAAGCAGGAAATTGGCCTTTTTGATTGCTATCTCTTTGGCTAGAAGAGTATCTGAATTGGCCGCTCTCTCCTGTAAAGAGCCTTATTTAGTTTGTCATAAAGACAAAATTGTATTACAACCCCAACCTGCTTTTTTTACCTAAGGTGGTGTCGGCTTTTCATTTAAATCAGGACATTGTCCTACCTTATTTCTTTCCAAATCTGCAGACAGCGGAGGAAAAGTTTATCCACTCTCTAGATCTTGTGAGTGCTGTAAAGGTGTATCTGCAGGCAACCGCTCAGATACGCAAGACAAATATTTTGTTTATTTTGCCGGATGGTCCCAAGAAGGGACTAGTGGCGTTAAGATCCACTATCCCCAGGTGAATCCAACAGACAGTTTTTCAAGCCTATGGTTTAAAAATAGGACTCCTCCTATTTCTGTTAAGGCACACTCAACCAGGGCGATAAGTGCTTCATAGGCAGTGCACCACCAGGCTTCGGTGACTCAGATCTGTAAGGCTGCAACTTGGTGTTCAGTCCACACATTTTCCATATTTTATCAGATAGATGTGAAGGGACGTGAGAATGCCACCTTTAGGCGAAGTGTGCTGCAGGTGGCAGTATAGAGCTTCTTGTCCATGGTGGTCTGCTTGATCTGTGTCTCCCCCCCCTTCATATAGGACATTGCTTTGGGACATCCCATTATGTATTGAATATGGCTCTGTGTCCCATGGTGTACGATAAAGAAAACAGGATTTTTATAACGGCTTACCTGTAAAATCCTTTTCTTGGAGTACACCAAGGAACACGGAGGTCCCCCCTTCTTAAAGGGAACCTTATTGCTTTGCTACAAAAACTGAGGTACTCCCCTGATGGGAGGGGCTATATGGAGGGGAACTGTCTAATTTGGCTGTGCCATTGTCCACTCACCTCTGGTGACCATACAACCCATTATGTAATGAATATGGCTCTGTGTCTCGTGGTGTACTCCAAGAAAGGATTTTACAGGTAAACTGTTATAAAAATCCTGTTTTTGATTTGATGAGGTCATCGTTTCTTCCAGTTTTTATTCAATTGAATCAATTCTTGATCCCAAATTCTAAAAGCCAGCTTTCAGGTCTCCAGTGATTTTGGCTGCTGTTTATGCCAGTCCTTTATCTAAAAGGTCAGAAAACTTTTGAAATAAATCTGCCATTTGTTTTTCTTCATTGCTGGGAAAGGCTTCTGAGGTAACATAAACAGTTTGGACTGCAGAATTGTGCCCTGAGGCGGAAAGGGCATAGTCGGACATTAAGTGTCCAGGGAATGGCTCCGAGGAGGTTGGAGCAGATGCAAGTACCTGAGAGAGTCCTGCCTGGTGTACTGAGATAAAAGTTGGTTCTGCAGAATGAATAGCCTGCTTGTGTTCAGTGAGGTAGAGTGCTCTGCTGTAAATACTTCTGCCAATTTAGGGGTTATTATGGCTCCATATTTTTTGTACACTTCCCCCGGAATTCCGTCGGGGCCTGGTGCCTTTTCTCCCGGAAGTGTACGTATAACCTCCATAACCTCCTTAATGGTAATGGGGCATACCAATGTCCTCCTCTCCTCATCCGACAACCACCCAAAAGCTATCCGGTCTAAAAGACTCGTCATGGCTTGGAGAGGAGAGAGGAGGTGTACAATAAACTGTAATATTCTCTAAAGGCCTCTAATATCTACTCCGGTTCTTTTACTTTCGATCCATTTACTGTCGGAATTTCTCATATGTTCGTGGTTTGATATTCCTGTTGCGCTAACCTCGCCAGAAATCTCCCTCTTTTAAAAATATTCTGTCTATTCTGTCTATAGTTCCAGCCTTGTGATTTCCTCCATATGGAGATGTAGATCCCTTTGTGCGGCCATCATTAAATCAAAATCACTAAAGTCCTGACCATACTCTTGCTTCTGATATTCTATCTGACTTTGTAACTCCTGTATTTTGGCCTTCTGTTTTTTTTTAACCGCTGAAATACTTGAAATATACTGTCCCCGCAGATACACTTTAAACGCATCCCACACAATATCCACCGACGATGATCCTACGTTATTCTCCCAATATTCCATTATTATAGCTGTCATTTTTTCCTCTATTTCTGGGCATACAACCCATTGTGGTCTCCATATGGATGCATTTCTCGGCATAGGGATACGTATTGTCAGACACAGAGGAGAGTGGTCTGAAAGGCCGCTCGGGTAGATATGTTGCATCCTCAATGTCTGACAACATCGTAGTGTCTGCAAATGCTAGGTCAATCCTCGAAGCGGTTTTGTAAGAAGTAGAGAAACATGAGTACACACTTTTTTTTCAGGGTTCTTCCATCTCCAAATCTGTTATGAAAAAAAGGACTATATGGAGAGTCGCACTCCAGTAAGTCTTAAAAAAGACGTGCCCTTTAATAGGTAAAAAAAAAAGGAAAGCACTACAAAAAAATCAGCATACAGTGGGATATGAACAACTGACGCGTTTCACATTGGAATACAATGCTTAGTCATAGCTATAAACGAAAAAGAAACAATTCAAATATATATAGAGTGCTCTGAAAACCTCCACCGGTCCGCCCAACATGTGATTGGTTGTCACAAATTGCAACGATCACAAAAACATGTGAGTGGACCGGGCATGTGAAATACAAACATCAATGCAGTGTGATGGAGTAAAAGAAACATGAAAAACATGACCAATATAGACCAGTGAATACTTATATAAATAAGTTTATATACATATAGATGAACACTCAAACAGCGTGAAAAATAAGCAGAACAATGTTCTGTCATAATACCGTTAATCGTGACAAAATAAATATAATGAAAATTTATATTTGGTAATGAAGTAAATTAAATAAGTGTACTGGAAGAGTAATGTGAATCTTAAAAAATCATGGGATCATACAGTATGTTAAGTGAAATAAAGGAAGGAGAAAATTAGACGGTCAGGGGACAGGAGGTGGAGGAGAGGAAAAGGAAGGGGGGGGGGGGAAGGAATAGGAGGGCAGGGGGAGGAGGGGGGGGGAAGAAAAGGAGATGGAGATGCATGCAAATATTCTCCTCCACACAAACCCAGTCCCCTAAACCGTCAAACCCTCAAAGGATGCTGATTAAAAAGTGAAAAAGCTTGTGTATAGCATTGAATGATCAAAAAACGAGAGTATGGATTTTTTTTTTATATGAAAAGTTTTTTATTATTTAACCTATATTATAATAATACATTTTGTGTACAAATTCAGATACAAAATATGACATCTCTTATTTCCAAACTTGCTCTCTTATCTATATCTCTTTTGTGCATTATAGTGCATTATAGTGCATTGTTGTGTGTGGATCCATTTATCGCCTTCCCACCCCACCCAGTCACACTCTTAAGTCTTTTATGTTACCTCTCATCTATTATCTTGTTGTTTTACCCTACTCTTCTCTATTCCTTATGTTTGACCCCGAAGACCTTCCCTTATCGCCTTTGGAGGCGAGAGTCTGTCATCGCTCAACCATTTTTGCCATATTTGATTGAATTTCCCAATATCCCCCCTCCGGTTATATGTTAATCTTTCTCTGTGAAGTAGAGAGTTTACTAAAAGAACCCACTGCCTTCCCGTAGGGACTTCTGATGCCATCCAGTATCGTGCTATAAGTTTTCTTGCTAGATACAGTATCCTAGTTAACATTGTATACATTCCTTTTGAGAGTGTTTCCATCTCTATGGCTCCCAGTAAATATATCAGGGGATCCAACGGGATGGATGTTTGTGCAAGTCTACTTATATGCTGGGAGATCTCCTAACAGTACCGGTGCAGTTTTGGTCATCTCCAGATCAGATGTATAAAATCGCCCTGATGTATTTTGCACTTTGGGCACAGCGGGGTGTCTCTTCCTCCCCACCTATATATCTGCTCTGGCGTTCTATATGCCCGGTGCAATATAAACAGTTGCGATAGTCTATGAGAAGCTGATATCAATACTACAGGGATACATTCTACGGCCCTTTTCCAAAGGATTTCATCTATATTCCCTATGTCTTTAGCCCATTTGCTACGACATTTTAAGACTGTATAGTGCTGCGCCCTAGATAGTATTTCCCTATATATTTTGGATATTAATCCTTTCCGACCCTCTGCTCCGAGTACTGTCTTAATTAGGGGGGGTTCCGATATTATTAGAGTTTGTGTTTTTTGTTGTGCCTGTAGCACGTGTCTCAGTTGAAGATATTGACCCTAACTGAAATTCTTGACACAGTTGTTCATATGTCTTCAGCACCTCTCCTTCATACAGCTGCTTGACAAGTTGTATCCCTTTCTCTTTCCACCCAGTAAATCCTTTTAGATCCTGTATTTCCGGGTATCTTGGGTTATTCCATATCGGGGTATGGAATTTAAAAGTTAAAATATATACCACATTGATAGGAAACCAATGTGGAAATAATTAATATTTGTAGTGGAAAAACTAAGGGTCCTTCCTATGTAACATGAGATGCCAATGTACATAGACATGGGAGCTAAATTCTCCCCGTCGCTCGCCAACCTATACATGGGTTGTGAAAACAGTGTAAAAAATAAAATGTAGCGCCCAAACCAAAAAAAGGGCCTCACTGGAAGGAGAACCCTATAAAATAATAGTGACGTGAAAGAGAATAATCTTAGAAGCACTATACTAGATCAATGAATCACCAAAATCCAGTGATGGTACCAGTAATAGGTAAACTACTTATCCAACTGAGCCAAGGAGAGGAACGCTGTAGGGAAGAGAACTTGCGAATCAGATTCCAATCCTGGCCTTGGTGAATTAATATATGTCTACAGTGAGTAGTGTGTGTAACATAATATGCTATACCTCCCATGCAAGGGTACAGTGCACCGCACAAAGTTGTATGTATATAAGTGCAGAAAATCAATAAAAATATTGTTCAACAAGCATATAAACAGTCCATGTGCGAATAGGTATAGAAACACGGAAATTCCTCTTGAGTGAAGATACAAAACATCAACAGTGGAATCCTCAATGATAATATGGTAAGAATGGACACCCTTACCGGACAAGGTGGACTCGCACTGCACCTTACGGTGGCGGAGTCATTCAGGCCTGTATGGACCGATTGTCCTCTCTGGTCACCTTCAGATGTTGACTTTGAGGTGTGCTGTGTCCAAGGGTTTGCTGAGGTTTTCCACTGAGGTTCTCCGGTGTAGAAAGTGAGCTTCGTGATAGTGCTCAATTAGTGTTGTATTGAGGAATAAAAAAGAAAAAAACTCCTCATAGTGTAAAAAATTTAATACACTTCACCGTAATAATACACGAGTGAGAACATTTGATAAAATAAAATAAAATTCACAGCAATGTTCCATGAGTGAAAAAATGGAATAAACATAAAATTAAAAGTCCAAACAAATCCAAACTGTAAGTTGCAAACAGCAACAGAAAACACACAATGACTCTTCCACCTAAAATGGAGAGTGTATCCCAATGGTGTGCAGTAAGTGATGATGAGGTTAGCGTACCCGACCGGTTTCGTCTAAGAAAGACATCAACAGGGGTGTATAACTAAACCCCAGCTCCTGGCTGCACTTAAATAACCTGTACCCACCTGGATGTGTCTTCCACCTCCTCCGCCATCTCCCTGTTAGCATGCGTGTCAATTGTCGTGCACTTCCGGGTGTCTGCGTTCCAACTACCGGAAATACATCCCCGCTAGCGGAAATATCAATGTGAAGATAATAGTCGAATAGGCATCTAGAATGTATAAATACCTAAATGTGGGATAAAAGACGAAGAGTTTAGTTGGAGCGGGCATTTTCAATTTGAGTCAAGTTGAACTTTCTAAAGCAGAAAAAAACGTTTTAGACAAAGGTTTGAAATATGTCCCCCCTAGAGCATTAAATAAGTTTGACACATTTATAGACGTTCAAAAATATGTTAGAAAATTAAATATTCAAAGATATTTTATTAGTAATCCTGTCAGATCCAACCTCCCAGAGATCTCTTCTCAGATTGTACATACAGGACTCTCTAACCCATCTCTCTTCAACCCTTCATGCCCAATTGTTTCTAGTGTCAAGGTTTTTAGAGATTTGGTCCTTAAAGATCTAGAGGAACTTCCTTTGAAAAAGACATATTTGGATCCGAATATTAAAATCGGCCTTAAGAGTCTATGCGAACGAAAGGACCTCGTAATCCGCCCCGCTGATAAGGGGGGCGGTATTGTGGTTTTAGACAAGTCCGCTTACCACGATGAAATGCTGAATATTTTGGGGGATGTTGAAACCTACTCCAGGATCCCTTCCAACCCCACTTCGAAGTTTAAAGCTTCCCTGACCAAGCTCATAGATGTGGGTTTGCGAAGCGGAATCCTGGATAAGAAAGAACGTGCTTATCTCATACCCAAAGTACCACGCATTCCTGTAATGTACTACCTCCCGAAAATCCACAAGGACAGTACACACCCTCCCGGACGACCCATTATAAGTGGGATTAATTCGGTAACTTCACGTTTGGGTAAATACATCGATTTCCATTTACAACCAATTGTTAAAAACATCCCTTCTTATCTCAAGGATACAAGACACACTATTGCACGTCTCCAAGACATAGTATATAGTGATGACATCATGCTGGTAACAGCGGATGTCGCCTCCCTATATACCAATATAGCCCATGAACTAGGGTTTCAAGCAGTGGAGTCCTTTTTGGGAAGAGTCGATCATCTTCCCAATATACAGAAACAATTCATTCTGGACCTACTGAGGTTCGCTACCTCTCACAATTACTTTTGGTATAATGGAGACTTCTACCTACAACAAAAAGGGGTAGCCATGGGGGCTAAATTTGCCCCCAGTTTGGCTAATATCTTTATGGCCAAGTGGGAGGAGGATGTCGTCTATGCTCTTAATCGACCAGAGATGGTTCTCTGGGTTCGTTACATTGATGACATCCTCCTCCTATGGAGAGGAGATCAACAATCCCTGGATCAATTTATGTCCACCCTCAATCATAATGAGGCTGGAATCAGTCTCTCATACGAGGCAAGCTTTTCCAGTATCC
This sequence comes from Rana kukunoris, assembly GCA_029574335.1. NCBI lineage: Eukaryota > Metazoa > Chordata > Amphibia > Anura > Ranidae > Rana > Rana kukunoris. Next base: position 82,412,045 of record CM056055.1, on the reverse strand, counting down.
ATTTTCTAGACTTGGAAATTCAGGCCCAAGGAAACCAACTGACAACTAAGACCTACTTTAAAAGTACAGATAGGAATGGGTACATTCCAACGGATAGTTGTCACCATCCAGCCTGGTTAAATTCAGTGCCACGCAGTCAACTGCTACGCATTAGACGTAACTGTTCTAACATTACAGACTTCCATACCCAGGCTCAGATCTTAAAAAATAGATTCATCGATAAGGGATACTCTGGCCTAGAAGTGGATGAGGAGATCAATAGGATTACTTCAATTGAACGCAGTACACTAACAATTGAGAAACAAAAACCCGCCCAAGATGGGAAGTTTAAAAATTCCTTCTTCACTGCATTCTCGACCCAACACAGACAAATTAAAGAGATCATTGTCAAACACTGGAAGGTTTTGAAGAGTGACAACATCTTAGGACCCTCTCTCCCTGATAAGGCAGGGATAATTTATAGAGGAGCTAGATCTCTGAAAAATCAGATCGCCCCAAATATTTCTAATCCACCAATCAAGCCCTCCTTTTTTCCACTCGCCAAAGGATTTCACCCCTGCAGACGATGCAGGGTCTGTTTGAATTATGTGAGTGGTAGAAAAAAGACAACTGGTTTTAGCTCCACCTGTACAGGAAGGGAGTTCGAAATGAAACATTTCTTTACATGTGCCACCACTCACGTTGTCTATCTTATCACCTGCCCTTGTGGAAAACAGTATGTTGGACGCACCATACGGAGTTTTTCCACAAGGGTAGGTGAACATATTGCTAAAATTATCAAGGGATGTACCAAACATACGGTACCTAGGCACTACCTCGAGAAGCACAATAAGAAGGTGGTTGGCACTAACTTCCAGATTATTGACAAATTTGTTCCTCATTGGAGGGGGGAACCTAGCATCAGAGGGGTATCCAAGTTGGAGGTATTCTGGATTTATCAACTCAAAAGTTACCAACCATACGGCCTAAACGTCGAATGGGATGTAAATGCCTTTATTAATCAATCATGATACCCCCTCCCTTTTCTCTTTTTTTCTTTCCTTTATTTCTTACCATGACCTCATGTTTACTTCTTTTGTTCACTTTATAATAACTACCGGTCCATGACCCACCTTGAGGTGTCTGTTTGCTTCCTTCTCGCCTCCCCGTTCTATTTTGGACTGTATATATGGCTTCATGGCAATTAAGGGTTAACTATTTAGTCACTCTATTGAGACTGATAGATTTGTATTGGTATCTTTATATTCCATATATACATCATAATATCCCTCAATGAACTCCATGGATTCGGTATCTGTGTATGGTGAATTACACACGCCGTCACATCTCACTGTTATCAGACTTGTGTGTTATACGATCGGTTTACACACAACTGAAGGAGATACATACAGTGGAGCGCACGGCGTATGTTTACTCCCATCTGGGCGGAGCGATCCACCCTCACGTCAGAGCATAGCAGGAGGATGTGACGAGTGATGTTCAGCTCATGTGGAACGCAGGGTGAAACGCATGGCGCTGGGCGTCATGACGTCAGCCTCGTCCACTCCTGCTGAATCACCGGAATTAGATATTTCGATCCCCTCGTTTGAGTACGAGGATGGGAGAGGGATTATCCCACATTTAGGTATTTATACATTCTAGATGCCTATTCGACTATTATCTTCACATTGATATTTCCGCTAGCGGGGATGTATTTCCGGTAGTTGGAACGCAGACACCCGGAAGTGCACGACAATTGACACGCACGCTAACAGGGAGATGGCGGAGGAGGTGGAAGACACATCCAGGTGGGTACAGGTTATTTAAGTGCAGCCAGGAGCTGGGGTTTAGTTATACACCCCTGTTGATGTCTTTCTTAGACGAAACCGGTCGGGTACGCTAACCTCATCATCACTTACTGCACACCATTGGGATACACTCTCCATTTTAGGTGGAAGAGTCATTGTGTGTTTTCTGTTGCTGTTTGCAACTTACAGTTTGGATTTGTTTGGACTTTTAATTTTATGTTTATTCCATTTTTTCACTCATGGAACATTGCTGTGAATTTTATTTTATTTTATCAAATTTTCTCACTCGTGTATTATTACGGTGAAGTGTATTAAATTTTTTACACTGAGGAGTTTTTTTCTTTTTTATTCCTCAATACAACACTAATTGAGCACTATCACGAAGCTCACTTTCTACATTGGAGAACCTCAGTGGAAAACCTCAGCAAACCCTTGGACACAGCATACCTCAAAGTCAACATCTGAAGGTGACCAGAGAGGACAATCGGTCCATACAGGCCTGAATGACTCCGCCACCGTAAGGTGCAGTGTGAGTCCACCTTGTCCGGTAAGGGTGTCCATTCTTACCATATTATCATTGAGGATTCCACTGTTGATGTTTTGTATCTTCACTCAAGAGGAATTTCCGTGTTTCTATACCTATTTGCACATGGACTGTTTATATGCTTGTTGAACAATATTTTTATTGATTTTCTGCACTTATATACATACAACTTTGTGCGGTGCACTGTACCCTTGCATGGGAGGTATAGCATATTATGTTACACGCACTACTCACTGTAGACATATATTAATTCACCAAGGCCAGGATTGGAATCTGATTCGCAAGTTCTCTTCCCTACAGCGTTCCTCTCCTTGGCTCAGTTGGATAAGTAGTTTACCTATTACTAGTACCATCACTGGATTTTGGTGATTCATTGATCTAGTATAGTGCTTCTAAGATTATTCTCTTTCACGTCACTATTATTTTATAGGGTTCTCCTTCCAGTGAGGCCCTTTTTTTGGTTTGGGCGCTACATTTTATTTTTTACACTGTTTTCACAAATTATCTTTTGTTGTGCTGGCTGCCCATAAGCTCACTTGGTTTGGCGCAATATATACACTTTATTAATTTTTTTATACATGGGTTGGTGGGAGAGGTCCTGCATTTTTGGATGTAGTATTCCCCGTCGTTCGGACACTGCATTTTATTAACTTATTATTCATTGTCACAGATAGCCACATTGACCTGGATACCTGCCTCTTTTATCTTAACGATAATTGTCTGAATCTCAGCTTTACGGGAGATTTACAGACTACTATTGAATATTTAGATGTCAGACTTTCAAGTATGGTGAAATCACTACCAGTCTCCACAGGAAGAAAACGGCAGGCAATGCCCTTTTACGGGCAGACTCTGCACACCCGGGACACACTATTAATGCGGGCCATACGGTCAATTTTTGAGGCTCAAACGCCTATGCAGTTCATCCGAGAATTTTTCCATAGAGGCCAACAATATGTCACATAGGTTCATTGAAAGAGATTACCCTACTAAAATCATCAACAGAGCCTTATCTAGAGCCAGCACCATATCCAGGGACTCCCTCTTGGGTATCACCGGTATCTCTGCCCAAAAACCGCACACTGTTCCTTTTAGTGATGTCCCTGTTTTTTCCACTCCATATAGCTCTGAATTCAGTAAGATCAAGCAAATAATTAACAAATATCTTCCTATATTGTAGAATGACACAACTTACCAACAAATTTTAGAGAAAGGCATCAGGACAGTGTCACGCAGAGCCCCCCACACTTGGTGGAAGTTTGTCCTCAAATCTATTCCAGAGTCTACGCACAAACATAAATTGGTTACAATTTCAAGGCACTTTCAGATGCAGGACAAATGGCTGTAGATAGTGTAGGTTAATCAAAACCGGACAACATGTGCACTCTCACTCTTGTGAGAAGAGTTTTGAAATTAAGCACTTCATAAATTGCAATACCAAATGCCTTGTGTATGTTATTTGTTGCAGCACATGCAAACTCCAATACGTAGGTCGCACCACTCGTAGATTAAAGATAGATTTGACCACCTATATGATATTGCTAAAGATCATGACACCAATGTTGCCAAACATTGGAATATCATACATTCTAAAGAGATATCCAGCCTTACCGTCCAGGGCATGGAAAAAATCACCACCCCCATTAGAGGGGGTGACAAGTTTAACCACTTCCCGACAGCCGTACGAATATATGCGGCCGCCGGGTGGTTCTGAATCTCTGACAGGCATATATGCACCCTGCGCTCTTCTTGGCCACTAGAGGGCGCGCACGCCGGCGGCGCGCGCGTGCCAGCTGCATTCCTGACATACCGATGCGCGTGCCTGGCGGCCGCGATGTCTGCCAGGCACTCGCAATCGGCGGTTACAGGGACAAGGACATGGGTCTCTGTGTGTAAACACAGAGATCCATGTCCTGTCAGGAGAGAGAGGAGACCGATCTGTGTCCCTTGTGCATAGGTCACCTCCCCCTCCACCCACACAGAACACACCAGGGAATACGTTTAACCCCTTCCTCACCCCCTAGTGTTAACCCCTTCACTGCCAGTCACATTTATACAGTAATCGGTGCATTTTTATAGCACTGATCGCAGTGTAAATGTGAATGGTGCCACAAATGTGTCAAAAGTGTCCGATGTGTCTCCCATAACGTCGCAGTCCCAATAAAAATCGCAGATCGCCGATATTACTAGTAAAATAATAATACAAATTAATCATTCTGTCCCCTATTTTGTAGGCGCTATAACTTTTGCGCAAACCAGTCGCTTATTGCGATTTATTTTTTACCAAAAATATGTAGAATAATACGTATCGGCCTAAACTGAGAATTTTTTTTTTTAAATGGGCTATTTATTATAGTAACAAGTAAAAAATATATTCTTTTTTTTCAAAATTGTCGCTCTATTTTTGTTTATAGCACAAAAAATTAAAAACGCAGAGATGATTAAATACCACCAAAAGAAAGCTATTTGTGGGGAAAAAAGGACGCTGATTTTGTTTGGGAGCCATGTCGCACGACCGCGCAATTATCAGTTAAAGCGACGCAATGCCAGAAGCTGAAATTCCCCCTGGTCAGGAAGGGGTATATGTGCCCAGTAAGGAAGTGGTTAAAAGCTGTGTAAGAGAAGTATTCTGGATATTTTCTCTCCACACGAGAATTCCCAAAGGGCTGAACTTTGAATGGGACGTATCTCACTTTTATGATTAATCATTTAGTGAGAGTTTCTTATGATCTCCACTATTATGTCTATTGTTTACTTTTTCCATAAATGACCATTAAGAGTTCTCTATCATACAGATTTTTGCCATCTCGACCATCTACTTTACATAACGCATTTCATCTTTTGTCTCGACCATTAGCCTTTTGTTATTTAACTCAGAGTGCAGTACGTGTCCCATCTGTGACATACACTACCCTGCTTATGGGTTTGGTTTGCTTTCAGTGCCCCTATGCTCTCTTGAGTGTTCGTATGTCACATACATGTACTTATTGCATATACGCGGATGCATGTGTCTATATATACCACACATATATACATTTTTCACAGATAGACACGCTTGATGTGAATAGTGAGTCTATCGATTATGTGCCATTTCCTCAAACTTCATCATGCTTTCTATTGGTTTTCTTTTGTACTGGTTATAATATGTCCTTTTGTGGTCACAGGTTGCCTTAATGGTCTCCTCTCTCAGTGACTTCAGCCATTGCCAATCCTTCTTTTATTACCCTATGGTTATATATCCTTAGGTTTAGGACTTTATGTAATATATATACTTATTGGGTAATATTGATATTCACATTACTAATATACACAGTAATTTTATTGTGTATATTAAAGGGACACTAAAGTCAGGGCTTTTAAAAAAAAAAAAAAAAAAATAACAAACATGTTATACTTACCTCCACTGTGCAGTTTGTTTTGCACAGAGTGGCCCGGAAAGCTGTCTTCTGGGGTCCCTCGGCGGCTGTCTGGGCTCCTCCCCGCAAAAGCTTTCCCTCTTCATGCGAGGGCGCTCGCATGGAGGAAAGCTTTTGCGAGCGCGCTCCCGTGATACAGCGGCGGCCATAGCCATATCACTCGGCTCCGCCCCCGGTGCGCCGCGTCATGCGCTCTGATTGACAGCAGCGCTAGCCAATGGCTGCGCTGCTATCAATCCGCCCAGCCTAGCCAATCAACGGCCAGGCTGGGAACCGAAGAGGACGACGTGGACGCGCCCGGGAGATTCGAACCGTCAGGTAAGTACAACGGGGGCTCGGGGGGGGCGGTGCTGTGAGATGTTTTTTTACCTTAATGCATAGGATGCATTAAGGTAAAAAAACGTGTACCTTTACAACCCCTTTAATGTTGAGGATTCTGCTTCAAAAAAGGAAAAATAACATAAAAATTATATACTTCAAGATGTTTTCGGTATTCCCCTTTTTTATATATAAATCATCATCACGTGTGCACATCGTTTTACCGCCTTTTCGGTCTTGTTATAATTTACAACAACTGATGTTCTCCATACACACGTGATTGCAGGGTGAAATTTCCTTCAGTGATGTACCCCATAACATCCTTGTTTTCTTTTAACATTATTCTTAATATCAATCATATATATTTTATGGTTATACACCATCTTTCACATTATTCTGCCATTTTTTCTCTATGTACATTGGCATCTCATGTTACATAGGAAGGACACTTAGTTTTTCCACTACAAATAGTAATTATTTCCACATTGGTTTCCCATAAATGTGGTATATATATTTTAACTTTTAAATTCCATACTCTCGTTTTTTGATCATTCAATGCTATACACAAGCTTTTTCACTTTTTGATCAGCATCCTTTGAGGGTTTGACGGTTTAAGGGATTAGGTTTGTGTGGAGGAGAATATTTGCATGCATCTCCATCTCCTCCCCCCCCCCCCCCCTATTCCTCCCCCCCTTCCTTTTCCTCTCCTCCACCTCCTGTCCCCTGACCGTCTAATTTTCTCCTTCCTTTATTTCACTTCACATACTTTATGATTTTTCAAGATCCACATTACTGTTCCAGTACACTTATTTAATTTACTTCATTACCAAATATAATTTTCATTATGTTTTTGTCACGATTAACAGTATTATGACAGAACATGGTTCTGCTTATTTTTCACGCTGTTTGAGTGTTCATCTATATGTATATACACTTATTTATAGAAGTATTGAATTCACTGGTCTATATTGGTCATGTTTTTCATGTTTCTTTTACTCCATCACACTGCTATGATGTTTGTATTTCACATGCCCGGTCCACTCACATGTGTTTGTTATCGTTGCAATTTGTGACAACCAATCACATGTTGGGCGGACTGGTGGAGGTTTTCAGAGCACTCTATATATATTTAAATTGTTTATTTTTCATTTATAGCTATGACTAAGCATTGTATTCCAATGTGAAACGCGTCAGCTGTTCATATCCCACTGTATGTTGTTTTTTTTGTAGTGATTTCCTTTTTTTACCTATTAAAGGGCACGTCTTTTTTTAAGACTTACTGGAGTGCGGCTGTTCATATATTCCTTTTTTTCATGCTCCGTGCATTGCCAGCACCCGTTGGTTCTTGAGTGGACACTGATTGCCTTAGGTGTGCTCACCTGGAGCGGCAGTCTCTCCTATCCAAATCTCTGTTACCCCCATCACCTGAGCCCAGTTATACAGATCCGGCAAATACTGTTTTGGTCTATCCAATTCTTGTGATAGACCAATACACAGCAGCTTCGCCGGATGGTGTTGAATATTTTTTTCCATTATCTCATTCAAAATTCCTACTGAGAAAGGAGGAGGGATATATACTGCCACTATAATATACCTGTATCTATGTATGCCTTTTCTATTACTCCTGGAAAAAATGTATTTACCAAGACTGATACCCCCCTAGAATACGATGAGTATGTTGAGTGATATGTTTCCCGTATCCATGCCTTTTTTTAACGTCATCAATTTTTTCCCCATTAAATGTCTCTTGCAAAATAATCAGTTGTGGAGTATATTTTCTCATATATCGGAACATTAAAGCTCGTTTGAACTTTGAGTTCAATCCTCATACATTCCAAGAGAGAACACTATAGCCATTACCGTTCTGTTTACCTGCCATTATACCTGAAGTACAGGAGGAATAGGCACCTCCATTTTGGAGCTATCTCCATTGGGCACAGGGCGTTCAATTTACACCATTTACCATCACATACATACTTCCTACTCACTTCCCTCCCCTCTCCCTTCCCACCCTGCCCCCTTCCACTCCCTTCTCTATTGTACTACTCCATCCATCCCTGGATGAGAGTGGAGAGGGACTTCTAATCCCTTTTCCCCCGACCATAGCGTCTATCCTATGCTCAGTACCCTTCATAACCCATTGTGGAATGGGCTCTTACCCAAAAACTATTGAGAAAAAGAGGATTTCCTTCCCCCTCTCTTTCTCTTAGAAACGCCATACTTAGCATTGCTTCCTTATCTAACCTCTCCCTGAGAAAAAAACAACAAAATAAATAAATAAATAAACCGAGGGGGGAAGGCTGCTGTACACACCCCACCTATTAGCATTACTTCTTCTTCCTTCCTATTTCCTATAATACAGTGATTTAATGCAATATATCACACACCTTGCTCTTAATGAAGTCCTAAAGGAAGGGAGAAAAGGAATTTTCCTCTCTACCTTCTTTCGATAACCAATAATAAAATTAATATAATTTAGAGTTGAAAATATGTTTATTGGTATTTTAGCAAATGGAACAAACAGGAGAAGACACCATCCAAAAACAGTCAAAAGTGCAATGGGGTAAGGAGTCAGTCCAGCGGCTATCGCCCACAGCAGGACTCCCACCGACATATAACACAATCAGAACAGGAATGACTTCAACATGAAACAACAATTAGATGCAACCACAAGGGTCCTATCGTAGATGGCAGAATTACAGCCAGGATTGCTAATAAGAGAACAATAAGACTAAAAGGAAATAAAAAATAAATAAAAAAATAAAATAAAAATGACAAACAGGACAAAAAATCAAAATGGGAAGTCAAGAAACTGGGACGTCAAAAGGTAGGAAAAGAAGAGGGGAGGAGAAGGAAAAAGAGGGGAGCAGAGGAAAGGAAAAGAGGAGAAGGCTAGAGAGAGATCAGAGCAGAGAGTTCGAGTTGCTGAAAGATCAGTCAGGGGGGACAATATAGGGTGTGCGGGGAACGAGGCACCCACCTCGCCCTAGGGCAGTGAAATATCAGGGAGCGCTCATGACTGGGGTGACAACATGTTAGCCAGAGTGTCAGAGGAGGAGAAGTGGAGCCAGATGAGCCACAGCATTTTATAGGTATCAAAAGTGTCGTTGTCAAGAGCCAACATCTCCTCCATTCTCATAGTGTCGTTCATAATTGATACCCAGTGTGACAAGGGCGGGATTGTGGTCGACTTCCAATAGAAAGGTATGAGCTGTCTCGCTGAGGACATGAAGAAACGGAGGAGATTTCGCTTCTGTGACTTAACCGATCCCGGTAGAGAAGAGCAATCTTAGGAGAGGGAACCAGTGATTCATCGTACATTTTGTTGTAACACTCAAATACCTGTGTCCAGAAGGGGCGGATTCTCTCACATTCCCACCAGACATGAAGGTAGGTCCCAGTAGTAGTAGAGCATCTCCAGCATATAGCCTGAGTGGATGGAAATATTTTGTGCAACGTAGAGGGGTCCCTGTACCACCTTGACAGAATCTTGTAGTTCTTCTCCTGTGAGTAGCAGGAGATTGTGGACTTGTGAGTAAAATAAAAAGATGTCTGCCATTCCGGTTGCGGGATGCCCTCACCCAAGTCTGCAGACCACGTCCTAGTGTAAGAAGGTAGCTCGGTGTGCGTGCGTGCTTGTAAGAGGCCATATACGGCTGATAAAAGGTGTCTGGGGGTCTCCGGAAGGGGGCACAACCGTTCAAATTCCGTATTGGGACGGTTTATCTGGGGGTGACGAATGTAAGTGTTTTGTGAACGTGGATAAATGTAGTTTAGTGAGCCAATCGTGCGATCCCGTCGGAGTCACCGGTGACCCTTGCGTAGGATGTACGAAGGAGCGTGCCTGCGGCCAATCAGGCCGTTTAAAGGGGCCTAGTGTTGATATACCGATACCCTGAGGAAAGGCGGGATTGTCAAATAGAGGGGATAATGGGGAAGGATCAGAGGATAGAAGGGAACATAACCCCCTGTTATACCAAAGTCTGAGAGAGGCTAGTGTAAGCGGGGAGGGAGGGGGCATACGCGCTAAATCAGACCTGTAACCCCATAGAAGTGCACGGAGATCCACGTGGGCCAGATCCTGCTCTATGGCGACAGAGGCCTTTAAAAAGGGACGCGGGAACCATTCCAAGATACGCGCTATATGAGAGGCCTTATAATATGTCTCGAAGTCAGGGACGCCAGCACCGCCCTGTAGCTTCGGGCGAGTGAGTAAACTGAATTTCACCCTAGGCATCCCTCGATTCCACAGGAATCTAATGGCGAGAGAGCGTAGAGTGTTAAAGAAGGGTTTAGGGATTGTAATGGGGACCGTTTGGAGGAGGTACACAAGTTTGGGTAGAGTGTCCATCTTCAGGGTGTTGATTCGTCCGAACCACGGTAAAGAAGACCCTCCCCATTCCTCCAAGTCCTTCCGTAGGCGGGAGAGTAAGGGGACATAATTTAAAGAAAAGAGATTGGAGAGATTACAAGGAATAACGAGCCCAAGGTATGAAATTCCCTTTGTCTGCCACTGAAAGGAGAAATTTGCTTTAAGCATGGACATCGTAGTGGGAGGGAGGGAGACATTGAGAGCCTCCGTCTTGGACATGTTAAGTTTAAAGTTACTAAATGAGCTAAAGCGGCGGAATTCAGCAAAGAGGGATGGCAGAGAAATATGGGGGTCTTGCATGTACACCAGGAGGTCGTCGGCATAAAGAGATAATTTGTAATGAGAGGAGGAAGTTTGGATACCGCGAATTGAGACGTTTTGTCTAATGGCGCAGGCTAAATGTTCGATCACAATGACGAACAGGAGGGGGGACAGGGGGCAGCCCTGCCGAGTGCCATTAAAGATATCAAATGGGGCTGAGGCAGAGCCATTAACTAAGACTGAAGCTGAAGGATGGGAGTAAAGGGACTTCACCTTGGAGATAAATGGCGCTCCTAGACCTAACTGTTCCAGCGAGAGTCGAAGAAATCTCCAATTAACTCGATCAAACGCTTTTTCGGCGTCAAAGGAGAGGAGACAAGCCCTAAGCCCCTTACGTTGGATAAAGGATATTAAATGAATCGTCTTGGTGGTATTTTACCTAGCTTCACGGCCAGGGACAAATCCCACCTGGTCGTTGTGGATCACCCCCGGGAGTAGAGGGGACAAACGACTGGCCAGAACCTTAGCAAACAACTTTAAATCAATGTTGAGCAGAGATATGGGCCGATAACTGCTGCATTGGGAGGGATCCTTCCCTGGTTTGGGTAATACGGAGATATTAGCGGACAACAATTCCTTGGGCGGAGAGAGGAAGTCCTCCATAGCATTAAATGCCTTAGCCATCAAGGGGGATAAAAGCGGGGCAAAGGTTTTGTAGAAACGAGGGGTGTACCCATCCGGGCCGGGGCATTTGCCCACCTTCAGGCCTTTTAATGGCGCCTAGAAATTCAGACGAGTGCAAGGGTCTATCTAGTTCAACCACGGCCGACGCGTCAATGGGGGGTAACGCCGTTTCAATAATATAATCCCGCATATCATCGACCGAAGGTGTGGTGCGTGTGGTTGGACCATTGGGGCGTAAGTTATAGAGTCGGGAATAGTACTCCCGGAAGGCGGAGGATATACCGTTCGTGTTGTATGATCTAGATTGGTCAGGATGTGAGATAAAGGGAATAGAGCATCGTGGCGGTATAGGATGTAAAACCCGTGCAAGGTGTTTACCGCATTTATTGGCGAGTGAGTAATGCGAGTCGAGAAGCTGGAGGAGATCTCTACGGGCATTCGACAAACGAACAAAAATGGCAGGGTCTAGGTTACGCTTGTGTATAGGTTCGAGCTCCGCTATGGTGGAGAGAAGACGGCGAATATCTCCCGAACGCATTTTTTTGAGACGCGAGCCATGTTGAATAAATACGCCCCTTACCACACACTTCAGGGCCTCCTATTGAGTGAGAGGGGAGGTGGTGTCTGCGGAGTGATCTGAGATAGTGTCGAATGGCGGCGGAAACTTTAGCCACACAGACGGGGTCTCGGAGTAAGTTGTCATTGAGGCTCCAATGTGTGCTCCTACGTGACGTTGGGGGGCGCGCAAGAGTCAAGTAAACCGGTGCATGGTCAGACCAGAGTAGTTGACCCAAGGATGCCTGGATTGGAGTATCTAACAGTGACTGGGAAATCAGGAAGTAATCCAATCTGCTATAAGAATTGTGTGCCGCTGAATAATGGCTGTAGTCTTTTTCTGAGGGATGCTGGACACGCCAAACATCTACCAGGTGTGAGGAGTGTAGGAGAGCTTTGATGCGTGTCAATGTGGTGTGCGGAACAGAGGACTTACCAGAGGACGTGTCTGCGGGTGGGGACATGACGACATTGAGGTCTCCGCCAATGATGCAGCAGGGACCCCCGAAGGAGGACAGTCTGGTGAGAACCGATGAGAGGAACCGAGCCTGACCCACATTAGGTACGTATATGTTGGCCACTGTGAAGAGAAAGCCGTTAAGTTTCAGTTTAAGAAATATGAAGCGCCCATTAATATCAACAAGGGTGTCTAGAACCTCAGGTTTAAAAGATTTATGGAAAGCTATGGATACACCTTTAGACTTGGCCTGAGGATTAGTACTATGAAACCATTGTGGATAGTACCTGTTGCGCATGGTTGGTATGGAATCCGAACGGAAATGTGTTTCCTGGAGTAACAATATATCAGAACGTTTTTTATGAAAGTGGTAAAGGATCTGGCTCCGCTTCTCAGGAGTGTTGAACCCCCTACAGTTAAAAGAAGCTAAGGTTATCGGGCAAACAGAGGCCATGACAGCTGTAGGAGTGGAGGGTAGGGGGAGGGGGGGAAGCCTGTGTGGTAATAGTATCATAAGTCTGCAACTCTCGGAGATGGAAACAGCACGAAGTAGGGTCCAGAAGAAGAGGAAAAGAAGAGAGAAGGAGGAGGGCATAGGAAAGGAAGGATAGAAGTAGATAGGTGGGAGGATAACGGGGTGAGACAAAAAACAAAAAAGCACATAGAACATCTAAAGGCATGGTTTGATGGTGGACTCCGTCCGCACCACCCCAGTCGGAGAACAGAGGTGGTAAGAAACAATCAGGGAGGAGTGGCGAGGAGGGAGTCCAGCACAACCCAGCAAATGACAAAAAAAAGTAGCAATAACAAAAAAGGCCACTAGGTGGCTCCAAAATACTACAAAAAGAAAAGAAAAAAAAACTTACAGTATGGCATACAGCCATAAACCCTACAGCGTCCACGGTGACGCTGTAAGAAAAGAAAAACCCCTCTGAGGGGGGGGGTACGGTGGGAACCTGCCGGGTAAGGCAGACCCCGTGACCCCAGCTCCACGGAAAAACAATCATGGAACAAAACCAACACACAACCTACATGACCTAAAAAAAAAAAAACATTAGTGTAGAGAAAAAGGGATTGGTCAAAAACATGTGACAGGGAACAAAAACCGTCCAGTAGACCTATACTACAATGAAGTGCAGATACAATGAGAGAAACACAGCAGTGGTTAAGCTGCAAAGTATGGACAAAACCGTCTGAGGCTATAGGGGAGAAAATATTCGTGTACAGTCTGCGGATAATTCTTGGCCTGGGACCTGGAGCCCAAGTAACCTAGGAGGAAAACCAGTGGATTAACAACAATAACAGTATTAGAGCAGTCTAGAGCTCAGGGGGGATAAACCCCACAAGAGAAACAATGTCTGGGGGAACTTCAGGCCGAGCACATGGTAAAAATATAAAATACAAACATTTTTTTTTTTAAATCAAAGATACAAGAGAAACCATGGTGAGTGATGGCTGTGAAAGTAACCCAGGCACATGGGGGGGGAGGCCTTAAAGAAAAAAGGTAAAAATGAAGCTAAATAAAAATAAGGTGTGGAGGCTCCCACCCCAAGACTTTCCAGGGGAGTACCCCTATAAAGGGAAAACAAGTAATGCGACTGATCCATCCAGGGCAAGTTCAGTCCTCAGCGTCACGACGAGGCACAGGCTTGGAGTGACGCTTGCGACCCTGCGTCTGCCATGGTGAGGCAAAGGGCAAGCCGGGGGTAGTAGGCGTGAATGGCCAGTTTGGGATAGACACCTGAGGAAGTCCTAGTGTGCTAAGGAAGGTCGGCAGGTCTCCCAGCATGCGGAAAATGGCGGTCTTGCCTTCATGGTGCACTCGCAGGTGGAACGGGAATCTCCATTGGTATTTTATCTGTTTGGACTGTAAAAGTTGGGTAAGCGGCTTCAGTGCTTTTCTCATCATCAGCGTCTGGCGTGAAAGGTCTGGAAGGAGCATCACAGGTGTATCATTGAGTAGTATAGTCTCTTGCGAGCTAGCAGCTCTCATGATGGATTCCTTGACCTTATAAAAATGGACCCGACACAGGGTATCGCGAACGAAGGAGGGGTCCTGGTTCCGCGGACCGGAGGTTCTGTGGACCCGGTCTAGCTCGTTTGGGTCATCTTTGGGGCGTTGCAGAAGTTGGTTAAAAATGACAGTCACAGCTCCAGGCAGGGCTTTGCCGTCCACTGATTCAGGAATTCCGCGAATGCGGATATTGTTGCGACGGTTACGGTTCGATATCGTCCTGCTGGTACGCCAACTGTTGCAGCATGACAGTGTGGGAGTTCAGAATTTTGTCATGAGACTGTACCGTATTGTTTAGACTGTCTGTGGTGGCATCCAGGTCCTCAAAGCGAGCGCCCACATCCTTCTTGAATTCAAAGATCTCTTTCTTATAGGCCTTCTCAATCCTGTGGACTCATTGTTCAAAGTCAGCCTTAGTGGGCAGGGATCTGATGTAGCTGTGAAGGGAGCGAATCTGTGCCTCCAAATCCCATCCATCACCTGAACCCAGGGAGACATTAGAGCGACTCCTGGTGAGCACAAAGTCGGCCTGTGAGTGGAGGGATGACTCAGAGCGAGACGGGGACGGAGGAGCCAGTGCCATATTGGCTTCAGAGCGGCGCTGCGATGCTGTGCGGGATCGGGCGAAATACTCCTCTTAATCTCCTCCCTGTCGGTCCCCTTCTCTGCCCGTTGCCTGTCTTTCCCCATGTGTCAGTCTTGAACTGGTTCCTAGTAGTTATGTGGTCCGTGGAGGTGAGGGGTCAGGGGCCGGGTGAAGCACATCCTACTGCTCCATACTTCAAGTCACGTCCCGCTAGCTGCCGTTAGGCAGAAGGTAGGGGAGAGGTGTAGGTAGACTAGGGGACTCTGGTGGCTTGAGAAGGTTAGGGGAGAGGAGTGGGACCCGCTGGGTGAAGCAAGATGGCGGCTACTCACTTGCTGGGCGCAGGGGCCTTTCACAGGCCGGATGAAGATGCGCTTCTGCGGGGGCTGCAGGTGGCAATTAGAGTCCCAAGGGCCCTCCGTGGCTTGTGAGGAGGGAGCCAGTCATCCGGTCGGGAAGGATTGTGCAGGCTGTGAGGGATCCCGGAACGCTGGCTCCCGGGACTAGGCCGAAGCCGCGGTCTTTCCTAAAACGGACGCCGGACGGCAGGAGTCTCCTATCCGCTCCCGATCGCCGCACACCCGGGCCGTCCCCTCCGGAGATGTTGCTGGAGGTGGGCGAAGATGTGATGGCCGTCAACCCCGCGGGCAGGTGCATCCGAACGTGGAGGATCCCGGAGGTTCTGTAGGCCTCAGTATGACTGGGGGCCTCGGCAGCGTGGAGCTGGCTGTGCCTGAAGGCAAGAGAGTCAGCCAAACTCCGCAATTTCGGCAGGGATCGGAGCGGCAGGGATCCAGCAACAGGTATTGCAACCTTGGTGTGTCACTGGGGTCAATCTTGCAGGGGATGGCAGCAGATTGTTCCAAGCCTCATGGAGCTCAACAAGAGCACGTCTTCCCCCAATATAATTTATATAATGCAGTTCTCTGTGCATTATCCCTTTTATACACAAACTACCTGATAATATTCCTTCCCCTTTATCTTAGTATTACCTACTTATATCATATTCCCACTCATTACTTATAGTGACACAACCAGAGTATAACTATACATTTTTTCATCTCATATACAGTCAAAAAAAAAAGGAAGAAAAAAAAAGGGAAGAACCATCCCCACTCTCCTCCCTTAATAATGCATAGACATAATACAATATTCCTGTGTTTAGTACACCTTATGCAATCTCCCACCCACCCTCCCCTCAAAAAAAGTTTCTAGCCACTCCGTAGCCGCTATTGCAGTTTCAAAAAAACTTGTATGTGTCCCATCGATCACCCTCAATTTGCTAGGGTATAGCAAGCTAAACTTAATCCCCTTTCTCTCTTAGTCCTTTACGAACATCCGTATATGATCTTCTTTGCTGCTTTATCTCTGGGGGGTAGTCCGGAAAAATAGTAGTCTGGCATTTTCATATTGTATGTCCCCCTCATCCTAACTTCCGATAAGATACGATCTCGATCTCTACAGTTTAGGATCTGCATCAAAAATGGACAGGGTGGTGCTCCGGCGTTTAGGAGAGAGGGGGGGGATCCTATGCGCCCTCTATTGCAAAAGTTGCTGATGCATCTATCAGACCTAAGGTTGTTATCAACTTTTCTGCAAACTCCACTGCATTGGCTCCTTCCACCCGCTCTGGTAGCCCTATAATCCTGATGTTATTTCTTCTTAGCCGGCTTTCTGTGTCTATTGCTCTGTCCTGTAATATACTGATTTGTTTTTTCAACATATGCCATTCTCTTTTTTCCGTTTTTAAATCCTCTTCTACCCTTGAAATGCAAGACTCCATTTCTGCAATTTTTTTTTGCTGGATTTTTTCAAATTCATGTTTTATTGCACCGACATCCATGGCCAAAGCATACATTTTTTTTGTAAGGGATTTATTGCTTACTTGGATAGCTTCCAAAATATCTTTGCCAGATGGCATTCCCTTAACCTCTAACTTCTTCGCCACATTCTGTTTATCTGTTGAGGTTCCTACTTGTGGAGATTTTATTATTGCTTTCCCTGTTGTTTTCCCCACTATTGCTGTAGGGGAAGAACGGGGGGTGGCTGTTTGTGGTTTTGCGCGGGTCTTGCTGGCAGCCATCTCTGCCATATAGCAAAAAAATAAAAATCTCCTCCTCCTTAGGGCAAATTAAAACTTCACATAATTTACCCACATAGAATGTTCACATGAATGCTCTTGTATTTTTCACTCTAGTGAAACCCCCACCCCCCCTAATACTTCAGCAAGGACGGACACAAAATATGTATTAAAGTCTATTGAAGTTAGCAATTAGCAAAGCCAAAACCTACTTTCTTTATCGTACATCACGGGACACAGAGCGCATAGCCATTACACTTGGGTTATATGGGTACCTTCAGGTGTGGACACTGGTGTAATCAATTTCACAGGAAGTTTCCTCCCTATATAACCCCCTCCCACTGGGAGTGCTTCAGTTTTTTCGCCAGTGTCTTAGGTGTTGGTCACGTCTAGCTGTCCCTCGGAGGTCTCGGGACCCAGGATAGCTAGCCGGATCCGTCCGAAGTGCTTCAAAGCCAAGGTGTACGGTACCCGGGCCCTGCTGGAGTGGGGTTTTGCCTATAATGCCTCTCCTTGGAGGGCTGGATTCTGGGCTCCAGTGCCTTAGTCTCTTCCAAGAACTAAACGCTACTGATGCCAGGATGCTATATAGGTCCAGGGGTGTGGGTTCCTTAACACAGGACCCCGGTCCCTGAAGGTCCAAGACAATACCCACGGAGATGGGGGAAGGCTGGGCCTCTTGCATTTTGCAATACCCTGCGGCTTGGAGCAGGTAAGAGGGAACCTGCGGGACTTGGTTCGACAGTAGGTATCCCCCTGGGGGTTTTGGGTTGGCTAATGGTATGCTTGTGCATCAGCCACTATCTCCACTATGTCTTTTGAGGCAGGATGGGATGTACTAATGTTTACCCAGATAACATGTAGATATATATATGCTTTTAAAGATATGTATTTTGCTACTCCCCCCAGATTTGCCTGTTAGCATGATACTGCAGCCCCACGTGTATAGAGAGGAAGTGCTGACAAAACTCCTGTTTCCTAGGAAGCCTAGGGGGACAGCTTCCTCTATGTGTGCACTACAAAGATTAGTGGCTTACCAGGTGTCTGTTACTAGCGCTGGTCCAGGCTTCTCCTCTGCTCTCTGCTTCCTCCATGTTGGTTTCAGCGTGGGGGGGGCGGGGGCGCGTGCGCGCCGCCTTTTACAGCGTCAGCGTGCGTGGGGGGGGCGGGCCAGCAGCGTCAGGTCTCAGATAAAGCAAAAAAGCATTTCCTGGCTGGTCATTCCCTCTTGAGAGCAGTGGAGAGTGAGGACATAGAGCGCGCAGCTGAGCCAGTTCTGGCTAACGGTGACACCCAGTGGTGGTTTGTGGATCTTCAGTCCACACTGACCAAAAAAAAAAAAAAAAAAAAAAAGTTTTTTTTTTCTTAAAGGGACTCAGCCTTAGATCTGGCAGTATCTGAGTCGGTGCAACCTTGGACTCCAGCTAACGGGCATTGGTGTGGCAATACTCACAGGACTTTCCTCGGTATTGCCGCCTTCTCAGGCGTATGAAAATTTAGAAACATTTTTACCATAGCCTGTCCTTATTAATGTTTCACTTCTAGCTACAACAGTTGGGTGTTGGCTGTAGGGGTGTTTCAAGGTTGTGCAATGGCTCCCAAGGGATCAGGACCAGCTAAGGCTGCAAAAGGTGCCAAAAAAGTAAAGGGGTCTCCAACGGGGTCAGAGGATTTGGGCCAGGCTCCAGTGGTCCCACCCTCACCAGATAGACCACCGAACAGCATCGTGCAGGAGCCATTGAGGGTGCTAGGGGCAGAGGCGGCCCCCAATCAACCCATTCCCGTTTATGTTACGGAAGAAATGCTAGAATCCACCCTGGGTGGGCTAGAGAAAAGGTTAACTGCTTTAATTGCCCGCTCTTTGCCGGGTGGCAAACGGGCTAGATCCCCATCACCTAGAGCGGTGTGTTTGGATGCAGAGGTCCTCTCTTCGGAGGAATTGGACCCACAGGGGGATCAAGCGGACCTGAGTCCTGACGGGTCAGACATTGAAGATTCCACTATAGATGAAATTTTTTCGGCTTCTCAAGCAGAGAGTCTGTGGATCCAGTCTCTGACGGATATGGTTCGCACTGCTTTTAAACTTCCAGTGTCAGAACAATTAGCCCCCGCGGTATCCTCTTTTCCTTGAAGGCACCATTGAGTGGTGCGTCTTTCCCGGTTCATCCCCTTCTGGAGAGTGTGATTTTTCAGGATTGGGCTCGACCTGATAGGATTTTTATCCCTCCTAAAAGGTTCACCATTCTCTATCCTATGGAAGAAGAATTTGCAAAGAAATGGGCACTCCCTACCGTGGACGCAGCCATTTCCTGCGTAAATAAATCCCTGACCTGTCCGGTGGAAAATGTCCAGGTGTTTAAAGATCCAGTCGACAAAAAATTGGAGACCCTACTGAAGGCTTCTTTTACCACAGTAGGTGCCGTGGTTCAGCCAGCAGTGGCAGCCATTGGCGTTTGTCAGGCTTTAAAGGATCAGACTAAACAGATATTAAGGGACATACCGGCTCAGCAAGCTCGTGAATTGGCTGACCTCCCAAGAGCTCTCTGCTTTGCAGTAGATGCTATTAAGGACTCCGTTCAACAGGCGTCCCGTTTATCTCTGCTGTTGGTTCATATGCGTCGCCTTTTGTGGCTAAAAAACTGGTCAGCAGAGGCACCCTGCAAAAAGCTTTTAGCAGGATTTCCCTTTCATGGTGGGAGACTATTCGGTGAAGACCTAGCTAAATATATCCAGACCATATCAAGTGGTAAAAGTTCTTTCTTGCCTGTCAAGAAAAGATCACGTGGGCCCGCATTTAAGCGACAGGCCTTCGCAGGCTCGGCCCCTTCAACTTCCCGTCAGTATCGACGGCCTCCCGGGCGTTCAGCATTTAATAGCCGCCCACAAGGACAAGCCACGACAGGCAAGAGGCCATGGTCTCGCAAGCCGGTTAAACCAGTCCTCAAGTCAGATTCATGAAGGGGCGCCCCCACTCTCTTGGGTGGGGGGAAGGCTTCGGTTTTTCTCCGAAGTGTGGAAGGCCAGAATTCCTGACTCTTGGGTAAGATCCGTGGTAACCACGGGCTACAAGCTAGAGTTTCGGGAAGTCCCCCTCCTCATTTTCAGGGGTCAAGTCTTCCAAGCGACCCATTAAAGAGGGCCTCTCTTGTAAAAGCATTGGATCGTCTCTTGCTCCAAGGGGTAATTGTAGAAGTACCAACCCAGGAATGGGGTCTGGGATTCTACTCCAACCTTTTCATAATACCAAAGCCCAATGGCGACGTCAGGCCTATCTTGGACCTCAAACGCCCTAAATCGCTTTCTAAACATTCAGACCTTTCATATGGAGTCCATACGTTCGGTGGCAGCCAGCCTACATCAAGACGACTTGCTAGCATCTATAGACATAAAAGATGCGTATCTGCACGTGCCGATCTACCCGGCACATCACAGGTTTCTTCGTTTTATGATAGATCACCGCCATTACCAGTTCATAGCCCTCCCTTTCGGGTTGGCAACAGCTCCGCGGGTATTCACAAAGGTGTTAGCCCCGGTGCTAGCCGTCCTAAGGACAGAAGGCATTTTAGTCTTGGCATACTTGGACGATCTTCTGGTTATCGACAGCTCAGCTTCCAACCTCAATCAGGCAGTAGGTCGCACAGTTCAGCATCTAGAGGAATTCGGGTGGATTGTAAACCTAGAAAAATCGGTATTGAAACCCACAAAGCAGTTGGAATATCTAGGCCTTCGGCTAGATACAGACTGCCAGAGGATAATTTTACCTCAAGCAAAGATCAGATCAATAGCTCAAGCAGTTCAAGTGATCTTAGGCAAGAAGAGGCCGACTATTCGCCTATGTATGCGACTGCTGGGGAAGATGGTGGCCGCCTTCGAGGCTGTGCCCTACGCCCAGATCCATACCAGATATCTTCAGGCAGCCATTCTCTCTGCTTGGAACAAGTCCATTCAGGCGTTAGATCGTCCGTTGGTGCTCTCCCCGAAGGTCCGGCGCAGCCTGTCTTGGTGGCTGGTCTCTCAAAATTTGTCAAAAGGGAAATCCTTTTGCCCCATCACGTGGAAGATAGTATCCACGGATGCCAGCCTGTCAGGTTGGGGGGCAGTTCTAGAAGAACAGACCCAGCAAGGGCAGTGGTCGGAGGCAGAAAAAACTGCTTCCCATCAATATCTTGGAGATCAGAGCTGCTCGGCTGGCCCTGATTGCCTGGACTCTCCCCCTTCAGGGTCTGCCAGTAAGGATACAGTCCGACAACGCCACTGCGGTGGCATACATAAACCACCAGGGGGGGCACGAAGAGCCCAGCAGCCCAAAGAGAAGTAAACCTGATTTTCTCATGGGCCGAAGCCCATGTACCCTGCATCTCGGCGGTGTTCATCCCAGGGATAGACAATTCTCAAGCAGATTTTTTGAGTCGTCAACAGTTGCTCCCGGGGGAATGGTCTCTTCACCCCCAGGTATTCCAAGAGATTTGCCAAAGATTCGGAGTGAGTCCCAGATGTGGACATTATGGCAACGAGATCCAACAAAAAGTTGGACAAATTCATATCCCGAGCCAGGGATCCCTCGGCCTACGGGACCGATGCCTTGGTTTGTCCTTGGCACCAGTTTTTCTCTTCTGTATGCGTTCCCTCCACTGCAGATGATTCCCCGCCTTCTACGGAGGATCCGGGTGGAGCGCAGGCCTGTGATCCTGGTGGCCCCAGCCTGGCCCAGGAGGGCTTGGTACGCACTCATCGTGAAGATGTCAGTCGGGGCGCCGTGGCCGCTCCCCCTGCGCCCAGATCTGCTGTCTCAGGGCCCAATCTGCCATCCTGCTTCACAGCAGCTAAATTTGACGGCTTGGCGGCTGAATCCCTAATTCTTAAGGGCAGAGGCCTCTCAAATCAGGTCATATCTACGTTGATTCAGGCTAGGAAACCAGGTCTCCAGAAATATTTATTACAGAGTCTGGAGAACCTATGTGGAGTGGTGCGAGTCTCAAAAAATGGCATCCTCAAAAGTTTTTTATTGACAGGATCTTGCGATTCCTCCAGGTTGGCGTTGACAAAAGGGTTGGCTCTTAGTACTCTAAAGGGGCAGGTGTCGGCTTTATCAATATGGTTTCAAAGACCTTTGGCCACCCATTCGCTTATGAAAACCTTCTTGCAGGGGGTCTTGCATGTGAATCCCCCTATTAGAGCTCCCCTCTGCCCCTGGAATTTAAATCTGGTCTTGTCAGCTTTACAAAGGCAGCCGTTTGAACCTCTGACAGAAATCCCTCTTGTGCTACTAACCCGAAAGTTGGTTTTCTTGGTGGCTATGGCTTCAGCCAGAAGGGTTTCCGGGCTGGCAGCCTTGTCATGCAGGGAGCCATACCTTATTCTGCATAAGGACAGAGTGGTTCTGCGGCCTCAACCTTCTTTCCTTCCTAAGGTCATATCCAGTTTTCACTTGAATCAGGACCTAGTCCTACCATCCTTCTTTCCTACTCCCCAGTCCAGAGAGGAAAGACGGCTTCATACTTTGGACGTGGTTCGAGCCATGAGGGTCTATCTCAAGACTACAGAGAAGATTCGGAAAACAGATGTGCTTTTTGTTCTTCCGGATGGCCCCAAGAAGGGTCAGCCGGCTGCCAAGTCTTCCTTGGCTAGGTGGATTAAGCAGCTGATTTTTCAGGCATATGGTCTGAAGCGCGTTCCACCTCCCTTATCAGTTAAAGCCCATTCTACGAGGGCCATGAGTGCCTCCTGGGCGGCACACCATCAGATCTCTATGGCACAGGTTTGCAAGGCGGCAACCTGGTCTTCCGTTTACTAAATTTTATAAGTTGGACGTTGCTAAGGGTACGGAAGCAGCTTTTGGGCAGGCGGTCCTACGGGCAGCAGTATAGAATCCTCTGGCCCGGTTCACGCCCCCTTGTTTTTCTGTTGGTGGAGCCATGTTTTCTCCTGACAATGTTTTTATTTGGCTATTCTTGGCCTTACGGTCTCCCTCCCTTCATAGAGCATTGCTTTAGGACATCCCAAGGGTAATGGCTATGCGCTCTGTGTCCCGTGATGTACAATAAAGAAAAAAGGATTTTTAATAAACAGCTTACCTGTAAAATCCTTTTCTTGAAGTACATCACGGGACACAGAGCTCCCACCCCTCTTTGGGGAGGGGAACATTGTGTAACCTCGGGAGAATTGCTTGCTACAAAACTGAAGCACTCCCAGTGGGAGGGGGTTATATAGGGAGGAAACTTCCTGTGAAATTGATTACACCAGTGTCCACACCTGAAGGTACCCATATAACCCAAGTGTAATGGCTATGCGCTCTGTGTCCCGTGATGTACTTCAAGAAAAGGATTTTTACAGGTAAGCTGTTTATTAAAAATCCTTTTTTCTTGCTGTCTTCCTTCTTTTTTCCTGTGCTCAAAAGAAGATCATAAGAGCCACAAAACAGTAACAGGACTCGGTGCTTCACAAGTTTACACCTGGAGGATCTCATCCGAAGGTATGCAGCTTAGAAGAGTGCTCATAAAAAGATCCGGAGAGCCACAGAACAGGGGTGCTGGGGATGCTGACATTCTGTTTTCAGTAGCAGAGCTATGCAAGAGTGTAGATAAGCCGTAGGTATGCCATATCTCATAAAAGAGAGACACTGCTGGAGGAGTCCAACTACTGCTCTCCTCCCTGCTCAACAGCTGTTGCCCACCAGAGATTCTTCACTGCTCACTGCAGCCTTCTAGGCCGTCTGATCCGGGGCTAAGGATAGAGGACTGTCGGCGGGGGAGAGAGGTTAGTAGCTCACACGTGCAGGATCTCGGCAACCGCTGTAGAGCCCACTCACGCACACTCGCATTCTCACTCCGTCATAACTTCCTGTCCACACACACGCAGAAGTATTTACAAATGGATTAGCAAAAGGGACACTTCCAGATTCTATGAGAGAAGCACATATAATATTAATTCATAAAGAAGTTAAAGATCCAAAATGATGTTCTTCATATAGACCAATTGCGCTATTAAACATAGATCTGAAAATATTAACAAAGATATTAACCCTAAGAATACAACCCCTGCTCAAAAACATTATAGACTCAGATCAGACAGGATTTATGCCTCAGAGAACAACAAATGTTAACCTACGTAGGCTATATACTAATATACACACTCACCATCTACAGGAAGGATCCAGGACAGTGGCCTCTCTAGATATAGAGAAGGCCTTCGATACAATTGAAAGGCCCTTCTTATGGGAGATACTTAGGAGGATGGGTTTTCCATTGGTGTTCATTAAGTGGATACAAACAATATATGAGAGACCTATGTCAGCTGTAAAATGGGGAGAAAACTGTCTTCATTTTTTAGGTTGTATAGAGGTACGAGGCAGGGCTGCCCCCTCTTTCCGACACTCTTTGCAATAGAACCGGTAGCAGAAGCCCTCAGGACCTCTCCAAATATCCAAGGACTTCGAATAGGGGGGCTGGAGGAGAGGGTAGCCCTGTATGCTACTATTTTTGAGAGATGCGGGTCCATCTCTGGAGGGAGCATTAGAACTACTAAATACTTTTTTGTCCTTTACTGGGCTTAAAGTGAATTGGGGAAAGTCTATGCTATTTCCTATTGATCAGGGAGCACAGGCCCCAACAATGCCATTGAAATGGGTGAGCCAATTTAAATATCTCGGAATAGTAATATCTAGGCAAGTTGAAGATTTTCGGACACTAAACTTGGATCCTGTGATGCAGGAACTTGGGAGGAAGCTGAAGATATGGGTATCGTTACCACTGTCCCTATTAGGACGTATAAATCTGATAAAGATGAAGGTTCTTCCCAGGTTCCTGTATCTATTCAGGAACTCTCCACAGTGGTTACCCAAGAGATTCTTTGTACAGCTGCATGGAATGCTCTCATCTATATGGGCAAATAAAACAGTAAGAATTAAACTAAATACACGTATTAGACTGGCAGAACAGGGTGGGTTGGACTTCCAAGATTTTGACAAATATTATATAGCCACGCAGTTGGTGACGGTTGCGAGATAGTTGAGCCCGGATGGGTTCGATTTCGCAACTATGTTAGAAGCAGCAGTGGTTCAATCAGTAGAGGCACTGCAGGGTCTATTGTATAGAGGGCTAAAATCTAGGCGAGAGTTGACTCCTCTAATGAAAACAGTTAAAATATGGAAAGCTGCTATGGTAAAAGAGGGATGGTCAGAAACTAATCTATTTTCAAACACCCCATTATGGAGGAACCCTAAACTGCCGCATCTGGATTCCATACAGGATCCAGGGGCATGTACTAAATATGGGGTAAAAAAGATATCGCAAATAATACAGGGAGAAAGGTTCTCCACATTTGAGATGAGAGTCATGGAATATCCCACAGAGTTGCATCTTTACATATAGGCAACTTACCCATACAGTAGCGGCCCAGTTTTCAGGGGGAACCCTGCAAATAATGGAAGTAGGTCTTGAAAAAATGGTGAAAAGTGGAAAAGGGACAATCTCAATCCTATATAAGCACTTAGTAAAAAAATACACCATTCGATACAAATAAAGTGAACAGTGGAGAAGAGATGTTCCAAACTTGGAGGGGGAAAACTGGGAGGTGTGGGGGTTCCCACTACAGACACTGGTATCACTTCGAGATAAACTAATACAATACAAGATAATATATAGGAGTCACTATACACCATATAAGTTAAATAAGATCTCACAGTCTAACCCTCCGAATTGTTGATGTGCAGACATTTTAGGAGATTTTATGCATATATTTTGGCGATGTCCAAAGATTGTGGTATTCTGGAGGGATGTTTTAAGAATAATTGCTATAGTAACATCAATAGTTCTGCAACAGGAGGCAGAGATATGTCTATTGGGATTGGTAAGGAAGAAGATTGTCCCGATGGGAAGGAGAATACAGGTGGCACTATTAATGTACTATGCTAGAAAGACGATAGTCCTAAATTGGAAAAAGGAAGCGCCCCCCTCGGTGGCACATTGGAAAAATCTAGTTAACTGTTTACCACTATACAGGGAGACATACAGTAATAGAGGACAGAGGGAGAAATTTAAGAGCGTTTGGGCAAGCTGGATAGAAAATCCTATGACAGCTTCAGGATAAATAGGACACAGGGTAAGGGTAAATGCACCAAGGAAGGGAAGGAATGTAAGAGGAATGTGTTAGATGGATGAATATATGGAAGGAATGGTAGGAATATGGGATATATATGTATGTTTACTGGGGTTTTTTTGTATGGAGATGAAAAAAATAAATAATAAAGAGATTTGAAAAAGAGTGCTCTGCTGTGGTGGCCATTTTGGAATTTTTGTTCCTTCCTATTTGGGGATTTTTGTGCATGTGGGGTTCCCAGGCTGTTATGGGGTCAGTCAGTTTTGGGTCGCCCTGCCATTCGCTATGAGCTCTGCTGCTTTAGGCTGGAGCGGAGCGCTCGGCTCAAGCGCCCATTTCCTGAACTCCGCACATGCGCACTTTTTTTTTTTATACTCCTTTCTGTGGATCATCAATTTTTCATGCTGAATCCCGTTGAGGTTTCCCCTCACGAATGCCTATTTGACTCCTATGTTGTACAGTATATGAGTTCACCAAGTCTGGTAAGCGTGCCAACCTTATCTTTTATGTATACACAAGCTCAAGTTTGATATCACCGGCAGAAGTGAAAGACTTTTTCCATATGCATGTTGCACATTTTTGTTCAAGAACTTTTTTAATCTTTTTGATTTATTTATCGCTGGAACATTCACTTTGAGCTTTAATTTTTTCAGTGCTGCCAGTGAGAGTGTTCTCTTGTGGCATATTTACAGAGTAGGATGCAGAAATAGTGTGTCCAAAGGAGGGCTACACATCAACCCCACATTGACTGTCCTAAAGTAAGGTCTTTGTGATAAAAGGGTGGGAGAAAGTTCTTAAGTAAATTTATAAGTGCTCTGGGTGGAGGTTGGTGGGAACAGTGAGACCTGTGGTGTGATGCAGCTCCTGGTCTTCCAGTTGAGACTAGGCTCTGGATGGTGGAAAAGTTAATGCCAAGTGTGAAAATTTTAAGTGAGTAATATCAAATCTAATTCTTGGTTCTTGATAAGATATATATATTAGATGGAGTACTGTGTTTTTTTGTTTTTTTTCAACCAGAAGCCAGACTAACTATACCTATTTTTCTACTATGCAGGAGACACTTATAGGTGTATTGCAACGCATTCTTAGTATAGAACTACATTAATAGTTTAATACCGGATAAACCTGTCTTACCTTTCCACGTCGCTGGTCCCTGTATGGGTCTTGGCTTTTCCTGTCAAAGTGGGCATACCCTCCAAAGGGGTCTACAGGGTCTGGTAACTAGGAATGGACCACAGCTCTGGACTTGTTTTGAACCCGGTTGCTAACTACATGCATTAGATCTGAGAAGATTGCCAGAAGCCCTGCTGAGCTATTTTGTTCAGACAAAGAAACTGCTCTACCGCCAGAAGACACCGGTTGTCTGCTGGTTTTTCAGCATGCCTGTTTGACAAGCCGGACAGGCTCCTTTACACATTTGCCAACTGTCAGACGGTTTCTGTTGAACTGGCTGATAATGGCCCTTGTATACCAGCCTTAAGGGTGAAGAGGCCCATAATTTACAGGAGACAAGCAAAAAAATGGAAGGTCTCACAAAAGGGGGTGTAATAGGGGTTCTCCCCAATCACCTTAGATTGTCTGTAAAGGTTTAGTGTAATATACCAAAAAATATAATATATTGAAGCTTACCAATCATTAGATGTGACAACATTGGTTTTCTTCTTTAGGCTTTTACCCCCCCCCCCCTTTTCTTTTTTAACCTGGTGATCTGGCCAGTAACTCACCTACTGTATTAAAGTGCTCTCACTCTGGATGAATAAGCAGAGAGCACATTTGGATAGCAGCATTGTCAGTCTGGGGGATTTTTAAATGCACTAGCCGATTTAGATACATTAATAAACTGAAGCCAACCTTTTTTTTCCCCCCTTTTTGGGATAAATGTTTTATAAAAAGCTGATAGTTTTGAATGCACCCCTGTCAGTAGTAACTGGATTGTAATTAATATCGCTGCTAACGATCTTAGATGAAAAGTATATGAAATGCAACGTCTAAAACATTTTGTGTTTCATTCTAGTATGACGAGTTGGTCCCAGCCTCACTTACTACAAAATATGGAGGTTTTTATATCAACACAGGAACATTACAGTTTCGACAAGCATCTGATTCTGAAAATGAGGATTTTCTTGAAAGCAAACAGCAGACATCTAAAGTGAGATAATGTTTTAACAGGAGAATATGTTTAAAGGTTTTATGAAGTGTTCTTTTTAACCTACCTTATTTGCTAATTTGCCAATAAGTTGTTGACAAAACTGTACTTTTTTGCTTCAAGGTATCTCATTTTAAAGATGATGATCGGTCCATTAAACGCAAGAGAAAAGATGATTTATCAGAAAAGCCATCACGAAAGTTGAAAGTCCAGAAACCTTTGGGGTATGTATGAATTTGCATAGGTATTATTAATGCCAACTTATAGGTAAGCCTTGCAGTTGGAATTTCTTGGCTAGCTTCTTTTCGCAAGTAGTTTGGGAAAATTCTATTCTCCTGTGTCTGCATTCATATTGACTTCTACAAGGTGCAGACAGCTCTGCAAACAAAAGTAAGCCAGAAACCTAAACTTTTAAGAGATCTCAAGTAATTTCCCCTCATAGTACCTGAAAATGCTGTATTTGACATTTTTCTCTGTCTGACACCTGTGTATATAATGCTGCTCGAAGCAACTTAGGGCCAGATTCAGGTAGCTTTAGGCCGGTGTATCTCCAGATACATCATCGTAAGTACAAATGTGCGACGTCATACTTTTATGCCGATTCGCAAAGCTATATACGCCGTAAAACAAGGCTTCAGCCGCCTGACGTAACTTGCCTACGCCGGCGTATCTTGGGCGCATTGTTACGCTGGACGCATTCTGCGTTCCCATGTTAAATATGCAAATGAGTAAGATACGCCGATTCATGAACGTAGATGCGCCAGGCGGAAAATATACGTGGTTTGCGTAAGGGTTACGTCCGGCATAAAGTTATTCCACCATATAGGTGGCGCAACCCATTCAAAGGTATGGACGTCGGAACAGCCGGCGTCTTTTACGTAGTACTACGTGAATAGGGCATGGCGTAGGTTACGTTCACGTCGTAGGCATTGAGCCAACGTAACTTGGAGTATATGCAACGTGATTCTGAGCATGCGCCGTTTAATCGGCCATTTATTTGCATGGGGTCTCGCTTAATTTAAATAGATGACGCCCACCTCCTTCCTACTTTGAATTAGGCGGGCTTACGCCGGCCAATTTACGCTACGCCGCCGCTGCACTTGCCTCTCTAAGTTACATTGGCGTAGCGTATATTCGATACGCTTCGCCCGCCTAAAGATGCGCAAAGCTACCTGAATCTGGCCCTTAAAGTGTATCTCCACTTTAGCAGTCAAATGTAAAGACTTAAATTGGTGTGAAGACAGAAAATGTCATCCTTGGAAATGTGTTTGGGAGAACTCTTACTTCTACAGTCAGTTGTGGAAATCGGATTGGCTTGGAGTACAATCAGGGGTCGGATTTCGGCCATGTCAATATTCTTTCAAAGGCCTTTAGCCTCCCATTCACTGGTCTGAACCTTTATGCAGGGGGAAACTCATTTGCTTCCCCCCCATTAGGTAACCTATGTGTCCTTGGTACTTGAATCTGGTGCTGTCTGTGTTACAGAAACAACCATTTGAGCCCATCAAGGACATTCAATTAGTCCCGTTGCCACGCAAGTTGGCCTTCCTGATGGCCATCAACTTCACTAGAATGGTGTAGTAATTGGTGGCCCTTTCATGTAGGAAAGCATACTTAAGGTGAAGGATTAACATAGTGGTGTTACAACCTGTTCCATTCTTCTTGACGAAGGTGGGGTGGGCCTTTTCATTTTAATCAGGACATTGTTTAGCCTGTATGGCTTAATGTATGGCTTCTTCCTCTGGGACAGGAAACGCATTCACCAAAATTATAAAGGGCGGTCCTCCATCCCGCCTCCTCAGTTTTTTGTGTTTCCTGCCGGACGGGAAGGGGCACATACTGGAACGATGGGAACGGGTCCATGTTCAGGATTGTCCTGGAAGAGCCCCCTGGTGACCTACCTTTCCCTGTCAGCACTCTTCTTACGGCGGGGAATAAAGGCGTGCTGTGGTCACCGCTGCCATTTGCGCTCAGCGAGAGCGGGACACCTGGTGTCGGCGGAGCTCTGTTCGTTCGCCGGTCAGCATCCTGTATACGGCGGCTGGTTAATGCGACAGACACAGAACAGCCGTACGATCGACTTCCGGGTGCGTGACGCAGCAGGGCGGAGATTCTGCATTCCACGGGCGGGAAGTGATGCAACTCCTGACGGAACCGCGTCATCAGGGGACGCCGAGAAGCCTTGTTCCTGTCGGGGCTGGTGTTAAAACGCTCAGGGGGACTGATGTATACGCCAGGAACGATGGACAGTGCAGAGACACACACAGATCCGGGTTCAACAGGCTCCGGTGCCTCTCAGGTAAGCTGGGTAAGGCAGACCAAGGCTTACTATGGGGGGTTTTATTTTTTAGGGTACTTTAGGCCCAAAGACCCACCCATAGTGGAGAGCTATTCGGTGTTGGGTTAAGGCACTTTCTAGGCAGCCATGCACAGTGGTGGTAGGCTAGGGCTGTGGAGTAACTGGCTTTTTTTTTTTCTGTTTTGTTGATACAGGTTAACACTTATGATTGAACTCTGACACAGCCGCCTATAAAGAAGTGTGCCGTATGTGGGAAGAAATTAGGCTCCAGTTGGGATAAGCTGCTATGCCCAGAGTGTGTCAGCAGTTTAGTGAAATAAGATTCAGTGACTGCTTGTCGCCAAATGTTGTCATCTGTAAAAGATGAGATTGCATCCACTTTTCAGTCCTTTAGAGTTTTTATGGATAGGATGCAGGGTCCGCAGGGTGTGGCCCTACCCAGGGCATCTAGTATGCTTTCCCTAGCTCAACCTCAGGGAGAGGAAGAAGATAGGGAGCAGACTCCCAGGTCAGTCGCATACTCTCAGGCAGGATCAGCTTCTGAGTCTGAGGGAGAAGGGGATTCCTCCAGAGTTTCCAGATATAAGTATAAGTTGTCTTTGGACGATGTGGGGGATGTCCTGAAAGCCATCTATGATACGCTTGAGATCCAGGAGGAACAGGTCCAGCTTTCAAAACACGACCTAATGTACCAGGGGTCGAGTGCAAGCAAGACCAGGGTTTTTCCCGTTCATAAGTCTTTGATGCGATTCTGCAGGAATGGGAACAACCTGAAAGAAGACCGTTTTTTCGGGAAACCTCAAACGTAGATTACTGTTTGAATCGGATGAGTCTCATCCGTTAAACAAGGTTCCTAAATTGGATGCTCCTTTGGCCAAAGTCTCAAAGAAGACAGACCTGGCCTTCGATGATCTGGAATCTCTTAGAGATCCAATGGATAAGAGACGGGACCTATTGTTATAGAGAGCTTGGGATTCCTCTTCCATAAGTCTGAAACCTGCTCTCACTGCGACGTGTGTAGCCAGAAATTTGGAGTGTTGGCTCATCTAATTACAAGCACACATCTTGGCGGGTACTCCGAGACAGGAGCTTTTAAAGTCATTTCCTAATATGTTCAAGGCAGTAGGATTTCTGGCAGACGCTTCAGAAGAATCCATGAAATTAGCAGCCAGTTCTACGGCTCTTATTAATGCCGCTAGAAGGTCAGTCTGGCTAAAGACATGGTCGGGCGATACGGCCTCCAAGTTGAAGCTGTGTGGGCTGCCCTTTTCAGGGGACCACTTGTTCGGACCAGGCCTCCAGGAGGCACTGGAACGGACTAAGGAAAGAAAGCATTTCCTGAGAAAAAGAAAAAGATGGAAGGGAAGCGTTTTGTTTCGTGGCTATAGACATGGGGCAGGTGGCTGGAACCAGCAAAAAGAGGGTCAGCACAAGAAGCATTGGGCAGGTCACAAGGGATGGGGGAGGGGAGGCATCTTAGTCAATCCTCCTCAAACCACCCCAAAGACTCAGTGACACCTTCGTCCCAGTGGGAGGAAGATTAGGGCAGTTTCTCCCACAATGGACCGCGTCAACTTCAAGCCCGTTCATATTGGATATAATAAGGAACGGGTACAAATTTGAGTTCAAAGCAATGCCCCCTTTAAATTTCCTGGTCACGCAACTACCCAGGGACAGAGAGAAAGCAGAAGCGCTATGTCTGTCACTGGGGGAATTGGTGGATCAGAAGGTTCCGATTCAGGTACCCCTAGAGCAGGCATGTCCAAAGTCTGGCCCTCTGGCCAAATGCGGCCCCCCTGTTGATTTAATATGGCCCCCCTGGGGATTTGGATATATGTATAGTTTGTGGCCCCCAGGGCCACAAAAGATATACACCGTATTTATCGGCGCTGCCTTGGAGGGGACAGGCAGGGGGCAGGATGAGCGCCATCAGATTACATGAAGAGAATCTGTTTACTCAGCAGCGTCTGTATTGGAAGTCCCATCTCCTGGGATGCCATTGGACGACTGTTCTGTCTATCATAGGAGGCAGGACTTTGCATTAAAGTCTTCTTTACCAGCCTATACCAATTCAATATATTTTAATTCATTCACCTTCTGTCTTGCGTTTGAAATCCGTTGCGCGGATCCACCCCACACCTTTTTTCCTTTTTTGTATTAAAGAGACCACAGAGTAAACAAGAGATTCTCCTGTTTGTAATCTGTCGGCACTCGTCTTGTCCCCCTCCCTCTGCCCTCCGAGGCTGCAGATGGGCATAGATGCACTGATGGCAATGGTAAGGCTGCATTTATGGCACGTGTGAGGCTGCATTTATGGCACGTGTGAGGCTGCATTTATGGCACGTGTGAGGCTGCATTTATGGCACGTGTGAGGCTGCATTTATGGCACGTGTGAGGCTGCATTTATGGCACGTGTGAGGCTGCATTTATGGCACGTGTGTGGCTGCATTTATGGCACGTGTGTGGCTGCATTTATGGCACGTGTGTGGCTGCATTTATGGCACGTGTGTGGCTGCATTTATGGCACGTGTGAGGCTGCATTTATGGCACGTGTGAGGCTGCATTTATGGCACGTGTGAGGCTGCATTTATGGCACGTGTGAGGCTGCATTTATGGCACGTGTGAGGCTGCATTTATGGCACGTGTGAGGCTGCATTTATGGCACGTGTGAGGCTGCATTTAAGGCACGTGTGAGGCTGCATTTAAGGCACGTGTGAGGCTGCATTTAAGGCACGTGTGAGGCTGCATTTAAGGCACGTGTGAGGCTGCATTTAAGGCACGTGTGAGGCTGCATTTAAGGCACGTGTGAGGCTGCATTTAAGGCACGTGTGAGGCTGCATTTAAGGCACGTGTGAGGCTGCATTTAAGGCACGTGTGAGGCTGCATTTAAGGCACGTGTGAGGCTGCATTTATGGCACGTGTGAGGCTGCATTTATGGCACGTGTGAGGCTGCTTTTGGGCAATGGTAAGGCTGCATTCGGGCAATGGTAAGCCTGTGCGTTTTATACACCAATAAATACGGTATATCCAAATAACACGCCCCAGCCTCAACTTTAGTCCTGAGTAGAGCTTTGGGTTTCGTTGGGGCCACAAAAGAAATATACACAGTATATCCAAATAACACAGCCAAGCTCATCTCTTCACCACACACAGCCACAAAGGCATGATAATTCTTGTTGGGCAGTGTATTAGTGCTCGAACGAACACACTTGGACCGAATTTTAATGGTTCAAAGAATGTCAGGCAAAATACTCGGCCCTCACGCATGTTCACTTCATCAAATCTGGCCCTCTTTGAAAAAAGTTTGGACACTCCTGCCATAGAGGAACAGGGACAGGGAATGTACTCCCATGTCTTCGTGGTGAAGAAACCATCAGGGAAGTTCAGGTTGATCCTGAATCTTCGACCCCTGAACAAATTTGTGAAATACAAAAGATTCAGGATGGCGTTGATCTTTACGGTCTCAAGGTTCCTGTTCCCAGGGTGCCACATGGCTACCCTAGATCTCAGGGATGCCTATTTACACATCCATATTCACCAAGAATTTCAAAAATTCCTCAGGGTGGCAGTGAGGGTGAATTCGGAGATTCGGCACTTCCAATTCCGAGCCCTTCCCTTTGGTCTGTCCTCATCACCAAGAATCTTTACAAAGGTTCTGGCGGAAGCTCTAGCCCCGTTAAGAATCAGGGCTATTACAGTAATCCCATACTTGGACGACCTCCTGTTTGTGGCCAAATCAGCTCAGCAGCTGGAAAAAGATTTACGGGAAGCACAGAGATTTCTCTCTTCACTCAGATGGATAATCAACAGGGACAAGTCGCAGCTGACCTCATCCCAGGAGGTCTTGTACCTGGGATACAAGGTCTCTTCAGTAGAGAGGAGAATCTCTCTCTCCCCGAAAAAAAGATTTCAAAAGTAGACCAAGCAGTCTCTCAACAAGGAGGTGTTCGCTCAGATAGTACAAGAATGGGGTCTACCAGAGGTGGATATTTTCGCTTCCGAAAGGAACAGGAAGGTAGCCCAGTTCTTTTTGATCCATCCAGGGGACCGCGTCAAGAGGATAGATGCTTTCACCAGTCCTTGGAATTTCAGCATCTGCTACACCTTCTCTCCAGTGTCGTGGAAATCTGGGGGTTTGCAAGGCACACCCCCATCTTGCCTAGTGCTGTAAAGCACATTCCCAATCTTAAATGAAATAATGCCATGTTTAAGCTAACAGATTTACTCACCATATATTCCATGCCCATCCATACCAATCAAGAGACATTACAACAGCCTGCTCTCGTTCATCGCTCCCCAGCATCTCTGCTGCCGACGCCCTCTACAGGCAGTTTTATTAAGACAATAGATTTCACAGACCACCTCTGATTGGACGAGATCACAGCATGTGACCACAGGAAGTCATGTCACAGCATGTGACCTCTACAGGAAGTGATGTCAGCACAGATAAACCCTTCCAACAGGGATCCATTACAGTAATAACACAATAATAGCACAATAACACAATATGATACAGAAATAATACAATAACTAATGAACACAGTTCCTGATAAGGAGAGCCTTTATGCAGCTGTGTGCTCATACCATCATACTCATGTTGATCAGACAGAGATGACAAAAGCACACATCCGCCAAACCAATAGTGTGTCTGCAGAGTGATGCGTCACACAGGCGAATATCTGTGCATCACACAGGGGCCCTTGCGCCGGCGACACTCACTCTTCAAACACCCTTCTCCAAATCAGGAAGTGCATCTCAACCAGCCTCAGACTGCCCCAATCAGTTCTAATTAGAGCGGGTTGGGGAAGTGTCAAGACTGGGTGCCAATATGGCAACAATACATATTAAATACATCTTCAAATTTCCACCACACCAGTGAGGATGATTGTGGCAGTCCTTCAAAAATTCCTCCGGCCAGAGGGTACGGACTTGATTTTGATCGCACCCTTTTGGCCTGAAAGACCCTGGTTTGCCATTTTGAAAAAATTGACCATTCTCCCACCATTTTGTCTGCCTGTCAGGAAGGATCTGATCTCTCAGGGTCCCATCCTTCATCCTCAGGTAGACAGGTTCTGCCTGACTGCGTGGTATCTGAGGAACAGTTATTGAGGTCTCAGGGTTTCTCAGAGAGGGTAATAAAAACTCTCCTACAGTGTAGGAAGCCAGTAACTAGGGCAATCTATTCTAAAGTATGGAGAAGATTCAATTCCTGGTTGAGAGAGCGGGGGCGAAGTGAGCCGGGGATACCAGCTATTCTAGATTTCTTACAGGCAGGTGTGGATCTGGGACTCTCCCCGAGTACCTTAAAAGTACAGGTAGCTGCACTTAGTGTTTTCCTTCAGTGTTCCCTACAGCAGAATCGGTTCATTAAGAATTTTTTCAAGGCCCTGTCAAGGTCTAGGCCAATGAGGTTGTTGATCTGTCCTTCTTGGGATCTCACCTTGGTACTTAAAGCTCTAATAGGTAGTCCATTTGAACCTCTGGAGGAATCCATCTTGAAGTGGGTAACACTTAAGACTGTACTTTTGGTGGCGGTCACTTCAGCCAGACGGGTGTGTGACCTGCAGGCCCTTTCTATAAGGGAGCCATTTTTGTTAATTTTTGAGGATAGGGTTGTTTTGAAAACAGACCCCAGTTTTCTCCCCAAAGTGGCATCCTCTTTTCACAGGACACAGTACATTGTCCTGCCTACTTTTTGTTCCACCTCAGAGTCAGAGGTAGCATCTCTGAACTTGCTAGATGTCAGAAGATGTATTTTAATTTACTTAGACGTAACCAAGGGATTCAGGAAATCCGACTCTCTTTTTGTCAATTTTTCGGGGGTTAGAAAGGGACAGAAAGCCTCTAAATCTTCCATTGCCAGATGGATTAGGTTGGCAATCGGGAAAGCCTATGAGTTAGAGGGTCTTCAAGCCCCGTTTGGTAAAGCACACTCAACTAGAGCGGTCTCAAGTTCGTGGGTAGAGAGGGCTGGAGCCTCACCGGAGGAGATTTGCAAGGCGGCAACGTGGTCAAGTTATACTTCTTTCGCCAAGCGCTATCGCCTGGATTTGATGTCTGAGAGGGATCAGACATTTGGCCGAAGGGTCCTCCAGGCGGTGATCCCATCCTGACAAGTAAGTTTCTTGATTATCTCAAGCCTGTCCTGGAAGACGAAAGGGGAAAACCGTCTCAAGGCTGTCCTGGAAGACGAAAGGGGAAAACCGGAGTTAGACTTACCGAGAACTCTTTTTCCAGGAGTCTTCCAGGACAGCCTGGTTTCCCACCCGGTGTTTATATTATTAACTGGATTTGGATGTGTGTACTTACGGTGTGTTAGTGTGTTATGTCTTTCAGAGCCTTCAGGAATTCTTGGGTAAACTGAGGAGGGGGCCTGAAGGACCGCCCTTTATAATTTAGGTGAATGTGTTTCCTGTCCCGGAGGGAGGAGCCATACATTTCAAGGCTGTCCTGGAAGGCTCCTGGAAAAAGTTACCGGTAAGTAACTCCGGTTTTCTCTTTCGTTCATGGACGGACACAGCCTTAATCTTGACGAAGTGGGTAT
Organism: Rana kukunoris; assembly: GCA_029574335.1. NCBI lineage: Eukaryota > Metazoa > Chordata > Amphibia > Anura > Ranidae > Rana > Rana kukunoris. The sequence continues at coordinate 82,374,886 of CM056055.1, read as the reverse complement.
TGGACTTCCTTTAAGAGTGACTAGGCAGAAAGTGTTAACAACTTCGAAACTGAACAGCCCCGCCCAGGGGGCGGTCCTACTGGCTATATCTTCTCAGCCTGCACTAAGCAGCCCAGTTTGTTATGCCTAGTTAAGGAGAAGACATGGCTCCCTTCGGGCCCATAGGCCTGGAGGTTTTTTATTCCACATGGAAATTTTTTGTGTTTTGTTCCTGTGATCGATCAACTGCCGACTGGGCGACAGGCTGGATCCCAGATCCTTGTAGTCCCCCCAGTTTCGGCCATCGTGTGCCAACCATAGTTGCGCACTGGGTTGTCCACGACATGCCTGTCGCTCTACGGATGGCCGGTGAGCTATACGCTCCAGGGCTTGCATAGGGACCGGTCTACGAGGCCGAGTCACAGTAGCCTGGCCGACAGTCACCTCAGTCATAATGCAGAAGAGGGTCTGTCTGGGATGCTTCCAGCACAGTCCTCAGGAAGGGTAAGTATAATCCCCTGCTTCAGCAGGAAGACAGGGCTGGGCATTCCTTAAGAGGTTCTATCCTTTCCTCTGCCCCTCCCTTCCTTCCTTCCTCCCTAGCTGCTTAAAGAGATTTTGCTTACCTGTGTGTCCTGCTCCGTGCTGTCGGCGACCATTTTGGCTGTGATTCATGCTGTATTGCACTGTACGGCGCGCAGTATTTGGACTCTCTATTCCGCTTTGAGACCATGTTTTTTGTGATCCTGCTGTGTTTACTTTCTATTGCACTGGCAGCCATGTTTTTGTGGCTGTGCTGTATTTGGTCTCTATCTTCCGCTTGGCAGCCATGTTTTTTGTGATCCTGTTGTGGCTGTGATCCAGGCGGTGTATTTTCTACTCTGCCTTCACCCAGTGGTCATGCGCTTGTGTACCATGGCATTAGTTAGTCTCGATCGGCCGCTCAGCGGCCTATTTTTCACTGAGAACCATGCACTGGATATGGTTGGCGGTCACGTTTTTGTAGCCTTACTGTGGGCTTCTAGCTGCCACTTGGCGGCCATGTTCTTGTGCCCTGCGATCATTATTGGCCTCTAGTGGCCACTTGGCGGCCATTTTGCCATCTATCAGACAGCACTTAAATGGCGCAGACTGAAGACACACGCTGCTGAAGGGACAGACTGCATATCTGACAAGGAAGCATGTAACGGAATGACGTTGTTGGGGGAACAACCAAAGCAGGAGTGGACAGCAGAGTTAAGCAGGCTGATCCGGGCAGAGATGCAGTTGGACGAGAGCTACAGAGCCCTCCGCTGGTATGTAGCCCAAGAGTGCCCGTGGTCAGCGGATGACAGCCCCACGGAAGGCTATGACTATGATGGCCGGGGATTGTTGTATTGGAGGATGTCCAATGATTCAGACTTTGTGGATTATCGGGAGTGGCGCTTGGAGGAAAAAATGGAGCATAGAGAAGAAAAGTTGAATGTCTCGGAAGGGCACTGGTTACAGGAAGATTTAAAATTCCTGTCCATTTAGGAATGGAAGCTGGAAATCGCCTACAGACAGCTGCTAGACTCTGCTCAGCAGCATGGTGGGGCTTCCGTTGCCTGGGACTATGAGGAAATTTTAGATGACAACTCTGAAATCCTAGCTGATGAATCGACAGTGGAAAATATGAAGATTGCCGTTCCCAAAGCTGAAGCGGATGATGTGGAGTTCCAGGGAGCCAGGGCAGTTGGCCCCTCTCTCCAGCAACAAGCTGAGGTGGTAAAGCTTTTACTCCCAGCTGAATCACTGGCAGCAGGGCAGGATGCTTCTGGCTGCTGCACACAACTGCAGCTTGAGCTGACATCGGGGGATGGGACTGTGGTCTCCCCTCACAGCAACCCAGCAGAAGAGCTGGCAACAAAGCAGAGTGCCACAAGCCTCTGCTCTCAACTAAAGGAAGAGGGAGTTCCTGGGGTAGTGGATGGGACTTCAGTCTTCACTGACACAACCCCAGAAAATTGTGCAGCACTGAGACAGGAGGATGTCGGCTTTGCAAGCACCAGGGGATTTTCACCTACCACCAGTGGATGGGACTTCCGTATTCACTGGTATACCCCAGGGATGGGGGGCAGTTGGCCCAGATCCCCAACAGCATGATGGACTGAGCCCAGTCACCCTGTCTTCTCTCCAGTGGCTGAAAGGACTCCAGGGAGAAGGGCCAGTCCAGGCATGTTCTCTGAGAGAGGCAGAGGTTGGCGGGGTGAGTAATGCTCTGTTTTGAGCAATTTATTTGGGGTACGGTATGGATACCAGCATTGGAGGACTGGAACTACTGACTAACTTCGGAGTCAACCTGTTTGGGGTTCCCTCCTGTGTCAGTCTCCCACTGAAAGGGGAGAGATGTAACGGCATGACCCGTGACGGCCAGAGACTTTTGAGGAATGGGGGATACTCCTGTGCCAGCGTCCCTAAGGACTCTTGGGTCTAGGGTCACCCTGTGCCCCTTTTGGGCATAGGGTGGCTGATAAATCATAATTCATGTATTGCAGAAGATAGGACAGATTACAGGTGATTTCATGTTGACCCACAACTGGTCAATAAAAATTACTCTTTCAATGCTTAACCCAGGCTGTTGAGATGCTAAGTGAGTCAGGTTTCTGAAAGACCTTTCATTGTGTATAGATGTGTTGTGACTCTAAAGGTCAGACGTCTCTCTTCAGGTGTATTGAATTAGCATGTCAATTATGTTTAGTAACGGAATGTGTTTTGTGTAACAGGTGAGGGGAACTTGTCAAGCTGTAGTTATTACCTCCTCTAATTGCGGAGATGGGACGTCTGGGGATTGACTAATGATTAGCTCAACTGGATGTCATTAACTAAAAGAATGTGATCGAAGCCCCATTGTGTGATGTGTGGGTGAAGAGTTCTTTGTCCCTGTGATTAACTTTAACGTGCTGTACTGTATATAAGAAAGCCAAGATACCATTAAAAGAGGGTTCATAAATTATGGAACAAGAACAGAGCTGCGTGTCTCGTCCTTGTTCTGGTGAATGAAATGGGTCCTGTCGGCTGGATTGTCCGATAAGCTGTCGTGGTTGGGGCGATGGAATGGATATCGTAAACAGTGGTGACCGTTACAAAGTAGCTCTACTAAAGTGGCGGACGGCAGCACACTACTGTTCCAGGGTGGTAAGTCCTCTGAATGGGAACCTCTCGTCTCTGCTGCAGCGTGGAGGGGGGGTTACTGTGCCTTACCTTTTAAGTCCCTGTGTCAGGCATGTGGGTGAGCTTGGTGTCGGAAGCCAACACTTTTTCCCCTGTAACACCTGAGCTTGCAATTGATGCCCCTGCACTTGATGTATCGGTGGACGCTATGTCAGCAGTCCTAGATGCCTTTGCTGCCAAGGTGGAAGCAGCATTTGGGAAAACAGGGGGCCCAGAAAGTTCCCCCTCCCCCCGCCATCTTCTGGGGGCAACTCCAATGCAGAGCCGGGTCCAGCTACAGCTTGTGGCCTGGGCTCTGATGTATCGGAGGATGCGGACCAAAACCGGCCGGACATTGAGGAAGACTCTGGGTCCGGGTCAGCATGCGATAGGGCTCTGGTAAGTGACCTTATCACCACAGTGCGACATACTCTAAAATTAGAGGGGTCTCTAGAAGCAGTTGAAGTGCCTGTCCCCTTTAGGTTCCGTAAGGCGATCCGCACTGCTAAGGTGTTTCCTTGTGTGTCTTATATAGACAAGCTTTTATACAAGGAGTCGGACAAACCACAGTCAGGCTTCCCCGAACGAGGTAGCCCTAGCTGACCAACTGCTACAGGGCCTATAATTCGTTTGCGAATCAGCCTTGGACACGATTCCTCTGCTGACCAGGGCTACAAGCCATGCAGTGATGTTACGCTGTCTACTTTGGTTAAAGAATTGGTCTGCGCACCTATCTTCCAAGAAGGCCCTGATGGATTTGCCCTTTAAGGCCGACAGACTTTTTGGAGCTTTCCTGGATGACATAATTAAAGATGCCACAGGAGGTAAGAGCATGCTGCACCCACAATCCATAAAGGGGAAGGAGCAAGGGCCCTTCACCGTGCATAAGCGTTTTTTTTTTTTTTTCATCCGCCCAGTGTGGCAGATAAAAGACCTCAGGCCGATAAAGCACCTGCTCAGGGACAGATGTCCCTGGTTTTTGCAAAATCCAACAAGCCTGCAAACAAAGCTACATCCGCATGAAGGTTTACCCTCACCCATCTTTTGGGTGGGGAGGACGTCTTCGCGATTGAGCGACCCGGTGGACATCTCGGGTCCCTGACCGGTGGGTTTGTGAAGCAGAGTCTTCAGGGTACAAGATGGAATTCTATTTTGCCCATCAAACTGATTTTTTTTTCCCTTCAGCTACAGCCGACTCGTCGGGAAGCCCTACTTGGGGCAGTTCAAGACCTGCTGAAACGTGGAGTGGTTATTCCTGTCCCAGTACAGAACGGTTTTGGGGGTTTTTCTCAAATCTGTTCATAGTACCAAAGAAGGATGTTTGACTCAACGCCTAGTATATCTGCGATGTCCACTGCCACACCGCAGAAATGGTTGTCAATCTGCTTTTGCATGGGAGTCCTGGGCCTCATGGTGGCCTCCTTTTGAGGCGGTACCATAGATGCAATCTCACACGCGAGTGTTACCGAAGGAAATTCTGTCCAGATGGGACAAGTGCCAGGACCTTCCTAGTTTGGTGGCTTACCTCACTGGCACATCTGTCCGGGAAGTCGTTCCTTCCTTTTCACTGGATAGTCATCACGTCCTGGAACTTTGGCCAATCAGGCTGTGCCTCTCCACATGGTCTCAGGGGCGTCCAGTCAGGATCCAGTCGGACAACGCCACGACAGTGGCATATGTCAACCATCAAGGAGGAACAAGAAGCTTGGCAGCCGTGTTCAGTCGCTCACACCCTAAGGTGGGCAGAAAGGAGCGTACCGGCCCTGTCAGCCGTATACATTCCAGACGTGGAAAGCTGGCAGGCGGACTACCTGAGTTGCCAGATGCTGGACCAAGGAGAATAGTCTCTGCACTCGGATGTGTTTTAGCTCCTTTGCCTAAGATGAGGCACGCCAGACGTAGATCTCCTGGCGTCTCGACTCAATCGGAAGGTTTTGACGTATAGTGGCCAGGTCAAGAGACCCATGGGCAGACGCGACAGATGTTAGTGGCACTGTGGAGTCAGTTATGCCATAAAGGGTCGGGCGCGCCTACCTGTCACGATGCAATCGACCAGGGCAATAGGTGCCTCCTGGGCTTTCGGACATTAAGCGTCTGTTTATCAGGTGTGTAAGGCGGCGACCTGGTCACACTTTCACTAAACTTTACAAGTTGATGTGAATGCATCTTCGGCCACAAAGTTTTGCAGGCAGCTGTTTAGAATTACTACAACTCACTCCTGTCGATAGACGCAGAAAAAGCATTTGACAGGGTAGACTGGGGACTCATGCTATACACGCTAGAAGAAATGGGCTTCGGGCAGGCGATAATGGGGTAGATTAGAACTTTATACCAAGCCCCGACATCAAGGATAAAAATAAATGGAAGTCTCTCCCAAGCGTTTAAAATGAAAAATGGTGCCCCCTGTCACCAATGTTATTTGTTCTATCAATTGAACCCATGCTGGCCAGGATACGTAGATGCCCAGAAATTGAAGGAGTTAAAATAAAAGAAGAGGAACATAAGCTTTCTGCCTTCGCAGACGATGTTCTTTTCTACTTGGTTAATCCCAAGACATCAATCCCAAAATTACTCGAATTATGTAGCCAATATGGAGAAATATCAAATTTTAAATTAAGCATTAACAAAACAGAAGTCCTGAACGTAAATACATCTAGGGCAGAGGAACAAGAACTTGGAGTTAAGTATCAATTTCCGTGGGTAAAAAAACTTAAGTACTTAGGGATTAAATTAACAAACTCAATTAAAAAGATCTATGAGATAAATTATATCCCACTCCTTGACGAAATCAAAGCAGAAATAACAAGGGTAAAGAATAGACCAATATCATGGATAGGCAGAATCAATTTTTGTAAAATGGTACTCGTACCAAAAATTTTATACAAATTCCAGATGCTCCCTATTATCCTACCAAAAGTAATGCTCCAGACCCTTAAAAATCTGATCATGAAATACATTTGGGGGAATAAGAAGCATAGAATTTCGTTCCAGATTTTAAAACAACCAAAAGAGAAGGGGGGGCTCGCAGTACCCGATATCAAAAAATATTACGATGCTGTAGTACTATCGAGAGTGGTTGAATGGGCCAGAGGGAATAAAGAAAAAAGGTGGGTCAGTATAGAAAACGCACTATCAGAGGTTAAACTAGAAAATATAATATGGAACCCCCCTCAAAGCAGGGCATAAACACACACGAGATCACTAGGAATGCACACAATATTTGGGACACTATCTACAAAAGAACTGATAAAGAATACAATTCACCTTTTATAGCATTAAAGGACAATGATTTTTTTGAACCAGGTAAAGTTTCGGTGGGAGGAAATTGGATAAAAAAAAGACACGGCACAACTAAGACGTTATAAAGGACGGACACTTAATATCACTGCATGAAATGGGAAAAAAAAAAATGTTTATGATAATAAATAATTGGAGGTACCAACAGCTCAGACACTTTATTATAAAACTACCACAACCCTTAAGGACGGGAGAACAGTTAACAGAACTGGAAAAACTATGTTCCATGGGAAATTCTAAAGAAACGATCTCAAAGTTATACAAGATCTTACTCAAAGTGGAAGAGCACGAGGTACCCCCTTTTATTAAAAAATGGGAAAGGGAATTAGGGACACAACGGGATAGGGGCACAATAAAGAAAATATTGAAACTGACACACACCTCTGCGACCGACAGCCGGACGGCAGAAATGAATTTCAAATGTCTGACTGGATGGTACATAACACCAGATAAATTAAGTAAATTTAAAGAAGGGCAATCAGCAGCGTGTTGGAGGGGGTGCAGATCCACAGGTACGATGGCCCACTTATGGTGGGAATGTCCCAAAATTAGAAAATACTGGGAGACTATCATAGGTTTCATAGAGGAAATTACAGAGAAGAAAATCAAGATGGATCTGTGGATAGTTCTTTTCCATGGAGGAGAAGAAAGTATTAAAAGATACAAAAACTCCCTAGTCCCGCATTTGCTCAATGCGGCTAAAAGGCTTATTCCTAGTAAATGGCAAGAGGCCGAATGCCCTCAGGTTTGGGAATGGATCGATATGGTAGAAGGGACATACATCATAGAAGACCTAAAAAATAGTATTGAGGGCAATAAAAAGAACCAAAACAAGAAATGGGATAAATGGAAGAGATTTAAGAGGTCCTGGAGCTACGCTGAAAACCTAAGGGCAGATATTTAAAGGAAAAGAAGGATAGATAGGGTAAAAAGGAATGTGGCAAAAATTTGGTGAGAAAGGGGGAGGAGGAAGCGGGGGGGGGGGGAAGTAGGGGGGAGATCCATTTGGGGAGTAAACTGGGAAAAAAATTTGTAAAAGGAAAAAGAGTATATTTTATGCTCACTGTAAAATCTTTTTCTCTTAGTTCATGGACGGACACGGCACCTGCCCCTCCTTTTTTTTAAGTTTGTACTACTTTTGACGAACTGGGCTGCTTTTTTTTTAAATCAAATAGGGTTTTATTAAAGAACAGCAAAAAAAACCACAAAAGTAACATGAATAAATGCAGTACAGCACATTCAAGCAAGGTGCAATTCGATCTTTCAAATCCCAAATACATAGACGCTTCACCACTAGACCATCTCATGCAGCATTACAGATGTTATGCCCTACCGTGTGGCCCACATCTTAGGGTTTTTTTTTTTTTTGTAAAATTATTTTTATTGAATTTTCCAAGACACATATACAATAACAGGCCACAAACGCGACCAACGGTTACCGGTCAAAACACAGGAACCGGTGTACAGAACAAAACACAACCAAAAGAAAAGGGGAAAGAGGGGAAGGGGGGAAGTGGGAAAAAAAAGGGGGGGGGGAGAGATGATGGGGGACGACAAATGCTTGTAATAGACATATTTAACATTGGTCAAATGTAATGAGATGGATCGTAATGAAATGAAGTCCAAGCATGACTGGTCCCCCCTACACAATATAAATAAAGCCTTCTTGCCGACTCCCGACCCCAGTGCTGAGCTAAGAGATGGGTGCTCTCACTCCCTCCCAAAGAACCCAACCACAATATAATAGACAACAACTAGTACCCCTTCCAAAATGGACAATTATCATGAGACATATCATGTAGTGCTCTGTCATCCCCTCCATAGATTTTCCTGACCCTCTCGGCTGTCGGACCACACATGCCTCCACCTACCTAACTTAATCTGACACCGTATCCACGGATGCCATCCAGCCCCCCCATACCTTATCGAACTTGGTCAATGCCCCTCTGCTCAAGTAAGTTGCCTTATAGAATGGGATGGCTTTGTTGACTAACACCTTCCAAGCTGTCACCGTTGGGGCTGAGGAGCTTTTCCATGAAAGGACGATTCTTTTCTTGGCATAAAAAAGCAAAAGAATAAGAAGAGTCCTTATAGCCCTGGTCGTAGCCAGGGGCTCAACTAGCTGCAGCAAACACACCTCAACAGTCATGGGGATCGAGATAGAAGTGACCGACCTAATGCAATCCACCACCGCCTGCCAGTATGCCCTGACCTGGGGGCAATCCCAGAAGACATGCATAAAATTGGCAGAGGGCATGGAGCACCGCCAGCAAGCAGATCCCTGACCTCCGAACATTCTAGCCAGTCTGGCCGGGGTCAGGTACATCCTATGTAAAAACTTGTAATGTATAAGTCTATCCCTAGTGGAAACCAGGGCCTGGAGTGCCACCCCCCAGACACCGTCCCAGTCGTACCAGCCTGGTAGTTTCCTGAAAAAGTTCCTGATAGAGGCTAGATACTGTCTTAGGAAGCGACTCGCTACGAGCCAGAGATTCCAAACCCCCGAACTCCAGAACCAAAGGAACCCCGCCAAATTGGGCCAGGAATGCATGGCGCAACTGTAGGTATCTAAAGAAATGAGTATTGGGAAGGTCATAGCGTGTCTTTAGCTCATCAAACGTCATAAGGGTACCATTCACCACAATGTGGCTTAAGGTCTTTATCCCAAAGGCAGCCCACACCACCGGGTCCGGGTAGTCCAGAAAGTGTGACAGATTAGGATTTCTCCATAGAGGCGTTTTAGGGGAGAGGGTGAGGCGATCGGAAGTGCTCAACTCTTGTGCCACCGACCATGCTCTGATCACCGACCTCATGGACTGCGTTAAGGGGTAAGGGGCCCTCGGGCCTCTATAAACTAAGTAGGAGAGTGCCTCATAGGAACCCACACAAGCCGCCTCCAACGATACCGCAGCATCGTCCGGAGCAGAAGTCAGCCAACGGTGTGCGACCGTCAACTGGCCAGCCAGGAAATACTTGTGAAGTCAGGTACCGCCAAACCCCCCTCCCCCCAGGGTTGCTTAAGGATGGCCAACTTGAGGCGTGGGAGACTACCCTGCCACAAGGAGGAGATGATACCATCTATGGCCTTAAAAATGAACTTTGGTATCCACACCGGAGAGTTCCTAAGTGTATAAAACAGGAGAGGGAGAATCTTCATTTTAATAAGATTGACCCTTCCAATGAGGGACAGGGGGAGACTCTTCCAGGAGTGTAACTTCCTAGAGACAGTGCTTAACAATGGGGACACATTGAGGTTGACAAAGTCCGACACAGAGTTCGTAATTAGTAACCCCAAGTACCTAATCTGAGTCACCCACTGTAGGGGATTAGAAGGGTCAGCCTGTCCAGGCGACACATGGGAGCGGAGTGGGAGGATTTTTGATTTGGTCCAATTGACCTTGAGGCCTGAGACCACAGAAAACCTGCTCATCAATGAAAGTGCGGCATGTAAGGAAGGACCGGTATCCCCCAGAAACAGAACCAGGTCATCCGCGTAAAGAGCCAATGACTCAGTCAGAGTGCCCACCTTAATTCCCTCAATTAGGGGCGAGGATCGTAATGCTATTGCCAGGGGTTCCATCACCAAGGCAAATAAGCCCGGCGACAAGGGGCAACCCTGCCTGGTGCCTCTAAATACCGGAAAGGCGCTCGACACCTCGCCATTCAGACGAACTGCCGCTACAGGACTATTATAAAGTAATGATATCCACTTGAGGAACACAGGACCAAAGCCCATACGCTCCAGTACCTGAGTCATGTAGCCCCAATCAATGGAGTCGAACGCCTTCTCAAGATCGAAAAACACCAGGGCCCCCTCGTGAGATATTTCCCCGTCAATCTGCGTGTGAGCATATACCCTGCGTAAGTTGATATCCGTAGCCTTCTTGGGCATGAACCCTGTCTGGTCAGGTGAAATTAAGTGGTCTAAACAGGACATCAACCTATTAGCTAACATCTTGGTCAAAATTTTAAGGTCCATATTCAGTAGAGCAATGGGCCTATAGGAGGAACAGTGGAGGAGGTCCTTCCCAGGTTTTGGGAGCAAGATCACCTGGGCCTCGTACCACGAGGGAGGCAAACTCCCCACCTCCAAACATTCCCTGTAAAGGGTCAGCAACCTGTGCGAGATCACATCCGAGTAGGTCTTATACCACTCCGCCGGGATCCCATCAGGACCCGGCGCCTTTCCATTTGGGAAGGAAGCAATAGCCGCAGCCAGCTCCTTAGGAGAAGAGGGAGCCTCCAGGAGCTCCACCACCTCCCCAGGCAACACCGGGATCTGAAAGGAGTCCAGCAGGTCCGTCAGAACCCGATTGTCGTACTGTGGGATAGCCGCATAGAGGTCAGAGTAGTAGGACACAAAAGCCTGCATTATCCCCTCCCTGTCCCTCACCAGGGCTCCCCCTGCCGTGCATATGCAAGGAATTGCCACATGAGGCCTAGCATCTGCTGCTAAATAAGCCAGCAGTTTCCCATTCTTGTTCCCCCTCTCAAATAAGTCTTCCGCCTTACATTTAAACGTACATTGCGTAAGAGATTGCAGATGGACCAAAAAGGCCCTTCTGGCCATCTGTAACTCCGCAAGTGTGGAGACAGAGGGCGCCTCCAGGTCCATGAGCCTTCGCACACCGAACCTCATGGACCTGGAGCGCCTCCGACTCAGAATTCTTCTCGATTCTAGCAGCCTTGATAGCAGCAATATACACACCCCGGGTGGACGCCTTAAACGCATCCCAGACCATGTGTCCGCCTGCAGAGCCATCATTTACCTCCCAGTACTCTGTGATATGACCGGAAACCAGCGGCTCAACCGACGGTTCATCAACCCACCCCGGGTGTAGCCTCCAGAGCCTCCGACCACCCCCCCCAGGGCGGCACAGCGTCACCTGCAAGGGAGTGTGATCCGATAGACCCCCGGCCATGTAACCAACATCGGTCACCAGTGGCAGGAGGGCTGGATTCGCAAAGGCCAGATCGATACGGGAGGAGGATGAGCTGACGTGGGAAAGATAGGAGTAACCTCTCTCACCAGGGTGTTTCCACCGCCACATCTCCTCCAAAGCCGCCATATCTGCCCAGTGCCCGGGGTCCAGATTCCGCACCCGATTCGGGTTAGAAGCGTCCAACTCATAGTCAAGCACGTTGTTAAAATCCCCAGCCACCAACAATTTTAGTGGACCAAAGGTGGCAATTTTCTCTAAAATCAGATACAACACCTCCTTGTGAAAGGGGGGGTAGGGATGTAAACATTGGCTATAGCCAACAGCTGAGAGTCCACAGTGAGAACTGTCCGTCACAACATGTTCCATATTACATTGCAATTTCTTATGCAGTAAGATGACCACACCTCTGGCATATGAGGAGTAAGTGGAGTGCACTGCCCTCTGTATCCAGCTCCTGTTCAGGGAGAGGGTTTTACTACCCACCAGGTGGGTTTCCTGCAGGAGGACAATATGCGGGTTCAGGGATTTAAGGTACTGTAGAACTAAAGAGCGTTTGAATTTGGAGTTTAAACCGCGGACATTCCACGATACCAGCTTAATATCATTCATTGGGTCAGGAAAGAGAACATTTTTTGAAGGACAGGAGGGGCATGTGAATCAAACCAGCCCGGAAGGAGGAGACTGGACCCAGAGAGCCACAGGGTAACATAATACAATAATTCAATAAACATGTCATGGAGGGCACCACATACTGTAACACGCGCATGGAACGAGGCCCCAAGGCAGAGGAAAGGTGAAGGCAAAAAGTCAATGTCACAAGGGTAAAAAAGGGGGGAGGGGAAGAGGCAAAACAAAAAAAAAAGGGGGAAAAAGAAAAAACAAAACATGCCAGTAAGAAAAAATAGAATCATCTGACAAAAATAAAGGGGAAAAAACATCACAAAAACCCCAACGCCCTGTTTGCTCCAGGCGAACCAAACTAAAAAACGGTATCACCGCCGGAGAATCTTTGTACCCAAAACGTAGAGAACCGACGTGGAACGTCTCAAAAGTCCATCCACTCCCAAACAAAAAGGAAAAATAAAAATTTTAGGGGGGTTTGAGGGAATCACGCGGAATTTTCAATCCGTGCTTAACCGTACCTGTTGCTCCTGTCCGGAACGGATGATTGACCTCTCATAACAATCCAACCAGCTTTTAGCTATGAAGTTCCACAGCAAAGTGTAGCCGGATCACAGCATTCAAACACTGCAGCATGGAACCACTGCTCCCAGCAAGGACATCATAGACAGGTAAGTGACTTCTCTCCCTAGGTCGACCGCATCGCCACCTCGACCCCCGACCTCAGCAACTCCTCAGGCCAGCGAATCTAGCCAATCCACCGCTTCCATCGGAGAATCGAAAAATTTCGCAGAGCCCCTGTGAATCACCTTCAAGCGGCTAGGATAGAGCATGCTATACACCAGGCCCTTCTCTCTCAAGCGACGACGGACGTCCGTGAAGGAGCGCCGCTTTTTCTGCAGCTCCTGGGAGAAGTCAGGATACAGGTGAATCACAGCATTGTCATGTTTCAGCTCAGGGTGTTTACGGGCCTCAGCCAGGATCGTGTCCCGGTCCCTGAAATTAAGCAGGCGGACAAGGAAGGCATGCGGCCATGCGCCTGCGGGTCTCCTACCGGCAGGTACCCTGTGAGCGCGTTCCACCACATAGACAGGGGACAGGTTCCGCAGGCCCAGGAGATCTTTAAAGAAGTATTCTGCAAACTCCACCGGGTTAGCGCCCTCTGCACCCTCAGGGAGCCCGACCACCCGCACGTTATTGCGGCGAAGGCGATTTTCGGCGTCTTCAGAACGGGCCATCAGGACCCTGACCTGCTGCTGCAATTCCCCAACCGAATGGGAGGTGGAGGCCACTGTGTCCTCCATCACGAACAAACGCTGCTCCGCTTCAGACATGCGGCCCCTGAACTTGTCCATGTCCTGCCTTATGAGCCCACACTCTATAGCCAGCGTGTCTATCTTACCCTCCACGGAGGATTTGCTGTCCGCAATGGCCGCTAGAATCGCGGCGGGGGATCGGCCCTCAAGCTGCTCCGGGGGACTCCTCACCTCCATCCGCGACCCCTCCAGGTCCAGGGCCTCAAGATCCGCCATCCAGGACTCCGTCTGCACCGCTACCGAGGCCGGAGAAGATGATGAAGGCAGCAAGATGGCCACCGCGCGTGTGGTCAGCGGCGGAAATCGGGACGAATAACTCGCCGCCGCCTTAGCTGAGTTGCGCTTACCAGTCATCGGAAGGGCCGGGGGAGCCCCCCAGACAGGAGGGAGAAGTTTGCTGAGCAGGATGGCTCTCAGAAGCAAAGATTTAGACGGATACTGTGCACGGATGGCAGGAGCACAGGCTTAGCACGTCCGTTCCTCTCTACATCCCGGCCACGCCCCCTCGCCACACCCCACATCTTAGGGTTACAACTAGCCAACCCCAAAAAAAGTACAATGCCCACCCCACCACCGGTTACTAACCTGCGACCGGCATCACCACTGCCCCCCTAATCCCCACTTCCTCCTCTTATAGAAACAGGCGGTCCATGATTAAATCAACCGGAGCTAACCCTGCAACATTCAACCAGCATGCCCAAATACTTTTAAATTTCCTCGCACTCCCCCTGTGCTGATAGATCTATTTCTCCAATCTAATAGTATCAGCCATTTGGTTAACCCATTCCCGCACCGTAGGGGGCTCCTTAGACTTCCAATGCCGCAGAATGAGTGAGTTTCCGAGCCTGGATTTTGAACCATATTGTAATCTTTCCAGCTCTACGTAGTGTCCATTCCCCCAGATGGGACTAAATCTAGTGAAACCCTCCACCTGCTGCAGCTCCCTGACTATTCCACACCTTCTGCATCAGATTGTAGGTGGGAAAACGCTTATTGGATTTAGAAAAACTCAACGCCTCCAGGCCCTCCACCGCCCCCCCCCCCCCCCCGTCACCGTCCTAAAAAGATGCGCTACCGGGTCTTGCAAAATAAGTACCTGGGTGTCCGGAGGCCTCAATACTCTCGCTATGTGTTGCAATTGGGAGGCCACATAATACAGCCATGGATTAGGGAGAGCAAGCCCACCCGCATCCTTTGGGCGGTGTAATTGTTCAAGTTTTACCCGAGCAGTGGAGTTTAGCCAAATAAGGGACCTAAAAATGGAATTAATGATCCTAAATTGTTTTAGGGGAACCACCATGGGGGAGTTGTGAAGTATGTATAAAAGTTGGGGCATCAAGATCATCTTGATCAAATTTATTCTACCCACAGGGGACATTTTTAATTTGGACCACACCTTCACCCGGTCTCTGCAACGGTTTAGTAAAGGGGATAGATTTAGTCTGACATAGTCTAAAGGGTTGGGGGGTAACCTTAACTCCTAAATACCTCAGTTCCCCAGACACAGGAATGTCCAATAAAGTCGCTTCCTGAGGATCAGGCGTGCCATCCACAAGCAGAAGGGAGGACTTGGACCAATTGATTACCAAGCCTGAGTAGTAACCAAACGTCCGAATCACCTCCATAGCCTCCCGTAGGGACGCTTTTGTGTCACCCAAAAAGAGCATGGTGTCATCCGCGTACAGCATACACTTTTCTTGCAATCCTCCGTACTGAAAGCCCCCGATAATATTGTTGGCACGAACACAGGCTGCCAACGGTTCTATGGCTAGGGCGATAAGGGGCCCTGTCTGGTACCCCTATGAAGTGAAAAGCACTGCGACCCCCTCCCAGACTCTCCAATAGCCGCTGTTGGGGAGCTATATGATAACTGTACCCATGCTATAAAATTTGGCCCAAACCTAAACTTGTGCAGTATGGCCCAAAAATATGCCCATTCAATACTATCAAAGGCCTTGTGTGCGTCCAGTGATAGCACAGCCCTGTCCCCCATATTATCAGAGACAGATTGTACATTTACAAACAAGCGGCGTAAATTAATAGCCGTGGATTTCTGAGGCATGAACCCTGCCTGGTCGGAGTGAATTATGGAAGAAATAGCTTTAGTAAGTCGCAAGGCTAGGACCTTGGCCAATATTTTCACATCTGTCTGGAGAAGGGAAATCGGTCTGTACGAACCTGGATCCAAGGGATCCTTACCCGGTTTTAGTAGCAGTACTATAATGGCCTTAGACATGGATAGGGGAAGCCTCCCCTTATCCTTAGCGTCATTAAACTCTCCCAATAGTTTAGGTAGTAGGTGTTCCTCATAGTTCTTATACACCTCTATAGGTAACCCGTCCTCCCCCGGTGCCTTGGTGTTGGAGAACAAACCAGTTGCAGTTTGCAGCTCCTCTAAAGACAGAGAGGCTTCCAGTTGTTGTCTATCCAGAGCTGTCAGGGTAGGTAACTCTATTTTGTCAAGGTACTCCTGTAGGGAGGCCTCTGTGTAGTTTTTGTGGGAGCAATTTAAATTTGAATAAAAGGAGTTAAGAATCTTCATTATGTCATCCGGAGAGTTATCTTGCCATCAGGCGCCCGCAGGGCACCAATAGATGGCGACGTCTGCTGAGCATGGGAAATTTTTGCCAGGAGGGGACCGGTATGCTCCCCCTCCTCATAGAAGGCGAGTTTGCTGAAGAAGCGCTTACCCTCAGCCGCCAAAAAGGCGAGCCGATGTAGCGCGTCTTGCGCCGCCACCCTACTTCCTTCGCTAGGATCCGCCACAAACTTGGCCTCCAAGTCATGAACCAAACGCTCCACCCCCTCACTCAGTGCATTCGACTCCTTTTTTAAACTGTTAATTTCTCTAATGAACAGCCCCCTAAGAAAGGCCTTAAATGTGTCCCATCCCACCCCTACATCCGGGTAATCTGCCTGCACCCCCCAGAAGTCAACTATATCCTGTAACATCTGAGATGGCGTTGGTAGAAGATTAATCCAAAAGGCATTAAGCTTCCACGGAGCCCTAAGTAGCGCCGAAGGGGGGCACACCTCCATGTCCACGATTAACGGTGAATGATCTGAGATTCCCCTTGGGGCATAAGTGATACCCACCACCGATCGGACCCCGGGCTCCGAACATAAACACAGGTCAATACGTGACAGGGACATATGTGATTTTGAAAAGCATGAAAATTGACATTGTCCAGGGTTCCTAACCCTCCACAAATCTATCCATCCTACCTCCTCAATCAGCTTCTTCAGGGGCGTGCGGCAGGCACCTCTCCCCGACGAAACTGGCAGATGCTTGTCAACCAATGGATCCAAGTAACAGTTAAAGTCACCCAAAATATACACTGGCACCTCCGGGCGGTCCACCAGATAGTCCAAGACCGCTCTCAGAACCTGATGGCCGTACGGAGGTGGGACGTATACAAAAAAAGTATGCATTTCAACGCAAACAATCGACAGTACAGAATGATATACCTCCCCTCACAGTCCACCACACTATCCAGTTCCTGGTAGTCCAGTGAGTTATGTATTAGCACGCTCACACCTCTGGAAAAGGAGGTGTGAGTGGAGTGATAGGCCTTACCCACCCACCTAAAGTTGAGGCATGTCAGAGTATCGGGGGTAAGGTGAGTCTCCTGCAAAGAGCATATGGCCGGTAGATACTTCCTCAAAGAGGTGGAAACCATTGTGCGTTTAAGAGGATCACCTAGGCCCCTAACATTCCACCACCTTAAGCACATTCAACCCTCCCGCCATAACAGACTCTCATCTTGGCAATGGTAACGTATCACGTTCCAGTACGATTCATAGCGTGAACCACCTTCCCCCTTCCCACTCCCAAAAAATCTGTAACCGCTGCTTTGAGTTCATCGTCCAAGTCTGTAAGTGATGTAAGTACTGTACCATACTGCATAAACTGGTCAAAACTTTCTGAACCTCCGAGTGCAACGGCACTCTAACATTGCCCCGAGCAATCCCCCTACTTGAAACCTCAAGTGCGATTCCAGGCTGAGCCATGGCCCTGGACGCTTCCGCGATCCCACTGGCCTGTAGCGGAAGGTCACATATAGGAAAACGTACCTCAGGCGTGAATATAGGACAACAGGTCCTCCTCACCGCTGGCTTCACAACCACCTGTCGGGAAAGTTTATCAAAACGAACATGTTGAATCAAGAATTTAGATAACATTCCGTCGCGTCCTCACTCTCTCCGTGGGGGGACGAAGAGCAACAAATCGGCTTGTGTTCCCGGCTAAACTGAAAAGTCCTGTTCTCAGGCCATGTCGGTCTCCTTCTGCCTCCCTCCGTCCAGCCGGGCGAAAGGCGTTTTCATTCACATCCAGCCAGGCCGACGCATCGGCTGCCTGCTCAAAAAAGTGAGCTTGGCCCCTGGCTATAATTCTGAGTCGGGCAGGATATAACATAGTGTATGGGGCTTGTAACTGTTGCAGTCTTTTCTTGACCTCTGTGAACCAGGCCCTGCGTTTCTGTACATCTGAGGAAAAATCAGGGTAAAAAGAAATACGCGCTCCATTAAATCTTATGTTTTGCTTTTCTCTGGCAAGCCGTAGAATGATCTCCCTGTCCCTATAGTGTAATAGGCGGGCAAGGATGGGACGAGGGGGATGCCCCGGGGGAAGGGGGCGCAGCGGCACCCTATGAGCTCTCTCCACAGCATACAGGGGTGTAAATACTTCCTTCCCAAACACCTCCGGCAGCCATTTTTTTTTTTTTTTTTTTTTTATCAAGAAAATTGTTTATTGAGGCAGAGTAAACATACACTACAATGACAAAAATGCATACCAATAAAACAAGAATACAAGTAGATTACGTACTCATTCAAGGCATGTAAACAGTGAGAGAGGAATTTCCCTCTTTGCAATCCAAACATTTCAAATACCTGAGATCACTACTGAAGGTCTCAAATTTTTCCCTGAACCTATGGTCCAGCCAGTTTCAATATCTACCTCTTACTATACTCCTATAACCATTACGTATCAATATAAAGCACAGTCAGCGTAGTGTTCCAGTGCACCGTGATCCTGAACCCACAACCGTGTCACAATGTATTATATAATACCCTGTAGATGTTTTGTCCTATCCCCCCTTTCCCTGTGAACCATTATCACTGTAGTAGCCTATCCATAATTAGTTCTGCCGGTCCCAGCCCAGGAACATCCAGCCAAGGTTGCCACATAGAATAGAATTTTTTGGATGCATTTCTGTGCTGATATGTAATTTTTTTGCGTATCAACATGGTATTCACCAGCTTGACCCATAGTCCCTCTGTAGGCACTCTGGAAGTGATCCAAAATCTAGCAATGGCCCTCCGGGCAGCGTAGAGCAGCCGGATCACAGCTGTGTGGCCTTGAAAGGGAGAGTGAAGGCACCTCGAGAGCCCCAAGGAGGCATACTACTGGATCATGTGGTGCCCGAAAGCCATATGCCTGTGATATAGTGACAGTGACATAGTGCCAGTAACAAAAGAATTTTGGACACTTCCACATCATGTGCAACAAGTCTCCTTCCTGGGCTTTACATTTTGGGCATAGCGGAGAATCCCTTAGACCCCACTTGAATAGACGAGCCGGTGTCCTATAGGCTCTGTGAAACAGATATAGGTGTGATAATCTATGTTGCGTTGACACCGATACGAACAGGGCAGAAGATAAGCATAATTCCCATGTATCACCGTCTATGGGACCCAAGTCTTTTTCCCAGCCCTTTCTGCAGGGTAGTGTCAATGCGTCGTGTGTGATACCAATCAGTTTGGAATAAACCTGTGAAATCATTCCCTTCTTGTCTCTATTCATTAGGGCGACATTGTGCAATGGGTGTTTTACAACCGTGACAGGGGACCGCCTACTCTCACTCTGTATTGCGTGCCGCAACTGCAGATACTTGTAGAATTGCGTTCTGGCAAGTGGGAACTCACGTTCCAGGTCTGTAAATTACTTTAGGACTGAGCTTTCAAACATCTGAGCAATGTAGTGGTTTCCTGCATTAGTCCATTGCCTAAAACCCTCGAATTTAAAGAGTTCTCTGTAATGGCAATTATTCCAAATGGGAGTAAAGTGACATATCCCCTTAATATTGAAAATGGACCTAATGTATTTCCACAGGGTGTTCAGTAAGATGACAGTGGGAAGCGATTGTTCCAGATGCCTGCCTCCAGATATGATATAGCCGGGAGAGTAGATCCCACTGGCATCAGTGGTGAACGTACCGGATCTCCCACATCTATCTCGCCCCAATTCCCCAGGTGTTGTATCTGCGACGCTACATAATAGTATCGGGCGTGTGGAACCGCCTCTGGCAGCCATTTTTCAATAAACTCGGTGGGGTCTCTACCCTCTGTTTTTTCTGGGAGACCTACTATTCTCACATTATTTCTTCTCATCCTGTTCTCAAGGTCATCTGCGCGCTGATCCACCGCGGCCACCATCCTGGTATTATGTTGTGTGTCTCTCATCAGAGGCGGTAGTTTATCCTCCACATTACTAATTCTGCTTTCAGCTGCAGTGGTCCGTTCTCTAATCTTTTGGATGTCCTGCCTAATTAAAGACACTTTCTCCTCCAGACCACCAAAATGTTTTGCAGGGTATCAACAGAGGCAGTGCACTTGGTAACCACTTTCAAAATCTCAGCCAGGGTAGGCTGCAGTCTCCTCCTCCTCACTGTTTACCTCTGCTTCGTCAGCCTGTGTTGTTATGGGGCTGCTAGCTGTGTCACCCAGAATACCTTCCTCCACAGATCCCTGTGCTGATGGTTCCCCCTCCTCTATGCGCAGGGTGCCTGCTAGTTTCTGGGCATTAAAACGAATGTCCTTTGTCAGGAGGTCACCGCTGGCATGCTTGGGCATTTTAGGAGGTTTACTCACTGTGTCCTTCTCAGCGCCGCGCTGTCCACGCTGCTGCGGCGGCGCCATCTTGGATTTCTGTACGGTCTCCCCCTTCTTTGGTGTTTCCCCACAGTTCCATCATGGCTACAGCCCAGGTAAGCGGCTCAATTTGTTCCCCGTGTGTTTCGGAGTCTGACACTATCTTCAAATCAGCGGGATGCCGCCGGGAACAGGATCAGATCAAGGTAACAGGCGGGAGCTCTGTGAGAAAGCAGCTACTCGCATGCCGATCCAGGCCATGCCCCCGAACTGGGCTGCTTAGTGCAGGCTGAGGGGATATAGCCAGTAGGACCGCCCCCTGGGTGGGGCTTTTCAGCTTTGATGTCGTTTACACTTTCTGCCTAGTCACTCCTAAAGGAAGGCGAATACCCACTTTGTCAAGCTTAAGGCTGTGTCCGACCAGCCTCATTCGGGGGAAGAGATGACTGCATCCCTTGGACATCGTCCGGGCAGTCAGTTTATTGGTCTAGAACTACAGAGATCCGAAGATCAGACTCCTTTTTTGTTTTACCAGAAGAACCCAAGAAGGGGCAGACAGCTTCCAAAACTTACATTGTTCGACGGGTCCACAAATGGGTCATCCGGGCTTATGGTCTAAAACGTGAGGCTCATCCCTTCAGGGTGAGAGCTCTATCCACCAGGGGTGTAGGGACCTCCAGGGCTTTTCGCCATCAGGTATCTGTGGCTCAGATTAACCACTTAATCACCGCCCTATAGCCGAAATACGGCTATAGGGCGGTTCCTGTACTCTAACAGGACGTCCATGGACGTCCTCCGTTAGAGTCAGGTGTGCGCGCCCAACCGGGCGCGCACACGCGATCACCGGTGCTCACCGGGTCCACGGGACCCGCAGCACCGATGATCGCGGTAAGGAGCCAATGGCGGCGGCTCCTTACCACGTGATCGCGCCGTCCAATGACGGCGCGACCACGTGTGTAAACAAATCTGACGTGCGTCAGATCCGCGCGCCCGAGCGGGCGCGCACACGCGGTCACGGCGCTCGGCGGGTCCACGGGACCCGCAGCGTCAGTGATCTCGGTAAGGAGCCAATGGTGGCGGCTCCTTACCACGTGATCGCGCCGTCCAATGACGGCGCGATCACATGTAAACAAACCGCGTCACTTGCTGACGCCGGTTCTTCCCTCCTCTCGCTGTACCGATCGGTACAGCGTGAGAGGAGAGCGCGGATGGCTGCAGCAGTGTGGGATGGATCTGTGACTATTGCAGTCACAGATCCATCCATCCCTGCTCAGCTATCCCTGCATTAACTCCTTCCTTCCCTGCGCAAAACTCTGCATACCCCCCCCAATACTCTGCATACCCCCCCCAATACTCTGCATACCCCCCCCCAATACTCTGCATAACCCCCCCCAATACTCTGCATACCCCCCCCAATACTCTGCATACCCCCCCCAATACTCTGCATACCCCCAATACTCCTCAATACTCTGCATACCCCCAATACTCCTCAATACTCTGCAATACCCCGCAATACTCCGCAATACTCTGCAATACCCCGCAATACTCCGCAGTACCCCGCAATACTCCGCAGTACCCCGCAATACTCCGCAGTACCCCGCAATACTCCGCAGTACCCCGCAATACTCCGCAGTACCCCGCAATACTCCGCAGTACCCCGCAATACTCTGCAATACCCCGCAATACTCCGCAATACCCCGCAATACTCCGCAATACCCCGCAATACTCCGCAGTACCCCGCAATACTCCGCAATACCCCGCAATACTCCGCAATACCCCGCAATACTCAGCAATACCCCGCAATACTCTGCAATACCCCGCAATACTCCGCAGTACCCCGCAATACTCCGCAGTACCCCGCAATACTCCAATACCCCGCAATACTCCGCAGTACCCCGCAATACTCCGCAGTACCCCGCAATACTCCGCAGTACCCCGCAATACTCCGCAATACCCCGCAATACTCCGCAATACCCCGCAATACTCTGCAATACCCCGCAATACTCTGCAATACCCCGCAATACTCCGCAGTACCCCGCAATACTCCGCAGTACCCCGCAATACTCCGCAGTACCCCGCAATACTCCGCAGTACCCCGCAATACTCCGCAGTACCCCGCAATACTCCGCAGTACCCCGCAATACTCCGCAGTACCCCGCAATACTCCGCAGTACCCCGCAATACTCTGCAGTACCCCGCAATACTCCGCAGTACCCCGCAATACTCCGCAATACTCCGCAGTACCCCGCACAATACTCCCGCACAATACTCCCGCACAATACTCTGCAGTACCCCCGCGCAATACTCCCCCGCGCAATACTCCCCCGCGCAATACTCCCCCGCGCAATACTCCCCCGCGCAATACTCTGCAATCGTTTTTTTTTTAGGCTTCCCAGCCTAGAGGGGAGATGTGGGGTCTTATTGACCCCATATCTCACTGTAAAGAGGACCTGTCATGCTATATTCCTATTACAAGGGATGTTTACATTCCTTGTAATAGGAATAAAAGTAACCAAAACATTTATTTTTGGGGAAAAAGGTGTCAAACTAAAATAAATAAAGTAAAATGAACAATAAAAAAAAAAAAAAAAAATTACAGCGCCCCTGTACCCGTGTGCTCGTATACAGACGCGACCGCACACGTAAGTCCCGCCCACATATGAAAACGGTGTTCAAACCACACATGTGAGGTATCGCTGCGAACGTTAGAGCGAGAGCAATAATTTTGGCCCTAGACCTCCTCTCCAACTAAAAAGATGTAACCAGGAAAAACATTTAAAGCGTCGCCTATGGGGATTTTTAAGTCGCGTAGTTTGGCGCCATTCCACAAGCGTGTGCAATATTGAAGGGTGACATGTTGGGTATCTATTTACTCGGCGTAACTTCATCTTTCATATTATGCAAAAACATTGGGCTAACTTTACTGTTTTTTTTTTTTTTAAGCACAAAACTGTTTTGTTTCCAAAAAAAAACGCGTTCAAAAAATTGCTGTGCAAATACAATGCGAGATAAAAAGTTGTAACGGCCGCCATTGTATTCTCTAGGGTCTTTGCTAAAAAAGCATATATAATGTTTTGGGGTTCTATGTAATTTTCTAGCAAATAAATGATGATTTTTCCATGTAGGAGAGAAATGTCAGAATTGGTCTGGGTGTTCCAGAACGCCTGATGGCGTTCCCTGCATGTTGGGCCTCTGTATGTGGCCACGCTGTGTAAAAGTCTCACACATGGGGTATCGCCATACTCGGGAGGAATAGCAGAATGTGTTTTGGGGTGTAATTTGTGGTATGCATATGCTGTGTGTGAGAAATAACCTAATAATATGAACATTTTGTGGAAAAAAAATTAAAATAAAAAAATCTTGATTTTGCAAAGAATTGTGGGGAAAAAATGACAACTTCAAAAAACTCACGATGCCTCTTTCTGAATACCTTGGAATGTCTTCTTTCCAAAAAGGGGTCATTTGGGGGGTATTTGTACTTTTCTGGCATGTTAGGGTCTCAAGAAATGAGAGAGGCTGTCAGTACATCAGATGTGATCAAATTGATCAATTTTCAGTAATTGGTACCATAGCTTGTAGACCCCATAACTTTCACCCAGACTAAATATTATCCAATTTTTTTTTTTTTTGTTACCAAAGATATGTAGCAGTATACATTTTAGGCCAAATTTATGAAGAAAAATTACTTTTTTGCAAAATGTTATAATAGAAATGAAGAAAAATTCATTTTTTTACAAAATTTACGTTCTTTTTTCATTTATAGCGAAAAAAATAAAAACCGCAGAGGTGATCAAATACCACCAAAAGAAAGCTCTATTTGTGGGAAAAAAAGGACAAAAATTTCATTTGGTTAGAGTGTTGTATGACTGAGTTATTGTCATTCAAACTGTGAGAGCACCGAAAGCTGAAAATTGGTCTGGTTATTAAGGGGGTTTAAGTGCCCAGTGGTCAAGTGGTTAATAAGACTGCTACTTGGTCTTCAGTGTAAACAGTCACAAGATTTTATCAGGTGAATGTTAGAGCAGCCGAGGATTTGGCTTTTGGCCGTAGTGTACTACAGGCTGCTGTATGAAATCTAATGGTTATTTTTTTGGCAGGATGTCTCCCTCCCCTCAAGGCTATTGCTCTGGCATGTCCCAGTAAGGAATAATAGCCTAACTCTGTATCTCATGATGTCTGATAAAGAAAATAGGATTTTTTTTTTTGTCATACTTACCTGTAAAATCCTTTTCTTGAGTACATCACATCCTCTTTTGAGGATTCAGTTCTTGCTACAAAACAAGTACTTTCTGTATGGGAGGGGTTATATAGGAGCGGACTTCATATCTTAAACTGTCTACCAGTGTCCATTCACCTAGAGATGGCGTATAATCCAGTAAGTAAGGAATAATAGCCTAACTCTGTGTCCCATGATGTACTCAAAGAAAATAATTTTCTTGATCATACATCACGGCACACAAAGCCTTAATTACTTAATGGGTTATGTAGTCACCACAGGTGATTGGACACTGGCAAACCCAATTAAAATTGAGTTCCTCCCCTATATAACCCCTCCCAAATGGAGAGTACCTCAGTTTTTTTACAAGTGTTTAACCACTTCAGCCCCGGACCATATTGCTGTCCAAAGACAAGAGCACTTTTTGAGATTCGGCGCTGCGTCGCTTTAACTGACAATTGCGCGGTCGTGCGACGTGGCTCCCAAACAAAATTGGCGTCCTTTTTTTCCCACAAATAGAGCTTTCTTTTGGTGGTATTTGATCATCTCTGCGGTTTTTATTTTTTGCGCTATAAACAAAAACAGAGCGACTATTTTGAAAAAAATGCAATATTTTTTACTTTTTTCTATAATAAATATCCCCAAAAATATATAAAAAAAAAATTTTTTTCCTCAGTTTAGGCCGATACGTATTCTTCTACATATTTTTCGTAAAAAAAATCGCAATTGGCGTTTATTGATTGGTTTGCGCAAAAGTTATAGCGTTTACAAAATAGGGGGTAGTTTTATGGCATTTTTATTATTATTTTTTTTTTTACTAGTAATGGCGGCGATCAGCGTTTTTTTTCGGTACTGCGATATTATGGCGGACACTTCGGACACTTTTGACACATTTTTGGGACCATTGGCATTTTTTTAGCGATCAATGCTATAAAAATGCATTGGATTACTATAAAAATGCCATTGGCAGTGAAGGGGTTAACACTAGGGGGCGGGGAAGGGGTTAAGTGTGTTCCTATTTGTGTTCTAACTGTATGGGGGGGGTGGCCTCACTAGGGGGAATCACTGATCTTATGTTCATACATTGTATGAACAGAAAATCAGCGTTTCCCCCGCTGACAGGAACGAGCGCTGTGTGTTTTCACACACAGCTCCCGTTCCCCGCTCTGTAACGAGCGATCGCGTGTGCCCGGCGGCGATCGCGCCCGCCGGGCACACGCACGGGACTCGGGGGCGAGCGGGGGGCGCGGGCCGCCGGCGGCGCGCACGCGCCCCCTAGTGGCCGCGAAAAGCGCGACGTAGAGCTACGGGTTCTCGCGCAGGAGTGCCGACCTGCCGCCGTATAACTGCGGCGGCTGGTCGGCAAGTGGTTAAGGAAGTTGGTCACGTTCAACGTGACAAGAAGAAAAATGCTCTTTTTTTTGTTCAATACATTTTTATTGTAAGAAAAAAAGGTGCATATAGGTACAAACGCAAAAATAGAAATAAAAATAAAAACGCAAATAAAGATACAAAGCAGACAGTATCCTACCAACAGCACACAATCACAATATAGTCATAATAGCCAGCAATACAAGATATACTGAGAAAAAAGGTTCTCCTAAGTTAGAACAGAGCCAAGGGCCAGTATCTCAGATACCAATATCTTATATCCAATATCAAGAACCTCAGAGGAATAATTACAATGTATTCCTGTCGCCGTATGGTATGCCTGCTAAACATATAAGGAAAGAAAAACTAGAAATACAAATAACATACCTACCAGAAAGATGAAAAGAGAAATCAGAGGAGAGAAAGAGTAAGGGGGGGGGAGGGAGGAAAGGGGGAGAGGGAGAGAGAAAGCCAACCCGCACAAGTGAGCATGAGCAAACAACCTAAAATAAAAACATGCCATTCCTCATTAACCATTCTGTGCCATAATGCCCGCATATGCAGTCGTATACTTAAAAGCGAACCAACAGGGCCAAATTTTATTTGCCAAATCTGACTTATTTCGCAACGTAAGTGTGCTAGACTCCATGTGATAGAAGAGATCTACTCGAGTGAGCCAGTGCCTAATCCCAGGAACCACCTGGCGCTTCCAAAACTTCGGGATGAGGGACTTAGCAGTGTTTAAAAGGTGAGGAGTAATGTTTTTCTTGTATGATCCTATTGGTTCACTCGTGCAGTGTAGCAAAACTACCCAAGGGTCAGCAGGAACCATGACCCCCTGGATCTCTTTAATCCAATGTAGGACCTCAGACCAGAAAGGCTTAATAGGGAAAAACCACCATATGTGAGCATGCAACCCAATTTTGACCACAACCTCTCCAGCACAGATCAGATGCATCAGGGAAAGATTTATGCAGAACCACAGGCGTGTAGTGCCAACGAGTCTGCTGTTGAAGAAATAGCTGAGACATGAGTTCATGAGTCAATCGGAGAATAGTAGAATGTTGAGTGTCTGAGAAGGAGACTTGGAGATCCCGTTCCCACTTAGTCAGAAATGCCGGACTGGCGGTAGGAGGTAAGGACCGTAAAGCATTGTAGAAGCCAGATACGGGTTTAACCGGAGGTTGAGACCCAACAAACAAGCTTTCCACCGGGTTCAGGTTCGACTTCCATCTGAGAGGTTGAGGGAGGGATTTAATAAATGCCGACAGTTGATGTTTCCATTGATCCAGGCAGGATATAGAGGTTGTGATCAGTTCTGGGAGGGGGTCTAACCCCATGAGGAGTGGACACTTGGTGAAGCAAAAGGGGAGTGACCAAGAGCCAGGTGCTATAGGCAGGATCCATGTTCCCCGGGGGGAAGTAGTCATGTCCTGTTAACTGCATAAGAGGGGAGTTGTAGAGCCAATTTTGTCATTTACACAGCAAGTCCCACATAGCAAAAGTAGATCTGGTAAGCGGGGAAGCGGTTGGAAGAAGTTTACGAAATTTACTTGGTATCCAAATAAGAGGGAATAAATCAACCCCTCCCATGTCCATTTCCAGTTGAACCCAGAGTTTCGAGGTTTTGTGGAACTTCCAGTCCGAGATGCGGTTCAACACAATAGCAGAAAAATAACGTTTGAAGTCCGGGAGCGCTAGGTCACCCGCACATTTAGGTTGAGTCAATGTAAGAGAAGCAATCCTAGGGCGCTTCCGATTCCCCACATACCTACAAACCAGTGAATTTAACAACTTAAAAACCCCCGGAAGAAACCTGTAGAATTATCTGAAAAAGAAGAGCAATCTGGGCAAGATGTTCATTTTTACCACACTAATACGCCCCAACCAGGAATGAGCCAATTGAGTCCACTTTTGCAAGTCAGCTCTAACAGAATTAAGAAGAGGGATATAGTTCATCCTGAACATAGACGCAGGGTTTGCGGTGAGATATATTCCAAGGCACTTAAGGGATCTAGACTGCCAATTAAAGGGAAAGGACGATTTCAGCGCTAACACCATGCTAGGAGGAACAGAGATATTCAAAATTTCGGATTTGGACATATTAATCTTAAAATTCGAGAGGGCCCCCGAATTTCGTCAAAGCAGCAATTAGGTTAGGGAGGGTGACAAGGGAATGTTGGACATAGAATAATGTCATCAGCATACGCTGCATACTTATGTTCTCTAGGCCCCAGGGACACTCTCTCACTGTGAAAATAAACCCACCATTAATATTCTAGACTGATCATTTCTTTGTCAGTGGACAAATGTACAAAATCAGCAGGGGATCAAATACCTTTTTTCCCTCACCGTATATAGCGCCAGCAGACAGTACAGTTATAAGGAGGAATCAGAGGGCCCTGCTTGTTGGCTTACAATTTAGTATGAGCAATGACAGAGGATCTACCTAACTATGTAATGTACAAAGTTGATGCAGTCATGTCCTGAGAGAGGACTAACTGAAGGTGTATACATCTCCTCTAAGGCTGCTTTCACATTGCAGCGTTACCCGTGGTGGCGGTATAGCAGCACGATTTTTAGCGCTACTATACCGTCGTATTTACCGTGGTATCTATAGAGGCGCATTGCGGGCGTTATTACCACGGTTTCCCATTGATTTCAATGGGAAGGAGCGGTATAGGATCGGTGAACACGCCCATGGGCTGTCCTTCGTATATAACCCCCTCCCTGCTTTAGGTATTTCATTTTTTCTGCCTAGTCTAGAAGGACCTGGTTCCCTGTTGGGATCTGTGGTTCTTTTTTGGTTTTATTTTTATTTTTCATTTTTTATTTTCTGAGATGCATCTGCAATCAACCGCTGGGCTGGGTACTATAAATGCTGTTAGTCTCTCCAGCCTGGCCACCGAGCGCGTGCAGACCTGAACTCCGCGCTGGGTCGGCCGTGACCAGCCCCATCCTGGACCAGGGCTGCTGGCTGGCTAACCGCCTTGCAGGGGCACATATGACCAGGTTACTGCCGTCATAGTCAGTCTCCCATTACCGACAGCCACACCGCTTCAGCCGGAGATGGGTCTGTCCTGGGAGTGTAAATACTGGCTCCACCGGTCCAGTCTGGGCACGGTTTTTGAGCAGCTGGGTACTCCCTGGGGGGGAATGTTGGTTCTAGGGTATTCCCACATTTCCACCCCCCCTGTGCTGCCTGCGGCCCAGATGACCGAGTGGTCTGGGGTGCAGGATTTAAACCTGTAGCTGCCTAGCGGCAGAGTGGCTCAGTTCCACCTTCTGGGTGCCAGTGGCCCCTGTGATGGGCCTTCGGCTCTGGGGGGGTGACCCCAGAGGGGGCGGCGGAGGCTGCCATTTTCAGTTTTTGGGCCCGGGGACCGCACACTTGCAGTGGCAGCAACAAATTATTTGCGGCCTACAGATGGATCGGCCTGGCCCCCCTCTCGCGGCAGACGGACAAAAATTTAGGCCACTGGTACCGTGTGGGTTGGCCCCGGCTTTGTGGCCTACAGATCGTGGCAGACGTCAACGCCCCCTGGCTGGGTCGGTGTCCTCCTGTGACGGGCCCCCTGGCTGGGTCAGTGTCCCCCTGTGACGGGCCCCCTGGCTGGGTCGGTGTCCCCCTGGCTGTGTCGGTGTCCCCCTGTGACGGGCCCCCTGGCTGGGTCGGTGTCCCCCTGTGACGGGCCCCCTGGCTGGTTCTATGTCCCCCTGTGACGGGCCCCCTGGCTGGTTCTATGTCCCCCTGTGACGGGCCCCCTGGCTGGGTCGGTGTCCCCCTGTGACGGGCCCCCGGCTGGGTCGGTGTCCCCCTGTGTGGGTGGACCCCTGGGTCTGTGTTCCTTGTGCGGGGCCTCGATCGGCGCGCTGGTTTTTGCAATTATTGCATCTGTGCAGGAACCTTTTTTCAAGATGGGGGATGCAGAGGTGGCTGCGGCGCAGGGTTGTTATAAGCTTTTGGATAAGCGGTTTTGCGCGGCGAAGGCGTTACATTTTCTCTCTAATTCTGACACACTTGTCCATGAGGATTGGGAGTGTCCGATGTGTTTTTTGTGTTTCCAAGAACACTTGCAAGGTGCCCCTTTGGGGGGAGTACCTCCTTCAGTAGTGGATTGTTCCACCAGTAGATGACCTGGAGGGGGAGCAGAATACCCCTAGTTTTACTGCATTGGCGGACCTGTTGGTCCAGGTGCTGCAGTTGTCCGTCATGTCGCTTGGCCACAGTTACCCTGGTTGCTGAGCTCTCTGGTTCCTTAACCACTTCCTTACTGGGCACATATACCCCTTCCTGACCAGGTGAAATTTTTAGCTTCTGGCACTGCGTCGCTTTAACTGACAATTGCGCGGTCGTGCGACGTGGCTCCCAAAAAAAATTGGTGTTCTTTTTTCCCCACAAATAGAGCTTTCTTTTGGTGGTATTTGATCATCTCTGCGGTTTTTATTTTTTGCAATATAAACAAAAAGCGACAATTTTGAAAAAAAGTCAATATATTTTACTTGTTACTATAATAAATAGCCCATTTAAAAAAATATATATATATATATATTTTTCTCAGTTTAGGCCGATACGTATTATTCTACATATTTTTGGTAAAAAAAAAAAAAAATCGCCATAAGCGACTGGTTTGTGCAAAAGTTTTAGCGCTTATAAAATAGGGGACAGAATTATTATTCATTTTTATTTTTATTTTATTTTTTACTAGTAATGGCGGCGATCTGCGATTTTTATTGTGAATACGACGTTATGGCGGACACATCGGACACTTTTGACACATTTTTGGCGCCATTCACATTTATACTGCGATCAGTGGTATAAAAATGCACCGATTACTGTATAAATGTGACTGGCAGTGAAGGGGTTAACACTAGGGGGCATGGAAGGGTTTAAATGTATTCCCTGTGTGTGTTCTAACTGTAGGGGGAGGGGGGTGACTGGGGGAGGTGACGGATGCTGTGTCCCTATGTACAAGGGACGCAGATCAGTCTGGTCTCTCTCCCCTGACAGGACGTGGATCTCTGTGTTTACACACAGAGATCCGCGTCTTGTCCCTGTAACCGCTGATTGCGAGTGCCTGGCAGACATCGCGGCCGCCAGGCACGCACATCGGTATTCCAGGAATGTGGCTGGCACGCGTGCGCCCTCTAGTAGCCTGGAAGAGCGCAGGACGCATATATGCATCCCGTTAGAGATTTAGAACCACCCCGAGGCCGCACATATTCGTACGGCCGTCGGGAAGTGGTTAAAGGTGCTGAGGCATGTATTTTGGGGGTGACCCTGAGTGGCATCATACCAAAACATACTTGGGGGGGGGGGGGGGGGCACGCCCTAAAAATGCTATACATCTAAGATGGTGCTACTATAAGACCAAAGACAGTACAAAACAGATTATAGCGCACACATGCAAAAATGACATTTATCCTGCAAGGCTAGTTAAAAACACCTAAACATATTCAAAAATACGGGGGTTTGGTCACACTATATGGTCATATAGTGCTAGGCCCACTTACTGCGACAAAGTACCCCGATTTAGTGGGTCCTAACCAGTTAATAGAATGGAAGAACCTAATGTCTCAACCGTCCCCCTTAAAGCGGAGTTCCACCCTTAAAACCACTTTCTTTCATCCCATCCAGCATACTGGCGTCAGCGCCAGTATGCTGTTTTTTTTTTTTTTTTTTAATCCATGCACTTACTTTATAATAGATCATTTAATTTTGGGCGCACCACGGTATGTCGCCGCTATAAGGCGTCACGCCTTCCTGAAACAGCCGACTAGCGTTCGGCTCTTCTCGGCGCCTGCGCACAGACCCAGGAGCTGACTGCGCAGGCGCTGTAAATAGCCGGTACTAGTTCGGCTTTTTTCGGAGGGCGTGACGTGGCTATATACGGCGCCTGCGCAGTCAGCTTCTGGGTCTGTGCGTAGGCGCCGAGAAGAGCCGAGCGCTAGTCGGCTGTTTCCGGAAGGCGTGACGCCTTATAGCGGCGACATACCGCGGTGCGCCCAAAATTAAATGATCTATTATAAAGTAAGTACATGGATTAAAAAAAAAAAAAAAAACAGCATACTGGCGCTGACGCCAGTATGCTGGATGGGATGAAAGAAAGTGGTTTTAAGGGTGGAACTCCACTTTAACATGATCGCATTTTGATCTTGTCCAGTTACATGATAGTTTTTTGGCTGTGTTCCTCCAAAGTTTTTCAACATACTGCCTGCTGTTCTCCACGGGGGGCTGTGCAAGCCCTGTTGCTGTAGAGTGTGATGGTCTCGGTTCCTGTGCCGAGAGCGGTTGCAGGGATTTTCATTCAAACCTGTTCAGTCTACATAATGGACACGATACATCTGATTCTGGCGATCCTGGGCTGCCTGGACCTTCACTGCTTTCAGTTGGAGTCTATGCTATGGGAGGTCTGCTTGGCCCAGTTTGATCGTTGGATCATCTGAGCCTGACCTGGGCTTCAGCGCATTTCTTCTCCCGGACAATACTCCGGAAGTTGGCAAACTGCGTTTTTTTTAATTTACTGTCGGGCAGGTGGGCTTCTCTGCGGATCTGCATGTGGGTGTTGGGTCCTATGGCATCAATTTTTTTTAGGCAATTCCATTTGCACGGTTGCATACAAGCTCCCTTCGGGGTGATCCTGGCATGATGGGACAAACACCCAAGGTCTCTGCACAGTCAGATTCGGCTGAGTCAGGAAACCAGAGTTTCCCTTGCCTGGAGGCTTTGGTGAGGTAAATCTCTTCTCCCCTTGTATTGAAAAGGGTGACCACCAATGCCAATCTGTCCGGGTGGAGAGAGGTCCTGGGACTGAGCTTTGCTCAGGGTCGTTTGACGTTAGTGGAATCCAGACTACTGTGTAAGATCCTGGAACTTCATGTGAACAGACTAGTTATGAATCATGGCCAGATCGACTGCGGGGGCTCCCGGTACGGATTCAGTTGAACAAGGCAACGGCGGTGGCTTATG
Organism: Rana kukunoris; assembly: GCA_029574335.1. Lineage (NCBI taxonomy): Eukaryota > Metazoa > Chordata > Amphibia > Anura > Ranidae > Rana > Rana kukunoris. The sequence goes on along the minus strand of CM056055.1, from coordinate 82,342,129 downwards.
TCCTTTGCCAGGGCGATCAAAAATAGGCTTTTGGTGGCCCTGGCTATGGACTGTATCCTCCGGTCCTTTGCTGTCATATCCTTTTTCTGGAGTAGAATACTGTAAAATTAATACCTGGTTGGTTAGGTTGGTCCAAGGGGTGGGCCCTTCACTGGACCGGATTCCATTGTATTTGGCTTCGCTGGGGCCACGCCTGAGGTAGATTTGTTTTTTCGTCCTGGCTTAACAGGACGGTACCAAGTTTTCTTGGCAAGGTCGCAGGATTTTTTGCCGGCTCTAGTGCCCCACATTTACTCTATGCCAGGGGTGTCCAAACTTTTTTCAAAGAGGGCCAGATTTGATGATGTGAATATGCGTGAGGGCCGACCATTTTTGCCTGACATTCTTTGAACCATTAAAATTTGGTCTAAGTGTGTTCAATTCGAGCAACTAATACACTGCCCAACAATCATTCTCGTCTTTCCCGTTCCCGACACAAAGACGAATGCTCTGCTCTTTAGGGGTACCGTTAATTCTTAATGGTACCCCACACATTGGAAAACAAGAGGTGCTTTTGGTGCAGTGCAATAATAAAAAAAAGGGTTGGGACTTCTTTCCCTGCATTTTTGTGGGTAGGGAAGCTCATTAAAAAGAATGGGCTGCCCTACATGCTGCACACAGCCACACAGATGTGAACCAAGGGCTTGTTCACATGTCAGGTTGGAGGGGCAGTAAATCCACATAGTTGAGCGGTTTTTACCACCCTCAACTTCTCCCCCTTTAGCTGCAGAGGCAGCAGTTGGGGGTGTACACTTGCTGCAGCTGGAGGTATACCCAGGCTCAATGGTGCTGCACTGCAACTACCCGCAACTGTGTGCACTGCACTGTTGCGGTATAGACTTTACTGCCTGTCAAATGCCTCTGAAAAGCAATCTGTGCATGGATTGCTTTTCAGAGGAGCAGCAGTCCTGGCTGCTATCACAAACAAGCCTTACAACAGCAGTTCTAATGGTACAGGAATGGGGGAAGGGGGTCTTGATTAAAAGTAACATACACACAGACACATACATACATACACACACACACATAGACACATGCACAAAAAAAACCATAGACACTCGCATGTATAAAGCCCTTTTAAAACAAATCTAGCTTCTAAGTACCTTTCCAGTTTCCTCATTCAGCCGGGTATTGCACTCTAGGGGGAAGCAGAGAGCACAGCACACTACCCTGCATTTTACTTTCACTTTTGAGGCTGACTTACAGTGCCGATGTATAGTTCTGCAGGGGATCGGGAGATTGCGCTCATCTGACAGTCCTTCTCTCCCCTGATAGCGCGGCACACCTAAGAACCAGATGGGCCGCTCAAAACCAGCCCGCGGGCCGGACTTTGGACATGCCTGCTCTATGCCTTTCCTCCTCTCCAGCTTCTGCTGTGGCTTTTTGGCAGGATAATGGCTGCGGGGATTCCGGTCATCTCTTGGCTCCGGATGGGTCCCGGTCGCCAACGTTCCTTGGTGACTGCCTCTCAGGTAAGACCTACTGTCCCACGGACCGTTGTTCCATCCTGCTCCTCCATCCTTGCTGGTCACTTCCAAAACTGATGGTGGGATGACAAGGAGGGATCTTGAGTACCATCGAGGCCCAGGGGTCAGCCTGTGTGTTTGTGTTTTTCAGCATCTCCTAGTCTCACATTTCCTGGTACGTTCCCTTTTATTCCAGGGGTTAGACGTCTGTTTCCACCAGTGTGCTTTCTTCTACCACCGTGGATCGGAGCTTGGGGATTTCGGTTCTCCAGAAACCTCTCTATCTCAAAATATTGGGAGATTCCACTACTACTGTCTTGGAAGGTGACCTCTGGTAAATATCACCTCTGCTCACAGGGTGTCAAAGGGTGGCGTTATCTTGTCATTCACCTTACCCAGGTTAAGGTGGTTCTTTGCCCCTCTTTACAGCGTTCTGTCCTTGTATCCCCGTTTGGATAAGAACATTGTGTTTCCTTTTTTTGTGTTCCTTTTCAGCACTTTCCAAAGAATTTGCCTTGTCTGCCCTGAATGGGTTTTTGCAGAAGGGCCAAGATAGAGGCTGTCTGTTTTTTTACTGCAACCTTTCTTTGGATGGAGGGCTATTCTATCAAAGATCTGGTGCCTCCTTCTGTTACAGCTCATTTTTCTTGGGCGCTTAGTGCTTCTTGGGCCTTCTGTCATCATGCGCCCGTTGTGCAAGTTTGCAAGGCGACCGCTGGTCGTCGTTGTACATTTTCGCATGTCTACTAGGTGGATGGGTTGGCATCTGTGGATGCCTCTTTTGGCTGCAAGTTTTTTGCAGGCTGCTGTTTAGAGGGTCTATTCCCTCTTGAAGGAGTAGTATTCAGGTTGGGGTTTAGCTGGTCTTGTCTGAACCTCTTGTTACCTGGATGGCTCTTGGGTTAGCCTTGGGAGTTTTTGTTGCCCCACCCTTCATGTTTGGCACTGCTTTGGAATGTCCCTATGGTTCTGAATAAGAAGGCCGTGTGTCAATGAACAAATGAGAAAATAGGATTTTTTACTTACCATAAAATCGGTTTCTCTGGAGTTTTTTGATACTGCTTGCTACTAAACTGAATACCTAGAGCAGGGAGGGGGTTATATACTGACTAAGGACGGCCAATGGGCATAGCCAGGGGTTTCATTTTTTTTTTTTGTTCTTCCTAGTTCTACTCTTAAGAGACAATATAAGGCTGGATTCACACCTATCCATTTTTAGTGCTTTTTGCAGATTTGCACTACAGAACGTGTTCCATAGGAAATCACGGTAAATGAACTGTAGTACAAATCTGCAAAAAGCACTAAAAATGCATAGGTGTGAATGCAGCCTAACCCTATGGTTCTGAATAAGAAGGCTGTGTCGGTCAAGGAACTCAGAGAAATTGATTTTACAGTAAGTAAAAAATCCTATTTTTGGTTGGAGTGACTTTTTCACTATTTTAATATTGTGCTTTAGAAGAAAAAGTTAATAGTATGCGGATAGCATAAGAATCTTGAAAGAATTTATGCTTGGTAATACATTGTCCTTTGTCCAAAATGCCCATTTCCTGAACAAAAACTTCAGATTGAAGCTCTAGCATAACTCTCAACCAACCCATAGCCCAGTTCAGGTATCGCAACATGACTCGTAGAAAGGTTCTTTGATGGCAGATACTCTCTAGAGCAGTGTTTCTCAACTACAGTCCTCAAGGCACCCCAACAAGTCATGTTTTTTCGGCTTTCCGTTATTTTGCACACGTGATTTGATCAGTTTCACGGCCTTAGTAATTACCACAGCCATTTCATCTGATGGAAATCATGAAAACATGACCTGTTGTGGTGCCTTAAAGACTGGAGTTGGGAAACCCTGCTCTAGAGCTCCAAATTCAGGCTAAAGTTGTCGAGGGTTACAGGAAATATGTAACTGGGTTTAGGACCTGGGCTACCCAAATAAAGGGACTTCTAGGCATATTGTAAATACCTGCAGTAATAGACTCTTACTAGGCTTTTAACATGATGGGGTTTCTTTGACTATTCTGACATTCTCCCTGTATGTCTTGCAAACAATCATGATTTTTAAGGACAAATTGTGGATTTTTTTTTATTTTACAATTTTTTTTTTATCCCCCCCATTCCTTACTTTTATAGGGTGGTGGCTTTTAATGCACACAAGCCTGACAAAAAGAAGAAAAAGCTTTACAAAGATTCTTTATCCCTTGCTGCTATGATCCGGAAATTTCAGAGAGAGAAAGATGCAATGCGGAAAAATGAACCCAAGCAAAACCAAATGTCCCAATCTATAGCCAATCCTCCACCCAAGTCCAACCATGCTCCTATTGCCAATGATTTATCTGACATTACACTCGGCAGTGACCCTGTTCTTGCCATCTTTGGTGGTGGCAGTGAGAGGGATCTTTTACAAGAAGCAGAAAGTGCACTTGAAATGCTTGGTGACATTGATTTTGATAAACTGTTAGACTCTGCATCCAATGACAGTCCTACAGCTTCTGATTTTGGAGAGAATGGTAATTATAAGCAATCTGCAAATCAATCACATGCACAAATACCCAAGCAAATACCATCTTATCCTGAAGGGTTACCAACACAGCTGGAAAAACGTATTGACAATCTTCGAGTGGTATGTAAATCAATAATTCAAGCTGCCTTGTCTTTGTTTGACTAAATTTTTTTGGTAATTTATTTGTTTTCTACACAGGCAGCAAAAATGTTTGATGAAGAAGGTAGAAAAAAGTTTTTTACTCAAGAAATGAACACCATATTATTAGAGTATGTATACTATATTGTTTTTGGTACAAAAAAAATTAATTGCAACAGATGTTTCTAAACCCTTTCAAATTTAGGATTTATGCATAATTGTGTCTAAAAATGCTCTTGGTTTCACTATAATTATATTCTGTCAAAACACAAGGTGGGCGGCCGGCCGCCAATACACCTGCTCTGTAGTAACCAGAGATTGAACACACTGGCCGGCGTGTGGATGAAGATCCAATGTGTGGGGAGATGGAAAGGGAACGCCGTCCTGTGTGTGTCAGTGACATCAATCCAGCCGAGACACTGACGTGGGATAGGGAGGAAGCCGCAATACTGCGATGGAATAGCCGTAGGTCTCTCCTCTTTACATGGATATTTCACAAGCTGGTCACTACAGTGGGAGTGCGTTACCCACTGCTGAAAGTCAAAGCTGAGCAGGTTGGAATGTGAATGCTACCGAAAGTTGCCCAAGATGGTGAAAGGAGCGCAGTGACTCGCAAACTGTACTGGGTTGCCTTGATGACGCGTTTCACGCGCATGCGCTTTGTCGCAGTCAAGGAAATAGGTACCCAGGGGATTTAAATAGTCTAAAGGGGCAGGAAGTTATACAAGCAAGTGGGCTGAGTGATTGGAATCACTATCATTAATCTGTTCATTGCTCAGTGGATGTACAATAAAATAAAAACAATATATACATAGTTAATCTTATTTTTACACGCCATACAAACAAATCTATAGAAATAATAAAGTAAAAAAAAGTTTTTTTTTTATTATTTTTATTTCACCACCACCCACCACTATAACCTTTGGCAACTTTCGGAAGCATTCACAGCCTGTCAGCTCGGCTCTGACTTTCAGCAGTGGGTAACTCGCTCCCACTGTTGTGACAAGCTTGTGAAGTATCCGTGTGCAGAGGAGAGATCTACAGCTATTGCAGCTTCCTCCCTCTCCTACACCAGTGTCTCAGCTGGACAGACGTCACTGACACGCAGGACGGAGTTCCCTTTCCATCTCCCTGCTGACCGCTGCTCCCGTCTTCTCTCCACACACGTCAGATTTTCATCCACCCTCGCCCAGCGTATTCCATCTCTGGTTAATACACAGCAGGGGGATATTGGCGGCTGTCCCCCTTCCTTCCCCCCCCGGTGTGAGAGAACTGTTGCTCAGTGGATTTCAGGTGACATTGTAAGCTCATTTTTTTTATTTCCCTTGTCCTTACATAGGACTGCTTTTTACTATTACCACAACTTTTGAATAAATGTATCTATTATTCTTCATCTGCTGTGGGACTGCCTGCTCTTTCTACCCAATGAGCACTGGATTGTTTGTGTTTTTACCTGTATCCTGCAGCTATGGTTATCATCCAGCGACACTGGGCTTAGACCCCTCTCCATTGACTCTTACTCCCCCCCCCCCCTCACCGTTTTCCACTTAACACACGTGTCCACATTTTATCACTGGTGACATTTTTGTTTCTATTATATTCTGAACAGTCCTGTTTGAAAGCAGCACATATTTCATACTACTTTGCTTAATTAACTTTACTTAATTAACCTATTATGGACCGTGTCATGGACATTTACGTCAGCAGAATGGCACCGACAGGCACATCAAGGTATATATACGCTGGTGCCTTGAGGTGGGTCGGGGGTCCGATCGGGACCCCCTCCCCGTACATGCGGCGGTCCCCGTGGCTGGCCGAGCGATCCGGGACAAGGGGGCGGCTATTCGTTTTTGTCCACCCCCTCCGGATCGCTCCCAGCCAATCCGCGCGCTCCCCCGCCCTGCACTTCCTCCTCCTGTGTAAACACAGGAAGGGGGAAGTCATGTGATCTCTCCTCTCAGCGTTTTTTTCAACCGCCGCTAAGGAGAGATCACATCACACAGTAAGTCTGCACAACACTACACTGACACACACTACACATAGGCACATTAACCCCTTGCGATCGCCCCCCCCTCCCCCTGTCAGTGTCACTGAATGCAGTAATCATACATGTATGATTACTGTATTTAGTGTCAGTGTGACAGTCAGTCAGTGTTAGGTTCAGGGTAGCCCCCGTACCCCCCCTAATAAAGTTTTAACCCCTTGATCACCGCCCTAGTTGACCCTTTCACTCCCTATTGCCAGCATCACCAAGTGATCATTTTTCTGATCACTGTATTAGTGTCGCTGTTCTCGCTAAATAGCTATTTTTTTTTTTATTGCGATTTTATTTTTATTTTTTGAGTATATCCGGATTAATACAGGCACAGCAGTGGCCGGTGTGGTCTGGGACTCCTTGAAGGCATACTTAAGGGGATTGCTAATACAAAGGGTGGCAGGGTTACAGAGGGAATCTAGGAAGTGGGAAGAGGAGGCCAGAAATGGAGCATTGTTGGCTAAACAGCAATACATTGAGGATCCCTCCCCAAGTAGCCAAAGAGAATGGCTTGACAAACAGCAGGTCTATAAAATGGCTACTATGAGGAAGGCAGAGAACCACCAAATTTTCCAGAAACAATCTCAATTTGGGGAGCGGGAGAAGGTGGAGCGTGTGCTGTCACTCCTGATACGGACCAACACCCCTTCCTCCAATATTGGAGCTATAAGGGGGCCCACAGGTGAAATCTTAACTGAAGGAAGGGAGATAAGGCACAGCTTTCATGACTTCTACAAATCCCTATATAAATCTAGGGGAGAAAACGAAGGCATGCAAGCTTTCTTCCAGGGAATTCCGTTTCCAAATCTGTCTGACATGGAAAAAAAAAAAACTGGAATCCCCTGTCACGTTGGAAGAACTACAGCTTGCAGTGGCAGGGATGTCCAACCATAAATCACCAGGTCCCGATGGGCTCCCAATAGAAATCTATAAGCGATATGGAGACATATTGCTACCTGAACTACTACACACTCTGGAATCAGCCTTCTTTGAGGGAAATCTCCCTGCCAAGATATTCGAGGAATCCCGTTGCTCCCTAGCTACCAATGTCAAAATGTGTCCCGTGTTTTCTCCTTCCTCAAAGTGAGTCTGTTGGCGAAAATATCTCCTCTTCTCCGCTGCCGTCAGCAGTACCGAATTGTATATAGATTGCGCCTCGGCCCATGAATCCTGATTATTTCGAGAGGGATCTGCTACCACAGCTTGTTCCCTGCTTTTCATTTCGTCCCGGACTTTATCTTCCCATTCCCTGGAATGGGTCTTAATGCCCGCAATTTCCCTAATCAGGCACCCCCTCGGAAAAGCTTTCAGTGTGTCCCATACCTTCCCTGCCCCAGCAGTACCCCTATTAAATTGCCAATACTCCTGTGGCTATAAGAGTGGAGACTGGGGAGACGCATACCAGTAGCCCTGACATCTTAAATGAGTTCTATACGGAGCTATATTCCTCTAGAACCAAGACTGTGGATTCGGAGATGGTCTCGTTTCTCCAAGGTTGCCCTTGGACAACTGGCAGAGGAAGACAGGGAGTTGTTAAATCTCCCTATTACACTGGCAGAATTGAAGGAAGCTCTGGAAGGGGCCGCACAACATAAATCCCCAGTTTCAGATGGAATGCCAGCGGAAGTATACTCTAAATATGGAGAGGTGATATTGCAGCCCTTGCTGGAACCACTAGAATAGGCAGTGGACACAGGAACACTGCCTGACAGTATGCAGGAGGCTATAATTATACTGCTTCCTAAACCAGGTAAAGATAAGTTGTCTCGAGATTCATACCGTTCAATTTCTTTACTGAACACAAATGTTAAACTTCTAGCAAAAATCTTGGCCAAAAGGCTATCACAGGTTATAGACAGGCTGGTGCATCGAGACCAATCTGGCTTTATACCTAACCGTTCCACGGCCGATAATATAAGAAGACTTAATATGAACTTGCAGGTGCTGGTGGATAATCCGGGGGGTAGGGCAATTCTGTCACTGGATGCCACCAAAGCCTTCGATAGTGTGGAGTGGCCCTACCTCCTGGAAATATTAACTAGGTTTGGATTGGGAAGCAGATTTATAGCATGGGTAAGGGTGCTTTACTCCAAACCTAGAGCCAGGCTCCGAGTCAATAATAACCTTTCCCTTCCATTCGAGCTACATAGAGGTACCCGTCAGGGATGCCCTCTGTCGCCACTGCTTTTCACCTTGGCAGTTGAGCCGTTGGCGATACTGCTTAGAACTACATCAGAGGTGGTTGGGTTTCGCAGGGGCCAGAGGGAAGAAAAAATTTCCTTATATGCAGATGATATACTGATTTATTTAGGAGATACGGCAACTTCATTGAGAACAGCAATGGGAATAAAATTTGGAGGCTTCTCTGGGTTTAATATAAATTGGTCTGAATCAATATTAATGCCTATAGATCCGTTGAGGGGACAGTTACCCGTAGGAGCAGAGCAGATTACCATATCAATGAGTTTTTGCTATCTGGGTGTGGTGGTCTCACCGGACATGGCTGAATACCTTCAGCTGAATCTGAGTCCACTATTGGCAAAACAAAGAAATGTAACAGCTGGTGCAAACTCCCCTGTGAAGGATTAGCTCGGTAGCGGGTGTGTGTGACCCCCTGGATGGGTTAACTTCAAGTTTTTTAGTAGTTCTTGTGGATCCCCAAGTAGTTTAAGCCAATATGGGCTAATTTTCCACTCTCTTGGGGGTGCTTGCTCATTCTTTCTGAATACTAGTTCTAAAGGTGAGTGGTCTGAGACCCCTCTTGGGCCATACTCTATTTCCTTCACCATATTTAATAGTTTTTCATTGCCAATGGCCAGGTCAATTCTTGACAAGGTGGCATAGGAGCTAGAAAAACATGAATACTGCCTGGTCTGTGGATGATGGATACGCCAGATATCTCCTAACCCTGCCTCCTCCATGAACTGGACCAAACGGCCCCCCTGTTTGGTATTCAATCCGGTTTTGAGGGGAATCTATCGTTCGCATTATCAGGGGCTTCATTGTAATCGCCCACTGCTATCGGGGGTATCTGGCTTATCCAACATAAACTCGACTAGTTTCTGTAGTACACTAAAATTAAGAAGGGGGGGGGTATATATATTGGCAAGTACAAAGGGCCTATTCTCAATAGAGCAGGATAGAAAGATATATCGTCCCTGTTCATCTATCCAGCAGAGAGGAGTTGGCTGATCACCCCAGAGAATTGAGTACTGGATGGAGATGCCCACTACACCTTGTGTTTAATTTAGATAAGCTGTGGGCTGTAGCTGATCGTGTTACACACATTAATGGAAAAATCAATATCAATACGGCGTCTTGCATTGCTGGTAGCTATCAGTTATCTCCTTTAAGACCTCTAAGACCATTTCCTAGTAAGAGGTTCCGCAGGAGATAAATCACAATATAGCTTTATTTGATTAAACAGATGGAAGACTTGCCTGCAAGTGATAGTGCACGTGATAGTGCCTACCCTATAAGTTACGGCTGGGATGTCTGCATGTACATTTTGGTGAGGTACCTCCACTAAATCCATTAAGTTGCAGGTTAATCACCCACAGACAATTTTTTTTATTTTTTTTAAAGCTATAACAGAATTGGTATTATATTACGGTGAGACAACACGAGTGGACACTAAAGTAAAGTTGGGACACTAACATGTCCAAAAAGTGTGGAGAAGAGGAGCAACCAGTCCAGCATTATCCAGCCCAAGAAGGCACTCAAGGAATACAAGGCACCCGCTCCACAAAAACTCAGGCAGTTCAAGCACCACAGGAAGGGATTAAGAACACCCGATCTGTAAAAAAACAGGCAGCGGCAAAGCTGGAACGTTTTGCGGAGTGGCAGCGGATCGGAAAAGCCAGGGCAAGGGACAGGTAACGGCCAGTCCATCTGCTGCTGCGAATATCAATCCAAAAACTGTGAGTACTAAGGGGGCAGGGGGAGGAAAAAACAACACTAACTGCTGTATTTTCCGTATTACCCCCTGCTAAGATAGTTAAGAGCAACATGGAGGGAGCGCCTACAGCAAGGGAAGAAGAGCCGACGTTAAGGGACTTGTTGCATGCCATTAATGCCTGTAGAGACTCAATAACCGGTCTGGATGCCGAGCTTAAAGGTTTAAAAGGCGAGCTTCTTTCAATGGGAGATAGGGTGAGTAAGGCAGCGGAGAAAATTACTGTGTTGGAGGAGAGACCTAGTACAGTGGAAGATGATCTATCCCCCCTTAATCAAGTAATTACCGATATAAAGAAACAGATGGATATTCATGCTGCACGAATAGATGACCTAGAAAATAGAAATCGCAGAAACAACGTGAGGATACTAGGCATGCCCGAACAGAGTGAGGAGTACACATGCCTCTGTACTGGCTCACTGGCATGGGAGGAATGTGCAACAGAAAGTGAAACTGGGAGAGAGGGACGTCCAGGTCTAGAATTGCCTTAATCTGGAACTGTATGTTCACCCAATAGGGTGTGATCACTGGACAATCCCACCAAATATGCAGGAGTGTACCCCTGTGGCAACATCCCGTCCAGCACCGGACTGACATGGATGGGTAGATCCTAGCCAGGTCTGCTGGCACCCGGTACCAGCGTGACAACAAAACATATATTTAAAATCCACAGACCAGAATGGATACATTCTGGTTGACAGTTGCAATCATCATCAGTGATTGGAGTCTGTTATTCAGGGCCAATTTCTCCATCTCAGGAGAAACTGTACCAACAAAAGAGATTTATATTCTCAATGCAGTATCTTGAAACAAAGATTTGTAGATAAAGGGCATCGTTCCACTGCATTAGATGAAGATATCAATGCAGTGTCTAGAATCAATAGACCCTGGTGACCGGATGCAGGAGGGTGTGAGAGTTGCGGTGTGAGTGTGTGAGGCTGTCCACCCCGCCTCTTCTCTGCTGATGTACCGTTCTATAGCGTGTGTCGGCGCATGTGTTTCTCCAGCAAAAGCCGCGTCTGTTTACCATCACTATCGGTAGCGTGATCCGGGACCCGCGAGTCTCGCGAGCTCTCTGCTCCGACGCCTGGACACTGGAGCTCTGAGCGGAGGGATTGTGTGCGGCGCCTGATCGAATTGCCCGGTGTGCGGCGCCTGATTGAACTGCCCGGTGTTTGGAGGAATCTGGTGAAGCCTGGAGCGTGTACTTGTGAGTCTCCGCCGCATTAAAGAACCAGGAGAACCAGGAGCACAGAGGACCTTACGGAGCCCTGCATTTGCTGTTGCTGCAAATGAGCGACGTCATTTGTTTCTCTTTTTTTCTTCCCCGGCGCTATCTTAGCCTGAGGGGATTTCTTCTGCGTCTGAGGAGTGGGTTGTATACGATGATCTCCGCTGGTTGTATTTGTTTTCCGCAGTCCTCCGCTGCATATTCCAGTCCCGGAGATCGGGGACAAGGATAGCAGGCTATTTAACTGTCCCAGGGTCGGATTAAAGCTTTCTAAAAGAGCCGGGATGTGCGGAGCCATATTAGGACATGTCCGTTCCCGGCGCCGCTCACATGCGCACTCTAAATTTCATCTGATCCAAAAGAGACAGGAAGAGAGACAGAAGTTAGAGACAAACGTCCAATTTCTCCTTTATGGTTACAATGGGGGCAACCTAAATTCAAACAGGCTCTCAGGTCACTTAATTATATTGCCCTTATGGGAAGAGTTTATTTTAAGAATTTTTCCTAAATTCTCTTGGTAATCCGGTATACCTTTCAACTGTATATTTCTAGTCATATTCGATGCTAGTCCTTACATTTGAGTAACCTGATTTTTTTTTCTTCTCTTCCCCTATATTAACCTCATAGTTTAGTATATTAAACTCCCTGTCCTATTTACACAAAACTAGTGAAAGGCTAGGATGTTGACACACGCCACTTGGAGTGAACTTGCCTCAACTATGGAGATTGAGGCGACTTCACAATGGGTAACAGGGCTCTGGTTCCCTGTAACATACACTGTCATACAGTGTACTTGGTCTTATTTTTCCTTTGTTACTTTTTTCGCAATTTTCCGATTTTCCAAACATTCTATTTTTTTCTTTAATTCCCCTGACCTGTTTTTGCTTCCCTCTCTTTGCTCCCCCAATCCAGAAGGTAAACTCTCCATTCATATCGTGTATACTCATGATGTAATGAAAATTCTTCAATGGAATATGTCACTACTAGGGTTGTCCCGATACCGATACTAGTATCGGTATCGGGACCGATGCCGAGTATTTGCGGGAGTACTTGTACTCCCGCAAATACCCCCGATACTGAAATAGAATACTTCCCCCCCATATTGCAGCGATGCGTCCCTCATACCTTTTTAGATATGCTGACGCCGCCGCTGCCGCATACCGCCGTATCCCCCTGCACAATCGCATAGCACACATTACAAGCATTCATTCTGAATACTTGTAAATGGCTGTGTATTGACACTCCCCTTCTCCGGATTGGAGGGATCCCTCCAATCCCGAGCAAGGGGGAGTGTCTATGCACAAATCCGCGTATAGACACTCCCCCTTGCGTGGGATTGGACGGATCCCTCCAATCCGGAGAAGGGGAGTTTTAATACACGGAGCGCGGCCATTTACAAGTTTTTAGAATGAAAGCTTGTAATGCGCTACGCGATTGTGCAGGGGATACGGCGGTATGCGGCAGAGACGGCATCAGCATATCTAAAAGGTATGAGGGACACATGGCTGCAATATGGGGGACATACATGGCTGCAATATGTGGGGGACATACATGGCTGCAATATGTGGGGGACATACATGGCTGCAATATGTGGGACATACATGGCTGCAATATGGGGGACATACATGGCTGCAATATGGGGGACATACATGGCTGCAATATGGGGGACATACATGGCTGCAATATGGGGGACATACATGACTGCATATGTGGGGGACATACATGGCTGCATATGTGGGGGACATGCATGACTGCATATGTGGGGGACATGCATGACTGCATATGTGGGGGACATGCATGACTGCATATGTGGGGGACATGCATGACTGCATATGTGGGGGGACATACATGACTGCATATGTGGGGGACATACATGGCTGCATATGTGGGGGACATACCTGGCTGCATATGTGGGGGACATGCATGACTGCATATGTGGGGGACATGCATGACTGCATATGTGGGGGACATGCATGACTGCAATATGTGGGGGACATGCATGATTGCAATATGTGGGGGACATACATGACTGCAATATGTGGGGGACATACATGACTGCAATATGTGGGGGACATACATGACTGCAATATGTGGGGGACATACATGACTGCAATATGTGGGGGACACGGCTGCATTTGTGGGGGGACATGGCTGCATTTGGGGACACATTTAAAAAAAGTATCGGTATTTGGTATCGGCGACTACTTGAAAAAAAGTATCCGTACTTGTACTCGGTCCTAAAAAAGAGGCATCGGGACAACCCTAGTCACTACAATTCAAACGCGAGTATATCGCTCTGAAATAACATGTCAAATAAATTCCATATGGACTACTCAGTCCTTACACACAATGTTCTGGGCCCTAATTCCCCTTGTAAACGAAACCAAGGTGTTTCAACAATACCACAAGATAGGAAAAGACATTCTATTATTACAAGAAACACATTTTTCCCTAACTTCAACCCCTAAATATTTACATTCTCACTATACATCTGTTTGTCCAATGGTGAAGATAAAAAAAAGGGGAGTCGCTATCTGCATTGCTAAAAAAGTTCCTTTTACACTTACTATTGGTAAAAAAGATAGATGGCCGCTATATTATGGTGGTGGGTAAGATTAATAAAACTATGGTCACTTTCTTATCTTATTATACCCCTAATGTTGGTCAAATTGCTTTCTTTTAAACAGTGCTGGACATATCTTAGGAGGCGATAGTAATACATCCCTAGATCATTTACTAGATAAGACTAACCCTAATAAAGCAATCCTGAAATGTGTCTCTAAACAAAGTAATAAACTAGCAAAATTATTGCATAGTTACGACCTTATTGATATTTGGAGAGATACACACTCTTCAATTAGAGATTTTACGTTTTATTCCCATGCACCTAAAACTTATTCTAGAATAGACCATTTGTTTACTCTGTCTCCATTACTCCCATACATCTCATCTTCTAAAATAATTCTATTAGCATGGTCAGATCACTCCTCGGTCCTAATAACCTTAACGAATCCCTGGTCCAAACCACATCCATCTTCGTGGAGACTGAATTATTATTAATTATTAAACGACACGAATATTTTAAAAGAAATCGAACAAGCTATTGAAGAATATTTCCACTACAATTCCTCATCAGTTTCCTCTCCGGGAATTATCTGGGCTGCTCATAAAGCAAATATAAGAGGAAAATTAATTCAGATATCCTCTAGAATTAAACGTGAATGAGAAGTTACTATAGCACAACAAGAAAAAGACCTTCTTAGTCTCACTCAGGAACAAAAGAAAAACCTACATATTGACATTAGATAAAAAATTGATGCAGGCAGAACAACAATGAATTTGAGTCTAACTACGAGAGCAGAAAAATATATTAGATGGACGAAAAATAACTACTACACTATGTCCGACAAACCGAACAGGCTATTAGCAAGGAAGTTAACCCCTAGATTGTTCAACCCTGCACCTCCTAAATTACTTTTACGAAATGGTCAAACAACTCAAAACCCCCAACATATTTTACAAGATCTTCATAATTATATGAAGCCCCAAAAAATGTTGATAGGATAAAAGCGGAACTTTTTTTGGATAATTTACACCTCCCCATCTTATCTAAAAAAAACATTCTGGCCTGATGGAGGAAGAATTTTCTACCTGTGAGATAATATCAGCTATTAAAACCATGTAAGTGCTGGACATATCTTAGGAGGCGATAGTAATACATAATAGGTCCATGCAAGTCCCCAGGACCTGACGCTTTTTCTGGCCACTATTTTCAAAAATATGCTGATATTTTAGCCCCACATACATTTTATAATGAATTAAGAAAGGGTTCCCCTCTCCCGCTACATGAGAACACAACATATATTGATGTAATCCCTAAACCAGATAAGGACCATAGCGAATGCGCAAATTACAGACCAATCGCACTTAACAAAAATATTAGCCACCCGAATGAATCAATTTATATCCGAATACATTCACCCAGATCAAGCCGGTTTTGTACCCAACCGTCAGGCCCCAGATCAGACTAGATGAATTATCAATATTCTTTCTGCTTTGAACTCTGGCTGGATGGGGGCGGACAAAGGAGCGTTGCTGATGTCCCTAGATCTACATAAAGCATTTGATTCTCTATCCTGGGAATATTTGTTCTTCATATTAGAAAAATGTGGGTTTGGCTCAAATTTCATTACTACACTTAGAATGATTTATGATAACCCAACTGCTAAAGTAGTAGTAAAAGGTTATAAATCCCTTAACATTGCAATAAGCAGAAGTACAAGACAGGGCTGCCCCCTCTCACCATTGTTATTTATATTAGCATTAGAACCACTAGCCATTAAAATTAGAGAACACCCAGATATATTAGGAGTTAAATGTGCAGATCGTGAACATAAATGTGCACTATTCGCCGATGATATCCTGCTGCTCCTTTCCTCCCCGGTCTCATCATTACCAAATCTAAACAAGGTTCTACATCACTCCATGTCTTTCACTGGTTTACAAGTAAACCACTCAGACGAAAATTCTTAATATCTCTTTGAAACAAACAATTGTTCGTTCTTTAAGCAATTCCTTTCCCCTCATTTGGAAAAATGACACATTACCCTACTTAGGTATCCACTTAACACCTACTCTTACTACACTTTACAAACATAACTACCCTCCCCGCTATAGTAAATTGCTAGAGAACCTTCAGTGTTGGTATAATAATCCCCCTTCGTGGTTTGGTAGAATATAGACTTCCAATTTCATTGATAAAGATTTGCAAACATTTCAAGCCAAATTAATTAATTATATATGGGGTAATAAAAAAATTGAGAGTAAACAAACCTTATACACTCCTAAGATTAGAGGAGGTTTGGGTATGCCTAATTTACAGAAATATTTTCAAGCTGCACAACTATTCGTTAATTTGCTTCCATACAAAACCACCCAAACCTTTATGGATGTCATTGGAATTTTCTTTATACCCAGATGTGAGTCACTTGATGTGGCTAAAAGGGAGGGACAGACCGACTATTTTATGCCCGTCTTTATCTTTTTCCCTTCAACTATGGGATAGGTTAACAAAGTCCCATAAACTTAAATCTCCACATACACCTATGGCACCGATATTCAATAATCCCTCATTCGCCCCAAATTTACGTTCACAGGATTTTTCATGGTGGACCAATAAGGGTTTACAAAGAATTGCAGACGTGTGATCATAATGGTGTTCTAAGAACAGCCGTTAAAGCCAGAAACTGGGATGAGGGGCATGGCCGGATGTAGGAGGAAGTGAGAGCGCTGGAGAGAATGTGTGAGAGCCTCCACCTTGCCCCCCCCCCTGCTGAAAAAATCATGCCGAGATAGTGCAGCCAAAGCTGGATTACTACCCCTCAGAGGCCGTGTGCTTTGAGCCCTTTTGAGACTACCGAAGCGCTATTTAAATCCAACCTAATTTTGCCCAACATTTTGAACTTTAAGCTGCGCCTACCTGGTGCTACTATGTGCGGCTGCTGAACTTGGCTGGTTGGAACCCGGGAGTCCACGGACAGGACAGGGGGGACGGCATTAGCATCGGCGCTCGGTCTCTGGGCACTGGTCTGCGCGGGCTGCCTGACCAGACCGTAGTGGTGGGGCTGGAGGAGACCGGGTACGGACTTCACCGAGCGAAAGACAGAGCGGTGTACGGGGATAGCCGGAAATTCCATGGAGCCACCCGAGACCCCGCGAAATCTTGCATACTGGTAAGAGCGGGTCGCCAATGTGTCTATCTGCTGCAGGGATTGAGATTCCGCATAGCAAGCGGGTGTGTGTGTGGTAACGACCACTGCAATCTTAAAGGTTAATGAGGCTATTCATTCCAACCCCAATACCAATATCGAGATGGTATCTCATTTACCTGAAATTACAATATTAAATCAACAGCCTATGGAAGATGTATTTAATAAAACTAAACTGCTTACCCAATTACCTCAAATGGATCCATCTAACATCAATATTGTGCGCAGTAAAGAAACCAAATTGGATTTTGGTCATGTCCCTGTCAATAGCGATACAAGCTATGGTCCATCATGACCCATTTTCTTCACAATCGCAGGAGGACTTTTCATTTCCACAAAATAGTCATTCACAACCTTTTCCATTGTCAATCACTCCTGACAGGGAATTAATTTATGCACTATCTCCACCTTCCTCAAGTAATTTACATACAACAAATATTGCTAGACTGCCTGCTCAATCTCCCATTTATTCAGGAGATGCGATACTCCTGGCAAAATTCTCCACTATGTTGCAACAAGAGCTGTCAATAACCTGCACCATTATCACTTCTGACATAAAGAAAGACTTTGGAAATATTGGAGATAGTTTGGACAAGATAGAATCCAAAATGGATGGCACGGTAAAGAAAGTTAACCAAAATACAAAAATGATTTCATTCTTACAAGACCAATTGGACCACGCACATTCCAAAATAGAAGATTTAGAAAATAGATCTACAAGGTACAATTTTCTTGTAAGAGGCCTTCCAGAATCGGTATTGGACCTAGAGGAATCCATTCACACCTTAATAACTCAATTAATACCGAACGTCCCCCCCCCCCCCATCAACTCGAATTGGACAGAGTACATCGTGCCTCGACAGCTCCTAGGTCTGATGGCCTACCAAGAGATATAATAGTTTAACCACATTTTTACAAAATTAAAGAAAAAGTGATGATGGAATCAAGACAACGCGAAAAAAAAATCATCCACAACCATCAGATTTACATTTTTGCAGACATCTCACAAACCAAAATTCAAAAGAGAAGAGCATTAAAACCTCTTCTGAACCATCCTATTAATAGACATATTAAATATCGGTGGTTATTTCCATTCAAACTATCATTTACTTATAGAGGCAAATTCTATTCTTTCGACTCCTTCCAATCCGGAGAAAAACTAATTTACGACTTGGGACTAGTTTAGAGTTAGAAAGAGGTCTTGGGCTAGAATTGTTGCTCTCGCTTAAACATCCACTGTGATACCTCATGTGTTATTTGAACACTGTTTACAAATGTGGGTGCGACGTACGTATGCGGTCAATTCTGCGTGAGAGAATTTACACTTACATTTTTTTATTTTTTTATCACTTTTATTCCTATTACAAGGAATGTAGACATTGTAAAAAGGAATAGGACATGACAGACCCTCTTTATGGGGAGATCTGTGGTCTATAAGACTCCAGTGCTCTCCTCTGCGCTGGAAAGACTGAGATAAAAAAAAAGCGATCTCGGCCTTTTCAGCCGAGCACACGGCAGTGTTTACATCTGCAGGACCAAAGGTGACATAACGTCGTGCTCCAGGCCTCCAAAGGACATAGAGACTGCCTGGGACTGTGACTGTTTTTTTTTTCTCTGGCTTGCCGATCACTAGTGAGCCAGTAGAAGTGAAGGTAAGGAAGGGGGAATCCCCTCATGCCACCTGTAAAAACTATCAAGCCGCTATGATTATGGTGCAATGAATTGCCTGCTGTAAAAGAAGATATCTGAATGATGCCTTTAGCTGCAGGCATCATTCAGATATCTCCCCTCAAAGTCCAGGATGTCATCTGACTGCCTTAGGCAGGAAGTGGTTAAAGGTCTTTGGGCTTTTGCAATTGTCGCTAAAAGATGACCCATGCATTCTCCCTCTTCAAAATAGGTTGTTGCACAAAAAAAACGTTTTTGCTTTGCCTTCTTCATTGCTATAGAGGTGCATAACTTCTATTCTAACCTTGTCATCTGATTGTCATGAGTGAGACTAGTGATATCTAGTCTCTGCCTGATTGGTTACATACTTGATTCAATAAACAGTAAATGTATTGTTCAGAAAGGTACAAGCACACTCCTCCTTAACACAATTGAAGTTCTAAGAAGTTTTTTTTTCTTTATCGTACATCACGGGACACAGAGCGCATAGCCATTACATATGGGTTATATGGGTACCTTCAGGTGTGGACACTGGTGTAATCAACTTCACAGGAAGTTCCTCCCTATATAACCCCCTCCCACTGAGAGTGCTTTAGTTTTTTCGCCAGTGTCTTAGGTGTTGGTCACGTCTAGCTGTCCCTCGGAGGTCTCGGGACCCAGGATAGCTAGCCGGATCCGTCCGAAGTGCTTCAAAGCCAAGGTGTACGGTACCCGGGCCCTGCCTGCGTGGGGTGTTGCCTATAATGCCTCTCCTTGGAGGGCTGGATTCTGGGCTCCAGTGCCTTGGTCTCTTCCAGGACTAAACGCTACTGATGCCAGGATGCTATATAGGTCCAGGGGTGTGGGTTCCTTAACACAGGACCCCGGTCCCTGAAGGTCCGAGACAATACCCACGGAGATGGGGGAAGATTGGGCCTCTTGCAGTTTGCAATACCCTGCGGCGTGGAGCAGGTAAGAGGGAACCTGCGGGACTTGGTTCGACAGTAGGTATCCCCCTGGGGGTTCTGGGTTGGCTAACAGTATGCTTGTGCATCAGCCACTATCTCCACTATGTCTGTGTGGGCAGGATGGGATACTAATGTTTACCCAGATAACATGTAGATATATGTATACTTGTGTAAGATATATATTTGCTACTCACCCCAGGTCTGCCTGTTAGCATTGATACTGCAACCCCACATGTTTTAAAGAGGAAATTGCTGGTGAAAACTCCTGTTTCTTAGGAAGCCCATGGGGACAGCTTCCTCTCTGTGTGTGCACTACAATAAGATTAGTGCTTACCTGGTGTCTGTTGGTGCTGCCTGGCGCTGGTCCATGTTGTTTCCTCTGCTCTGCTTCCTCCATGTGGTTTTCAGCGTGGGGGGGTGCGCGCGTGCACGCCGCCTTTTATAGCGTCGGGGGGGCGGGCCAGCAGCGTCAGGGTCTGTTTAAAGGAAAAACTTTTTCTCTGGCTGGTCTTTCCCTCCTGGAGGCAGAGGAAGAAAGGATACAGAGCGTGCAGCTGGGTCTTTTGGCCACACAGGGACACCTAGTGGCGGTTTTGTGGATCTTCAGGTCTAGGACTTAGGTCCACTATTGACCAGAAAAAAAAAGGAAGTTTTTTGCTTAAAGGGACTCAGCCTTAGATCCAGCAGTATCTGAGTCTACCTTGGACTCCGGCTAACGGGCATTGGTGTGTCAATACTCACAGGTTTCCTCAGTATTGCCACCTCCCAGGCGGGTAAAAAAAAAAAGAAATTAGTTTTTTTTTTCATTTTCCTCATACCTGTCCTCATATTGGTTACTCCTAGCTGCAACAGTCAGGTGTTGGCTATAGGGGTGACTCAAGGTTGTACAATGGCTCCAAAGGGATCTGGACCAGCCAAGGCTGCTAAAGGTGCCAAGAAGCAAAAGGGGTCTCCATCGGGGTCAGAGGATTTGGGCCAGGCTTCAACGGCCCCACCCTCGCCAGTTAGAACACCGAGTGGCATAGTACAAGAGCCATTGGGGGTGCTGGGGGCAGAGGCGGCCCCCGATCCACCCATTCCCGTTTACGTGACGGAAGAAATGCTAGCAGCCACCATGAGTGGGCTAGAGAAAAGGTTAACTGCGTTGTTTGCCCGTCCTTGGCCAAATAGCAAGCAGGATAGATCCCCCTCACCCAGTGTGGGGTTTTCAGATGCGGAGGTCTCCTCTTCAGAGGAACGGGACCCACAAGGGGATCAGGCAGACCCAAGTCCCGACGGTTCAGACAGGGAAGATTCCACTATAGATGAATATTTCTCGGCCTCTCAAGCGGAGAGCCTGTGGATCCAGTCTTTGACAGATATGGTTCGCACTGCCTTTAAACTTCCAGTGCCAGAACTAGTAGCCCCGGAGGTTTCCTCATTGGGTTCTTTAAAGGCTCCATTAACTTGTGCGTCTTTTCCAATGCACCCCCTTCTGCGGAACGTGATTTACCAGGATTGGGCTCGACCTGATAGAATCTTTGTCCCTCCTAAAAGATTCTCTATTCTCTATCCTATGGAAGAGGAATATTTAAAGAAATGGGCACTCCCCACAGTGGACGCGGCCATTTCCTGCGTGAATAAATCCCTGACCTGTCCGGTTGAAAATGTCCAGATGTTCAAGGATCCGGTCGACAAATTCGAGACCCTACTGAAAGCCGCTTTCACCTCAGTAGGTGCCATGGTTCAGCCAGCAGTAGCAGCCATTGGTGTTTGTCAGGCCTTGAAGGATCAGGCAAAACATATATTAAAGGACATGCCGGCTCAGCATACTCATGAATTAGCAGAATTCCCTAGGGCTCTCTGCTTTGCAGTAGATGCTATTAAGGACTCCATCCAACAGGCATCCCGTTCATCTCTACTGATGGTTCACATGCGTCGTCTTTTGTGGCTAAAGAACTGGTCAGCAGAGGCACCCTGCAAAAAGCTTTTAGCAGGGTTTCCCTTTCATGGGGGAAGACTATTCGGGGAAGACCTAGATAAATATATCCACACCACATCAAGTGGAAAAAGTACTTCCTTACCGGTCAAGAAAAGACCGCGTGGGCCCACGTTTAAACGACAGGCCATTGTAGGCTCGGCCCCTTCGACTTCTCGTCAGTATCGACGGCCTCCCGGGCGTCCAGCGGTTATTAGCCGCCCACAGGGTCAAGCCGCGGCAAACAAGAGACCCTGGTCTCGCAAACCGGCTAAACCAGTCATCAAATCAGATTCATGAAGGGGCGCCCCCACTCTCTCGGGTGGGGGGAAGACTTCGGTTTTTCTCCGAAGTCTGGAAGGCCAGAATTCCCGACTCTTGGGTTCGGTCCGTGGTAGCCACGGGATACAAACTAGAGTTTCGAGAAATCCCCCCTCCTCATTTTCAGGGGTCAAGTCTTCCAAGCGACCCATTAAAAAGGGCCTCTCTCGTAAAGGCGTTGGATCGCCTATTGCTCCAAGGAGTAATTGTAGAAGTACCAACCCAAGAATGGGGTCGGGGATTCTACTCCAACCTTTTTGTTATACCAAAACCCAATGGCGACGTCAGGCCTATATTAGACCTCAAACGCCTAAATCGCTTTCTAAAGGTTCAGACCTTTCGTATGGACTCCATACGTTCAGTGACAGCCAGCCTGCATCAGGGCGACTTTCTAGAATCTATAGACATAAAGGATGCATATCTGCATGTGCCGATTTACCCAGCACACCACAAGTTTCTTCGTTTTACGATAAATCAAAGTCATTTCCAGTTCGTAGCCCTCCCTTTCGGGTTGGCAACAGCTCCGCGGGTATTCACAAAGGTGTTAGCCCCGGTGCTAGCCGTCCTAAGGACAGAAGGCATCTTGGTCCTGGCATACCTGGACGATCTCCTGGTTATCGACAGATCAGCTTCCAACCTCAATCATGCAGTAGTCCGCACAGTGCGGCATCTAGAAGAATTCGGGTGGATTGTGAACCAAGAAAAATCAAGGTTACAACCCACAAGACAGTTGGAATATCTAGGCTTTCGGTTAGATACAGAATGCCAGAGGGTATTTTTACCTCAAGGGAAGATCAGGTCGTTGATTCAAACGATTCAAATAGTCTTAGGCAAATAGAAGCCGACTATTCGCCTATGCATGAGACTGCTGGGAAAGATGGTGGCCGCCTTCGAAGCAGCGCCCTATGCCCAGATCCATACCAGAGTTCTTCAGGCAGCTATTCTCTCTGCTTGGAACAAGTCCATACAGGCATTAGACCGTCCATTAGTTCTTTCCCCAGGGGTCAAGCGCAGCCTGTACTGGTGGCTGATCCCTCAAAAATTGTCAAAGGGGAAAACCTTTTGCCCCATCACGTGGAAAATAGTAACCACAGATGCCAGCCTAACAGGTTGGGGGGCAATCTTAGGAAAACGGACCCAGCAGGGACAGTGGTCAGAGGCAGAAAGTCTGCTTCCCATCAATGTCCTAGAGATCAGGGCTGCTCGGTTGGCCCTGGTCGCCTGGACTCTCCCCCTGCAGGGTCTGCCAGTAAGGATACAGTCCGACAATGCCACGGCGGTGGCATACATAAACCACCAGGGGGGCACAAGGAGCGTAGCGGCTCAAAGGGAAGTAAACCTGATTTTTTCATGGGCCGAAGCCCATGTACCCTGCATCTCAGCAGTGTTCATCCCAGGGATAGACAATTCTCAAGCAGATTTTTTGAGTCGTCAACAGTTACTCCCGGGAGAGTGGTCTCTTCACCCCCAGGTATTCCAAGAGATTTGCCAAAGATTCGGAGTTCCCGATGTGGACATCATGGCAACAAGATTCAACAAGAAATTGGACAGATTCGTATCCCGAGCCAGGGACCCCTCGGCCTACGGGACCGATGCGTTGGTTTGCCCCTGGCACCAGTTTTCTCTCCTGTATGCGTTCCCTCCACTACAGATGATTCCCCGCCTTCTACGAAGGATCAGGGTGGAGCGCAGGCCGGTGATCCTGGTGGCCCCAGCCTGGCCCAGAAGGGCTTGGTACGCACTCATCGTGAGGATGTCAGTAGGGGCACCGTGGCCACTCCCCCTGCGCCCAGATCTGCTGTCTCAGGGCCCGATCTACCACCCTGCTTCACAGCAGCTAAATTTGATGGCTTGGCGGCTGAATCCCTAATTCTTAAGGGCAGAGGCCTCTCAGCCCAGGTCATATCTACGTTAATTCAGGCTAGAAAGCCAGTCTCTAGAAATATCTATTACAGAGTCTGGAGGACCTATGTGACGTGGTGCGAGTCTCAAGGAGGACATCCTCGCAAGTTTTTTATTGACAGGATCTTGCGATTCCTCCAGGTTGGCGTTGACAAGGGGTTGGCTCTTAGTACTCTAAAGGGGCAGGTGTCTGCCTTATCGATATGGTTTCAAAGGCCTTTGGCCACGCATTCGCTTGTGAAAACCTTCTTGCAGGGGGTCTTGCATGTGAATCCCCCTATTAGAACTCCCCTCTGCCCCTGGAATTTAAATCTGGTCTTGTCAGCTTTACAAAGGCAGCCGTTTGAACCTCTGACAGAAATCCCACTTGTGCTGCTAACCCGAAAGTTGTTTTTTTTGGTGGCTATGGCTTCGGCCAGAAGGGTCTCCGAGCTGGCAGCCTTGTCTTGCAGGGAACCGTACCTGATTCTGCATAAGGACAGAGTGGTTCTGCGGCCTCAGCCTTCTTTCCTTCCTAAGGTCATATCCAGTTTTCACTTGAATCAGGACCTAGTCCTACCATCCTTCTTTCCTACTCCCCAGTCCAGAGAGGAAAGACTGCTTCATACTTTGGACGTGGTCCGAGCCATGAGGGTTTATCTCAAGGCTACAGAAAAGATTCGGAAAACAGATGTGCTTTTCGTTCTCCCGGATGGCCCCAAGAAGGGTCAGCCGGCTGCCAAGTCTTCCTTGGCTAGGTGGATTAAGCAGCTGATTTTTCAGGCCTATGGTCTGAAGCGCGTTCCACCTCCCTTATCAGTTAAGGCCCATTCTACGAGGGCCATGAGTGCCTCTTGGGCGGCACACCATCAGATCTCTATGGCACAGGTTTGCAAAGCGGCAACCTGGTCTTCCGTACATACGTTTACTAAATTTTATAAGTTGGACGTCGCAAAGGCTACGGACGCAGCATTTGGGCAGGCGGTCCTACGGGCAGCAGTATAGAATCCTCTGGCCCGGTTCACGCCCCCTTTTTTTCTGTTGGTGGAGCTATTTTCTACCTCCTGATATATTTTCTGTTTGGCTATTTTTGGCCTTACGGTCTCCCTCCCTTCATGGAGCATTGCTTTGGGACATCCCATATGTAATGGCTATGCGCTCTGTGTCCCGTGATGTACGATAAAGAAAAAAGGATTTTTAATAACAGCTTACCTGTAAAATCCTTTTCTTGAAGTACATCACGGGACACAGAGCTCCCACCCCTCTTTTGGGGAACATTGTGTAACCTCGGAGAAATTGCTTGCTACAAAACTAAAGCACTCTCAGTGGGAGGGGGTTATATAGGGAGGAACTTCCTGTGAAGTTGATTACACCAGTGTCCACACCTGAAGGTACCCATATAACCCATATGTAATGGCTATGCGCTCTGTGTTCCGTGATGTACTTCAAGAAAAGGATTTTACAGGTAAGCTGTTATTAAAAATCCTTTTTTTTTTTTCCTTGATGCATTCTCTGCATTAAGGTAAATCTGCATGCAGCTCACCCAGCCCACCTTATACTTCCATGAGCTCAATCTAGCAATGTACACAAGAGCAGAGGCTCTCTTGGTTCTTTTTCCTCTTTGGCTTAGAGAAAGCAGCTGGACCAGTAGGTTAGTGAGAAGGGGGAGGGGCAGAGCCACATTCTGTGTGTCAATGGACACAAAGCGGGGCTTGGGAGCAAGCATGCACACATTTTTCCCTATAGCAAGCCCCTCAATATGGGGGCTCTCAGTGGGTAAAAGAAGCTAGGAGAGGTTTTCTATTTTCTGTTGGTTTAACTAAATGTGTCTTTTTTTTTTTTTTTGTAACTTAACCACTTAAGGACCGGACCAATATGCTGCTAAATGACCCAAGGGGTTTTTACAATTCGGCACTGCGTCGCTTTAACAGACAATTGCGCGGTCGTGCGACGTGGCTCCCAAATAAAATTTGGGTCCTTTTCTTCCCACAAATAGAGCTTTCTTTTGGTGGTATTTGATCGCCTCTGATTTTTATTGTTTGCGGTATATACAAAAATAGAGCGACATTTTAAAAAAAAATCTATATTTTTTACTTTTTGTTATAAGGAAAATCAAATAAACAAAATGTTAGTCAAACATTCAGGCCAAAATGTATTTAGCCACATGTCTTTAGTAAAAAAAAAAATCACAATAAAAAAAAAAATCACAATAAAAAAAAAATAGCTACCTAGCGGGAACAGCGACACTAATACAGCGATCAGAAAAATGATCGCTTAGTGACACTGGCAATAGGGAGTGAAAGGGTTAACTAGGGCGGTGATCAAGGGGTTAAAACTTTATTAGGGGGTTTGGGGGCTACCCTGAACCTAACACTAACTGCCTGTCACACTGACACTAAATGCAGTGATCATACATATATGATAACTGCATTCAGTGACACTGTGACAGGGGGGAGGGGGGGTGATCGCAAGGGGTTAAGTGTGCCTGCGTGTCCTGGTGTCAGTGTAGTGTTGTGCAGACTTTACTATGTGATGTGATCTCTCCTCAGCGGTGGTTGAAAAAACCGCCGAGAGCAGAGATCACATCACTTCCCTCTTCCTGTTTCCACAGGAGGAGGAAGTGACACTGCAGGGGAGCGTGCGCATTGGCTGGGAGCAATCCGAAGGGGGCGGAAAAAAACGAACCGCCGCCCCCTCAGCACGGATCGCTCCTACAGCCACCAGGACCGTCGCATGTACCAGGGGGGTCCCGATCGGACCCCCGACCCACGTCAAGGCAGCCACGTACAGGTACGTTGATGTGCCTGTCCGTGCCATTCTGCCGATTGTAAATGTACATGCGGCGGCCCTTAAGTGGTTAAAGCTCAGTTCCACCGAAAAAATATTTCGGCAGAGCCCCAGGAGGAAGTGGGAGCCAGGGGATCACCGTCACTTCCGCCGGAAGTTCAGTTTTTGGGTGGAACTCAGCTTTAAAGGGTTTCTCCACTTTTTGTAGGAAAAAAATATTTTGTAAATAGTAAAATTATGTAATTTCCGCTTAATATGAAAAATCAGAGGTAAGCGACATATAATGCAAGAAAATTTATAAATGGTGAACCTTCAATGAAGTATGAGTAATAATGTATATTTTTTTTTTTTTTACAAACGATACTTTACTAATAGTTCATTATCCTTTTTGCACTCGTGGCCTTAGTCTGAGTGTGCATCCCCAGATTGAAGTGTCCGTCTGTTATGCTCTATTGAGTATCGCTGAGTGGTTTCTGGTTATACCGGGATACTAGTCCCTGCAGAGGGTTTATTCTGCTCGGGCTTACGACCTTGCTCTTTAGGAGCTCCACCAGTTCGGATAAGGGTTCCCACATACAGAGTGTGATACTCTCTCTTCAGACTGAGACTCCCCCCCCCCCCTTTTTTTTCTCCTCTCCCTCCTCTTTGGTGAAGGTGGATAAAATCTCAACTTATTGCTTAATTTTTCTTTTCACATTTCATTTTGTCCCAATTAATAATTTTTCTTCATATTATATGGACTTTATTGAATGTTTACCATTTATTAATTTCCTTGCACTATGTCACTATGATTTTTCATATTTTGCGCCACTTATGTTTTTACTATTTTGTTTATACCATAGAGATATTTGGTTTATGTTTCAGCCGTTTCAGGATTTTTTATTCTCTAGCGCAGTATTATTCTACTTTTCCGTAAATAAAAAATATAGCGACAAAAGTTATATTGTAATTGAATGGTATTAAAAATTACTGTACTTTTCAATCTGCAGCACTGTAATTTTTTTGTTAAATGCAATATGGCTACCTGTAGGGGTTCTGTACACAGATGGTGTACAGAACGCCCCCCAGTTATGTCTTTTTCTGCTTGGGTAATTGACTTACTGATTTTCCCAGCACTTAGATACAGATTCAATTTTGATACTCCCAAAGGGTAATCTCATCTAAAGGTATACAGGCCTTGCAATTTTTCTCATTAGGAGCACTGCAGGTGCAGCAATTGATTGATAATTACAAAACTCCCCTTAGGCCTCTTACACACACATCAGTTTTTCTTCAGGTTTTTCTTTTCAGTTTACCAAAACTATGTAGTACAAGGGCCTGCCTGATTGCATACAAATTGAGACTCTTGAGGTTTGACCTCATATTAGATGGATTTGGTAAACTGAAAAGAAAAACCTGAAGAAAAACTGATGTGTGTGTAAGAGGCCTTAGGCTGGGTTCACACTGGTGCGAAAAATGCTCTGACATTGGGAGCTCATGTTGTATGACGTATGAAAATGAATTTTTTCCCTATGGGAGCCATCTTAACTGGTCCGACACATGTCGGTCCGACTTTGAAAATGCTCCCTGTACTACTTTGGTCAGATTTTCATCCAACTTCAGCCCATTGAATATTATTGAAGTCGAATCAAAGTCGGAAAGACGTCTTGCATGATCCGACTTTGGAATACGACTTGTGCTCTGCTGATCTTGAGGAACACCACATCAAATTTTAAATAAAAAAACGCATGGGTTCCCCCTCTCAGAGCATACCAGGCCCTTCGGTCTGGTATGGATTTAAAAGGGAAACCCTACGCCGAAAAAATGGTGTGGGGGTCCCCCCAAAATCCATACCAGACCCTTATCCGAGCATGCAGCCTGGCCAGTTAGAAAAGAGGGTGGGGGGCGAGCAAGCGCCCCCCCCGCCTGAACCGTACAAGGCCGCATGCTTAACATGGGGTGTGGGTGCTTTGGGGCAGGGGAGCCCTACGGCCCCCCGACCTCACAGCACCTTGTCCCCATGTTGATGAGGGCCTCTACCTGACAACCCTGGCCGTAGGTTTTTTGGGGTCTGCGGCCAGGAAGCTTATCAGAATTTGGGAAACCCCTTTGATAAGGGGCACCCAGATCCCGGCCCCCCACTCTATGTAAATGAGTATGTGGTACATCGTACCTGTACCCATTCACCTGGGGGGAAAAAGTGTCAATAAAAAACACACTACACAGGTTTTTAAAGTAATTTATTAGGCAGCTCCGGGGTCTTCTTCCGACTTTGGGGTCTTCTTTCGACTTTGGGGGTCTTCTTCCGACTCTCCGCTCTCTTCCTCCGACTCTCCGCTCTCTTCCTCCGACTCTCCGCTCTCTTCCTCCGACTCTCCGCTCTCTTCTTCCGACTCTCCGCTCTCGTCTTCCGACTCTCCGCTCTCGTCTTCCGACTCTCCGCTCTCGTCTTCTGACTCTCCGCTCTCGTCTTCTGACTCTCCGCTCTCGTCTTCTGACTCTCCGCTCTCGTCTTCTGACTCTCCGCTCTCGTCTTCTGACTCTCCGCTCTCGTCTTCTGACTCTCCGCTCTCGTCTTCCGACTCTCCGCTCTCGTCTTCTTCCCTCTTCTTTTCTTCCAATGTTGACACAATGCTCTCTCCCGCTGTAATGCTGTGTGTACTGTGCACAACAATTTATCCAGGCATGGGGCGTGGTCACCAGGTGATGTCACCCAGTGACCCCACCCCTCATGACGTCAGTCCCATCATGCCCTGTGACTGTGAGGTCTTGAGGGGAGGGTCACCACGTGACATCACCTGTGACCATGCCCCATGCTTATATATATCATTGCACACGGCATTACAGTGGTAGAGAGTGTTGTCAACATCTGAATAAAAGAAGAGGACGATGGAGAAGACCGGGCCAACACTAGTAAGCTATGTACAAAGTATAAATTCTGTGCTAATCTACTTAAAAAGTACCCTGAAGTGTATAGTATTGATTAGAAAACCTAGTGAAGCACAAAGCTGCAACATAAACACGTGATAATCATGTGACAAAACAAAAAACAAACAGATAGTTGCGCTAAGTATACAATATAATAGTCAAAATAAGACCATAAGGTTAAATTCTTGTGAAGAAATATGGTGTCAGCACAGTTCAATAGACTACTGTGAAAATTGTGATTGCCCTAAATAGAGAGCAATGTCCAAAGTGAACAAAACAAAATAAATAGAAGTCCTGCTCATAAACAAGCCATAGGACAACAGTCCATGTGTAATGAGAGATTTTTCCAAATCAGGAAGGGGGGATGGGTAGGTGAAAACAAAGATGAAGATGAAGCCACCACCACCGTATGTCTTTAACTCCAGTGATGGACAAAATAGAAGGGGGGACCCTTACCACATCAGTTGGACCTTAAGATGGAAGGTCGGAAGCGCCTGTGCAGATATGAACCTCTGCGGAGGTTATGGATACAGATGGTCACTCTCAGCTGTGGATCTCCCGGAGTGTCCTCCTTGGTTGATATATGTCAGCCCAGGATGGCAATACTCTCTCCAGTGGACGTGGACCATAAACCATAGAGTTGTGACAAAAAAAAGGGGCAACATGTGCATTATCCTCTTAAAAAATAGGGATGTTTATTTAAAAGCTCCCATACAAAAAACATATAATAAAAAATCCTAGCCAGCAGACTAAAATAACATAATTTAAAATTCAGCAGACGAACACCCGTGCTTGCGGGGTCTTGTGGGGACATCATATACGCAGCACCGCCCTGACCAGTTTCGACACAATTGTAGTTTTCAAAGAGCACGGGCGACGCAAAAGAACGCCTAACCAAGCCTCATCTCCTCTCGTGAAAGCGGAAGTGTGTCATAGGCCAAGCCTCATACTGGAATGGGAAATCCCGTCATCGCCGGCCAATCACAGCCTCTCCTCACTTTCGCTCGTAGAGCGGAAAACGAGTCGAAAAACCAAGCCTCGTTCTGAGAACCACGGCCAATCACAGTCTCTCCTCGCTTTCGCTCATGGAGCGGAAACCAAGTCGAAAACCAAGCCTCCTTCTAAGAACCGCAGCCTCTCCTCGTTTTCGCTCGTAGAGCGGAAAAAGAGTCGAAAACCAAGCCTCGTTCTGGGATGCGGGGAAAAAAGGGGAGAAAGGAAAAAGCCAATCACAGCATCCTGCTATCAAACCAATAGGAACGTGGTCTTTACGGCTGGGTGTTGAAACCTAAACATCCCTAGCACGCTCAGGACACATCCAGGGGCGGCTTCCGGGATCGGGACCAGTCACAGCCCTTCTCATTTGTGCCAGCCCACTAATTAGACCTAATGAATATTCCACCCATCCGCCAACTATTCAAGGCAAAAATGGGTGAAATAATTAAGACTTTCCAATTTTACCAACATACATATAAGTCTAAAATATGTTATACATAAACAAACTAAAATAAACCAAGGTCAAATAGTCCAGATCCACTTGGGCTAAAAAAAAAACATAAGGTCCAAAGGTATGTACATATGTATGTGTATAACCTATAGAGAACCCCATCTTAATATAAATCTACATTGCGGGGGACAAATGTGATAGTGCAACCGCACCCAAATCAAATCAAAATGGCTAGTATAGAGGGTACCTAGGCCCGTATGGGATAGTGTTCGATTTG
This sequence comes from Rana kukunoris, assembly GCA_029574335.1. Classification (NCBI taxonomy): domain Eukaryota; kingdom Metazoa; phylum Chordata; class Amphibia; order Anura; family Ranidae; genus Rana; species Rana kukunoris. The sequence goes on along the minus strand of CM056055.1, from coordinate 82,310,808 downwards.
ACCTTCGTTGTACAGAAATACAGATCATGAGTTGTCTATGAAAGCGTTAATTTTAATATCAACGTTAAAACCCAAAAGTTTTAAACATTTGACTCTGTAAATCCAACTCATTTTGAGTTTTGATATGGCCCTCTTTTTTGAACCTCCCCTCCAATGAGGGTCTAGTTTATCAATAGCAAGAAAAGTCGTCCCTGCCGGATCCTTGTTATGTACCTCTCTATAATGTTTAGAAACGGAGTGTTCTTTATATCTCTTTCTGATGTTAGCTAGATGTTCTTTTAATCTCACCTGTAATGGTCTGATTGTACGACCAATATACTGAAGCCCACAAGGGCAGATTAGAAGGTAAACCACATGAGTAGTTTAACATGTGATAAAGCTTCTAATCTCGAAGGATTTTGAGGTACTGTTAGATACGAAATGTGTGTTTTTTCTATCTTTGATTTTATTAACCACTTGCATACTGGGCACTTACACCCCCCTCCTGCCCAGGTAAAATTTCAGCTTCCGGCACTGCATCGCTTTAACTGACAATTGCGCAGTCATGCGACGTGGCTCCCAAACAAAATGTACGTCCTTTTTTCCCCACAAGTAGAGCTTTCTTTTGGTGGTATTTGATCGCCTGTGCGGTTTTTATTTTTTGCGCTATAAACAAAAAAGAGCGACAATTTTGAAGAAAAATACAATATTTTTTACTTGTTGCTATAATAAATATCCCAATTAAAAAAACAAAAAAAATTTTTTTCTCAGTTTAGGGCGATACGTATTCTTCTACATATTTTTGGTAAAAAAAAAAAAAAATCACAATAAGCGACTGGTTTGCGCACAAGTTATAGCGCTTACAAAATAGGGAGAGAAAATTATTATTATTTTTTTTTACTAGAAATGGCGGCGATCTGCGATTTTTATTTGTACTGCGACGTTATGGCGGACACATCGGACACTTTGGACACTTTTGACACATTTTTGGCGCCATTCACATTTATACTGCGATCAGTGCTATAAATATGCACTAATTACAGTATAAATGTGACTGGCATTGAAGGGGTTAACACTAGGGGGTGAGGAAGGGATTAAATGTGTATCCTAGGTGTGTTCTAACTGTGGGGGGGGGGGTGACTGGGGGGGTGACCAATCTGTGTCCCTATGTAGGAAGGAACACAGATCGGCCTCCTCCTCTCCAGAGACAGGACGCTGTCTCTGTGTAAAACGGCAATGAGAGATGATCTATGAGAGATCATCTCTCATTCGCCCACAGATCGCATCGCAAACGGCCACTCTGATTGGCCGTTCGCCGCGATCTGTGATTGGCAGTGTCCAAGGGACACGGACAACACAGGGCTTCCCCGCAGCGCGCTCTACAGCGCGCGCTGGGAACGCCTAAAGGAGATGCCGTCAAATGACGGCATGTTGGATATTCAGGCCTGTTGCCGTCATTCGACGGTAGCGTGGGCCTGAAGTGGTTAATATCGCAGACAGAACACTTCTTACATTTATAATAACCCACTAGGTTCTGAAAGAACATGGGTTTATGGCTGGGAGGGTCACAGGCACTAGGTGCTAAAGAGTTCCTCAAAGAGGGCACTCCTCTGAAGACCACCATAGGTCGCTCTGGTAAGATAGGTCCCAGAACGGTATCATTTTTGATCAAATGCCAGTGTTTACGTACTAGTTTTTTGACCAAAAAATGTTGGTCTGAGTATCCTGTAATGAAAGGCCAAGAATAGTCATTATGTCCGACAACGGTTTTTGGTTTATCTGCCAGAAGTATATTTCTATCGAGTTTCTCTACTTCAGAGACCTTAGTTTCCAGAACTTTAGCACAGTATCCTTTCTCAAGGAATCTGTGAGTCATCACCTCTGCCTGCGTCCTAAAATCGTCGATCTTACTACAATTGCGACGCAGGCGCAGGTATTGACTCTTGGGCACTGAGTCTAACCACTGATAGTGATGACAGCTATCCCGAGGGATAAAAGCATTCCTAGCCGTTGTCTTAAAAAACGTGGAAGTCACGAACTGTCCATCCTCTATGCCAGGGGTGTCAAACTGGCGGCCCTCCAGCTGTTCCGAAACTACAAGTCCCATCATGCCTCTGCCTGTGGGAGTCATGCTTGTAACTGTTAGCCTTGCAATGCCTCATGGGACTTGTAGTTTTGCAACAGCTGGAGGGCCGCCAGTTTGACACCCCTGCTCTATGCGTATCTGCAGGTCTAGAAAATGAATACATCGTTGATCCGCCTCATACTTAAATTGTATGCCTCTCTCGTTATCATTGAGCGACTCCATAAAGAGGTCAAGGGAATCTTTATTACCCTTCCATAGGAGGAGGACGTCGTCTATATACCAGACCCACAAGGCTAACTCCGGCCTCTGGTCGGCATAGACGACGTCCTCCTCCCACTTCCCCATAAACAGATTCGCTAGGCTGGGGGCAAATTTAGCCCCCATTGCCACCCCTCTGTTTTGTAGGTAAAAACCTCCGTTAAACCAAAAAAAGTTGTGTGTGGTTGCAAAGTTGAGGAGCTCCATAATGAAGTCCCTCTGTTTGTCTACCAGCCCGGAGTCCCGATCTAGAAAATATTTCACTGACGAAATCCCTAGTTCATAGGGGATAATGGTGTACAAGGCGGTCACATCAGCTGTGACCATCCAAATATCTGAGTTGTAGGGGAAGGCATTCAGAATATTAATCACCTGTTTGCTATCCCTAATATATGCTGGTAGTGACTTCACCAGTGGCTGTAGGTAACCATCTATATATTTCCCGGCTCTAGATGTGACTGAATATATCGCACTTATTATGGGTCGCCCTGGAGAGTGAATGGGATCTTTGTGTATTTTTTAAAGGTAATATATGATTGGTATCCGTAATGATACGGGTACCAAAAAAGCCTTCTCTTTTTTATTCAGAACCCCAACGTCACTTCCTTTTTTAACAATTGAGTTTAGAATCTTCCTGAACCGAAAGCGTGGATCTCCAGTGAGAGGGACGTAGGTCTCAACATCCTCTACAAAGGATTCCAACTCTTTAATGTAAGCTGTTTTATCTAAAATGAAAATATCACCCCCTTTATCGGCGGGGCATATGATAATATTTTTATTTTTACACAAACGATCTAAACCTATTTGGAGAGTATTGTCAAACTTATTTCTTTTTGGGGTGATCTTTTCTAGATCCCTAAGTAGGACGTCCCTAAACACCCTGACAGACGGAATGAGTCCACCTGGAGGATTAAATTGGGATGCATTCGCTAAGTTAGAATGTTTAATTTCAGTTACGTCCATCCTCATGTCTCCAATGGGATTGGACATAATATGTTTCTTAACACTCAATTTTCTAGTGTACTTGTGTATATCCATATAAGTTTGAAACGTATTCAGTTTTTGAGGTGGAGCAAATTTCAAACCCTTATCTAAAAGCAGTAGTTCCTCCTGGGATAAAACGGCAGTACTCAGGTTATATATGCCTTGACCGGCTATGTTCGTTTCCTTTTGTTTTTTTTTACCTCCTCCCCCCCCCCTCTGCACCCTCTCTTTGTTCTAAAGGCCTTAGCTGAACATGGTCGGCCCTCGGAAAACCCCACTGTTGGCATTGGTTTCTCTCCTGCCACGAATCCCGACCTTGGGGATATTCATAACTACTAGTAGGGGGGGGGGTGGGGGATAGGGTCTACCTGTTTTTTCATTCCAGGAATCTCCATCTCTTCTATCATTCCAGTTGTCCCTATTGGGGGTCCAACTGTCATAATAGTGGTCCCAACCCCTTTGGGGGCGTTCTCCATGAGGAGGGTAACTGTCATACAGTGGCTGGAACCTATTGTAGACAGGAACTCTATAGTCATTAGAAGGGCCCAACGCTTACACTAGTAAGCGTTGGAAGAAGGCACCAGAGAGTGGGAGAAAAGAGCGGAGAGTCAGAAGAAGACCCCCGGAGCTGCCTAATAAATGACTTTGACTTTGACCCCGCTCCATGTGAAGGGCATGCGGCCTGGTATGGTTCAGGGGGGGTGCTTACTCATCCCCACCCTCTTTCCTGACCGGCCCGTCTGCATGCTCGGATAATTTGGGGGGACCCCATGCCGTTTTTTTTCAGCATAGGGGTTACACTTTAAATCCATACCAGACTGAAGGGCTCTTTGAGGAGGACCCCATACCCCATGTTTTTTTTATTATTATTTATTTAAAATTTTGCGTGGAGTTCCTCCTCAAGATTCATACCAAACACCGTGCCTGGTATTGGCGGGGGTCCAATTTGGATCCCCGTTCATTGAAAGTCGGACGTATGTCGGCTTCAAGTTGCAGGGCAAAGTCGGATCATAAGTAGGACTGCTGTCGTGTGTGAACCCAGCCTCAAGATTCACTGAACACATGGACACAGACAAACCGTAATTTCTTCAGAATATCAAAAGGTAGGAATCTGCAACAAAGTTTGTTAAAATCGCTGCAATGTACATGGATAACCCAGAGGGGAATATTTTTTTCATTTTATTTTTTTCAACAAAAGTGGAGTTACTCTTTAACCTTTTGCTTACTGGGCACTTTCACCCCCTTCTTGCCTAGGCCAATTTTCAGCTTTCAGGTTCATCACACATTGAATGACATTTGCGTGGTCATGCAACCGTGTACCCAAATGTATTTCTCCATTGATTTGCACAAATAGGCTGCACTTATGGGCATTGATGGGGCGGCACCAATGAGATAATAAAATGCGGCACTGATGGGCGCTGAAAGACAACACTGACTGGCATTACTAATAGCCACTGGTTGGATTCACTAATGGGCACGTCTGGGGCTGTTCTGTAATCGGGGCACAGATGATCAGTGCCCTGATTACCTGTACAGGTCTCTCCTGCGAGGTGATGCCACTGATTGGCTCTCCCCACCACACACTGTCAGTGTGAGCCGATTGGACACAGCCGATCACATGGGTAAAGAGCTGCACCATTGGCTTTTTACCGAGATGGGGGTCGTGCCGTGTACTAGGAACACTACGCTACAACGATCGTGGCGCGCCCGAGCAGCAGTTCTGGGGTGCTGTCATAAGACTTCGTCCTAGAGCGAGCCTACCACCCCGCCTCCATCTTTTTTTTTTTTTTTTACTATATGATGAGCGACAAGTGGTTAAACTTTTGGGCAGAAGCATAATTTCCATCTGTCTCATCTTTGATCATCCTTCGACTGCTGAACAGGATATAGCGGGACAGAGTTTCAGTGGTTCACGTCACAATATATCTGCCCAGAAAAATGTGGTCCACTGACTTCTTGGATTCTTGCAAATGCACTAAACTTTTTTGTCCAAGGTACTATTTTACATAATTGCTGGCTTTATCACCATGGCTTAAACCCATATGCTAAAGGATTGGGTTATTTCTGACTCTGCTGCTCTTTCCTTATTCAAAGCAAGAAATTCTAACTGCAAGATTTATGGAAGCTTTACTGTTACTGTTTTGATTTCACTCCCCATTACCTATCAGTTTTAAAGGCCATAAAATGCCTAGATGGCACAACCCCCCCCCCCCCAAATGACCCCGTTTTGGAAAGTAGACCCCCCCAAGCTATTTGCTGAAGAGGCATGTTGAATCCATGGAATATTTTGTATTTTGCCACAAGTTGTGGGAATATGACAAACCTTTTTTTTTTTTTTTTTGCACTAAATGATACATTTTTCAAACATGCCATGGGCATATGTGGAATTGCACCCCAAAATACATTCTGCTGCTTCTGCTAAGTACAGGGATACCCCATGTGTGGGACTTTTTGGAAGCCTAGCCACGTACAGGGCCCCAAAAGCCAAGCACCACCTTCAGGATTTCTAAGGGAGCAAATTTTTGATTTCACTCCTCACTACCGATCACAGTTTCAAAGGCCGTAAAATGCCAAAAAAGCACAAAAAAAAAAACAAATGACCCCATTTTGGACAGTAGACACCCTATTTGCTGAGACGCATGGCGAGTATTTTACAGCTCCCATTTTGTTTTTGAAAATGAAAGAATTTTTTTTTTTTCTTTTTTCAATTTTCAATACTTTATGACAAAATGCGAGATCTGATCTAAAAAATACCATACCTCTCAGCAAATGGCTTGGGGTGTCTACTTTCCAAAATGGGGTAATTTGGGGGCTTTTGTGCCATCTGGGCTTTCCCTGGCTTCCGAAACTGTGATAGGCAGTGAGGAGTGAAATCAAAAATGTACACCCATAGAAAGCTGGTGCTTGGTTTTTGGGGTCCCGTAAGTGGCGAGGCTCCCAAAAAATCTCACATGTGGTATCCCCGTACTCAGGAGAAGTAACAATGTATTTTGGGGTGTAATTATTATTATTATTTTTTAATTTATTTAGATTTTTTTTTAACTGTTCCTTCCTGTTTTTATTTGTTTTTATAATTTTTATTGTAAAAATGTAATGTAATGGGAATGTAAATATCCCTTATGATAGCAATAGGTAGTGACAGGTACTCGTAGCTTCCGGTTTCTTAGGCCATAGAGCCGTTCTGGTCTCTTATCAGCTTTATGGTCAGCTGGTGGAACCACTGGCTGCATTCTCATGTTCCCTATTGGGACAGGAGAGCCAGAGAAAACCATGGAAGATGGTGGGGGGGGGGGCATTCCCTCCCACTGCTTGTAAAAGCAGTCTAGAGGCCGATTAGCTGCTAGGATTGCATTCCATGAAAGCCGACCGCTGGTTGAAAAGAATACCAAGATGATACCTAAACCCACAGGCATCATTCTGGTATAACCATTCAAAGTCCAGCAACATACCAGTATGTTGTTGGTCCTTGTTGTGCATATATTGTAATCTTTTATTTTTTTATGCAGCCTGTTGGCTGAATAAAAAAAAAGATTGATCGGTGGGTATGCCCTCAATTCGAATACCATCCTTCAACCACCCACTTCTAATGATGGGCATACATGCAGATCGCCCCTGCTGCCCCCATGCTTCAGCATATATGCTCCTTTTTTTTTATTGTGGTGGTGAATTCACCTCCTACAGCATTTGAGTCACGTTTTTCTGTATCGTGGGAGCAAACGCTGTTGCTGTCAAGATAAATATATCCCCACTGCAACTGAATGGTGTACCTGCTAAGCAATGATGGTTAACATTAAAAAAAGTAACATTACAGTATAATAGTAAGACCTTACGATACCATACCTGCAAAGCAAATGCCAAAAAATGCAAAGTAAAAAAGAAAACATTTTTTAACGCAACCTGTGCCTAAAATATATATGCTGAAGCATGGGGGCATCCTCCCACAAAAGTTATGCTGCATACACATGGTCAGATTTTTCCACGGGCAAGCCTCCGTCTGAATTTTGACCATATGTATGCCACAATATGAGCATATCGCTCCTCCGCTCCTGCTGCCCCCATGCTTCGGTATACATGTTCTTTTTTTTTTTTTAAACTGTGGTGGTGAAATCACCTCCTTCAGCCCTGGAGTCACAGCTTTATGTATCATGGGAGCAAACACTGTTGCTGTCGACATATATAAATCTTCGCTCCAGCTGAATGGCGTACCTGGAAAACAAAAGAAAAGGTTAACAATAAAACACAGTAAATGGTAAAGTGTAAAAAAATTACATACCTGAAAAGCAAGCATGATAAAACATTGCAGAATAGAATACAGTAAAACAGAGCAGAACAATAGAGAGGGAGAGAACAACTACTATTTTTGTTTTTATTTTATATTTTTTTGTATTTTTATTTACTTTTTTTTAACACTTTGGGTTTTTCAAAATGCAATGGCATCTTGGGAGACCCTGTGGAAGTGTATCCTAGTCTGTGAAATGCCGTACCCTACGCTAATACTGCACTAGTGTGTGGTAGCGTTCAAAACATTCACCAATGCAAAGACCAGGATTGTCAGGACAGCATTGACAATAACCGTGTCACGCCTAAATCTGCGCTTTCTACAGACACAACATTTTCTTTGGGGGGGTTCCTTGGGTAGGGGTACTTGAGGGCATATGGAAAATGGCTCTCATACAGCCGGCTTACTGCATTTATATAGTATAATGTGTTACTGCACCAATCCTACAATCTTATTACTGTAATGGTGAACCTAATATAAATGACATCCCTAATGTATACTCAAGAAAATCCAACCTGTAAAAAAAAAATACTGTATAACAAATTTCCCATATTAGTGATAGTAACTTACATTTGTAGTCGGAGTCCTCACCGAGAAATGCGACACCCTACCTACCCAGGCCTGAGGTGTGCCATTGGCCTTGCTGGTCAGTATGCCTAAAAGTGGGCAAAAAGACCCGCAAGTAGGTGTGATAGGAAAGTAGAAGTGCAGCACCATCCATCTGATGACACACGCCCGGATGGTCTCAAAGAATGGCTCCGACAAGCACCCGTTACGACAGCAGAACCAGCGTCCATGGAACAGATGATTAGAAGGAACCCCATCCTTAGCACTTGCAAAACTGCCCAGAACGATTGTCCCGTGACGGATAGACTAAGCCTTCCTCCAGAAGGCACGGACATGGGAACAACTGCTAGTGGCGAGAGGATACCTGGGGGAATGGAACAAGGGCAGACCTGAGGAGCCCTGTGGAATGAAGCAAAGGTTGAACACCATCCAATGGACGCAAGACTGGTGCCCTGTCAAACACCCACAACCTCCGGCCTAACAGTCCATACCTGGTAAGGGGACGTGAGAGGGAGAGATGCCAAGAATGGACAAAATGATAGGAGGGAAGGGGTATGAGAGCCGGATACCCGACGGATGAGGCCACCATGCTGCAGCGATATGCAGACAGAACCAGACATATCCTGAGCCACCCTACCAGAGTGCCTGCGACCCCCCCCCCCCCCCCCCCGGAGCAGGCTGGGAATCTGACAAAAACCTGGACTGATGCACCTGCCCCGACGATCCGGCAACCTATGAACAAGAGAACAGTACCAAAAGACGTCGCCCCAGACCCCTACCATGCGCAGAGAAGAAGCGACAACTCCATGGACAAGAAACCCTAATAAAAAAGTCCTTGCAGGAAAGGTCAGGACATGCCCCTGCCGGTTTTTGAAGCAGCTGGGACGGAATTGTACACAACTGAACACGTACCACCTACCCTGCTGCGACCGGAAAAAATAAACCCCTAGTGAACTTACCGCTCTGCTGAGTCAAGTATGGACCAAGCCCCGATCAACGGAGTACCACCATGCTTTGAACCCCCACGTGGAGTAGCCGGGATGTACCAGAATGTGTTGCCCCTGAAACATGTGGCGTGCCCTAACCCTGGAAACAGGAAGAAAAAGACGACAGACAACCAACATGAGACACCCCCCCTCTGTAACTGCCTGGGCCAAAGACGTGAGCAGAAATGACCAGACCTCAGCGCGTGAATGAACCTGACGACAGATCCCACCCTATTGTTTGAAGTAAGTGAGCCCGAGTAACCTGCCGCGCAGAGACAGGTGATTAAAAACGAAACACTCAGGGCCGATGTACCCACAGACCGTGGTGGGTAGATGTATAGGCGTAAGAATGAACGTGCACGTATGATACACAGGCGAGAAGATTGTGGTCAACAATCAATTAAAAACGAAACCTCAGCCCGTATGGATCTGTAGACGTGACAGATCCTGAGATGCGCACCCTGGCTAACTATAAGGTATGATGAGACAAAGAAAACAAATGAAACTACAAGGCTGTTCGTGCGCGCTGTGACTGCGGAACCCTAACAACTATGACCGAAAACATGCTGGCATGGAACCCACTATGACAGAAAACACAACCCCCTCTGTGCCTACCCAAGTATGAAGACATGGTAGAGCTGGTGGGGCCACATGGAAAAAACCCGACCACCCCCCCCCCCCCGCAAATAGACCCGAGTGAGCGCAACTGCCTGCTGCGATAACGACCATCCATTGGAACAGAAAACTGAGGACCCATGTACCCACAGACCGTGGTGGGTAGTCCTGCAGGTGAACGAAAAGCATAGTATGACGTGACATGACAGGCGAGAAGATTGAGGATAACAAACATAAGAAAACGAAACCCCAGCCTGAAAGGAACTGAAAACGTGACAGATCCCAATATGCGAGCCTTAGCTAACTGAACCAGGAAAAAATACCCTAAGACAGTGGGAAATAACCTGCTGACAGCACCGCCACGACAGCGCACGCTACAACAGGAAACGTGCTGCAGACAGCACCACCACGACAGCGCACGCCACAACAGGAAACGTGCTGCAGACAGCACCGCCACGACAGCGCACGCCACAACAGGAAACGTGCTGCAGACAGCACCGCCACGACAGCGCACGCCACAACAGGAAACGTGGCGCAGACAGCACCGCCACGACAGCGCATGCTACGGCAGGAACCCGCTGCTGACCGACCCGCTGCTGACAGAAATGCTAGGACAGAAAACCATGCTGCTGACAGAAAACCATGCTGCTGACAGAAAACCATGCTGCTGACAGAAAACCATGCTGCTGACAGAAAACCATGCTGCTGACAGAAAACCATGCTGCTGACAGAAAACCATGCTGCTGACAGAAAACCATGCTGCTGACAGAAAACCATGCTGCTGACAGAAAACCATGCTGCTGACAGAAAACCATGCTGCTGACAGAAAACCATGCTGCTGACAGAAAACCATGCTGCTGACAGAAAACCATGCTGCTGACAGAAAACCATGCTGCTGACAGAAAACCATGCTGCTGACAGAAAACCATGCTGCTGACAGAAAACCATGCTGCTGACAGAAAACCATGCTGCTGACCGAAAACGCTGAGACAGAAAATCAATGCTGCTGACAGAAAACGCTGAGACAGAAAACGCTGAGACAGAAAACGCTGAGACAGAAAACGCTGAGACAGACAACGCTGAGACAGACAACGCTGAGACAGACAACGCTGAGACAGACAACGCTGAGACAGACAACGCTGAGACAGACAACGCTGAGACAGACAACGCTGAGACAGACAACGCTGAGACAGACAACGCTGAGACAGACAACGCTGAGACAGACAACGCTGAGACAGACAACGCTGAGACAGACAACGCTGAGACAGACAGCTGACAACAACGCTGAGACAGACAACGCTGAGACAGACAACGCTGAGACAGACAACGCTGAGACAGACAACGCTGAGACAGACAACGCTGAGACAGACAACGCTGAGACAGACAACGCTGAGACAGACAACGCTGAGACAGACAACGCTGAGACAGACAACGCTGAGACAGACAACGCTGAGACAGACAACGCTGAGACTGACAGAAACCTGCTGCTGACAGAAACCTGCTGCTGACAGAAACCTGCTGCTGACAGAAACCTGCTGCTGACAGAAACCTGCTGCTGACAGAAACCTGCTGCTGACAGAAACCTACTGCTGACAGAAACCTACTGCTGACAGAAACCTACTACTGACAGAAACCTACTACAGAAACCTGACAGAAACCTACTACTACTACTGACAGAAACCTACCTACAGAAACCTACTACTGACAGAAACCTACTACTGACAGAAACCTACTACTGACAGAAACCTACTACTGACAGAAACCTACTACTGACAGAAACCTACTACTGACAGAAACCTACTACTGACAGAAACCTACTACTGACAGAAACCTACTACTGACAGAAACCTACTACTGACAGAAACCTACTACTGACAGAAACCTACTACTGACAGAAACCTACTACTGACAGAAACCTACTACTGACAGAAACCTACTACTGACAGAAACCTACTACTGACAGAAACCTACTACTGACAGAAACCTACTACTGACAGAAACCTACTACTGACAGAAACCTACTACTGACAGAAACCTACTACTGACAGAAACCTACTACTGACAGAAACCTACTACTGACAGAAACCTACTACTGACAGAAACCTACTACTGACAGAAACCTACTACTGACAGAAACCTACTACTGACAGAAACCTACTACTGACAGAAACCTACTACTGACAGAAACCTACTACTGACAGAAACCTACTACTGACAGAAACCTACTACTGACAGAAACCTACTACTGACAGAAACCTACTACTGACAGAAACCTACTACTGACAGAAACCTACTACTGACAGAAACCTACTACTGACAGAAACCTACTACTGACAGAAACCTACTACTGACAGAAACCTACTACTGACAGAAACCTACTACTGACAGAAACCTACTACTGACAGAAACCTACTACTGACAGAAACCTACTACTGACAGAAACCTACTACTGACAGAAACCTACTACTGACAGAAACCTACTACTGACAGAAACCTACTACTGACAGAAACCTACTACTGACAGAAACCTACTACTGACAGAAACCTACTACTGACAGAAACCTACTACTGACAGAAACCTACTACTGACAGAAACCTACTACTGACAGAAACCTACTACTGACAGAAACCTACTACTGACAGAAACCTACTACTGACAGAAACCTACTACTGACAGAAACCTACTACTACAGAAACCTACTACTGACAGAAACCTACTACTGACAGAAACCTACTACTGACAGAAACCTACTACTGACAGAAACCTACTACTGACAGAAACCTACTACTGACAGAAACCTACTACTGACAGAAACCTACTACTGACAGAAACCTACTACTGACAGAAACCTACTACTGACAGAAACCTACTACTGACAGAAACCTACTACTGACAGAAACCTACTACTGACAGAAACCTACTACTGACAGAAACCTACTACTGACAGAAACCTACTACTGACAGAAACCTACTACTGACAGAAACCTACTACTGACAGAAACCTACTACTGACAGAAACCTACTACTGACAGAAACCTACTACTGACAGAAACCTACTACTGACAGAAACCTACTACTGACAGAAACCTACTACTGACAGAAACCTACTACTGACAGAAACCTACTACTGACAGAAACCTACTACTGACAGAAACCTACTACTGACAGAAACCTACTACTGACAGAAACCTACTACTGACAGAAACCTACTACTGACAGAAACCTACTACTGACAGAAACCTACTACTGACAGAAACCTACTACTGACAGAAACCTACTACTGACAGAAACCTACTACTGACAGAAACCTACTACTGACAGAAACCTACTACTGACAGAAACCTACTACTGACAGAAACCTACTACTGACAGAAACCTACTACTGACAGAAACCTACTACTGACAGAAACCTACTACTGACAGAAACCTACTACTGACAGAAACCTACTACTGACAGAAACCTACTACTGACAGAAACCTACTACTGACAGAAACCTACTACTGACAGAAACCTACTACTGACAGAAACCTACTACTGACACCTACTACTGACAGAAACCTACTACTGACAGAAACCTACTACTGACACCTACTACTGACAGAAACCTACTACTGACAGAAACCTACTACTGACAGAAACCTACTACTGACAGAAACCTACTACTGACAGAAACCTACTACTGACAGAAACCTACTACTGACAAAACCTACTACTGACAGAAACCTACTACTGACAGAAACCTACTACCCCTCACGGAAACCTACTACTGGCCATGACCACTACTGGAAACCTACTACTGACCGAAACCTACATCCAGCCCAAACATGACCGAAACCTACTACTGCCCCCGGCATTCCTTACTGGAAACCTACTACTGAACCCTTACTCCATGCCCCAGGAAGGATGAACAGCTGAGAGCATGGGAGGAAAAGTGGATGTATGCCCCCCTCCCCCATGCTAGAAGGAACCCTGGTAGCGTAAGCCTGGGAGGAGAAGGGAACAAGTCCCCCCCCCCTTGACGCCAGACGGGCGCACCACCAGAAGCTCCCCTCGACCTGCTGAGGCTACCGCGATAACATGAGAGGAGAAGGTGGATGGATGGCCGGGCTGCCCCCCCCAAATAATGCCTGGTGTGCGCACTGGAAAAAGCAGCAGCCCCCCCCCCCAAACCTGTGGCCTCTCGGCTGCCTGCATGAGCACAGCAGTAGTGGATGGACTCGCTTTGGGCTCTCACATAGTGTGCCCGGAGGAGCGGGAGGGTGGACGAATGGATCCCCACTCAGTGTGAGCCAGAGAGCAGAAGCGGGCTGAAAAGGGGTGGATAGTTTGCCCGATGGTGCCCGCCACAACTACAGAAGTTGTGGACGTAAGAAGGAGCCATGGAGGAGTGGGAGGACATGCACCCCCCCCCCCGAGCATCGGATGAAGCGGGGGGGGGCGGTTGGGTGGAGTGGCGCTCGGCTGACAGAGAAGGATGGGGTACCGGCCCGCTGGGGATCCTGAAGAGAGCACAATGGGTGGGTGGGCAGCGGGCTTCCCCCCCATGACGGCTGGCGGCACCCCCCAGAAATACCACCTCTATGGCAACCTCCATGAGAGACCTGCAGCAGCTGCAGCCATGCTCTGTACGATGACCGGAAGTGACGTGTGATACCCAGAAGTCCCACCGACGCCGGACATTAGAGGGAAGGAGGGTTAAATAGCCGTCCGTTTCCACCAATGTATTCCAATAATCCTCTCATAGGGTTCCTGGTTATTACGCTTTCATATAAAGCAAGGGACTGATCATAGCGTAGTATGTTCAACTTTTATTATTAAATATATAACGTTTACTCAGAAGCCTCTACGCATTTCGTGATCCACCCTGAAGACGCATGGTGGATTGCGAAGCGCGTAGAGGCTTCTGGGTAAACGTTGGATGTCATACGTAACCTCCTGCCTCTGACCCGCACAGTTAATGAGGCGTGGCGCGCACGCCGGCCGAGGGGATCCACACTGGTGAGCGCCTTTCGCTCGGTACTGCTGGAAAGACTTAGTGCTGGTCTGGAGGCACTCAGCAATGAGAGTGTGATTTTATACTTATATATTTTATAATAAGTTGTTGAGATCCACCCCTCCCACAGAAGGCTCTCCACGACACCAGTCACCGTACGTGTCTTGCCTGCATGAAGGGAGGAAAGAATAAAAACATTATTATCCCTGCGCTTCACAGCAAGCAAATTATTACACCTTGAGCAGGCCCCCAGCCTAATAAGGGAATCTACAAGCCACTGGGGTAAGCCCCGGCGATTAGGCCACACGGTGCCGCACGTGCCAATCTGATGATCAAACAAGTGACTAAAATGTGGCACGCTCGTGTAATAATTGTCCACATATAAGTGGTACCCCTTTCCGATAAGGGTGACACCAATTTCCACACAATCTTGCTAGCGCTCCCTATGTAATCTGGGCAGTTCTCCGGCTCTACGTGACTATCTTTTCCCTCATAAACCATAAAACTACATGTATAAGCTCTGTGACCGGGCCACAGGCTTATACATCTTGACCCCCATATCTGGCACGCTTTCTGGGAAGATACTGTTTAAAAGGCAAGCAGACAGAAAATTTAATCAGGGACTCATCAACGCAAACTACTTAACCACTTAATGGGGAGTATACAAGTAATTGGGAGTATACAAGGCTGCAAAACATTCATTGAAGTGGTTTATGAAGGGCCCAATTTTGTAGAGCTGATTAAATTCAGGGTTTTCACGAGGACGACAAAGTTCATTTGTTGTTGAAGTGCATGAACCGCAAGATCGCCTTGAATTGTGCCCTGGTCATGGAGGCAGAGAACATTGGCACATGGTAAACTGGGTCAATGGACCAATATAACCACAGCTCATTCAATTTAACTATGCCCATGTCAAGGGAAAAAACCAGAAATGTCTTAAAATCGCAAACCGTAATTAGTTTCCATTCTTTGGCAAGGGAGGTCTGGGGACAAGCGGTGATAAATGGTTCAACATACAAATTAGTTTGGTCCACAATAGATCTATAGAGATCTTCGGTGAAAAACAGTGAATAAAAATCAAGTGTTGTAAAATCAACTGTTTCCACCTGAATTCCGGGTTAACCAGTGAATGGGGGAAGTACGGGTGCTGCAGAAGTGGTGGGCATCCAATCAGGATTGGCAAATTCCACAGGAAGGACACTATTGGCACAAGGGGCCTGTCTTTGTCTTCTTGTGCTTGCCAGCTTGAACTGCACTTATGGGACTCGCCATGCCACTAAGTGTTACTGCAGTGCTGGATGTACGACCAGGGTGTACTAGGCCGCGGTTGCTTGCCAGTTCACCAGGATGAGCGGTGCTAGTACTACTTTGCTCCACATGAGAGCCCTGCAGTTCTTGCACCTAAACAGCAGAAAAATGGGGTCAGGTACGCCTAACATTGGCAAGGACCTCAACTTCGTCGTCTAAGCTATCTGTCATGGAGCTGCTGTCATCTACAGGATCGTAGAGCCTGAATTTGACAGATGAGTGACCTCCTCTTCACTATCTGCTCAGAAAAGTGTAGGCCTCTTCAATTTGCCATTTTGGGCTTTTAAATTTACTGGTACAACTAGTAAGATTCAAAGGTAAAAAAGCACCTGACTGTCAGCGACGACCAAAAACAATGTTGGCGGTCGCAGGGATCAGGCCTGACTCTGTGAACGCTGCAGTTATGTGCGTTGTGTTTTGTAAGTGACAGTGATCGATCAATACTGCACTTGGCTGGGCTGGGCAGAGGGGCAAAATGCAGGTGCTAAGAGGCAGATTCCGCTAACACTGCATTTTTGGGAACCTAAACTGCTGGGGACGCTAGTATAGATCTGATCAAATACTATACAACTAAGGGAGGTGTATGCTACGTGCGGGGGCGTTGGCGCTACTGGCACTAACCTGATGCCTGGGGCGACGCAGACCCTATCTGATGCTAAAAACTTAATTGATATTACCCGCCAGCGATCAGGGTGGTTAAACCTTTATTGGATAATAAATAGCGGGTGCCCTGACACTATATAAAGAGCAAAGTAAGACACTGGCAACAGGGGGCTAAACATTTATTTTGGGGGGGTACCCTGGACCTATAGGGACCTAACACTAATATCTTTGACACTTTTTGCAGTCACAAATGACACTAAATGCAGTGACCAGTAAATAAATTACAGTAAAAAATATAGGTAGATGGCGCACGACTTAAAAAATGCAATCAAAAGAATTAATAATAAAATTAACAATTAGTAGATCATAAGGTCCATGTCAATATCAAAGGAAAAAAAATTATTAATTAGTAATAAATGACCATATAATGATAGTCCAAATAGATGACCATACAAAAGAAGGTCAAAATAAAAAGTCCCAAAAGTTCAATGTTTAATCCAGCAACACTAGTGGCAGCACAGTCCTGAGGCAGAAGCAGACTCTGAAAAATATATATAGACAAGAAGGACATGCGCCAAACTAAGTGTAGTAAATTAGGGATTTAATGAGGTGAAAATAATAGTAAACAGTAGATTGGCTACTCACAAAACAATTGAGAGCAAGGGCACATCAGGGGTTAACGGCTGGTCGAGGGTCACAACGATCGTTTACATCTGCAGGCAGGCTGACTTGGCCAAGTCATGGGAGTTATGGAGACCCATCCTGGGGAAGCCTGGAAGAAGCGACAGGGGATCCAGAAGCTGTGTTTCCTTGATAGGATGCGCTATGCGTTCCAGCATGAAGCGCAGTCTATCGCCGTACGACCGGAAGTGACGTCGAACCTCGGGCCAGCCAATGGGATGATGCGTTTCTCAGCATCCGCTGGTTCATCAGATCCAAAAAAAAAAACCCCTGATGTGCCCTTGCTCTCAATTGTTTTGTGAGTAGCCAATCTACTGTTTACTATTATTTTCACCTCATTAAATCCCTAATTTACTACACTTAGTTTGGCGCATGTCCTTCTTGTCTATATACAGTAAATAAATTACCACTGCAATCAGTGACACACTGACTGGGGCGTGGAAAGTGTGCCTATGTGTCCTGGTGTCAGTGTACTGTTGGTGTGCTTTTGATGTTTTCTCTCCTCGAGCTCTGGATGAAAAGACTGCCTCGAGGAGAGATGGCATCACTTCCTCCTGCCTGTGTTTACAATTCACATGCAGGGGAAGCATCTGATTCGCCAGGAGCGATTGTGAGGGGGTGGCTACAAATCCATGGCCATCCCCTTATCACGGATCACTCCTGAAGTGATACTGACCGCCATGGGCACGGGGGGGCTGCGCTCGAATGCTGGGAGGCAGGGACATATATATACGCCCATCTGCCTGCCCGTGCCATTCTGTCGACATATATTGTCGTGTGGCGGTTGGCAACTGGTTAATGTTGCTTTCATCATACTTACTGGATCACTCTTCAGTGGATGTACTTGCTATTTGCACCTTAAACCCAGTGGTCCTGTTTATTTGTTTTTTCGTTTGTTTTTTTGCTCTCTACTTGTTTTTAGCATCGCCCCTGGTGCTTGTGCCCCTCATTGCTGTTTTATGGACCCCAACACAACACCACGTACCACCATGAAAAAAGTTTTACCTTGTTTCTCTTAGCGCCAGACTTTGTTCGTTTAATGGTCTGTTGTTCATTGACCCCCCTTTGTACCAATCAGAGCCATTCAATTGGAAGACCCCACTCGTAAGGTTCTGGTAGTCATTATGGAGCTTTTTTTTTTTGTAAAGACTAAAGAACCCCTTTCTTATTTTGCACAAGGAGGTTTTGAGACCAAATCCTTCCTTTATAACTGGTGTCTTTATTCTTCATTCCACTTCAATAAAAACATTGTTTTTCCTTCCCTTTTGTCCTGCCCCAAAACCTTTGCCTGGATGTAGTCGGGGTCTACCTAGCAGCCACAAGCTCTGTATGCAAGACTGAGTCTATCTTTATGCTGCCCGTGGACCCTTGTAGAGTGTATACTTATTCCCACGCCACCATTGCCAGTTGTATATCGGCAACTTTCTGCCAGGCCTAAACTCTTAAGGACAGAGTTTTTCTTTCTATCAGAGCCCGTTCCATGAGGGCTGGTTTGTTTCTTGGCCTTTTCAGCATCAAGCATAATCATTTATATGCAAGGCCATCTTCTGGTCCTCTGTTCCAATTTCCACTACAAGGTTCTTCAAATTGTCATCAGGTTTTTGTTTGGGTTTCTTAACCCTTTTTTTTGGAGGGGGGCAGTTCTCCTTGCTATATTGTTGCCCACACCCAAGTTTATTGCTTGGATATATTTCATTGTCTTTGATTACATGTCCTGTTTCCTGTAGTGTACAATTGTAATAATAGCAATTTCTATTAATCTGTAAATGGTTTTTATCTTGTATTGGACACAGGCCCACTCGCTCCTTGTTGCTTGCTAAAAAAAATGCCAAACAAAAAAAACCTGGAATCTCATGGAGTGGGTGGGGTTCTAGGGTTACAGTCTAGGGGCTGCCCTAGCAAGTTTTTTTTTTTGCCAGTGTCCAGTCACCTTAAGGCCCCTTTCACACATACAGACCATTCGTCTGGTTTTTCATCCATTCGTTGACAAATAAAAAACTGACATCAATGCAATCCTATGGAAAAAATGGATGTATATGGATATGGATCCATTTACATTAATTTTCACCCGCTTCTGTTTTGAACGTACGAAAGCCCTACTTTTCATCCCTTAAAAAAACTGATTGGAGGATAAACTGATGCAAATGAACAAGTGGTCTGTTGTTGCATCCATTTTTGCATTGGTTATTAGAAGCAACCAGTCACTGTGGGGGTGGGGTGGAGAAAAACAGGAGAGGTTAAAGAGCAGTACACAGTGAGGGAGCAGTCTGTACTGACAGGATCCCTCACTTGCCGACACTTGGCTTTTAAACGTAATTGTTAGCTTTGTTTTTCTATACTTCATAGTGCCGAGAATGAACTGTCATTCGGGCCCACCTCTAAATTAAACAAACTGGTGGGGTCACCAGGGATGATGTTACTGGGTTACCACGCCCCTTTGATTTATTGGCGGGCCCGAATGACAGCTGCTCCTCTGCGCTATGAAGTATAGAAAAAAAAAAGCTTGCAATTACGTTTAAAAAGCTGACAATGACAGTCAGCGCTGGCATTTTTTTTTTTTTTTTCAACCGTACACCACAACGAAAGTCATGCCTGCTGTGGTGTGCTTAGAGTGGTTGTAAAGGTAGCAGTTTTTTTGTAATCTTAATGCATTTTCAGTTCGTTTTTATTGGGTATTTAACAGTAAAACATAGCTACATAATATTGCAAAATGCACATTTCACTGTCAGTAGAGAAGGTAATAATACATTTAAGTAAGGATAAAGGATTCTTCCATTTTGTAAGTCAAGTGACCGCGCAAACTTTATGCCGCGTACACACGATCACTTTTTGCGATAAAAAAAACAAAGTTTTTTAAAACGTCATTTAAATTGATCGTGTGTGGGCAAAACGTCGTTTTTTGTCTTCAAAAAAACGACCCAAAAAAAATTCCAACATGCTTAAATTTTTTGTGTCGTTTTTCAAAACATCGTTTTTTGTGTCATAAAAAGTGATGGTGTGTGGGCAAAACGATGTAGAAAACGAAACAAGTTATGAGACGGAGCTTCAATGGAAAAGAGTGCCGTCGAACGTGGTGTACGTCACCACGCTTTGCTAGAGTTTTTTTTCCATGATTGAAAACATCGTTTTTTTTCATCGCAAAAAGTGATCGTGTGTACGCAGCATTAGACTACTACCTGGTAATGGTGCCGATACCACGCTCCCGGCACCCCAATGGGATCTAACTTTGCCACGGACCTCAGAACCGCACCCTTTATACTGCTATACGTTGCCATATGACTATTATACACAACATATTCACTTTTTTACCCTTTTGACCAATTGTACATTAAGGCATAACTCCAACAAAACAAAAGATATACAATTAAAATAAATAACAAGTTGCATGTAACATATATATGTATTTATATATATATATTATATATGTGTGTGTGTATATATATATATATATATATATATATATATATATATATATATATATATATATATATATATATATATATATATATACATATACACAGACCTCAAATTTTCTACTCGCCTACTAGCATTTTGCGAGTGAAAAATTATGTCTGGCGAGTAGCTGTGCTGCCTGGGAGAGGAGGGGGGGGGGGGGAGCACCGATCGGGAGATGTTCTCCCAGCGTGATGCAGAAGAGGAGTTCCTTGCTGCAGTGTTCGGGGAGAGCTCTCTCTCTCTCTCTCTCTCTTTCACATCGTGTGGTGACAGTTCCCCCCGCCCTCCCCCTTCTCTCTGCACAGGACCGAGACCAGTGAGAGTTGGTCAGTTTCTCTTCCTGTGTAGTGAACTTGTGACCCCAGTGCACATGGAAGATGGAGCCCTTGGATGGACCGTGGCTTCAGCAGCAGACACAGCTACCGTGTACATTCTCTACTTTTATCCCTCCCTCCAGCCAGGTCAGATATAAATTACGATCCTCACTGTGTATCCTTGAAAACCTCATGCTATAGCTTATCTGTGCTCCAGCTTTCCCACTTTGTTTCTCCTATCTCAGTTATCTGAAATAAAGACTCTTTAGTACATTAACCCTCTGTGTCCTTGCTAGGAGAGAACTGTGCTTTTCTTCTCTGCTTCAGCCCAGGTTCACACCAGTGCAATTAGAGACGTTGCATGCGATTTGCACCCGCACCTGTAGTGCCTATCGCATGCAATGTCTTTGAGATGCATATTTCAGCCATACAGTTATAGTTGGATTAATCAAAAAATCTCAGGGACTTGTTTTTCCCGCACTAGAATCAATCACATGCAATCTGATTCCTGTGCGAGTTAACAGTTCACACTGCGATCTGTGAACTAAACTGGGGAGTGTCGTTAACAATGTATTGACTCCCGCAGCGGTTTGCAGAGTGCAGTGTGACTACCCACAGAAGAGATACGATGCGGCAACCGGCGCTGGAATCGCACTGCTTCCCGCATCGCATCAGTATGAACCCGGGCTTAATTAACACATGTACACTCCGGCTTACCTAAATGGTTAAGGCTGCACACACATCTGAGCGTATTTTTTTTTCAGACAGAACATCACATGTTTTTACCACAATTTTTGCTGCGATATTTGACCATGTACTTTTTTGAGCTTGGGCTCTGTTCACACCCGGGGCTTTTTGGGCATTTTTCGGCTCAGCCATAGCTCTAAAAAAAATCCCATTAATTTCAAAGGCCCCTGTTCACATCTGAGCGTTTTTTTACCTAAAAAAAAAGTACAGGAGCTTCTTGTTTGGCAGATTACAGGCATTTTTTATTCTTGTACATAGGTGACCTTTTGACCTGTACAACATTGTGTAAAAAAATAGTGCGACTTTCTGCCTAAAAACTATATGCTCAGGTGTGAATGCAACCTCAGGCGTTTTACTACAGGTGACAAAACGCTCAGATGTGAACAGGGACATTTAAGTGTCATTTCATGATATATTTTATGAGGGCGTGATTAGGGGTGGTGGCAGGGTAGGGGTTGGGTGGGGCAACTGGTGGCGAGTAACCCTTGAGGCCTGGCTAGTAGCTCAGGACTTGAAATTTTGAGCCCTGTGTGTGTGTGTGTGTGTGTGTGTGTGTGTGTGTGTATATATATATATATATATATATATATATATATATATATATATATATATATATATATATATATGCAAGTGAACAACCTATCATTAATCATTATTAGGATAGGACGTTACCCAACCATCCCAACAGGAATTAAATCTGGGTAGTATCTTAATGCATTCTTTGCATTGAGATCAAAAGCCTTTTGTGTGCAACACCCATCTAAAACATACCTGAGGTCCATCTAGAACCAGCGATGTTGCAGGTGTTTCTCTGCTGTCCGAGACTCCCTTCATTGGTCGAGACAGCAGCATGGTGCCATTGGCTCCCGCTGCTTTTAATCAAAGTCAATGAGGAGGAAGAGGCCGGGCTGCGGCTCTGTGTCTGAATGGACACAGTGAGCTGTGGCTTGGCTTTGGTGCCCCCATAGCAAGCGGCTGGCTTTTCATACAATGCGAATAGAGGTTGCAGTACGGCCCACTTCATGTGCCTTTTTTGACTGCTGTTCATCTGCAAAAATAAAAATATATATGCATATTTTTTTTAAGGATTGTTATTTTGTGGGATAAAGACAGAACATTAGAAAGCATATTTGTGGGAGCAGCCACTGTAGTAAACAGTAGAATACAGAAATTTGATTATTTAAAATAGGTCAATTGTTACGTAATGTAATCCACAAGACAATAAACATACGGTCATTGGATACATTGATCTGATGTTTCTGGCGTGTGGACAAGGCTGTATGTTTCGTCTTGGGACTAGCACATCTTAGGGAATGCTAAATCTCTGTTCTCTCTGTATCTATCAGAGACTGTCAGGTCATACTATGTATGATTGCTGTTATAGTATAATTGCATTGTGGGAAGCAAGAAAATAGGAACGAAGGGGGGAGTATGTAAGGGGTCAGAGGGAGTGGCTATGGATATTTTAGGGAAGGATGGGGGGGTTTAACTAAGTTCCCGTATCGTGACTGTGGGGGAAAGGAGGTGGTTGGGTCAAGAATTTGACCCTCCTCTGCCGTCGCAGCCTTATGTCAATTCATAAGTTGCTTGTATTCGTCGGTTGTAACAAAGTGTAGCCAGCAAGACCATATTTTGTAGGGGGTGTCTTTCACTTGGTGAATGAGGTCTTCCATTTCTGCTGTTGTTTGTATGCGCTTGAGCCAGTTGTCTATAGTTGGTGGTTCTGAAGAGCTCCATAATAAAACAATGTTTTAACAGTTTCATAGCAGTAGCCTTCCATCGCCCTTTTTTTTAATATTCTATAAAGACAAATGGGGAAGTGCTGATCCAAAGGATGATGAATAATAAACCATGATAGAAATCCCATATATGATGTTTTTTTATTGGCAAGAAAACAAAAATTGTAGTGGCAGCCAGAATCATAATCCGTAAAAATTGTTGAATGATAAAAATACAGGTGACTTGATTGGCGTTTACAAGGACTACAGGAGCACTCAGAAGCCAGGAGAGGTGGAAAGGAGATTATCCCACCTCCAAAAGTGGCATAAACTGCCGGTAGTGGAAATAGGGTGCTCAGGGAAATGACAAGAGTGAGGGTGTCTGGGTAACCCGAAGATCCAGGAGAGAGAGCCGCAGAGTCCGCTGGAATTGAACCAGGGAGAGTGGTGAAAATCTCCCACGGCTTAACTTCTGGGTTCAGAGGCTACGATCTGCTGACCAGCCGCATCAAGCCTCCATGCAATGACAGGCTCCAGTGGGCTCCAAAACGTCCCAGGGTTAAAAAACCAAAGGGAAAAGATTGTCCAGGAGATTATTTTGGAAAAGGTTGCCAAGATCTTAAACAGTGCAAGGACTGTTTTCTGGGATTAACCCCTTCTTTAGGTCACGTGTTCAAGAGCCGACGATAAGAAAATGTTGAAAATAACAGGCAGAGGCGCGCTGCCATCCTATCTTCTGGCAGCTACTACAGTTTTTCTTGCCAATAAAGATCCTTCATCATATGGGATTTCCATCATGGTTTTCTATTCATCATCCTTTGGATCGGCGCTTCCCTATTTGTCTTTATATGTTTTTTCTCATTTGGTCTTTTGAGTTTGGTGATCATTATTCTTTCAATTATACTTCCCTAGTATCCTTGCTAGCACCTGTTTTTTGTTTATTTTTTCTCTTTTTTTTTTTGCATGGATTGTACATTGAGGTTTACAGAGACTTCCCAGGCTGAGTGCTGTGTTTTTAAGACACCTTTCACACATGTACGACTTCAAAGTCACATGATTTTACCGCAATTTCGCCGCAATTTCAATGAATGCCTGTGTAAGTGGCATCAAAATCGGACCAAAGTAGTGCAGGGACTACTTTGAAGTAGGCACGACTTGAAGTCGTGCCAGTATGAATGTAGTCATTGAAAATAATGAAGAATGACTTGTCATACGATTTTGCAGTCCAAAATCGTAGGACAAGTCGTATAAGTGTGAAAGGGGACTAAGGCTCACCAAGCATTACACAGGAGGTAGAAGCTCGGATGCATCCGTTCCAATCCTCTTCACATATATCCATTGCATAGCTGTATGCCTGAGCAAAATGACTGTTGTACATTGTGTTAGGCAGACATTCATTTTTTAATTGGGAGCAAACAAACCTTTTTTTCTTCAATGCAGCTCTATACAACAAACAGCTGGTTCCCATCCCTGCGTTTGCTGAAATACAAATGGGTTTAGGTACACTGGCAAGACAAGTTAAGGTGCCATTCTAAATGAGATACCCAAAACATAGATGTGAAGATGACTTCAAGGTTTTTAGACCAAGTTATTTATAGTTTTGCATTTTCTGTTTTTCTATGGTTTGCAAAAAATGCAGGATTTATTATTAACAAATATTTGTTACATCTGTACAGTTTTTTCTTTTAAAACTTTTTAAGACATTTAGAAGTTATGTTATTTTAATGTTGGTGTATTATTTTATTAAAAAAATGGAGTTTGAACATTTTTTTAACCATCATGTAATTTACAAAATCTGTAGAATCATCTTTTAATACTACTTGCTCAGGCATACAGCTATGCAATGCGCTTTCAGAAAAGATATAGTTTGGATGATATTTGACCAACTTCCAAAGCTAGAAGGTTTGGCAGGGAAGAGGTTAAACAAAACATTTGGTAAAGCTATGGCAATTTAGAAATTGACAGTCCAGAAAAGTTCAAGATCATGGTGTTATAATAACTTTTGCATATCATTTTCATAATGTCCAATGTTAGATTTTAGTGCAGATAATCTGATCAATGAAAATTTGTATGAATAGAGAGGACTTTGGTAATAATCTAGTCTTGTTGTTTGATAGCATCGAGTTACAGCTGCAGGAGCTGAATCCTTCCAACAGGAATGATGTATATGATTATATTAAAGCCTTTGTTCCGTGCACCAAGGATACACTTATTAAGCGTCTGAGAAAGCTTCACCTTAACATACAGGTATTATTTTAGTCTTTATTCTATTTTTTTTTTTTCATGTATATGTACAATGATAAGCAAAGGCTCAAATTAAAAGATGTGATTCACCCTCCCTCTCACATGGTGTCCTATCATGGAACGTTTAGCAGGTCTTTTGTAGCTGAGAACAAGTGTGCAATGTGGACATGCACTGTTGACATTTTCTCTTATTGCAATGGCGGTGGACAGTGCTGTCATTGGCGCATGTCACCGCAGACAGTGTACTGCTTGTATACTTTTAATCCTGGGTGCCAAGGGGAGTTTTCTTTATCTATCTCAGTGCCCATACCTTGTCTCTTCTTGAATTTTTCCCTTAACCCTTATTGACCACACCTCACTCATCTTTGTAAAACCTTCCCATGAACCCTTTGCCTCACACCTTGCTTACCTGTTAAACAATCCTCTGCTTACTACTCACATCTCTCACCGTCACATTACCATCAAACCTCTCCTTCACTGCCTATATGTTACCCACCTATCTAGGGAACCTCACAATGAACCCTCAGTTCAGTGGCCACACAACACTCAACTCTACCCTTGACTTTTCCATAAACCATTTTCTTATTGCCCACACAATCCAAATTTTTCTACAGCATCTTTTCATCATCCTTTTGCTCCCTGGCAACTCTTGTGCAGCTCTCCAACATAGGCCTGCATGCCATCCTGCCAGCTAACTATTGGCCCTAATGCAACTCTTGTATGTTTTCCATGCTTTTTTATTCTTTTTATTTAACTGCTTATTTAAAAAAATATATAATTTACGTTTTACAGGGAAAAAATAAAAGTATAATAAGAAAAAAGAATCGTGATGGACATAGGTGCCAAAAAATCACCAAAACATGAGAATGTACAAGTGACAAAACAGTATCTAATAAACCGCTCCCCATGCAATTAAAATTATAACTGGGGTGATTCACTTAATGATCACAGCAGTGACCCCAGCATAGGCCAGCCTATACAAGAAAATGCAAAACTACAAGTCAAAAGAAAGTGATGTAGGATTTCAATACAATGCAGCAACATGGTACATAAAAGGGATGGAATGTATCAGGAGGAGATAAACAAGAGACTGGTTACCAGACCCCCTGAAAGAATAAACCATTTGGTGTGTCATAGCAGGTGATTAAGTGCTTTAATGGCCAAGTGTTCATTCCAAGTATCCCATACAGTAGTAAACTTAGCTTGGTTATTACGCAGTCCAGCCATACTTGATTCTATGGATCTCCCTTCTCTAACCCGCTGTAGGAAGTCAGAAAATGTTTTAGTTCTAGTTCCTGTAACAGGAGGGCAAAAAAATGAGTTTGCTTGTCTAGGTGGACAGCCCTGTTAACCAACTTGGAAAGGAGCAAGTTAACCTCCTCCCAGAGGAGGTATAATTTTTGGGCACGCCCATAAAATGTGGAACAGACATCCCACTGCCCAGTCACATCTCCAATACCTATTGGAAACTCAAGGAAAACTAGTTTGTAGAAACTCAGGGGTATTATACAAAATCTTTTAAACATTTTCTTTATAAACTGTGCACATGGAGCTTTTATGGGCTTTCGACCAAAATATCTACCAGACCTCCATGGGGACTTCAAGTTTATGAAATGGTATCTCTGTTATAATAGCAAGGGTCTGATATATGCCAGAATTTATGGCTTTTCTAGAGGGGCTTTCTGCACAAGTTCTCTCAAACGGAGTCGGGTGGGCAAAGACAAGGTGTCTCGTAAGAAACTGCGCATAATGTTGAATCTGCAAATGACTATAAAATGAGGAATTGGGAAGACAATATTTGCAGTACCTTGAAAAGGATTCATACCCATCGAAATTTTCCACAATTTGTTATGCTACAGCTAAAAAGTAAATGTATTTTATTGGGATTTTATGCGATTGACCAACACAGTGACATGGTACCACATTGGCTTTTCTCCAATCAACCTGTACCATTCCAGGCAGTAAACTGTCCATAAAAATTAGGAACAGTGGTCTAGCCGTCACCTGACTGAGCTCCTTAAGGACCCTCGGGTTTTAAGCCATCTGATCCTAGTGATTTATTTATGTTAAGTTTTTTTAAGTCTGTTTCTGATGCTGTCTTCTATTAGCCACGAGGGTACATTCTGTGACATGTTATTAACATTACAGTCTTGGTTACTACATCCTGCCATTTCCTTTGTGAAAACTGAGGAGACAAATGCATTTAAGACCCTTTGCCTTCTTTTTTATCTTTTGTAACCAATTTCCATTCGTCCTTTGTTCTGGCCTAACTTTTTTGATTTATTTAAAGATTTTTTGTTTAACTCTCCTCCACTATGTGCCATTCGTTGTCTATTTTAGCTGCCCTGATTTGTGCTCTTGCATTACTTATTGCATTCTTGGAATGCTGACCCCTCAGCCTGATATTTTTAAAGGCTTTTTCTTTTGCTTTCATTTGCATTTTTATGCCACCCAGGATTAATTTAAGCTCTTTTAAATGTATTCCCTGTTAGAATGCACTTGCCAATACCTTTATTTAGTATGCTCTTAAAGCACTCCCATTTTCCCCCTGTGTTCTTTGTTCCTAGGATTTTATCCCATTTAATCTGGTCTAGCAAAGAATGCAGCTTAGGGAAGTTGGCTCTTTTAAAGTTCAGAGTCCTTGTATTACCCTATTACCCGTGTGCTTCTTAATTTTGTGATTTATACTGAAACAAATAAACCTGTGGTCGTTGTTTCCTAAAGCAGAACTTGGATAGTAAAAGTATTTTTTTTCTGCCAGTAAATAAGTTATACAACCCACTTTATTTCTTGTATGGTAAAAAGCCTAAGCTTATGGATTCATGCACAGCGCTCTCTCACTCGTGCGAGTTTTCCAGGAAGGGAGGGGTGGTGAGTCATAAGAGGGCCAATGAGAGCCGCACAGCTGGAGGTGTGCCTCTGTGTGTCTATGTAAATCCAGGAAGTGAACAGGCAACAGCTTCAGCTGCCCAGTTAAAATGGTTGCAACCAGACTCGGTGGAGGGAGATTTCTGCAGCCTATTTGACAAGTACAGAATCACAATGTATATAAAATAATATGCAAGCTTCAGAATGGCAAAGATGTTTTTATTACAAATTATTTGAGCAGATTGCAGCTCCATTTTAAATTGCCCCATATCATGTCTGCATTGTTTATCAGTGAGTCTAGTAATGCATAATCTCTTGGTGCATTCACCAACTGACCCATGAAATTATCCTGCAAGAGTCTCGCTCAGGGTAGAAATCCTGTACCATTAGCAGTATCTTCGAGCCAGACTCTGGATCGCATCACAGTATTCAGGCAGGCAGAGTTACTTACCTTGTCCCTGGATCCTGTGATGCCTCCCCGCTGTGTGATCGAGCTGCCTCCTCGCTCGATTCACACAGTGCCCGTGTGCCGCTGAGCTTCGTTCCCTGCGACGTAATGACGCACCGGGGCGGAGATCGGCGCCAAATTCAATAAAGTAAATACACAGTCCCTAGTGGTCTGCCCAGTGTCCTACATGCACTTTTATATAATAAATACTGTTCTTTCTGCCTGGAAACTGTAGATTGACCATAGCAACCAAAAAGTATCCCTTTATGTCAAAAGTGGTTTTAGACCAGCTAGAAAATGACGATAATAAATTAGAATCCCTTGCAGATTTGAGTGATAGTAATTTGTGGGGAAATTCGTCATCAAACAATAAAAGTAATGACAGTGACAATTCTGCAACTGAGCAAATTTCAGCGCTTTTGATTACAATATTGAATAATTTTTAGTATAATTACATTATTTGTTATAATTATTATAGTTATATTATAATTTATGATTTTGTGTTTCAAACTTTATCATACCCAGGATGTCTACTATACTTCTGTTTGGTCAGATTTAAGTGAGTTATTCCTAAGAATTACAGGCCTACAATATAAAACGCCAAATTTCCATGCAAAATAATTGTACCGCTCTCAGCACCTCAAACCAGAAAGAATCATACCGCCAGGGAGGTTAAGGAAATGGTGAGCCTTTGTTGAATGTGTGGTTCCTTCTGCCCAGTCTATATCTGGATAATTAAAATCCCCATTATAATGACATTTTCGAGCCTTGCTGCCACTCCAAGCTTTAATGGGAGGTCCGCCTCCCCTTCTTTCTCAGGTTAAGGGGCCTGTAGCATATACCCACTATTGTTTTCCCATTAGTTTCCTCCCTTTTGGCGCTCCATTCACAAGGATTCCACCTTCTCCTTGGCTCCACTAGTGATGTCATCCTGTAAGAGAAGGATTGAAACGCCTTGGGCGCACACACGCACGCATGTGCCCACTCTTAGACTACAGCGGACTTCCCAAACCATTGGCGCGCATGCGCGCGCACAAAGAATACAACAGCTGCTCCAGCGCGCTACTATGCATGCGCGTGCACAACGGACGGCGTACACACGCAAGGGGCGTTCCTAATCCCTCCTGGTGCCTATTTAAAGGGGGCTCTGACAACCAGGCGGTGCTGACTGGTCTTCAGCAGTGCCCTGATTTCCTGACGCCAGTGTATTATGCTGGATTCCTGTTGCTGACTTGGCTCTCCCTGACTTCTTCCCTGGACTCTGATAGCTGCCTGATTACTGGGTTCCTGATCCCGGCTTATTCATGGACTTCACTCCTGCTTATCCTTGAGTACCTCGCCCACCTGTTTGTCAACAGACCCGGCTAGTCCACTGACCTCTGCACCCTGTAAGTTCCTGCAAGCTGTTCACCCAGACTCTGCAAGTGGGTTAGAGTTCCCCTCAACTCCGGCTGGTCCCCTAAACTCTACTTGTGCTCTGTACCTGTTGGCCTATTAGCGTCTTCAAGCCTTCACCTTTTTCTGGCAGCTCTACAAGCAACACTTACAGGCACTCGTGTTCCTCCTACCTTAACTGCCATCTGTCTCGCCCTCAGAGGGGTTTGGGTTGGAGATACAGGAGAGGCCGACCTCATCATTTCAGCATTCTACCAGGTACGTGACACATCCTGCATGTTCACTTGCACATCATTCTTGATTTACCGGCATACCCCTCCCCCTTTCCTATCCTCCCCCTTTCCTATCCTCCCCCTTTCCTATCCTCCCCCTTTCCTATCCTCCCCCTTTCCTATCCTCCCCCTTTCCTATCCTCCCCATCTCTGATATAGCGAATACCCCTGAATGGTGTGTAAGCTGTCAATCCACCTTTCTGAAATTACCACACAATCTACATTCTCCGCGTACATTAGCAGCTCCATTATTAGCTAGACTTCTAGCATTGGTGTACACGCCTCATAATTTTGTCCTGTTGCATACTATTTCCTTGTTTAGTTGTTATGAGGCTAAAATTTGGAATTGCTAACTTTTGGGTTTTGGTTTTCTAGTCACCCTACCACTAATACCTCCAATATTACTTGCTGAACCTTGTTTCATGCTGGCTAGCTCTACGTCTGTACCCCACCCCCCTTTCACACCTAGTTTAAAAGCCCCTCTAACTTTCTTTTTCATACATCATGGGACAGAGTCAGGCTAATATTCATTACCTGATAGGGTATACTTCATCATCGGGTGAATGGACACTGGTAGAGCAAAGTCTTTAGATGGGAAGTGCCCCTCCCTATATAACCCCTCCTATACAGGAAGCACATCAGTTTTTACCAGTGTCTACAAGGGGGGTGGCGCGGTTTGTTGAGCTCTCTGAACTCCAGGTCTCTACAAACTGTTCCAAAAATGAATCCAGAGATTAACCGATCGGATCCATTTAATACAAGCTTTTATGCTTAAATAAATGATACACGAGTCTCGCAAAGAAGACTAAAAAGTAACAAATTACTCAAGATCCTGCAAGGTTTTGCCTGTAATATGGCCCCGGGCCGTGAACCCTGCGGAGTGGGAATTCTGGACACTTCAGCGCGAAGGCATTTCCTGCAGGGTACTGTACAGGTTCAAGGGAGTGGACCCTAAACATGAAAGGCTACCCAGTCCTTAAAGGTCCTGTGTGAAAGGAACCCACAATGAATGGTAAAGATTGGGCCCTTAGTTTCTAAGTGGCCCTGCGCCTGGATGGCTAAGTGAAACCCCTTTATTTTATTATTGTGGGGTGTCTCAATAATTGTAACTATAAGTCAAGCTAGCTAAGAGCTCGACACCTGTGTGAGGGGACCATACGGGGGGGGTTTTGGGTTAACTGTGGGTGTTTGCAAAGTGTACCTTTTCTGCTTGCGTCTGGCTGTTTTTTACCTGTACAAGGGTGCGCTTTTTCACTTGGGTCACCATGGCACATGTGCATTCGCAATTGCGCCGCTGTATTTTACAGTTTGGTGGGCATGACACACGCGGCTTCGCTGCACATGCGCAGTGGTCTTTCATTCGGGCGCACAAAGATTTGTCATACACAAATAGTTATGCCCATTCGCTGGGTCCGGCGCACACCCAGCTCATTTAAGCTGTGTAAGCCAAGCATGTAGTGCTTCCAGAAAGCAGCTAGGGGACACAGAGCGGGCTCTAAACAAACACTTGCAGTGGTTAATTTCTTCTTCCGGGTCACGTGAGTCACCAGGTGTTGCTTGGTAGGCTAAAGGTGCTTAGCAGGATTGTTGCATAGGGGCTTGGTGAGTCCTATTAAAGGGTCTCCCTTCTATAAAGGGGGTGTTCTTATACACACCCAAGTACTTTTTATTTGTGGCTTTTAAATGTCTTCAAAAAACAGGAGTGGGACTAACACTACAGAAAAGGGCACACCTATGTCATCAGTAGTTCCTGATGAACTTGGTCATCTCCCTAGCATTGTATCCCCTGAAAGACCAGAGGCTTCCGGGCAATCTGAGCCGCTGCGCCTATCTGGGATTATGGAGAAATTTTAGACTCAATTGTTAGAATGCACAAAGGCTGCTTGTGGCCAGTTAGCATTTATCATGGGTCTGGTGTTTGGAAGAATGGGATTTTCAAGGCACTGGTAGACACCAAAATAATATATAAAAATTAAATTTATTAACCAAGAACAGTTAACAATATAAAAACATTCAAAACTTTTAGGGACAAACCCCACAGATCAATCTAAGATAGCAAAAAAACATCTGTGTCTCAATGAGTGGAGCCAATTGACCTCGATCGGTTTCGCGGTGAGAACCGCTTCTTCAGGAGGGTCTAAAAGATATTTGTAAAGATATATAATAAACCTCAAGCAAGAAAATAAAAATTAGGTCAATAATTGGTAGAAAATGAGCAGTATATTCAATCAGGGCGAAGCAAAGAAGAATATTGCTCACCTGGGTTGGTCAACACAATCAGGTGCTGCGTCTGGCAGTTCGCCTGTAGCGCACGAAGGGGGATTAAGAGGACAAGCTCTAATACAATGAGTTGAAAAGAAATATGTGTAAATATGTTTGAAATTAATCATTTAGATTGGGACACCATGGTGATGGAAAGAAATTGTGGACATGTGAGGGAAAGGGTATGAGGGGGTGGAGTATAGGGATTGGAGATGGGTGTGGAGTGAGGACGGGGAAGGGAAGAGCAATGTAAAGAAGGAAGGGGATGGGAAAAGGGGAAGAAAGGAGAGGGGAAGAAGAGTGGGAAGGAAAGGGAGGGGGAGGGGAAAGAACAGGGGAGAGGGAAAATTGATAAATTAGGAGGGATATATGGGGAGAGGGGGGAAGTGAAAATAGGTGAAGGTAATAATGCAGAAAATTATACCACAGAAAGAGAAAAAAAAGAAAAAGTAACCACTGTCCAGTTATGGCAGTCATAATGGGAAGGGGGGGGGGGGAGGAGAAGAAAAAGAAAAAGGGTGGGAGAAGGGGGGGTGGGTTGAAAACCAGTGGGGGAGGGGGGGAGGAGAAAGATAAGGAAGGAACAGAGGGAAAAGGAAGAGGAACAGAAGGGGGGGGAAAAAGGGGGGAGGGGGGAACAGAAAAAAAACAAAATGGGGGAAGGGAGAGGGAGGTGATGGAAGAAGGGAAAGAGGGGGGGAAGGAGGGGGGGAGGAAGAAGGGGGGGAGGAAAAGCAGGGGAGGGGAAGGGGAGAAGGAAAGCCACAATGATGGGAGAAAGAGGGAAGGGATAGAAGGAGGAAAAGGGGGGGGAGGAGATGGGGGAGGGTGGGTGTGATGTAGAATATGACCTAATTGTGAGGAGGGAGGAAGAGGGCGCTTGGAAGAGGGGGGGAGAGTGAAAGGAAAGAGGGGGAGAGGGGGAGGGAAAAGGGGGCTGGAAGAATAATTTGAAAGGGGTGGGAGGTGTTTACTGGGGATGGAAAGAAGGGGAGAAGACTTAAACGTGTAAGGGTCCCAGGAAGAAAAAACTTTTGATGAATCAATAGATACTATCTTACCAACTGGAGCTAATATAAGCTCATAGAAACTGGGGTAAACAGCGTGTAGGATAGAACTCGGCAGTGATGGCAGGTCGTATATAAGACCATGAGGCAATCTGTCAAGCTGAAGGGAGATCAGAAGCAAAGGCTTAGGCACAACTAACAGCATATGGGAGACAGGAGATGGAAGGTAAAATGAATGAAAAAGAGGACCTGTGAATAAAAGCACTGTCCCAGGCACTTACCATTGGATGCCGATTCACACGCATACCCCAGGGAGAGCGTCCGTGCTGTCTCACTAAAGCAGCTGTATAAGCCGCTTATGTAAGCCAATCCCAAACCACGCTGGACGTCATGAGATCACAACGCCAGCGTGGTCTCCCGTCCCGCCTCCTGTGCATTAGCCAGTGCGCAGGTGTGCAGTCGTAGGACCCAATGGCAGGATGCCAGGTCACGGACTGCAAACGAGGAGCTATGATAGGAGCTCCCCATTTGGGACAGACACTTCGTGCGCCAATCAGGGGAGGAAGCCAGAAACAGAGCCATATCATGTGACCGGGAGAACACATTCTCCGAATAGGCTGCTCTGCTCGTATATACATTTTCTTTTCCAATATTTTTATTGAGTTTTCAAAAAAGAAAGTGAGATGAAACATGAAACAATAAAACAGGAACATCCTGTGTACACACTTAAATACCAACTAACAGATAGCAATAATATCTATCAAGGGCGCAATAATAAAATCAATAGAAAACATCTTCCTGGGTCCCCATCCGAGGGCCCCCGCCCGCCAGCAAAGAGGGGGCTAGATCAGGGCCACCAGAGGGGCCCCCGGCTGAAAGATCACCTGGTTTCAGGAACCGTATCCTCACAAAATGGCAAAAGGTACATAATAGTAAAAAGGAATGAGAGTGACCATACATTAGAGGAGGAGACCAGGTCAAAATGTCTTAAATCTAGTAGCACCCTGCAAGATAGAGTAAGAAAGGAGAAAAGGAACCAAAATAGCGAGAAGAGAAAGGGGAGAGAAGAGAGAAGGGAGCACTCCATTCGGGGGGGGGAAGAAATTTGCTTCCGCAACAAACTAATTGGTCATGTGGTCGTAAGGTAATTGATCCATGGGTCCCAAACCTTATGAAACCCCTCAATCTTATCTGCTAAAATAGAGACAACCTCTTATTCACCATTATCCAGGACAGCTTGTTCTTCAACAAATGAAATGGGACAGTGGGAGACCTCCAGGACCCTGCAATTGAGATCCTGGCCGCCACAAATATATAGGCTATCAGCTTTTTCGTGGATTTCGATGCTCCTTCGACCGGACGTCCCAGCAATGCACTCAGCGGCGACTTACGGAGGTTGACGTGAGTGAGGGAATATATAAAATTGTATGTGCGTATCCAGAATCGCCTCACCCTCGGATACGACCACCAGACATGGTACATAGTACCATCCGCAGTACACCCCCTGAAGCACCGCGGGGACACCCCTGGCACGAAGGTTGCCACTCGGACAGGAACCATGTACCACCTCAACAACACCTTATAATTCACCTCTATCAAAGAGGTGTTGACATAGGATTTAGAGGCATTATGTGAGAGTGCGGTCCAGTCAGCTAGGTCCATAGACTCTCCTGTGTCCTGTTCTCACTTCAACATATAGTCTAGCTATAGTCTAACTTCTGAGAGCATGAGGACAGGAGACCGTAAATCTGTGATATATGGCCCGCTTGTTTGTCAAAAGTCCTACAAAAGGTTTCCATGGGAGTACAAGCTGTGATAGGAGAAACCCGCTTCAGTGAGGCTAAGAAATTAGCTATTTGGGTATAATGGAAAAGCTCAGAGTTTGGGATATTATATTTCACTTGCAGAGCCGATTTTGTGAAGGCTCCTCTATGATCACATAAATCAGCTATCCTCAACAGCCCTTTGTTTATCCACCAAGAAAATTCCTGGGGACGGAGGCCCGGGGTGAACAGAGGGTTATGAAATAGTGGTGCCAAAGGCGCATGTGGAGATTTACATTCGTGTTTGGCCGCCAGGCGGTCCCACAGGCTGAGGGAGAACGACAGAGACGGACACAGTATGGGCGGTCTGTCCTTTCCCCTAAGCCACATTAAGTGGGAAATCTCCCTGTCAGGACACAGGGAGGACTCCAATTCCATCCAAAGCGGCCTAGGCCGGGCCGAGTGGAAGCGGGTCAAATGAGCCAATTGGGCTGCATGGTAGTACTTAAGGAGATTAGGCACACCCAGCCCCCCTCCCAATTTAGGTGCGTACAGCGTCCGCCTGTTCACCCTGGGCCTCTTGTTAGCCCAAATGAACTTCAACAGATTAGCCTGAAATTTCTCGACCACGACGGGGGAGTTCTCGACCACCTACTCAAATCATCTGACAATTTACGAAATAAGGGGGGGTAATTCTTTTTATATAGCGTGGATAGAGTTGGTGTCAAGGAGATGCCCAGGTAAGGCAGGGCGTCATCTTGCCAATTGAAAGAGAAAGACTGCTTAAGGGCTCGAATTATGTGAGGTGGGAGGGAAATATTAAGAGCCTGGGTCTTAGAGTGGTTCACAGATAGGCCCGTGAAGGACGCAAATCTGTCCAATACTAGGTTCAGGTGAGGTAAAGAGGTGACCGGGGAGGCCAGGAGCAATAAAATGTCGTCCGCGAACATCGCACATTTATGCTCGCGGCCCCCACAGTGTACTCCCAGAATGTCCGGATGTGTCCTAATCTTGATAGCCAGGGGTTCTAAAGCCATAATGAACAGCATAGGGGATAAAGGGCACCCCTGATGGGTACCTCTGCCAATAGATATAGTTGAACGATAACCCTTAATCAGGAGATTCGCAGTAGGGGTATCGTAAATTGAACGAAGCGTCCTCAAAAAATTTGGTCCAAAGCCATAGCGTTGTAGTATAAAAAAGAGGTAGTCCCACGATAAAGAGTCGAAGGCCTTGCACAAGTCCAATGACAGGAGCTCGTATATACATTTTAAAAAACATTTGTACATAACTTAAAATATTAACAATAAATAGTAAATGAATTACATATAGACAATATAGTCCATAGTGATAATTAATTGCAATAGAGTACCGAATAATCATGAACAAGACAGGGAAAGCAATTTACACAAGGAAACAAAACAAGGGGTAAGAAAAAATATCAAACATTTTACATTGTGTTGCAATTATGATGATATCAAGGCACGTTGGTTGTTTATTTTGTTCAAAACACCCAGAGAAAGACAAGGAAAGGGGGGGAGGGGGAGGAAGAAGGGGGGGGGGGGAAATGCTGGCACATCCTAATTACTTTCTCTAATTTAACTGAGGCAATACTCACACTTCTTGATTATCTGGGATTATGCCTACAGTCAACACTGCTGTTCCACTCTTTATCATAAAGGATGAACTGTCCTCAGCCCTATTGTGTTTAGAGCACAGGATTGCCGACATGATCGACACCATCCCGCAGGGTGGCATGAAGCATGACAGATCGCCCTCCATGAAACCTCTATGTTTGGAGCAGGAATGGGTTGAGAATTGGTAAGAGCTTAAAGCTCAGGATTTGGTGGAGTGCCCGGCAGATGAGTCTCCTTCCGAGCAATCTGGTCAAGACATCCAGCCTGATGTCTGCCTCTTGGTTGCAGAGGCTTCTCATCCAGACCTTGACCGAAATGATTTGTTCTGCCTTTAAGTTGCCTCTTTAAAGAATAGAGGTGACTGAGCCCCCTAGTCCTCTTGTGATCCCTGAGGCCTTTTTAGGCTGTACAGTGTTTCCCCCTACTCCCCCTGTTGCAACAGGCAGTGTATGCTGATTGGGAATATCCTTATAGGATTTTGTTTCTCTTAATGGGGTTTCCCTTTTTTTATCCCATGGATCAAAAGTTTTTTAGAAACGGAGCAGGCCAGCCATAGATGCAGCTATCGCTTTCTTAAATAAAAACGTAACTTGTCCGGTAGATAACACACAGGGCTTAAAAGACACCGTGGACAAAAAATGGAGTCGTTATTAAATGCTTCCTTGTTCTTTGGCCAGTTCAGCCAGCCAGCTGTTGCATCAATTGGTATTTGCCAGTCCGTAAGGGATCGGATCAAAAGGCCTAATAGGCTTAACCAAGAGGATGGTCTGCCTAAAAATAGGACAGATATTCCTTGAGCGTGGTTTTGCTGTTGACACCTTTAAAAATTATTCAATACAGCAGGTTTCTCATTGGCCCTCTTGTCTCTATGTATTCACAGACTCGCTTGGTTAAACTGGTCAGCCAAGCTTCCTTGTGAAGTTGTCAGGTTCCCCTTTTTTTGGGTAACATTTATTCAGTGATCATTTGGATAAATGTATCCAAAAAGATTTCCAAAGGGAATAGTTCTCTCCTCCCTGTGAAGAAAAGCACCAGACCTCCCTTATGCTGGCCATACACTCCACGAAAAATCGTCCGAACGAACTTTCGAAAAACGAAAGTTCTTTCGTGAGTGCAAATGATAGTGCCATCATGTAATGGCCGATAAATCGTTCAGTGGACATAAAAAAAAAAAAAAAGTTTTTTTTTTTTTTTTTTATATATACCTAGTGCAGAAAGTTCGGACGGGAAACACATTAACCTTCCGATTTATCGTTCGTTCGTCAGAAAATTTCCAAACTTGCCCTTCGTTTTTTCGGCTCAAAAACGTCCAAACGATTTTCGATTTTGTGCCCATTAACTGGCCGAAAAACAAAAGGTCTTTCTTTACGACCGATTTTCGGCCGAATTTTCATATAGTGTATGGCCAGCATTAGACTCTGAGGTTTTTATTTCATTAAATGTCTCAGCGTCAGGTAGTTCCGCCGCCAACAGGACTAGGGCCAGGGAAAAGCTGCAGGGCCAGGGCCACTAAAAAGGCCCTCAGTCCAAAAGTTCTTCTAAAACCAGCACCAAGCCCTCCTTTTGAGGGGACAACCACACACCATCGTATGGGGGGAAGGTTGCTGCACTTTGCGGACATTTGAAAAACAACAATTTCAGGACAAGTGGGCCACCTCAATTATTTCTCCAGTTACAGGCTGGATTTGCAGGGGATGCCCCCCCCAGAGGTTTTTAAGATCCAACGTTCCCCCGGGTCCTCTAAAAAGAAACGTATTACTTCAAGCACTACATCATCTAGTGCATCAAAGAGTAATTGTAGAATTTACAATACTCGAAAGGGGCACAGGGTATTTCTCAAACCTGTTTATGGTTCAGAAACCAAACGGACACCATGCCCATTTTGGACCTAAAGATCCCTGAACAAGTATCTAGTGATGCAGTCCTTTTCCGATGAAGTCTGTCCGCTCAGTAGTAACCTCACTCCAGAGGGGAGACTTTCTAGCCTCCATCGATATAAAAGGTGTGTATGTACATATACTTATTTTTTTCAGCCTCATCAGAGGTTCCTACGTCATTCTCAGTTTGCGGCTCTACCCTTCAGACTAACTACAGCTCCCTGGGAGTTCACAAAGGTTCTAGCACCAGTACTGGGTATTTTTAGGGCCCAAGAGATTCTGGTGCTTGGGTATCTGAAAGACCTCCTCAGAGATCACTCGGTTCAGGCTCTAGAACACAGCATAATATACACAGTGCAGTATTTAAAAAGCTTAGGCTAAATCATAAATACAGAAAAGCTTTGAAACCAGCTCAGTCTAAAGTATCTAGGTTTGATCCTAAACACGGTCCAAGCAAGAGTTTTTTTTTTTTTCAAGGGATCCTTTAGCAATCGGGGCAGACGCTTTGATAGTTCCATGGAGCCAATACTCCGTTGTTTATGCTTTCTTTTTCCAAAATGTCTTTCAGGACAGCACACGAGAGATTATGGCTCCTCCTCCCACAGTAAACGTCTTGCCAATTAAGACTTAAAAAGAAGGCCTCCAACTTGCTTCCATCAGTTTTTTGTTTCCTCCAGCCAGAGGAACACCTCTGGTGGGAGCCAGGATCTCTCAGGCCTTTCCTGGGAGATGAAAAGGTTCTCACCTGTCAGTTTTCTTTTTCTCTAGGAAAGTGATCCTCCCACTTGCCTCCTTGCTGGATGGTCCCGTGAGCTCCCTCTTCCATGCTTGGGGAGAACCTGAACCTCCCTTTTTTAAACAGATGGGCGGTTTTGCTGTATTCCTGACGGCCGCCCACAATGCTCAGAATGG
Organism: Rana kukunoris; assembly: GCA_029574335.1. Taxonomy (NCBI): domain Eukaryota; kingdom Metazoa; phylum Chordata; class Amphibia; order Anura; family Ranidae; genus Rana; species Rana kukunoris. The sequence continues at coordinate 82,270,547 of CM056055.1, read as the reverse complement.
CGGTGGTGGAGCTGGGCAGCTGCCATTTTTCTGGTGTCCGAGGAGAGCCTCGGCCGTGTCCTGCATGGGAAGAGGCAGTGCTTCCGGGTCGGCGCACGTGTAATTTCTATCTGCAAAGCGCAGAGAGAGAGGGCAGGGTCACCTGGTACCTTAAGTTCCAGGTCGGCGCGGCAGCGTTTTCAAATCTGGAACCAGCGCTCTTTACCACACGTCCACAGTGCAGCTATGGAGAGCGATGCAGCGGATAAGGGGGCAAGCAAAGGCACCAGCGAGACTAAGGTAAGGTACTATGTCCTCTTTTACTCCTATTTTATTCTCCTGTGGGGGTTACTCCCCCTTTCCCCCTCTGGCCTATCTCCCTGAGATTGTTTGGTGCAGTGGCTAGTGGGTTAGCAGCTCTGCCTGGATACAGTTTTTTTTTTTTTTTTTTTAAAGGTGGTGATGCTGTTGGCTTTGCTGGGCACAGGGAACTAAGAAGTTTTCTTTCCTAGTGCACCTGGCTGTTTTTATATGTGCTGTACAGCAGCCTTTTAAGCGGGGTTCCTTGTCTTTTTCTTCTGTTTCTGCAGGCCAAAAGTTCTGTCCAACCAGTCAAGAGAAGGTGCCCTGTCTGCAAAGAAAAGTTAAGCAAGGTTTGGACCAATTCGCTTTGTGCAGATTGCATTGCAAATTTAGTCAGGGAGGAGTCCCCATCCTTGTGTGGCAATTTAATATCTACTATTAAGGATGAGCTCCGTGCCACCTTTCAGGCCTTTAGGTCGAACCTAAGAGAAGAACCAGGTCCCTCAAGGGAACTCAGGGCTCTGCAGCCATCTTCAGAACCCCAAGGCGGCTCAAATATTAAGAGGGTCCGATTTCTCATGACACTTTACAAGAATCCCTTGCTCCAGACGGAACAGATTCTGAGGAGGAAGAAAGTGAAAGAGATGCTGCCTCTAAATACAAAATGTTGCCAGAAGAGGTTGGAGGACTTTTGAAAGTAATCCATGCTAGAAGAAGAAAAGGAGCTCTCCCTACACGTCCTCATGTATAATGGCTTGGTAGATTCAAAGGGCTGTGTCTTTCCAGTTCATTCAATAATCACAGATAGGATTAAAAAAAGAGTGGTTGGAACCTGAGAAATAGCCATTTTTTTTCCTGGGCTCAAAAGAGAAGATTTCCGTTTGAGGAAAATCTGGACTCTATCTGAAACAAGGTTCCAAAACTGGATTCCGCCTTTTCACAGGTCTCAAAGTCAACTGATCTCGCTTTTGAGGATATGGGCATGCTAAAGGAGCCCATGGATAAAAGGATGGACCTGCTTCTCAAAAGAGCCTGGCAATCAGTGATGAATAATATGAAACCAGCAATGGCAACAACATGTGTTGCTAGGAACATAGAACACTGAATTAACCAGATAAAGGCCCATGTTACAGCAGATTTCCCAAAACAGGAGATTCTGGACTCCTTTACAACTTTATCTGCAGCTGTATCATACATTGTGGATGCTTCAGCAAAATCTATTCGTATGTCAGCCAGGTCAGCAGCTTTAATGAACTCTGCTAGGAGGGCTTTGTGGCTAAAAACTTGGCATGGGGATGCTGCATCTAGGAACAGGCTGTGTAGCATTCCCTTTGCTGGGGATTTGCTGTTCAGTTCAGAGCTAGAGTCCATCCTTGATCGTACGGTTAATAAAAATAAGTTGTTTCCGGTCAAGAAGAAAGCGTTTTTTCCACCCGCAAAAAGGACATCATGAAGGAAAAACACAGAGCAAGAGGATACCATGGTCTTCCCAGAAGCCAAAAGGTAGGAGTGGAGTGCTCTTCAATCCTTGTGCAACCTCCCGAAAGCTGCAATGACTGTCTTAAAGGTTGGGGGAAGACTCCAGGAGTTCCTTCCCTAGTGGAGAGACATCACTTCAAGTCAGTTTATTGTAAACGTGCTCTCCCAAGGATACATCATAGAATTTGCGGAAGAACCTCCAAAAAGATTCCTGGTGAAGAAAAACAGAAAAAGCTGATAGAAGTGGTTTCACTGTTAAAATCCAGTCATCTTCTGTCCATCAGGAGGGTCATGTCAGCGCTAGGAATCCTGACCTCTTCCATACTGGCAGTTCAGTGGGCAAAGCTCCATTTCAGACCTCAGCTAAAAATCTGGGATCACCAGCAAAATTCAGTGGATTCACTAGTAAGGATCCCCACCAAATTAAAAAGGAGTCTCTGGTGGTAGAAGAACCAGACAAGGTTTTCAGCAGGCCTGTTATGGTCCTTCCCAACCTAGGTAAGGTTAACAACCAATGCCAGCTCCTAGGGATGGGGGGCTCACATGATTGGTCAGTGTGCTCAGGGATTGTGGTCCACCAGGGAAGCACTGAGATTCAAACTGGAGGGAACTAAAGGCAATAGAGATGGCCTTACTGACCTTTGAAGAAGAATTTCAAGGACAGCATACACAAATCCTGTCAGACAATGCCACAGACATGGAGGCACCAGAAGCGGAGTTCTTCAGGGCCTAGCAGGAATTAGTCTAAGCTAGACAGAGCTCAATACTCGATCCTTGTTCGCGGTCTACCTAAGGGGGACTTTAAACAGGGTAGTGAACTTCCTCAGCAGGAATCAGGTGTACGAAGCAGAGTGGTAATTGAATCCAGATGTCTTCAATTTGATAGTAAAGAAATGGGGACAGCGAAGAGTGGATCTTTTTGCTACTCGGGAAAATACACAAATATCCATTTTTTTTTTTGTCCCTGAACAGGAACTAGTTATGAAATAAACCGCGTAATTTAACTGGTTTATATTTAAAAAGGCTATACTTAGCGTTCTGGACGAATGATGGATCGTGAGACAGATTCGTGAATTATCGTGAATAAAAACGTGTGTTTTAATATACACACTAAAAGAATTACAGGTACATTTACAGTACAGTAATAATATCTTCAAATAAGAGTTCAAAAATAGTTGAACAGTCCTTAGAATGCTTGTTAAGATGGCCGCTTGCCAATGTGTGCAGAGAAAAGTCTGTGTGTGTGTCCTTCTTGATGATGGTGAGAAGAAAAAGGCACCGGCCCAGCTTTGACCCAAGCCTTTTATAAATGAAACATAATCCTTTCTTTAACTTTCGCGCTGAAAACTAACCACTCCCACAGGGAGTGATCTACAATGAATCATGAATACAACATCTGGTTTCAATATCTATCAGCTTCATCCTGATCAGTAGACTAATCAATCACTGACATTCTCCAGAGGAAATGGCTTAGCTCTTAATTATACAGGAAATGGGGGAAGGTAGACTCAACATTCAGTAGATAGAATTACAACAGGACATCTGGAGCAAGGGATCCATGCTTGCTTTAAACATTTCAAACAAGTACAATTCTCTTTTCAACATACATATAATATTTACAAAATCCATCAAACCTGTCAGCTTCTGGGGTCTCAAAACTCGAGTTCAAGGGATCACATCAGGAGATTATTAGCTCAAAAGGTCTCATACTCATTCATGTTAAATAAGAGAATATATATATGATTTAAAAATTCTATCCGGATAGAATTTTTAAATTTTAGAATATAACAAGTTATCACTGGGAGTAGATGCTCTAGCGCACAGTTGGACATTTCACCTCTACTACGCTTTTCCTTAATTTCAGGTCATAACAAAAATCTGGAAAGTGGATATGACAGTAATTCTCTTCACTCCCTTCTGGGCAATAAGGCCTTGGTTTTCATCTCTTCTACAGATGCAACTCACACTGTATTGGCACCTTCCGTTGACACAAGACCTTCTGTTACAAGGTCCCCTGCTTCACCAAGAAGTAGCAAAGCTAAAACTCACAGCTGAGAAAAAAAAGGCTTCTCGGGTTGGTTGGTCGCTACCCTTCTATCTAGCAGAAAGAAAGTTACCAGAGCAATATATTACAAAGTCTGGAAAATCTTTAACTCCTGGTGCACAGAATCCGGCAGATCATTAAAACAGATTTCTTCTATCCTGGAATTCCTGCAAGAAGGAGCGGACAAGAGCCTAGCGGTCAGTACCCTCAAAGTTCAGGTTGCCGTCCTGGGGGTATTTTTCGAAAAATGTATTTAATCAGAACCCCTAGTAATCAGATTGTTGGTCAGGTGGTGATCAAAAGCTGTCCATCGTGGGACTTATCAGTTGTTCTACAGGCCCTGACCAGGCAACCTTTCAAACCTATTAAATTAACCTCCTTGAAGTTAATTTGAATTTTTTTTTTTTTAGTGGCTATTGCAACAGCTTGGAGAATGAGTGAGCTGCAAGCCTTATCGATCAGGGAGCCATTTTTTTTTGCATTTTTTCAGACCGAATTGTTCTGAAGACGGATCCTAATTTTTTACCGACGGTTGCTTCAGTCCAAAATCGAACCCAGGAGATGATACTTCCTACATTTTGTTAAAATCCGTCGGGTAAGAAGGAAGAAGAATTCCATACCCTGGATGTTAAAAAAGCAGTCTTAAAAAGGTGGTCTGTGGAAAAAAAAATGAAAAGCCAGCAGCTACAGCTTTTAATAAATGGACACTTACCTGTCCTGTTGTCCCTCAATGTTGGTAGTTGGGTTCCTGGCGTGAAGCCAAAAGGCTACACTGATAGCCTTTGGACTTCAAGACAGGAACCCTACTGCACACGTGCAAGGCCCCGCTCCTCTATCCTATTAGCCTGGGAGAGGAGGCCAGGGGAGGAGGAGGGAGCCCCACGGTGACGTCACTCCTGAAAGTGGGAGAGGATACCTGTCAAAGACAGGTATCCTGTCCCCCCTCCTCCCCAAAAGTTGCCAATTGTGGGTGTCACCGGGGGGAATCCGATGACCGAAAGTTCCACTTTAGGGTGGAGCTCTGCTTTAAGTTATCTATTAGCTACCAAAGACTTTAGACGTTTTAACGCATGTATCCTTTTTATTTACTGGTAATAAAAAAGGAAGTCAACCATTGCCAGATGGTTGAGAATGGCTATCTCAGTTGCCTATTCCCTTACAGGCCAGGAGAGTCCAGTAAGTATCCAGGCTCATTCTACTAGAGTTTCGGCGGTGAGTTGGGCACAAAATGCTGGTGCTGGTGCCAACCCCAAACAAATTTGTAAGGCAGCTACATGGACAAGTCTGACGACCTTTGGCCATCATTATAGGTTGGACCTCATGACGGCTGGGGACCAGGCTTTTGGAAGAAAAGTCTTACAGGCTGTTGTCCTACCCTAAATGGGGTAAGTCTTGATTATCCTCTCGGGTGCTGTCCTGAAAGACATTTTGGAAAAATGCAAGTTAGACTTACCGGTAACTTGTTTTTTCAATAGACTTTCAGGACAGCAGTAATCCTCACTTTTTTATGCTGTTGCAGTAATACTATGAAATAACTGTCGCTTATGTGTTGCAGCCGGGGCTGGAGGTTCTCTACAAAAAAACTGATGGAAGCAACAAGGAGGCCTCCTTTTTAAAGTCTTAATTGGTGAGGTGTTTCCTGTGGGAGGAGAAAGCATGATCTCTCGGGTGCTGTCCTGAAAGCCTATTGGAAAACAAGTTTACCGGTAAGTCTAACTTGAATTTTTTTTCTCTCAGCCTTGTTCGACGGAAGAGCGACGACTGCATTCTTGGGATATTGTCCGGGCAGTCAAGGTATATATTTGTCTAGATCTGCGGAGACCCCAGGATCAGACTTTTTTTTATTATATATATATATATATATATATATATACCAAAGGGACCCAAGAAGTGGCAAGCAGCTTCCATTGCCAATTTGGTGCATCAATTGGTCATTCAGCTACTCCCTTTAGGGTGAAAACTCATTCTACCAGGGGTGTAGGAACCTCCTGGGCTGTTTTGACAAACGGTTATCTGTGGCTCAGATTTGTAAGGCTACTACGTGGTCTGCAGTGCATACATTCACAACATTTTATCAAGTAGATGTTCGAGCAGCCGAAGATTGGGCTTTCGGCCACAGTGTACTGCAGGCTGCCGTATAAAGTTCTGATGGCTATTATTATTTTGGCAGGGTGTATCCTCCCATCAAAGCTATTGCTCTTGGACGTCCCAGAAAGTAATGAATATAAGCCCGACTCTGTGTCCCGTGATGTATGAAAAAGAAAATAGGGTTTTCTTTATTGTATACCACCGGACACAGCCTTAAAAAGGTTGTAAAGGTACAATTTTATTTTTCTAAATAGTGCAGTCTCCTTTACTCACCTCATCCTTCGACTTTGCTTTTAAATGTCCTTATTTCTTCTGAGAAATCCTCACTTCCTATTTTTCTTTCTGTAACTCCACACAGTAATGCAAGGCTTTCTCCCTTGGACTACAGGAGAGTCTTCCAGCCCTCCTTTTTATGTTTGTACTGCTTTTTGACGAATGGAGCTACATGGTGCAGGGAGAGGGGTTGTACTTAGAGGAACCGTCCCCGGGGTGGTACTGTACAGTTTTTTTTTATGCGTTTAAACATTAACATTTTTTCTGCCTAGTCCTCTCCTGGTTGAAGGCTGAATACCCACTTTGTCGAGAGAGTGCTGTGTTCATCCATGAACTCAGAGAAAATGATTTTACGGTGAGTACACAAATCCTATTTCTCTTATCATCCATGGATGGACACAGCTTCTTATATCTTGACAAGTGTTTTATGTTCCTGTTCACAGGAGAGGACTAGGCAGAAACATGTTAGATAATCAAATACATGTTACTTTAACAGAGTTGAACAGTCCCTCCAGACATAACCCTCCTTCCTGCAGTATGCACCCTCAGTTTTATTCTGCCTAGCAAAGGAGAAGGACGTATGGCTCCCTTTGGGCCCAGCGCCCTGAGGAAAATGTTATTTTATTTTATTCTTTCTTGAAAGAATCTTCTATCAACTGTCGACTGAGTGAAAGGCTAGATATATAGATCCTTGTAGTCTCCTCAGTCTGACCAGCGAGCGTGAGCACACCTTTGCAAAGAGGCTTGGTCTGCCACGACATACCCCATGACTCCTGGGGTGACCGGTGAGCTTTCTGCTCTGAGGTCCACACATGACTGGGCTGTGGTGTTATCTCACTCACAGTGGACCGGGCCAACAGCTAACCTCCATTGCGGTTGTAGGCCTGTCAAAAATGCATCAGTGAGTCCTCGCTTGGACGGGTAAGTACAGTCGCTCCAGCTTAGGTGGAAACAAAAGAGCAGCATTGTTTGCTGCACTTGACCAGTTGCTTTCTCGGGTGGTTTCCAAAAAGGTTTCACAGTTACTTACACCATCCTGCTCAGTGCCGAAGCCAAATGGTCATGTGTGGTCCATTCTGCACCTAAATTGCTAAAGTTTTTAAGGTTTTGTATGGAATCTATAAGGTCAGCGGTTGCTTCTTTCCATCTGGGATATTTCCTACCCTTTGGCTTAGCCACAATACTGAGAGTACTCGCAAAGATGGTGGCCCTGGTGTTGGCTCTTCAGCGAGTCAAGGGGATCCAATTTTTAGAGATACCTGGATATTCTACTCCTGCAGAAGCTATTAGAAGGCCTCAAGGCCATTGTGCACTGTCTGCAAATTTCAACCCAGGAGCCATTGCAGCAACTAGAATATCTGGGCCGCCTGCTGGGCACAGAATTACCTAGTTAAATAGTCTGGTTGAAAAGAGACAAAAGTCCATCTCGTGGTGGAAGAATGAGAAGTTTTATCTCGGAGCAATCTACTTTGGTGTTAGGATTTATCACTCATGGATTTATAGCTTGCTTCTGATGTATTTTATACATTCTGTGTTACCTTATACTGTTTGATGATCACGTTATTGTATTCACCCTATTTTTCCACAACCACTTATTGAACTTTTTAGAGCCTCATTCTTTAATTTTCTATGCACAACCTTATTATAACATGGAATAAATATTTAAAGGAATGTTTCTTCTAACATCTACATAGTGCAAGCTTTTAATTTTCTGTCAATTTTTTATTTTTATTTTTTTCAAGAGACATAGTTGTCGCAACCTTTTATTTGGCCTACTAGTCCTAATTGCCTTTACTAAAAATATTTGGAAAAACAAGATTTTTTGGGAATGTTTGTGTTTTGAATATTGTAACAGAAAAGCTAACCTCTGGCTGTGAAATGTAAATAGCTTTTTGTCTATATACACATTATGTTTTTTTTGCTAGTGTGTGCTAACTTTTATAGGATGACCGACTGAAAGAGCCACTGCAAAGACTAAAAGTGGCTATCAGCAATATGATGCCTGAACAGCTCAACAAGTACCAAGAGGACTGCCAGGCACATCAGGCCAAAAGTACAAAGTAAGTTTAGTTTTTGACTGACTCCCCCCCCCCCCCTTACTGGTCTATAACCCATGTATGTATACAAAATAACCTTTGCCTTACTGTCATACAATGAATGTATTTCTTTTTGCACTGTTTCTTTTCGCACTATAGAACAGGGGTCTTGAATAAAAAAAACAAGGAGGTCCAGTCACTAAAATTTTCTTTGGGCCGAGGTCCGAATCTCAAGTCCCCATCACAGTGCCCCTTTACATCAGGTGTCCCCATCACAGCACCCCTTTACATCAGGTGTCCCCATCACAGCACCCCTTTACATCAGGTGTCCCCATCACAGCACCCCTTTACATCAGGTGTCCCCATCACAGCTCCCCTTTACATCAGATGTCCCCATCACAGAGCTCCTTTACATCAGGTGTCCCCATAACAGAGCTCCTTTACATCAGGTGTCCCCATCACAGCCTTCATTTACATCAGGCATTCCCATCAGAGTGCCTCCTTACATCAGATGTCCCCATCAGAGTCCCCCTTAACATAAAATGTGCCCATCAGCGTGCCCCTTAACATAAAATAAGGGTCACGCTGATGGGCACAAGTTTTATGTTAGGGGACATTCTGATGGGCACATTTTATATGAAGGGGCACAAGAAAACGTGCCCCTTAACATAAAATCTGCCCATCAGAGTGTTCCTTAATACAAAATGTGCCGATCAGTGTTGCTCTTAGAATAAAATATGCCTATTAGAGTGCCCCTTAACAAAAAATGTTCCCATCAGCATGCCTCTTAACATAAAATAAGTCACGCTGATGGGCACCATTTATGTTAAGGGACACTCTGATGGGCACATTTTATTTTAAGGGGTACGCTGATGGGAATATTTTTAATATGTACGCTGATGGGCATATTTTATGTTTAGGGGGACTCTGATGGGCACAACAAAATGTGTCAGCAACCGCCATTTTCTTCTCTAGGGGAAAAAATGTTTTGGGGGTTCTTAGCATCTTTCTAACAAAAAAAGATTTAAACTTTTTGTGTCAAAAAGAGGCTTGGTCCTTAAGTGGTTAAATCTGGCGCCTTTAAATCTTCAGTAAACTGGACGTGATATGACGCAAAAGACAGACAAGTTCAGTTTTTTTTTTTAAGAGCCTTGAATATGGCATGTCTTTGCACACAGGAATAGCTAGCTTTTCAAAAGTTTCATCTGGGATTAGAAGACTGACTTTTTCCAGGTCCGTTATCTATGGTGTTCATAGGAATGGTACCTGGACCTTGCACCGAACACAGCCTGTAAGGTTGTTAGTCTGCACTGTCACATTAAATATGCTCTCTAATTCACCTCTATGCCGCCCATACAGGGGAGGTACTTGAGTCAGACTGGTTCAAAGGTCAGCACACACAGTGCTCGCATTTTCTATAATTATGTATGATAACATGAGCTGGCCTACCATCACTGTGTGGAATCCAGGGAGTATAATAAGAAAATGGATGGATGAGTGAATCTCCAAATCGGCCTGTGTCCAACTCTACAAAAGCTTTTATCGAGAAGTGATGGCCGCTTGAACGGCTGTCGTTCCAGTAGGCAGCTCTGAAGGAGGAGGTGTGCCCCTGAAACGTGTCAGCTTGCCAGCACTCCAGTATTGTTTGTCTGGTCACAGGATTCCTGCACTGGTTTGTGCTCCATTTCTTTTTATTATAGGAAATCTCAGTTTGCGCCCTCCTGTGTGGTTTTTTTTTTTTTGTAGCCTTTACTAGATCCCTGATCTGAGTAAGGCTGCATGGGTGGAGCATTCCTGACAGATGTTACCTTCACTGTACTTCTTGTCTTTGGATTTCTGAGAGCTGGAAGTGATTGTATTTGTTCTCTTCCAGGTATAAGCTGGGACGTGCATGTATGTGCACTAAAGCCATAAGATCACAAGTGGTTCAGAGGGCCCTAGTTGCATCAGTATTGCACATTTGATCGGGAGCAAAGGGTGGGGGCAGCTCAGCTGATGCAGTTAATGGAATAGTGTCTTTGCAAACTGGTGGTACTAGTCACAGAAAGTATTGAGAGGCCACACCACACAATGATTCTTTGTGCGGGCGGGGGGCACTGGCAAATTTAAGAGGAAATCTCCTTTGGTAGCAAACACACTGGTACTTTCAGGTAGAGTGCAACGTATGGAAAAACTAAAAGGTAGGACTTTGATTGAAGCACACTACTGAATTATATGAAACAAAATATAGTAAAAATAGTTTTATAATAGAGTGCAACGTATCTCATGGGTGTCAGTTTGTTTTGTGCAGCTTTGACTCCCTCCACCTATCTGGTATCTTCATTACTTCCAGGGCATCTTTCTCCAAGTCCTTTGTGGAAACTCTGGGGTACAGCAGCAGCTTTCTGGAATACTTGCCAGCTTGGATCACCTTAGTTTTCCCTCCCTCTTGACAAAAGTGGATGCTGAACCTACTTTTGAAGAACCACAGGGTCAGAGTTTAACTCAGACCTAAAAAGCCTTTGTGAGTTTTCTCGGAAGGTGCCTGGACCCATTTAAAGTTACCATTTCCAGGGTCTTTCACGCCAAAGGTTACATGATTTGGATCATGGCATCCACCACAGCATTCTCAGTACTTTCCTGTACATTCTCACACATACCAGTCTCAACCTGACCATGTTTTGCCAAAAAGCTTTGCTCAGAAACACTGTATGGAAATTGAGTTCACTAAGAAATGGTGTATGGCTTTTATCTCAGTAAGACCCTTAAGTGTCCAGTGGATCTACATTTTCCCAATTTCTAAAGATGCCTTTGCCAAATGGCAATACTGGAATATGTAGAATTGTCCACATTCACTTAGTTTCTCAGTGTGACGCCTTGCAGGGCTCCATGCAGCAACATTTTAGACTAGGGGTCTTGTCTTTTAAACATGGGCATGATCTTATGGCTGAAGTTTTGATCAGTGGAAATACCCTGCAGAAAGTATGTGGATGCTTCCTGATCCCCCTAGAGGCAATCTTTCTTCCTTCACAATACAGGCTTGGGTTGTATGTTGTTTTTGTTTGTATATAAAATAAATAAAAATATGATTTGAGAGAAAAAAAAGAGGACAAGGGGGCACTCTCTATGTCTGGAGGAAAATAGCTTTAATCTCCAAATAAGGAAAGGTTTCTTCACAGTAAGAGCTGTGAAAATGTGGAATATACTCCTTCAGGAGCTGGTTCTGGCTAGCTCAGCAGTCTTCTATAAAAAAAAAAAAAGCCTGGATTCTTTCCTAAATGTGCATGTGCAAATGTGGATAATATAACTAGATACTAACATTTATAGATGAAGCTGATCCAGGGAATACCAGGAAAGTATCCAGGCCTTTTTTTTTTATATATATGAAAAATGCCTGCAGCTACAGGCATCATTCAGATATCCATCTCTTCAGTCGGCGATTCTGTGCACCATAAGAATGATCATAGCGGCAGTTCTGCCACTTGATCGTTCTTATAGGCAACAGGAGGGGACGCCCCCCTCCCGCCGCCATCCGGTGCTTCTCCGGGCTCTCACGTGCCATCGGAGACCCGGAGAAACGATCTGCTGGCGCCAGGTGAGAGGTATAGAGATGACTGGTGACCAAATGGCCCGGGCGCGATGTTATGACGTCACGCCCGGGTACCGGAATGTAAACCAAGCCGCAATCGTGGCTGAAAGCATGAGATCTGTGAATCTTTTTTCACAATCTCATGCTTTCCAGCCTGGAGGAGAGATGTGGGCTCTTATTGACTCTGTATCTCTCAATAAAGAGTACCTGTTACATACCATTCCTATTACAAGGGATGTTTACATTCCTTGTAATAGGAATAAAAGTGATAAAGTGTAAAAATAAGATAAATTAAGTAAAATAAAATACTAAAAACATTTTTTTTAAACGCCACGTAAGTCCCGCCCACATATGTAAACGGCGTTCAAACCACACATGTGAGGTATCGCCGCATGCGTTGGAGCACCCGCAACAATTCTAGCACTAGGCCTCCTCTGTAACTCTAAACTGGTAACCTGTAAAAAAAAAAAGCAACGCCTATGGAGATTTTTAAGTACTGAAGTTTGGCGCCATTCCATGAGTGTGCGCAATTTTAAAGCCTGACATGTTAGGTATCTATTTACTCGGCGTAACTTCATCTTTCACACTATACAAAACAATTAGGCTAACTTTACTGTTTTGTTATTTTTTAATTAATGAAACCGTTTTTTTCCCCCCCAAAAAAAGGCATTTAAAAAATGATTGCGCAAATACCGTGCGAGATAAATCGTTTCAATGATCGCTATTTTATTCCCTAGGGTGTCTGCTAAAAAAAACATATATAGTGTTTGGGGGTTCTGAGTCATTTTCTAGCAAAAAAATTATGATTTTTGCATGTAGGAGAGGAGTGCCAAAATAGGCCCGGTATGAAAGTGGTTAAACTTTAATTCCTGTGAACGACCCTGTGTTTTTAATGCATGCCTGAGCTGTAAAATATGAAAAAAAAATCTTAATTCGCTAAAGGTTTTCATCGTGTCTTCCTGAAATAGCTGTGCCATATACCTTAGTCCCTTCTGCCTCCAAATGTCAAACCCTTCCAATTTCACCAGTTCAGCATAACTACTATCATTCCAAATTGGAGTATATGAGGTATATTCCTGTTATTTCAGTCATTTTCCTAATTTCCTGCCATACCTTGTCAAATAATTTACCTGTATGGAATTCTTTATCATGCAATTGATTTCTCAACTCTAATAAAGAAATCGATGGATACACTTCATAAACTGATAGTAGCAGGCTCTGTATAGGATGTTGATACTGTTGTCAAGCAATTGATTTCTCAACTCTAATAAAGAAATCGATGGATACACTTCATAAACTGATAGTAGCAGGCTCTGTATAGGATGTTGATACTGTTGTCACGCAATTGATTTCTCAACTCTAATAAAGAAATCGATGGATACACTTCATAAACTGATATTAGCAGGCTCTGTATAGGGTTCTGATACTGTTGTCTATCCACTGAAATGTTGTAATTGTGAAGCCCAATTTTATTTTTTTATTTTTTTGATGGGGGATGGCGAGACCACCCACTTCTTTGGATAACATGAATGTTGTTAACTTTATACGTGGTTGTTTTTTTTTTCCCAAATCAACTCTCTAAAGAGAGATTCTATTTTTCGAAACCAGAATGCTGTGAGTTATTAAACACGTAAAGTAATTGCGGAGCCCAAATCATTTTGATGAGATTTGCTTTTCCCATCACCGTCAGAGGTAGCTTACACCAAGTTTGGCATTTGTCTTTAAATTTTACTAATAGAGGTTTTAAATTCAATGTAATAGTCGTGTACATCCCGAGAGATCTCTATCCCCAAATATTTCACTGTATCCTTAATTTGAATTTTAGAGGCTTGATTTATTAATGGGGTTTTTAACTCATCTAGTGGTAATATGAATTTATCCCAGTTAATCTGGAAACCCGAAAATAGCCCAAATATGGAGATAAGGCTCATAAGTTCTGTTAATGAATTTGATGCATCCCCCCCAGGAAAATAAGAGCATCATCTGCATAAAGGGCCACTTTATCCTCTCTTCCTGCCCGACAAAACCCGACTATTTTTGTTCATTGTCTAATGGCAAGAGGCTTTACTGCTATAGCAAATAATCGCGGTGATAGGGGGCAGTCCTGTCTTGTCCCTCTAGGTAAGGTAAACGAGCTGGATAATGTATTAATTTTACCCTTGCTTTAGGATCCCTATATAATATTTTAATTTTTAACCCATTTTAAAAATCCCGGTCCCATTCCAAAAGCCTCCAATACGGCCCATAATTATTCTCACTCCACCATATCGAAGGCTTTTTTGGGCGTCTAAGCATAGTTTTGATCTAGATCCCATAATTTCCACAGGTAATTGTAAATTCAAAAATAACCTTTGTTGCGGCTGCTCTCTTTGGAATAAAACCTGTTTGATCCTCATGTATCAAACTATTAATGTAATTTGATAACCTGTTTGCAAGAACCCTGGCCAAAATCTTAACATCTGAGGTGGACAGGGATATAGGGCCATAAGACTCGGGCAACACTGGGTCCTTACCCTGTTTTGGAAACACTATTACTGTTGTTTCCTGCATCATTTCTGGGAGTTTTTGTTTTTCATACGCATCATTTAGTTACCTTTTTTATATATCTGTCAGTAGTGCATTAATCCCTGGTGCTTTATTATTATGAGTTCGTGTAACTGCTTGACTTAATCCCATATCCCTGGAAGAATTATCAAGAGCTTCTCTATCCGCCGGTTTAAGTTTTGGGAGATCCAATTTATCCAAAAATAGTTTAGCTTGGTTTGTTGCCTTTGACTCATAAAGTGAGGTGTAGAAGTCAACAAATATCTTCTGAATGGTACCTGTATCATACTTCACCTCTCCTTCAGGGTCTTTAACTGCTGTAATAGTTATCAGACCCTTTTGTGCTTGAGCTATAACTGCCAGCATACGTCCCACCTGTTATCCCCTCTCATAATGTTTTTTAAAAATATCTACAATTTTTGCTTTAGTTGAGGCTAAAGTTTTATAAATTTCCTGAGCCTCCTGCCATGCTGCACACTTTTTTTCTTCTATGGGATCCATAATATAATCCTCCTCGGTTTTGAATTCCCTTTTCATATTCCACGCATATATGTCTTCATAGTATCCCAGACTACTTATAAAGATGTTGTATTTTTATTTTCCTTAACCACTTAAGGACCGCCGCATGTACATTTACGTCGGCAGAATGGCACGTACAGGCACATTGGCGTACCTGTACGTCCCTGCCTAGATGTGGGTCGGGGGTCCGATCGGGACCCCCTCCCGGTACCTGCGGCGGTCCCCGTGGCTGTCCAAGCGATCCGGGATGAGGGGGCGGCTGTTCGTTTTTGTCTGCCCCCTCTGGATCGCTCCCAGCCAATCCGCGCGCTCCCCCGTGTGTCACTTCCTCTGCCTGTGTAAACACAGGAAGGGGGAAGTGATGTAATGGAGGACAAAAAATGCAGCGCTAAACTCGATTGATCTGTGAAAATACTGCCAAAATCACATGACATGCAAAAGTGAAATCCAAATAGGGTATAGTAAAACGAAATCACACAACATAGAAGCAATACTGCATATAGTCCATAAATGTGTTTCCAAACAGGTAAGTGAAAACACTTCACAGGTGCAGTAAACTATGTGGATAGTTCATAGGTATGCTTCCCAACAGGTGAATAAAACACTTCACAAATGATGTCAGTTCAGATGAATGAAAACAACGAACAAGGCTTGTCTGTAGTAATCTTCCAAATCCCAAAACAAGGAAAAGGAAATGGGTACTCTTACCAGCTGTGGTGGACTTGCATGTTAGTCTTAACAGCAAGTCAGATAAGGCGTAGTGGTCTCAACGGACCCTGGGCTCTGTACAAATGGCTCTGTAGAGGTGGTCACTTCGGCTTGGATGGTGGAACCAATCTGGTCAGATACCTCCCGTCAGGAACAGGACCCCAAATAGATAAAGCCAGTGATGAATTGACCAGGCTCATAAATCAGCACAGCATGTGTGAATATGTAAAAAATAAAGAGGAAAATGCTCCCAATTGTGCAGGTCAAAAATAAACCTGTGAAGGTTTTATTTAAAAGAAAATGGATAAAATCACGTGAAAATTATAATAAAAAGCAGTATGGGGTACTAGGCATGTTACCCGACGCATATGCAAGTTATTGTCCTAAAAAGGGTTTTGGGACCCAGGTCATGCCCCAGGGAACATGTATCAATGCAAAAAAAGTTTTAAAAACTGACATCTTTACGGGTGCAGTGATATTAATGATGCTTAACCACTTCAATACCAGCCCATTGTCATTTGACGTCCAGAGATGGGATCTCCCATTCTAAGTGGACGTCAAATGACGGCCTGGGCTTTGCGGGTGAATATCTGAATGATGCCTGCAGCCAGAGGCATCATCCAGATATCCTCTTGTTAAGCTGGCGATTCTGCACGATATAAGAATGATCATAGCGGCGTTCTGCCGCTTGATCGTTCTTACAGGCCACGGGAGGGGACATCCCCCCCCCCTCCCGCCGCCATCCGGTGCTTCTCCGGGCTCTTCCGTGCCTTCGGGGGCCCGGAGAACGAATCGTCCGAAGTCGGCAGGAAGCATAGAGATGACTGGTGACCAGATGGTCACCAGTCATCTATATGACCGTCGGAGGACCCGGGCGCGATGTGATGACGTCACCCCCGGGTCCCCGTAAGTAAACAAAGCCGCGATTGTGGCTGTAAGCAACAATTCATGAGATCAGTGAATTTTTTTTCACCGATCTTATGGTTTCCAGCCTGGAGGAGAAATGCGAGGTCTTATTGACCCCGCATCTCTCATTAAAGAGGACCTGTCGCACACATTTCCTATTACAAGGTATGTTTACATTCCTTGTAATAGGAATAAAAATGAAAACAAAAAAAATGTTGTAAAAAAATAAATAAATAAGTCAAAAAATAAATAAAAGTGAAAAAAATAAAATTAAAACGCCCCTGTCCCGGTAGCTCACGTGCAGAAGCGAACGCACACGTAAGTCCCGCCGACATATGTAAACGCCATTTAACCCACATATGTGAGGTATCGCCGTGTGCGCTAGAGTGCCAGCAACAAATCTAGCACTAGATCTCCTCTGTAAATTAAAACTGGTAACCTGTAAAAAAAAATTAAAGCGTTTCCCAAGGCAGATTTTTAAGTACCGAAGTTTGCCGCCATTCCATGTACGATATTTAAAGGAAAATTACTATTTTTTTCACTTTAACCACTTCAATACCAGTCTTTTATACCACCTCTATACCAGGCCTATTCTGGCACTTCTCTCCTACATGTACACTGCGCATAATTAAAGCGTGACATGTTGGGTATCTATTTACTTGGTGTAACATAATCTTTCACATAATGCAAAAAAAATGGGATAACGTTACTGTTTTGTTATTTTTTAAATTCATGAAATTTTTTTTTTCAAAAAAAGGGTGTTTGAAAAATTATTGCGCAAATACCGTGCAAGATAAAACGTTGCAATGACCGTCGTTTTATTCCCTAGGGTGTCTGCTAAAAAAAGATATATAATGTTTGGAGGTACTGCGTAATTTTCTAGCAAAAAAATTATGATTTGTACATGTAGGAGAGAAGTGCCAGAATAGGCCTAGTATGGAGGTGGTATAAAAGCCTGATATTGAAGTGGTTAAAGTGAAAAAAAAAAGTAATTTTCCTTTAAATATCGTACCTGTTGTGTGTCTCTTTTATGCCTGTGAAGTGGCACGTGTTTCCTGTGTTTAGAAATGTCCCTGCACAAAATGGCATTTCTATAGGAAAAAAAGTCATTTAAAACTGCTTGCGGCTTTAAAGGGTCACTAAAGGATTTTGTTTTTAGCTAAATAGCTTCCTTTACCTTACTGCAGTGCTGTTTTCATGTCCTCATTGTTCGTTTTTGCTTTGATGTTGCTGTAATTCTGCTCTGATCTCCACACTTCCTGGTTGTCTGTTTCCTTATAACCACAGTGCTGGGAGCTTTCTCACTGTGGTCACTAATCAAGGAGGTGTGATTACTGTGTGTAAACTGAAACTGGGTTGGTGCTGAGGGGTTTTAGACAAACCATCACTGCCCTCTATTGGCTCTCTGGCTCTGTACATCAGAGAGACAGGAAATGACAGCAAAAACGAAACTAGAACTGTAGGTTGATTATATGATTGATTTGTATCTGTTTTTAATAATTTTTAAAAGGAATCTGTTAACTTTTATGTCTGTATACCCTGTAAACAGTCATTTCAGCCCAAATTTTTTTTTTCCTTTTAGTGACCCTTTAATGTAATGTCTGGTCCCGGCAATATGGGTGAAAATCATTGAAAAAAACCCACACCCGAATTAAAAGGAAAGATGTGGGGCCCCCATTCCCTATATACTCTGAACAGCAGTATACAGGCGGTGCAAACAAGACAGACTGTAGGTTTGTTGTCAAGTAGAATTTGTAATTTTGAACTGTTAGATTTTTTTTTTGGCTGGAGCTACACTTGAAAATGTATTTTTAAGCTTTTTGGAAAACATAGGGAAGGGTTATCACCCCTGTAACATTTGTTTCTTTCTCGTACATCACGGGACACAGAGCTGCATATTCATTACTATATGGGTTATATGGAGTACCTTCAGGTGTGGACACTGGCAATCTCAAACAGGAAGTCCCCTCCCTATATAACCCCCTCCCATAGAGGAAGTACCTCAGTTTTTTCGCCAGTGTCTTAGGTGTTGGTCACGGAATAGCTTTGCCTCCACATCCTTGGGATTAAGGCGGGCTAACCGGATCTGTCCAAGGAGCCTCAGTGCCAAAGTGGACAGTACCCGGGCCCCAAACTGTGGGGTTTTGCCTATAATGCTCCTCTCTAGAGGGCTGGACCCTGGGCCCAGGACTTGGAGTTTTCTAAACCAAAAGATCCTGTTTGCCAGGGTGCTGTATAGGTCCAGGACAGCGGCTCCTTCCAGGACCCCAGTGCCTGAAGGTCTACTACGCTACCCACGGAGATGGGAGAAGATTGGACCGTTTTGCAAAACGTCCTGCGGCATGGAGCAGGTAAGGGGGAGCCTGCGGGACTTGGTTCGACAGCAGGCTCTCCAGGGGAAATCTTAAGGGGGGTAGCCTGAGTATGCTCTGCATTGGCACCATGGTCACTATGTCTGATGGACAGGATGCCCTGAAATGTCCCCCCCCCCATCACTTGATCCCCCTACCTATCTATGTATGTTTGCTAGCTACCTGCTGCTCGCTGGTTGAAGATCTTTTAAAGAAAAAAAAA
Source organism: Rana kukunoris (assembly GCA_029574335.1). Classification (NCBI taxonomy): domain Eukaryota; kingdom Metazoa; phylum Chordata; class Amphibia; order Anura; family Ranidae; genus Rana; species Rana kukunoris. The sequence continues at coordinate 82,251,526 of CM056055.1, read as the reverse complement.
AAACAGATCTGTCTCTAGGCTAAAGGGACTCCTTAGGGGCCTGTTTTAGCCTTACCTTGCCGGGATTCAAAATCTGCCGCCTGATGCGTCCTCCAACCTGCATTCCTGGGCTCCAGAGTGCGTCTCCTCCTGGGCTCTCCTCCCCCGACAGTCGCGCGCGCGCATGCATATAGAAAATTTTCGCGCCGTTCAGGAGGGGGGGGGGGGGGGCGGGGAGCGTGACTGCAGTGTAGAGTGGGCGTGCCTTCAATTGCTGTTATACACAGCAGGCGCGTTCTTAGCTCAGTTCAGAGCTGAGCTGGAGAGAGAGGACGTAGAGCTGGCAGCACAGTGACTCCCGGTGGCGAGAAGGGGTACTACATGCTGTAGTCAGCTCCAATACTTTTTGTTAAGCCAAAATCCCCTTGACAACAGGTTGAATGCTGGCAAACATGTTGGGGGTGGGGCTGTATGTGGTGAATAATATTATAAAAGAAAACATACTGAGCCCCACCGTTTTTGGGCATTAGTGATCCTATTGTCCCCTAAACCTTATTTTTTTGTACTCCTGGCTATAACAGTCTGTTGTTGTAAGCGGAGTCCCTCGGTTTTGTATTATGGCTTCCAAGGGTTCAGGATCAAAACACAAAAAAAAAAAAAGAAAAGGCAAAGACAAAGGGGGTTCCTCCTCTGGTTCTGATGATATGCCAATACTTTCCCCACAGGTTATTCCTATAGGGGTCACCCTGGATAAGCCATTAAGGGGGTCTGGTGCTGAGGCTGGCCCAGGTCGGCCCAACCCTGTGTTATCACAGAGGAGATGCTAGCCGTCACCCTAGGGGGGCTAGAGAAAAAAGTTAACAGCTATGATCGCTGGCTCTTTTTCTGGCAAGAAGCGGACTAGATCCCCATCGCCAAAAGGGACAGAACCTAGAGGATCTACCTATGAAGAATCGTTTTCAGCCTCCCAGACGGAGAGTCTGTGGGTCCAGTCTTTGACAGACATGGTCCGCTCGGCATTTAATTTGCCATTTACAGAGCCTCAGGTTCCTGCGGTATCCTCTTTGGGTTCTTTTAAAAGCGCCTTTAAGCAACGCAGCTTTTCCGGTCCATCCTCTGTTAGAGGAATTGGTTTTTCCAGGATTGGGACGACCGGACAGAATTTTTTCTGCCGCCTAAAGCTGACGAGAGGGTAGTCTTTATGCACGTCTGCCAGGAAATATTTGTGCTTGCAGGCACTCTTTCCCCTGACCAATTGCTCTTTAAAAGGGGCCCGGATGGCTCAGTCGGTAGAGCATCGGACTTTTGGTCTGAGGGTTCAGGTCCCGGTTCGGGCACTGCTTTTCAACTACCCGTGAGGTCCTTGAGGCCACATCTCCCGGAAAGCGCCCGATCTCGTCTGATCTCGGAGGCTAAGCAGGGTCGGGCCTGGTTAGTGCCTGGATGGGAGACCACCTGGAAGGTTTTCTGTTATTTACCCTATGGAAAATACATTTTTCTAAGAAAGGGGGCACTCCCAACTGTGGACGCAGCCATCTCATGGGTGAATAAATCATTATCTGGCCTAAGGGGAAACATACAAATGTTTAAGGTCCCGGTCGATAAACGTTTAGAGACACTTTTTCCAGCATCCTTGGCTACAGCCAGCAGTGGCTGCAATTGGAGTTTTGTCAGGCGTTAAAGAACCAGACAAAAACAGATGCTTAAGACATCCCTGCCCAATAGGCAGAGGAGTTATTGGATATTCCCAGAGCTCTGTGCTTTGCGGTAGAGGTTATAAAAAGACTCCATCCAGCAGGCGTCTCGTTGTCACTATTTTTAGTGCATATGAGAAGGCTCTTATGGTTGAAGAACTGGGCGGCCGAGCCCCATGTAAAAGACTGCTGGCAGGTTTGCCCTTCCATGGAAAGATCTGGATAAATACATTCAGACTGTTTCAAGGGGCAAAAGTACCCTTTTACCAGTCAAAAGAAGTTCTGGGGTCATGCGTTTAAAAGGCAGCTCCCCCCTGTTCCGGGGCCCTCAAATTCCAGGCAGTACGGACCTCCTGCGCGATCAAACTTTTAACAATGGATCGCAAGGACAGGCCTCTGGGGATCGATCCCCGACAGAGGGGGTCCGATCATCTGTGGCCGCAGGCTACAGATTAAAATTTCTAAAATTTCCTCCACAAGGAAGGCCTCAATGCGGGCGGCGTTGGATCATCTGCTTTACCAGGGCATGATGGTAGAGGTACCAGCCCAAGAACAGGGGCTAGGTTTCTATTCCAATCTGTTGTCATACCAAGGCTCATCGGCGATGTCAGACCAATTTTGGACCTAAAAGGTTTAAATGCTTACCTAAGGGTTCGCTCTTTCCGGATAGAATCCGTTTGGTCAGCAGCCGCCACACTCCAGAAGGATCTGGCTTCTATAGACATAAAGGATGGTTACCTTCATGTACCAAGTCTTTCAGCCACATCAAATATTTTTGTTTTTACGCTTCGCAGTGATACAGCGTCACTTCCAATTCGTGGCGCCCCCCTTCGGGCTGGCTACGGCCCCCGGGTATTCACGAAGGTCCTAGCTCCTATTCTAGTCAGTCTAAAGGATCCAAGGGATCTCGGTCCTAGCATACCTGGACGACCTCTTAATCATAAGATCACTCGCTTCCTTGGTGGAATGCGTAGTAGCCCTCATGGTTCAGTACCTCGAGAGGTTCGGCTGAGTCCTAAACCGGGGAAAGATCAGCATTTCAACCTACAAAGCAGTTGGAATATCTCGGCATGAGATTAGACACAGAACAGAAGATGGGTGTTCCTGCCCCTGGTAAAGGTCGAGGCTATCAAAAGATTGATTCAGTTGGTTCTAAGCAAAGGATAACCAACTATTCGCCTATGTATGCGATGGCCATGTTCGAGGCGATACCACACGCTTCCACACTCGTGTCCTACAGACAGCAATTTTAGCAGCTTGGTTCTGCCCAGTGGTCTGGTAGGCTGGAGAGCGGTCTTGAACGGGTTCACTCGCCAAGGAACTTGGGCAGAGGCGGAGAGGCAGCTGCCCATCAAGGTCTGGGAGTTCAGAGCGGCTCGGCTAGCCCTCCTGGCATAGACATCCAGATTACAGGGGTCCTCGGGGAGAAGTCTTTCAGACAATGCCACAGCGGTGGCATATATGTGAACCACCAAGGGGGAACCAAGAGTCAAGCCACTCAGAGTGAGAGGAGCTTGGTTTTTCGTTGGGCAGAGGTTTATGTACCCTGCATATCGGCGACATTCATTCCCGAGGTGGACAACCTGCAGGCGTACTTCCTAAGTCGCCAAACCCTATCGCCGGGGGAGTGGTCTCTGCATCCACAAGTTTTTTCAGACAATCTGCCAGAAGTGGGGAGTGCCAGACGTGGAGGTCATGGCATCAGGATTCAACAAGAAGCTAGACAGGTTCATGTCTCGAACGAGGGACCCTATGGCCTGCGGAACCGATGTGTTGGTTTGCCCTTGGCATCAATCATAACTTCTATATGCATTTCCCCCGCTGCAGTTACTACCCCGCCTGTGGCACAGGATCATAGCACAGGCCGGTTATCCTGGTAGCCCCAGCTTGGTACCGGGGGGGCATGGTACTCACTGGTCCTGAAATTGGCAGCGGGAGGCCCTTGGACTCTTCCTCTAGGGCCAGACCTACTCTCACAAGGCCCGATCCTCCACCCTGCATTACGGCGTCTAAATTTGACGGCCTGGCGGCTGAATCCCTGATTCTCAGGGGTAGAGGTCTGTCTAGGCAGGTAATCCCTACCCTCATTAAGGCTAGAAAGCCGGCCTCCAGGGTAATTTTGTTACAGGGTTTGGAGGGCCTACGTAGGCTGGTGTGAGGCTAAGAGATGGGTTTCCCGCAAGTATACCATTGATAGAGTATTAAGTTTTCTCCAGCTAGGAGTGGATAAAGGCCTGGCATTAAGCACAATCTAGGGACAGTTTTCAGCCTTATCAGTGTGGTTTCAGAGGCCGCTGGCCGCCCACTCGCTGGTTAAGATCTTCGTACAGGGAGTCTTACGTGTTAATCCTCTGGTCAAATCACCACTTTGTCCATGGGACTTAAATCTTGTTCTGTCAACTCTACAGAAACAACCCCTTGAGCCGTTGGCTGAGGTACCTTTGGTTTTACTGACTAGAAAGTCGGTATTTCTGATCACCATAGTTTCGGCCAGGAGAGTATCGGAATTGGCAGCCTTATCTTGTAAGGAACCATATCTCATTTTACATAAGGATAGGGCGGGGTTCCGTCCTCATCCTTCCTTTCTACCAAAGGTTATATCCAGTTTCCACCTGAACCAGGATGTGGTACTTCCATCCTTCTTCCAAAACCCTCCTCTAGAAAGGAGGGGTTGCTGCATACGTTGGATATTGTCAGGGCCATAAAGGCCTATCTTAAAGCTACAGAGAAGGTTCGGAAAACAGATGTGGTGTTCGTTTTACCGGAAGGGCCAAGATGGGTCAGGCAGCTGCTTGATCCACCATCGCAAGATGGATTAAACAATTAATCGTTCAGGCCTGCGGTTTGAAGAGGTTGCCTCCTCCTTTGTCGGTAAAGGCCCATTCTACCAGGGCCATGGGCGCCTCCTGGACAGCACATCATCAGATCTCTATGGCTCGAATATGCAAGGCAGCAACGTGGTCGTCAGTCCACATGTTTACAAAATTTTATCAATTGGACGTAAGAAGGAATGCGGATACAGCCTTTGGGCAGGCAGTACTACAGGCCGCGATTCAAGCTCCTCAGGATCTGAGGGGGCTCCCTTGATTTGATTTGAGATTTACATTTCTTGTTTAAGTTGGATTTACTAGTATTTGAGTATACCTCTAAATTAAATCCTTTTTTTATAAGATGTCTCCCTCCCCTCATTAAAGCATTGCTTTCGGACATCCCATATAGTAATGAATATGCTGCTCTGTGTCCTGTGATGTACGAGAAAGAAAAATAGATTTTTTAATACAGCTTACCTGTAAAATCTTTTTATTGGAGTACATCACGGGACACAGAGCTCCCACCCCTCTTTTGGGGAACATTTTTGGGAGGCATACTGCTTGCTACAAAACTGAGGTACTTCCTCTATGGGAGGGGGTTATATAGGGAGGGGACTTCCTGTTTGAGATTGCCAGTGTCCACACCTGAAGGTACTCCATATAACCCATATAGTAATGAATATGCAGCTCTGTGTCCCGTGATGTACTCCAAGAAAAAGATTTTACAGGTAAGCTGTATTAAAAAATCTATTTTTTGCTGTTTGTGCACCTGTTCAGAAGATTTTGCCTAACTTTCTGTCCCAATGACAAATGTTTTTCCCTGCCTGTAATTGTATGAGAACACCAGCAATTGTATTTAGGTAAGCTTTAGGTGCACACTGTGCAAAGAACACAGTACACAAAGTGAAAATACTGCAGCTAGCACAATCATCTGCCTGCCTGTCGGTATATTAGGAAGAGAATACAGGAACAGATCTAGCTAAACTGAATACAGTGTATAATTATATATACAACACCTGGGATGCATATATATCCTCTACACACTGTAACTAAAGCTAACTCACTCGTCTGCCTACTCTAACTCAAATTAAATGACTCTCTCTCTCTCTCTCTCTCTCTCTCTCTCTCTCTCTCTCTGTGTCTATCTTTACCACCGCCACAACACACTACACAAGGCCGCCACGTAGGAGGCCTTATATAGTGTGGGGCGTGTACTAAACCCCCTGAGACATAATTGGCCAAAGCCACCCTGACTTTGTTCAATTATGGCTCTCTGTACTGACAGCTGTGATTGGCCAAGCATGCGGGTCATAGTGCATGCTTGGCTAATTGGCCAGCAACGCACTGCGATGCCGTAGTGATTCGAACTGCCGATGTTCAACTCAAAGCTCATCCCTAATCAGGAGTAGCAGCCTCTCCTGTGGTGCCAGTGCCTGCATATGTCACTGAGAACACTTTGGCAGCAGCCCTGAGCAACTTAGAAGGGATAATTGCTACTTTAATCGCAAAGTCCTCACAAAAGGACAAAAAGTGTAGTGGATCTCCTTTTGTTGTCTTAGATCTCCTTACAGAAAAATCTGAGGATGATGTAACACCATCAGGGGATAAGAATGAGGAGATAGAGGAATCAGGGCTATCAGAAGAAACTTTTCTCTGCTTCCCAGGTTCTGAGATCGCAGGTGCAATGTTATACTGAAGCAGTGCGCTATACATTTAAGTTGCCCTCCGCGGAGTTAACTGAATCACCTTTCTCCTCCCTGGGTTCATTAAGATCACCGCAGGGTGCATGTTATTTTCTGGTTCATCCTTTACTGGAGAATATACGCAGACTGGCAACATCCAGAGAAGCGTTTTTCACCTCCTTGGAAATTTGAGGTTCTTTATCCTATGGAGGAGAAATTAACCAAGAATTGAAGTCTGCCCTCTGTAGATGCAGCTATCTTTTGTGTAAATAGAAACCTGACTTGTCTGGTGGACAATGCCCAGGTATTTAAAGATCCTTCGGAAAAGTAATTGGAATCTTTACTAAAGTCTTCCTTCCTTTTGGCTGGTGCTGTGGTCCAACCTGCTGTGGCGGCAGTTGGTATGTGTCAGGTCCTAAAGGAACTAGTAAAACAGGCTGAAAGATCTGCCTCCGGAACAGATCAAACTTTGGGAGAATCTGCCTAAGGCCTTATGTTTTACAGTAAATGTCATGAGAGATTCTGTTCAGCAAGCATCTCGCCTCACAATCCAGCTGGTGCATATGCACAGAATTATTTGGCTAAAGCATGGTTCTTCAAACTATGGCCCTCCAGTTGTTCAAGAACTACAATTCCCATCATGCCTAGTCATGTCTGTGAATGTCAGTGTTTTACAATGTCTCATGGGATGTGTAGTTCCGCCACAGCTGGAGGGCCATAGTTTGGGGAACCTTGGGCTAAAGCATTGGTCAGCAGAAGCTCCATGCAAAAAGCTTTTGGCCAGTTTCCCCTTCCATGGCGAACGCCTTTTTGGGGATGAGTTGGAAAAATATATCCCAAAGATATCGAGCGGTAAAACTACCCTATTACCAGAGAAGAAAAAAAACAAGCTTCCTTGTTTTAAACCTTCTCTCTCTCCGGCTCCTGGAAGGTCTGCCTCCAGCCAGTGCTGATGGCATTGCCAGCCACAAAGGCTAAAGAATGCCAGGCCCAGAAGAACAAAAATCCCTGGGGTTCAAAAGCTAACAAGCAAAACCCCAAAGCCTCTTTATGAAGAGGCGCCCAACTTGGCCGTGGCCAAGTGGGGGAATAGCTTCAGCAGTTTTCAGTGGCATGGCAGGCAGAGATCCAGGACAAGTGGGTAGTTTCTGCAGTATCCCTAGGTTACAAGCTGGAATTTCGAGAGATCCCAGCCTTACCGGTTCCGAAGTTCAAGGCCCTGCAAATATCCATTAAAAAAAAAAATTCTTCTTCAAAAGATTGGATCACTTAATGTCTCAAGGGGTAATCATGGAAGTACCCCAAAAGGTTTTTACTCAAACCTCTTTGTGGCTAAGACCGAAGAGAGCCTGCCCATCAACATACTGGAGATTCAAGCAGTATACTTGGCCCTCAGAACCTGGACACACAGGTTACAGGGCCACCCTGTTCCGATTCAATCCAACAATGCTACTGCAGTAGCTTATATCAATCACCAAGGAGGCACCCGGAGTCGGGAGGCACAGAAGGAGGTGAATCAGATTTTGACATGGGCAGGAAAGCAAGTTCCTTGCCTTTCTGCAATCTTCATTCCAGGGGTAGAAAACTGGCAAGCGGGCTATCTAAGTCCCAGCAGCTGTTACAAGGAGAGTGGTCTCTCCACCCCGATGTTTTTCTGGCAATATGCCAGAGATGGGGGACCCCGGATGTAGACCTGCTAGCTTCCAGGCTCAACAGGAAGTTGGACAACTTTGTGTCCAGGACGAGAGATCCGCTGGCCTACGTAACAGAAGCTCATCTTTCTCATAAAGAGCCTTATTTAATTTGTCACAGAGACAAAATTGTACTACGTCCCCATCCTACCTTTTTTTTACAGTATAAATTTTTTATTTTTTGAAAACAGACAACAACAAACACATAAACACGACAGTACAAAATTGCAAACAAAAGAAAAAAAACAAAAAAAAAAAAGGGGGAAAGGGGACAAAGATACAGGGCAAATATGAACAATCGTACATGGACAGCATAAGCATAGCACAATGCTGGTGGTACAATGGACCAGCAACACCAAAAACAGGATGTACCATATGAAAAGGATAATCACCAGACAAGGGGGCGCCGCAAGGCGTCAGTCCGCCGTCACCCCCGCGCACCCCCCCAATGGGGGGGGCCAGGGGGGGCAAGGAGGAGAGGACTCTGCACGCCGAGGGAGGGAGGGAGGGGAAGACCCGGCCACCACCCCGCCCCGGCGGACAGATACATAGCAAAGGGAATGATCAGGGACCTCCAGTCGAGTCAATCCAATTTGACCAGATCTTTTCAAATTTTGCTGGACAATTTCTGCTCTCGTACGTCAACTTATAAAGAGGAAGCATTTTGTTGATCGTGGCCAACCAGGAGGACACGGTGGGAAGATCAGAGCCCCGCCACCGGAGTAGGATCTCCCTTCTGGCATAAAATACCATCCTACCTTTTTACCAAAGGTGGTGTTGATGTTTCATTTGAATCAAGACATTGTTTTGCCTTCCTTTTTTCCAGAACCGCGGTCAGCAGGGGAAAAGTTATTGCACTCTCTAGATGTAGTAAGAGCAGTAAAATTTTATCTGCAGGCAACTGCTCAGATACGTAAAACAGATGTTTTGTTTATTGTGCCAGATGATCCCATGAAGGGCCAAGCGGCATCAAGATCTACCATTGCTAGGTGGATTCGACAAGTAATTGTTCAAGCTTATGGTTTACGGAACAAGGTTCCTCCTTTTCCTGTTAAGGCACACTCGACCAGGGCAATAAGTGCTTCATGGGCAGTGCATTATCAGGCTTCGATGGCTCAGATCTGTAAAGCTGTAACTTGGTCCATACATTTACCTAATTCTATCAAATAGATGTAAGAGGACATGAGGATTCTGCCTTTGGGCATAGTGTGCTGCAGGCAGCGGTATAGGGCTTCTTGTCCATTGACGGCCTAATTGATCTGCGTCTCCCACCCTTCATTGAGCATTGCTCTGGGATGTCCCACTATGTAATGAATAGAGGCCCTGTGTCCCGTGGTGTTCGATAAAGAAAAAGATTTTTTTTTACTTTCAAAGGTTTTTATTGTCATAAGAGAAAAGAAAATAAGAAACAATACAAAAAACAACCATTCCTGCAAACATCAGAAATAAAAGAAACAGAACATTAGAGATATGGACTCATGGTTGACTACTGGGTGAGACCCACGATATAAACAAAGGCAGATCTGATTCAGAAATGAAAGAGATGCGAAAAGAATACAAACCATAAAAATACAAAAGTCCCTAGGATCAACCCTTTAGATTTAAAGGAAAGGAGGCCTTCCGACCACCCCCCTGGTTAAGAATGCCTCATAAGAGATCCCAACTTTGTCGCTATAGGCCCAGGAGAGTAGGATCACCGAAGGACCCTCAACCACCAGCACCCCAAGGGGGGACTCACTGTGCAGGTGGGTGGGGACACTCCGGACAACCCCACACCGGAAAGGAACCACAAATACATAGAACATCTCCAAACATAATGGTGCAGGAATGAAAGCCACATTAAACATTAGTACTAAAGGAGAAAACAAATAAAAAGAGAGGGAGAAAAGAAAGGGAGAGCTCAAAAAAAGAATAGAAAAAAGGATTTTTAATAACAGCTTATCTGTAAATTCCTTTTCTTGGAGTACACCACGGGACACAGAGGCCCCCCCCCCCCTTCTCTGGGAACCTTAATGCTTTGCTACAAAAACTGAAGTACTTCCCTTTTGAGAGGGGTTATATGGAGGGGAACTTGTCTTCATTGGTTGTGCCAGTGTCCATTCACCTCTGGTGACCATACAACCCACTATGTAATGAATAGATTCTCTGCGTCCCGTGGTGTACTCCAAGAAAAGGATTTTACAGGTAAGCTGTTATTAAAAATCCTATTTTTCCTCCTAAAGTAGTCTCACCGTTCAAAATATTAATTTTGCCTTCCTTTTTTCCTGAACCACAGTCAGCGGGAGAAAAATTATTGCACTCACTAGATGTAGTAAGAGCAATGAAGGTTTATCTGCAAGCAACTGCTCAGATACGTAAAACAGATGTTTTGTTTATTCTGCTAGATGGTCCCAAAACGAGCCAGACAGCATTGAAATTGGCCATTTGTTAATGGATTCGACACGTGATTGTTCAAACTTATGGTTTAAGGAATAAAATTCCTCCTTTTCCTGTCAAGGCGCACTCGACCAGTGCCTCCTGGAAAGTGCATCATCAGGCTTTGATGGCTGAGATCTGTAAGGCTGCAACTTGGTCTTCAGTCTATACATTTACCAAATTCTACCAAAAGGATGTAAGAGGACATGAGGATGCCGCCTTCGAGCGTAGTGTGCTGCAGGCAGCGGTTATCCTATTTTTTGTCCTGCTTTTTCCCTTATTAAAGCAGCTTTTTCCCTCTGGAGCGGAGCTCTCCATGTCTGTCCTGCTAGACTCTATATGGCTCTTCTGCTTCTGGAATTTCAAAGACTTTTTTTTTTCTCAGTCCATAATTCTCAACTTAGCTGGAAATAACACTGGATATGTTATTTTTCTTGAAAAAAATATATTTTTAGAAAAAAAATATTACAATTTAGTACATTACAGTACATCTCGTTATGAATAAAATATGGTAGATGACCTCTTAGAATAAATACTATTATATTTTAATCAAAACTTTTTATTGATAAATTGCTCAAATGGTACATACATTTGTTGCAGTGAATCACATAGACCAGTACAGGTAAAGACTATAATATTACAGGGTCCATACAATATTATAAGTACATATAAGATTTCTTTTGATACCCCCCCCCCCAGCCCCAAAACTACAACCACCTTGACCCATTGTAACTGAGCAGCATTAGTAATTTATTCTACCAACGGATTTTTCCGGGTCTTGTGCATAACATTAAACATGACCAAACAGTAATCTTTCTTTATCCCCCCCCCCTTTCCAGCAACAACATGAGGCCCCTGTTTCAGAAGACAGATAAAAACTCTGCTCTTTTGATGACCAGAGAGACAGAAACAACAAGCGCCCAGAGGCGATTCAGTTCGCAGGTGCCGCGCTATATAAATTTCTCATTCATTCATTCATTCATTCATTCATTCAGTACCAATTGTGGTGGCGCAAGGCTGGGATCCCCCAACCACGGTTGCTATATGAGATCAAATTGATCAGTCGCCTCCCTGCGGCTATAGGCCAACCATTCTCTAAGAAGTAAGAAGTTAACATAGCTGATCCATTGTTTGCCCGTGGGGACTGCAGATGCCATCCAGTACCGTGCAATAAGCTTTCTAGCTAAATACATCAATCTAGTAATCTTATAATACATTCCTTTCGGATACATTTCAGCATCAATGGCCCTGAGCATGTACACCAGGGGGTCCAAGGGAACAGTTCGGCTGATACATTGAGATACAGTGGTTGACAGCGATATTGTGTCAACCTCGCTCCCTTTCTCGGCGAGATTGAGCACTTGCGAGCCCCATCGCGGGAGCCATCGCCGAGCTGGCTTGCCGCGATGGAGACAAAGCCGTCATAGAAGCGACGGGGATCCGACGCGGATTCCCGCCAATTCTACACGTGGGCGGAGTTTATGAATCCTGAGAAGGAAGTCCCCGCCGGATTTTAAATAAAAATCCGGCATGGGTTCCCCCCTCAGGAGCATAACGGGCCCTTAGGTCTGGTATGGGTTGTAAGGAGACCCCCCTACGCCGAAAAAACGGCGTGGGGGTCCCCCCACAATCCATACCAGACCCGTATCCAAAGCACGCCGGCCGGCCGGTCAGGAGGGGAGTGGGGGGCGAGCGAGCGCCCCCCCCCCCCCCCCTCCTGAGCCGTACCGGGCAGCATGCCCTCAACATGGGGGGGTCAGGTGCTCTGGGGCAGGGGGCGCACTGCGGCCCCCCACCCCAGAGCACCCTGTCCCCATGTTGATGAGGACAGGGCCCCTTCCCGACAACCCTGGCCGTTGGTTGTCGGGGTATGCGGGCGGGAGGCTTATCAGAATCTGGAAGCCCCCTTTAATAAGGGGGCCCCCAGATACCGGCCCCCCACCCTAAGTGAATGAGTATGGGGTACATTGTACCCCTACCCATTCACCTGCAAGAAAAGTGTAAACACAAATAAACCACACGTGGTACCTACCGGAGCATGATGGGACTGCAACGTCACAAGACAGGCCTATATAACTCGCTGCGAGCCGCGCGCCAGCCATAACAGCGGAAGGAAGCGTCGCGTCGCGTCAACATCTGGAGAAGAAGAAGAAGATGACGTCACAGAAGAGGGGACTCGCCACCGCCAGTAATTGAGCTAACACACGAAGATAGCGGCGGCGAGTCCTGAAGAAGAAGACCCCCGGAGAGCCGTAGAAGACCCCCGGAGAGCCGGAGAAGACCCCCGGAGAGCCGGAGAAGACCCCGGAGAGTGAGAGAAGACCCCCCCGCCGCCGAAGATGTCGAAGGAAGCCCGCCGGGTGGTGGGCGCTTTTATCAAAGCGCCCCCCCCGGCGGCGGAAGAGAACCAGACGGCGGTGAAGAACAGCGGCACCCACCCCCCCGCAGAAGCCCGCCGGAGGGGGGCGCTTTTATAAAAGCGATCATACACACCCCCCCCCCCGGCGGCCAACTAATAAAATATTTCAATACACTGTGTGGTTTATTTGTGTTTACACTTTTCTTGCAGGTGAATGGGTAGGGGTACAATGTACCCCATACTCATTCACTTAGGGTGGGGGGCCGGTATCTGGGGGCCCCCTTATTAAAGGGGGCTTCCAGATTCCGATAAGCCTCCCGCCCGCATACCCCGACAACCAACGGCCAGGGTTGTCGGGAAGGGGCCCTGTCATCAACATGGGGACAGGGTGCTCTGGGGTGGGGGGCCGCAGTGCGCCCCCTGCCCCAGAGCACCTGACCCCCCCATGTTGAGGGCATGCTGCCCGGTACGGCTCAGGAGGGGGGGGGCGCTCGCTCGCCCCCCACTCCCCTCCTGACCGGCCGGCCGGCGTGCTTTGGATACGGGTCTGGTATGGATTGTGGGGGGACCCCCATGCCGTTTTTTCGGCGTAGGGGGGTCTCCTACAACCCATACCAGACCTAAGGGCCCGTTATGCTCCTGAGGGGGGAACCCATGCCGGATTTTTATTTAAAATCCGGCGGGGACTTCCTTCTCAGGATTCATAACAAACTCCGCCCACGTGTAGAATTGGCGGGAATCCGCGTCGGATCCCCGTCGCTTCTATGACGCACTCGCTGGAATGTGCTTTTACTATTCCAGCGAGTGCGAGATGTCGGCAGCCTGTCGCCGAGAATCAGCGCGATGCTGTCGTGCTATAAACACATTCTCGGCGGCAGGCACTGTACTTCCTCCCAATACCGGTGGAGCTTTAGACATCTCCAGAGTAGATGTATAAAGTCCCCCTGATGCACTTTGGCAATGGGGGTGAATCACTTCCTCCCCATCTGTGAAGCTGCACTGGTGTCCTATAGGCTCTATGCAAAATAAATAATTGTCAATTTGTGAGATGCAGAGACAGATACCGCAGGAATGGATTCCAAAGCTATGTCCCACTGGTCCCCGTCTATCCCCTACATCTCCCACCCACTTACATCTAAGAGAGGCATGGTTCCTGGACCGAAGACAACAATTCTGCATATCATGCCGAAGCTGGAGATATTGATAAAAGCCCCTAGGGAACCAGCTGGTATTCCTGACATATTTTGTCATATGTTTTTAGCATCTCCCCCTCGTATAGCTGCGGTAAGAACCAAATCCCCCCTCTCTCTCCAGGGGGTAAAACCCTGTAAGTCCTGTAGCTCTTGGTATCTTGGATTATGCCATATCGGGGTAAAGGGCAAAGGTCCACCTATCCTCAGGACCCTCCGGATCTCCCCCCACACCTTTGTAAGGACACCTTTAGGAGCAGAATGTGATATGCTTGGCAGGTCCATCTCCATATGGGAGGCTGCCTTCAGCAAAGGGTCAGACATGGTCACCAGGTTAATGACAGGGTCCTCACCCACTTCCTGCCCCCATCCGTTAAAGCTGTGAAGCCAGAAAATACATTTTGGGGTGGGGTACCTCCAATCCCCCCTATCCTTACCATACTGTAGATTAGTTAAGCTAATCCTGCCTGTCTTTTTCTTCCATATCGGGTCCCGCATCAGTGAGTCAATTTGTTTAAACCATTTGTTCGAAGTCCACATAGGTGAATTGTGAAAAATGTAAAGAAGCTGTGGAGTCCATACCATCTTTATTAAATTCACCCGTCCCACCACTGACAGGGAAAGCTTACACCAACTGTTACATTTTACTTTTTGCCTATCCAGCAGCGGGCCCAGATTCATCCGAAGATACTCAACCGGATTTAGGGATACCACCACTCCTAAGTACATGAAGCTACCGGCTACGGTGATCTGGTCCGCTCCAGCCGGCAACGGCTCCGTCAGTGGGTCAATGGGCAGTAAAATTGATTTGGACCAATTAATGGTGAAGCCAGAGAAGCTTCCAACATTTGTTATAATTCCCATCATAATTCCCATCATTGCTCGCAGAGAAGCAGCAGTCACCTAGATAAATGAGCGCGTCATCTGCATATAGGGAAATTTGGTCTTCCCTCTGACCCCTGCAAAATCCAACCACCTTTGAGGCGATACGGATTAATATGGCCAGAGGCTCTATCGGCAAGGCGAACCGCAATGGGGATAGCGGACACCCCTGCCGAGTACCCCCATGCAACTCGAACGAGGAGATATTGTTGTTAATACGAAGTCTAGCTCTGTGCCTAGAGTAAAGTACAGGATTTTCAGGAGGTAGGGCCACTCCACACTGTCAAACGCCTTGGCGGCATCCAGTTAAAGAGAATGGCCCTCCCCCCCAGGATTATCCACAGGTACTCGTAAGTTCATATACAGCCACCTAAAATACTACTATTTTGTAGATAAAGACATATTATTAAAATGATAGATGCGGTTTTAGAATGTTAATTAATATGAAGAATTTAAATGAGAAGTTTCCCCTATATAGGCCAACTGATTACCCAAGACATTTCTGTCTTCCTTGGTGCCCCTTATCAGGAACTAACTGCACCAGGGTAGGAAACCTCTCATCCTTGGATTAGCCAGGGTAAAAGAGATCAGCCTTATCTATGTTAGAGGATATTTTCTCTAACATTTGTATGTATAATCAGAAACTAAAAAAAAAGGGGGGGGGAATTAGGTCTCCCTCAGAACATCACCAGAAATCCCTATAAAAAGAATAGGGGAAAAGTATGAGCGAAAAAGGAAAGCCGGGATAGGGGGGAGATAGGAAACATGCCTAACTTGGTTATGTAGGAACCGGGGGAATACCCTGGGTAAGAGACATACCTAAATATCTAGCCCAAAGTTCCCAAAGGTTTTCGAATTCCGGAACAGTATCAGAATACTAGCTAGCTTTTCTTGAGTCATTATCCAAGATATATATATTTTTTGGCTTCCAAGAAAGAAGGTTTAGGTTTCTGCCACGCTTTGCCAATTGTAAGCTTGGCTCCTGGAAAAATAAAAATGGATTTGTTCTTGTGTAGTTTTTGGTATTAAAGGTATGTGAGCAGATGAGAGAGAATACTGCCTTCTCTCATAAAGAAAAGAAAACCATGCTAAACAATGATGACAAATCCTTAATACCAGAAAATTAGAGAAGGATCAAGAAAGAAGCCAAAGGAGAAACCACAGTCCCTTGCCCCCCAACTAATTTCCTCCAACTTTGCCCTTGTATGATCAGAAAATTCCTTTTTTTAAGTGTGCATTTAAAAAAAAGTGTGCATTTAAAAAAAATATATAAGTGGCTCCCAAGTTCCTTGGACTCAAACTTCCACCTCTCTTATGCTTGAGATGTAATATTCGTGTTTTTATACAATTTTTTCCCTCCCTCCCACTCCTCACCCCCACTCCCCAAATGTCCTTTTAACATAAAACCCTTATCCGTTCCTTTCCATGGTATTCAGACAGTCAATCAGTTCATATCCTGTAATTGCCCCTTGTTCTTTTCCAGCCACTGTGCTACTTTTCCTGGTGTATCAAAAAACAGGGGCCCTTCTGTAGTCATTATCCGTAGGCGTTCTGGGTACAGTAATGCATACGTAATTTTATACTTTAGAAGGCTACGTTTCATTGGTGCGAACTCAGATCTACATTTACTTAAATCTGGAGAAAAATCTGGATATAGAGAAACTTTTGATCCGTTATAAAGGATTTCTCCCTTCTCTCTTGCTTTTTGCAAAGCTGGTAACTTGTCATTATAATTAAGGAATTTCAAGAGTAGGAGCCGTGGGTGCTCATTCTTCAGATGGGCTCTAAATGGAACTCTTATCGCAAAGAGTGGCGAAAAAGCATCTTCCCCAACATTAATATTCCCCTGCCCTTTAAGATGGAGATATTGTACAAATTAATGGAATTTGTGGTAAATAAGAAAAATACTCCAATAATAGTGGTGGGAGATTATTTGTTTTTTTTCAAAATTATTTATTAAGAGCGGGCAACAGGCCCATACGGGTTACAGCGGTAATAAATACAGGATAAGCAACTGCATGGGTACAGAGGAGTACAAAGGAACACGTTACAGACAGGGATGAGCATACGCCACATCCATTATATTCAGTTTAACAGCATACCTATTTTGTTCACATGTTTCCATGTGGGTAACCTGTTGTCTAACTACAAACCGCGCAGGCAGTTCACCATGGTCCCATGGGTCCATCCCCTGCCTCTTTTTTTTTAGGGAATAGTATAGCATAGGACAGGGGTCCTCAAACTATGGCCCTCCAGTTGTTCAGGAACTACATTTCCCATCATGCCTAGTCATGTCTGTGAATGTCAGAGTTTCACAATGCCTCATGGGATTTGTAGTTCCGCAACATCTGGAGGGCCGTAGTTTGAGGATGCCTGGCATAGGAGAAGAGGTTAGGGGGGTTAGTAAAGATAAAGGCGTAGAGGCGCCGGGGAGGTCCCGGCTTGAGTGGGGGCAGGGAGAGAGAACAGATGTAAGGGGGGGGGGGATCTGCGGACATGAACTTCCGTCATGTCTGATGTGGCAAGATGGCAGCGAGGATCGCTCAGCACGCCAAGTGCAGTCAAGTCGAAGAGGCCCACCAGAGGTCTCTACTGAGCTCCCCTGAGGGCTTGTCCCTCCTCAGAATACTTAAACATATTCCAGAGTTGCCAGGTTTTGGAGTATGTCTCGTTCCTGTTTTGACTTGTGAGAATCAGGTCTTCTAGTCTACTGATCTCATCCACTCTCCGCAACCACATAGTGACCGTCGGGGGGTGAGGAGATTTCCAGCACATTGGAATGCACGCTTTGGCAGCATTAAGAAGGTGGCGTATGATTGATTTCTTATATACATGTAAAGGTACATTGTTTGCGTGCAGTAGGAAGTATGCTGGGTCGTCGGGTATCACCTGGTCAGTGAATTTTTGCGAGATTCTTCGCACCTCTTCCCAGAATGGTCGTAGGGCTGGGCACGTCCAAAAGACATGTAACAGTGTGCCCCTGTTTGGCATCTCCAACAGAGATCTGATGTTGTCGGGAAAATCTTATTCAGGAGGGCCGGGGTCTTGTACCACCTCGTCATGAGCTTATAGTTAGTTTCTTGCACCTTAGTGCAGAGTGACGACTTATGTGCGAACGTAAGGATATGTTGTATCTGCCGGATGAAAATGTACAGTGTAGATCTCGCTCCCACCCAGCCAAACTTGGGATTCGGTAATCTTCTGCTGGCATGATCAGCATGGAATGAATAAGGGATAGAGCATGCGGCAGCGTGCCCGATTCTGAGCATAGCTCTTCAAAGGCCGAGAGGGGGTAGTCTGTCTGGGCGGGAGGAATCAATGTATTCAAAAAATGACTGAGTTGGTGCGCTCGCAAGAAGTCCAGCTGAAATCGACCCAACGGGTCCATAAGTTCCAGTGGTGATCTCCACCGGCCTGCCACACTAAAGTGTGAGGCCTGGAATAGGCCGGCTTCTCTCAGCGCAGAGAATCTCGCGTCCCTCATGCCTGGTTCGAAAGAGGGGTTCCCTAGGATTGGGCGTAGTGGCGAGGTCCCCGACGAGAGGCGCGTCTGTGTCAGTAGTCTAGCGCATACTTTAATGGTGGTACCTATCAGCGGGTGTGTTTTAGACGGTTTTTGTATTGCCGCGTGACACCAAGGCGCCCGGTCCAGGGGGGTCTCGCACTGTGATTGTTCCAGATTTGGCCAAAGTTTAGTGACTCTGTGTCTGCACCAGTCTATGAGGCGGTTCAGATGTGCTGCGTGGTAGTAAGTCCTAATGTTTGGCATCGCTATGCCTCTGTATGATTTAGGGAGGGAGAGGATCGTCTTATGGATTCTAGGGCTCTTTCCGGCCCACAGGAACGTCGTGAAAGCGGTCTGGGTTTGTTTGAAGAAGTCAACTGGTATGTGTATAGGGAGAGCCTGCAAGAGGTAAAGGAATTTTGGCAGTATGGTCATCTTCAGGATTCCACACCTGCCAAACCAGGAGTGGAATCCCGAGGTCCACTGGGTCAGCAACGTCTGGACGGATCCAAGTAGGGGTGGGAAATTTAGCTTAAATACTTGGGAGATCTTCAGAGGGATGCGTGTGCCTAGGTATGTTAGGGCCACATTTGTCCACTTCAGGGGAAAGCTGTTTCGAAGACAGGTTAGCTGTGACTCGGCCACTCCCACCCCCATCGCCTCTGATTTCATGAAATTAATCTTTAACCACTTCCATACCAGGCACTTACGCACCTTCCCGCCCAAGCCAATTTTCAGCTTTCAGCACTGTCGCAATTTGAATGACAATTGCGCGGTCATGCTACACTGCACCCAAACAAAATTGGCGTCCTTTTTTCCCCACAAATAGAGCTTTCTTTTGGTGGTATTTGATCACCTCTGCGATTTTTTTTTTTTTGCGCAACAACTAAAAATAGAGCGAAGATTTTGAAAAAAAAATAAAGTTTTTATTTTTTTCTGTTAATTTTTTTGTAAATGAGTATGTTTTCTCTCTCAATTACGGGCACTGATATGGTGGCACTGATGGGCACCGATGAGGTGGCACTGATGGGCACTGATGAGGTAGTTCTGATGGGCGCCAATTAGGTAGCACTGATGGGCACTGATAGGCGGCGCTGGTATGGGACACTGATGGGCACTCATGGGCGGCACTGATGGGCACTCATGGGCGGCACTGATGGGCACTCATGGGCGGCACTGATGGGCACTCATGGGCGGCACTGGTGGGCACTCATAGGCGGCACAGGTGGGCACTGATAGGTGGCACAGGTGGGCACTGATAGGTGGCACAGGTGGGCGCTGATAGGTGGCACAGGTGGGCACTGATAGGTGGGCACTGGGCATGGATTGGCACTGACAGACACTGGTGTGGCACTGATGATCACTGAGGGGTGGCACTGATGGATCAATGTTGCCAATCAGTGCCCATGTGTGGGCACTGATTGGCATCCTTTTTTTTACTGCCCCCCTTTTTTTTTTTTTTTTTTTTTTTTAGTACCCTGGTGGTCTAGTGTGGGCACTCCCTGGTGGTCCGTGTGGCAATCCGAGGGGGGGCTGCGCTGATAAACAATCAGCGCGAATCCCCCCTGTCAGGAGAGCCGCTGATCGGCTCTCCTCTACACGCGTCTGTCAGACGCGAGTGAGGAAGAGCCGTCGGCGGCTCTTCCTGTTTACATCGTGATCAGCCGTGATTGGACACGGCTGATCACGTGGTAACGAGGCTCCGCCGGAGACTCGTTACCGAGATCGGAGGTGCAGGGTGTCAGACTGACACCCCGCATCACAGATCGCCGCGCTGCGCGCCCTCACGGGCGCGCGCGGCATTGAAATCGTGCTAGCCGTTTGAGAAAGGCCAGTCACGATTTCATAACCACTTCCCGGCCGTAAATCTGTTATTGGCCGGGCGGGAAGTGGTTAAATTAGATAAACGCCCATATCTATCAAATTCTTCCATTAAGGTGGGTAACGATACTGAAGGCGATGTTAACGAGAAGAGCATATCGTCAGCGTAAGCCAATATTTTATGTTGCTTATTCTCCACCTCAACCCCCCTGATGTTAGGGTTTAGTCTCACGTGTCTTAAGAAGGGTTCCAGGGACAGAGCAAACAAGAGTGGTGAGAGTGGGCAGCCCTGTCTGGTCCCATTGTTAATTGGAAATGGCTCCGATAGTGTACCATTGGCCCTGACTGTGGCTGTCGGGTTCGTATATACTGCCGATAACCAGTTCATCATTTTTGATCCTATGACTATATGTCTCAGGGTGGCGAACATGAATGGCCAGCTAACCCTATCAAATGCCTTCTCGGCGTCTGTCCCAATGAAGATACATGGGGTCTTTGATGTCGTGGTTACTTGGATCAGGTTCAACACTTTAACAGTGTTGTCTCTGGCCTCTCTAGTCGGGACAAAGCCTACCTGGTCAAGATGTATTAGGTTTGGTAAATGTTGCTGGATTCTGGTTGCTATGATTTTAGTGAATAATTTAAGGTCAGTATTCAACAGTGAGATCGGGCGATAACTACCGCACTGTCCCGGGTCCTTCCTGTCTTTATGGATCACAGCTATCTGCGCTTGTAATGTGGAGATATGCCGTTTCGTCCCGGCACTCAGGTTATTAAGAAGGGCCACTAGGTGGGTACCTAGAGAGGGAAGGAGGGTCCTGTAGTAGGCTGTGGTTAGGCCGTCTGGACCCGGAGCCTTGCCGGGCTTGGACGCGCCAAGCACCGCCGTGAGTTCCAAAAGAGAGATCGGCACTTCTAAAAGCTCCCTCGCCTCCGTGGGCAATGTCGGCATAAGTGAGGAACTTATGTAAGTCTCTGTCAGGTCGGTATCTGGAGGCGGGGTAGCGGCGGGTAGGTTATATAGGTTGTGGTAGAAGTCTCTGAATTCCTGAGAGATGTTTTGGGGCGTAGAGACCTTCCGACCTCCGCGTGACATGATGTGTGGTATGTAGGAAGATTTGTTTTGCGAGCGAATAGCTTGGGCTAGCATCCGTCCGCATTTGTCGCCTGACTCATAGACTTTACGTCTACATATTTGCAGTGCCGCTTTGGCTTTAAATTGCAGTAGGTCAGTGACTTGTCTGCGGGTATTATCCAATTCGATGCCCAGTTGTACCGTCTGGGCCTGTTTATGTTGTGTTTCTAGCGTCTGAAGTTTACAAAGGAGAGCAGTCAGTTGTTTTGACCTCTCTCTCTTTATCCTAGCCCCATGTTTAATGAGTATGCCCCTCACAACCGTCTTATGGGCCTCCCACACTACCTCCGGAGAGCAGTCCTGAGTAGTATTCTCCTCAAAGTAGTGCCCTATTTCCTTCACTACTTCTGTCATAGTGTCATTGTCTTGTAAGAGATGGGAGATTTTAATGTAGTTTTGAATAGAACTATGGACAGATTTCCACCAGGGACATGGACAGCTGGGAGGGGAGAGAGACTTTTTAACCAATTTTTGGAAGAGGTTGGATGGTGCGATATTTGGAGAATGAGACCTCCAGAGGAGCAGTAGTATTCCTGTTTCTCGAGTTCATATACCACACTATCTAGAATAGACATCGCCTTGGGAAACTGGGTAAGCCAATCAGTAAAATCGCTTATTATCCTTGAGGGGTATCGGACCACTCTTCACTGGTGCAGACACTGAAAACAGGAATAAAGTGTCCCTTAAATAATTTGAAAATAAGCCCCTTCTGGTTAGAGCTTATGGGAAAACAGGAGAAGATAATTACAAAATTAAGAGAATTTTTGGATTTCAATTTAGGGACAGCACCGGAGGGTGTGGTTTGGGATGCTTTGAAGGCTTTCCTTAGGGGAATACTGATCCAACAGGTGGCCAAGATTAAAAGGAACTCCAGGGAATGGGAAGAGAAAGTTAGGAAAGAGGTGTTGGAGGCTGAAAAACAATGTGGAGGACCCAACATTGATTAAACAAAGGAAATGGCTCGAGAAGCAGCAGGTATATAAAATAGTGGCTAATAGGAAAGTGGAAAACAAGCGCCTCTTCAAAAAGCAAAGTGCGTTGGCGGAGGGGGGATAGTGTAGGCCATACATTGGCCCTTCTAGCTAAAACTAATTTGGCCCCCTTTAGTATCCCTGCAGTTAGGACATTGAGGGGTGCGATATCCTCTTAAACATCCATAATATTGGACACATTTGTATTATATTCTCAAGATCTATATAAATCCAAAAGAAGGGATGATATGTTACAAATGGACGAGTTTCTAGGAGGAATGGAAACACCAGTTTTGACAGAGGAGGATAGAAGTGTTATAGAAGCCCCAATTACTTTGGAGGAACTGCAACAGGCAGTAAAGGGGATGTCTAATCAGAAGTCCACAGGACCAGATGGTCTACCAGCAGAGATCTATAAACAAATATGGCGATGTGTTGCTCCCGCATCTGTTAAAGGTGCTGAACTGGTCGATAGAAGGGAAAAAGCTGCCTCCCTCAATGTCAGAAGCCACCATAATAGTGCTCCAGAAGGAAGGAAAGGACCAATTAGATGCATCATCGTATAGACCGATATTACTATTATGCTCAGATGTTAAAATACTGGCTAGGGTGTTGGCGGCCAGGATAAATAAATACATTCAGAAACGTATACATCCGGATCAGTCCGGATTTATCCCGAATAGATCCACTAGCACCAACATCAGAAGGCTGTTTCTGAATTTTCAGGCGCCAACGGAGAACATAGGGGATAGATCCATCCTATCCCTGGACGCCATTAAGGCTTTCGATAGCCTAGAGTGGGATTATCTGTGGCAGGTTTTGGAGAAATTTGGGTTTGGCCCCGTTTTCATAAGTTGGGTAAAAACACTTTATAATTCCCCAAGCACAAAAATAAAAATCAATAATGAATATTCAGAGTCGTTTAGGCTAGAAAGGGGGACAAGGCAGGGATGCCCTCTGTCCCCCTCCTCTTTGCTCTGGCAATAGAACCATTGGCAATTACAATTAGGACTACACAGGGAATACAAGGGTTTCAGAGAAGGGCAGAAGAGGAAAAAACAGCACTTTATGTGAATGATATCCTGCTCTTCTTGGGGGACTCTACAACATCTTTAAAAACGGCAGTACAAATAGTAGAGACATTTTGGACGACTTTCGGGCCTGGTGATAAACTGGGAAAAGCCGATACTCTTGCCGGTGGACCCAGCAGATAACGCTGTTAGGGCAATACATAAGTAACAACTTAAAGCCACTTTTAGCTAAGTTTAAACGCAAAGCTGACATTTGGGGACGACTTCCTCTATCGGTGGCCGGACGAAGCAATCTCATTAAAATGATTTGGATGCCACAACTGCTCTATGTGCTCCATAATTCTCCAGTATGGATAAATAAAGCGTGGTTTAAAAAGATAGACCCTTTTCAGGGAATTTGGAAAAAGGGAACGGCGAGAATCAGTCTCCAAATATTAAAATTACCAACAAATAAGGGAGGCCTGCCTGTCCCACACCCTTATAGCTATTTTGTAGCAGCACAATTACAGCATCTGGGGGGGGGGGGGTGTATTACAGAAGGAGGGGGGAGTGCTAGTGTGAGAATTATACGACCGGATTAATGATGGGGGGAAGGAGATTGGAAAAAAAAGGTGGGAGGAGGATGTAGAGGCCCTATAACAAATGAACAATGGGCACGGATACTGAAGCTAGGGATATCGGTGTCTCTTGCCCCGTCACAAAGAGTATCTCATTTATTTTTAGTTCACAGAGCTTATTATACTCCAAAAAGGCTACATAGTTTTGGAAGGAAATAGGATGACAAATGCCCTAGGTGTCAAAGCACAGGAGACCTTATACACATTATGTGGAAATGCCCAAAATTGCACAGATACTGGGTTAGGGTATTAGATATTAGAAATACAACATTTGGGACAACCCTGGACATGGAGCCCAGGGTATGCCTATTAGGCTGCATAGAAGAGAGTCATGAGCAAAGGGGCGTTACAGTAGCGGTTATAAGGTGTCTGTTCCAGGCTAGGAAACTGATAGCACAAAATCACTGGCAATCACAGGAAGCGCCGACAGCAGTAGAATGGGTCAATGTGATAAACAGTACAATATGGAAGGAAAAAGTAGTCCTAATTAGACGTGGAAATGTTAATAAATTTAAAACACTGTGGGAGCCCTGGTTGAGCAAAATAGGGTGTCCACCCTAGAGAGGGGAGAAGAATCTGGATCAGAGGAGGGAGATCAGCTAGACGAGAGATAGAGAGAAAGGGAGTTACGTCTTATAGATAAAGTGTGATAAATGTATCTGGAAGAAAAAGTTCACAATGTGAGACACAAATAAGATGATAGGGGGGTAAAGGGGAGGGGAGGGTGTCTCAAGGGTATATTATGTAATTTAAATACTATGTAATATGCTTTTCTGGATAAAGATGTATGTATTCTAAACAGATTTTTTTTATATGGAAGAAAACAATAAAGATTATTTAACTACTTCAGACCCGCGCTATAAACGAATAACGGCTACAGCGCGGGTCTGAATATCCAACATGCCATCCAGGCGTTTGGGCGCTGTAGAGCGCGCTGCGGGGAAGCCCTGTGTTGGCCGTGTCCCTTGGACACGGCCAATCACAGATCGCGGCGAACGGCCAGTCAGATTGGCCGTTTGCGATGCCATCTGTGCGGCGAATGAGAGATGATCTCATAGATCATCTCTCATTCCCGTTTTACACAGAGACAGCGTCCTGTCTCTGGAGAGGAGGAGACCGATCTGTGTTCCTTGTACATAGGGACACAGATCGGTCACCCCCCCTCCCCCCACAGTTAGATCACACCTAGGATACACATTTTTTTTTTTTTGGAATTTCTCTTTTATTATTTTCCAAACAAGCATAGTGATATACATATATAGGGTCATCCCTCTGGCCATAAAGTCATTTCAACATACAAATATATAAAAAGAAAAAGAAGGAAAAGAAATACCCACATAATACAAAATCAAATCATTTAAACAAAGATAAAAGGGAAATATTTCCCAAAACATATCGTATCACTTCTCTCTCAAACTACGATTCATCCTCCATAGTTCTAATTACCTTTCAAATCTGTGGGTGCCTTCCCCTTGCTATGTCAGGCCAGTGAACCTCTCCTCCACCTGGGGATCCACGTGTCCCCTGCAGGGAGGGGCAGTTGGGCCACCCCCTATGACATCACTCTCTGCATTGTCATTCCAGATCATCCCCCCTCAAAACAAACTAAGCCAAAAATATAATCCCCCCCCCCCCCCAAAAAAAAAAAAAAAAAAAGGGGGATGGGGAGCCCCCTCCTCTGTCCATCCCCCCTCCTCCTCCTCGTCCACAGCGCCGGGCCCCTCCCATATCACACAACTACGCATCCATCAAGATCCTTCCTTCTTCTGAGTATCTGAACGTGTTCCATTCAGTCCACGTATCAAGGTACACCTTACGTTTCTGTCTGGAGGACCACACAAGGTCCTCCATTCTATTCGTATCCTCTACTCTATTGAGCCACATCTTTACTGTTGGAGGTTGTGTCTGTTTCCACATCCCTGGGATACAGGCACGGGCGGCATTTAGAAGATGGCAAACCATAGATTTCCTATAACATTTTACAGAGAGCTCAGAGTCCTGTAATAAGTAGTAAGACCATTGGTCTGGTAATTTTTCTTTGCTAAATTTCTGCACTATTCCCTGAACCCAACCCCACCCTTTTAATCACTACTCAGGGATGGAGATGCGCTTTCAGGAGTGAAATATATTGCCTCCACAAATCTACCACCAACAGTCAATCTATGTATTGTCATCCTTTGACTAGCAGACCCAAGGTTGATGTGGTCCGCACTTAGTCTGGTGGTATTTTTGGTTTGGTAGACATGTTTTGGTTCCACTCTTGTTTTTTTGTTTTTTTTGTTTTTTTTGTTTTGGTTTTTCCAGTGCTCTTCCTTGCCAGACAAACTGTAGGTAGGGGCGGGTTTAGGTTACCACCTGCCCCCTGCCTATTGATTAGCACACCTGTGCTCCTTACTAGGAGGCTTTAAAATCACAGCTAGGACTGCAATACACGGAGTGCCTTGACGATGGCATTGCAGCTTAAACAGGTATTTGCAAATGCATGTAACTAAACCTCTGTTTTTAATTGCATATAATTAGACAGATCAATTTGGTTTAGTGCTTTTTTGTTTAGCAACCTAGAGCCTGGCCACTATGGAATCTTTCTTTTTTCATATTCCATATTTATATAATTAATCGCATATTGCGATAAAGCGCATCTCATTCAAAGTCCCAATTTTACATTTTTAGATATTCCCTGAACCTTTGCCCAGAAGCTTAAAATCTTTGGGCAGAACCATAGAATGTGTAATAACGTTCCTTCTTTCTTTCCGCACCTCCAGCATCTATCCGAGATGTCTGGGTAGCACTTTTTTAATACTACCGGAGTACGATACCACTGAGTTAGTATCTTGTAATTCATCTCCTGTGTCTTCACACAGACTGATGATTCAAATATATTCCGGAGTATTTTGTTCTTTTGTTCTTCTGTAAAGGGTCTTCCCAGCTCCGCCTCCCACCTATTAAAAAAAGGGGTTTGAGAGTCCTCCTTCGGTACATTTAATAATTCGTTAATTCTTGAGAGTGCGTGGCGAAGCACTCCACTCCCACTACAATATCCCTCAAATCTTGTTAATTTACGCCCATATCTTATAGGGGATTTCAAAGTGTCCAAGAAGTGCCGTAGTTGTAATGCCCTCCAAATGTCCAGTCGGTAGGGGACCCCACCCGTTACCATCTCCTGCATAGTGTGCCATGAGCCCTCTTTAACAAAGTTAGATGCCTGTACCAGACCCTGATCTATTAACCCACTGAAAGGCCCCTTCATCAATCCTGGTATAAATTGGGGGTTCCCCAGAATTGGGTAAAGTGGTGAATCCAGAGTGGACAATGTCCCTTTCACAAATAGCCCGTAAGCAACTTTCAATGTTGGGCCTATCAGTGGGTGGTTCTTAATAGTTATCGGCAGTTCTCTGTAACACCATGCTGCCCGGTGGAGTATACTGCTGCACTGAGCTTGCTCCAGACTTGGCCATATTTTCTCGCCCCCATGTCTCCTCCAATCTATCAGGCGGATCAGAATGGCCGCCCGATAGTACCGATGAATATCTGGAGCCGACACGCCTCCGTCTCGTTTTGGTAGAGATAATATGCGCCTCTTAATTCTTGGGGATTTATTAGCCCAAATAAACTTATTAAAAAGAGTCTGCGTCTGGTTAAAAAAGGATTTTGGTATGGCGATGGGGAGTGTCTGGAAAAGATACAAAAATTTCGGTAATATGCTCATTTTGACGACATTGACTCTCCCGAACCAAGAATGGAACCCCCTCCTCCAGCTATCCAGGAGGACCCGTGTTTTCGCCAATAGTGGCACAAAATTAAGTTTGAAAACCTGTGACAGGTCTGCCGGAATGGAGGTGCCCAGGTATGTAAGTGACAGGTCAGACCATTTAAATCTGTGTTTGGTTTTCAAGGACCGCAGGTCCTCTTCCGGGATCGCTACTCCCATTGCTTCTGACTTGTCATAATTTATCTTAAAGTTTGATAGGTCTCCATATAATTGTAATTCCTGTAGCAACTTAGGAAGGGATTCCATCGGGCTCGTCAAAGAGTACATCATGTCGTCTGCGAAAGCAGAGATCTTATATTCTGCATCTCCAACAGACACTCCTTTAATATCTGGATTCAGTCGAATCCTGTTTAATAGAGGTTCTACAGATAGCGCAAACAAAAAAGGGGATAACGGGCACCCCTGTCTTGTCCCGTTAGACAATTTAAAGGGAAGAGACAATATTCCATTCACTCTAACCTGTGCCGTTGGATGAGTATAGTTACTTGTGATCCATTGTAGCATCTTGTTGCCGAACCCCATGTGTCTCAGAACCATAAACATAAATTGCCAGTTTATCCGATCAAAAGCTTTCTCGGCATCAGTACCGAGGAAGACACATGGGGTTCGGGAAGAGTCAGCCAAGTGGATCAAGTTCAGGGTCTTAATCGTATTGTCCCTAGCTTCACGCATCTGGACAAACCCCACCTGATCTTTGTGAATAAGCCTGGGTATATATTGTTGTATACGTGCCGCTAAAATTTTTGCGAAAAGCTTCAGATCTTCATTGAGTAAAGAAATGGATCTATAGCTCCCACATTGAGAAGGGTCTTTACCTTCCTTAGGTATGACCGCGATTACCGCTTTCAGAGTTTCAATGTGAAAGGAACATGTATCACCCAGACCGTTAAACATTCTGACCATAAAGGGGCCTAGAACAGGGAGAAAGAGTCTATAGTAAGCAATGGTGAATCCATCTGTTCCCGGTGATTTCCCTCCTTTCCCCCTTTTCACTGCCTCCTGCAGTTCCTCTAAAGTTATAGGTTTTTCCATTTCTTGACTCATTTCTACTGTTAGGGTCGGAATACCTGAGGTTTCTATATAATTACCCATTGTCTCATGTTGTTGTTGGGGGTTTGTTTGTAGATTATATAAAGTACTATAAAAGTCACTAAATCTCTGTGCAATTTCTCTGGGTAGCATGTGTTCTTCGCCTCCTGACCCCTTAATCATAGGAATATAAGTCTTAGTATATTGTTCCCTCAGTGAGTTCGCTAGTTGCTTCCCACATTTGTTACCATATTCATAGTTCTGTCTTTTGCCGTTTTGTATCGCCCTTCTTGCACTGTGTAAAAGCAGTTCGGTAATTTGTCTACGTGCCGTCATAACCTCTCTCTCTACTTCTGGGTTAGGTCTCTGTTTATGTTTCATTTCTAGGTTTGTAATCTTCATCATAAGGGTTTTTATATTCCGCTCCCTGTCTCTTTTAACCCTTGCGCCATGTTTCATCAAGACTCCCCTTATGACTGCCTTATGGGCCTCCCATACTACCCCCAGATTACATTCTGGGGTGTCATTGGTTTCAAAGTACCATTTTAACTCCCTCTGGACATCTTCCAGCACCACCTCATCCTGTAGCAATCTCTCATTTAGTCTCCAGCCCCCCTGGCCCAAAGGCCTGGAGTCTCCTATTTTATATTCTAGAAGGATTGGGGCATGGTCAGACCAAGAAATTTCACCTATTCCAACTTCTATAACTGCGTGTAGCTGGCTATGCGGCACAAAATAATAATCAATACGTGAATATACCTTGTGCGGGATAGAGTAGAAGGAGTAATCTCGCTCTCCCGGGTGCATCATTCTCCATATATCTATCAGTGTCTCTTGTTGTAGCAGCTGTCGGATTCGTTTCCGGGTGCCCCTCGCAACTGAAGAAGCACCTGTTGACGTGTCCAAATTAGGGTCCAGAGGGACATTTAAGTCCCCTCCCATAATCAGCTGACCTTCTTGGAATCCTCTTAACCTGTCCAGGAAGTTCCTCAGAAACTGGTCCTGTTGTAGATTGGGGGCGTAGAAGGTAGCAAACGTAAATATCGCTCCTCTCATCGTCCCCTTTACCGCTAAATACTGCCCCTCGGTATCAACCAGGGAGTCTTTTAAGGACCATGGCGTATTAGAAGATATAAGTATTGATACTCCCCCCTTTTTTACCGTAGGATTCATTGCATGATATACTGTCGGGAAGTATCGGTTCCTAAGAAAGGGGAGCCCCCCTTTTCTAAAATGTGTTTCCTGTATCATAGCTATGTTTCTGCCTCTTTTTTTTAAGTCCTGCAGTAAGATACGTCTCTTTTCCGGTATATTTAGTCCCTTAGCATTGATTGAAATTACTGAAAGGGCGTCCATTTCTGGGCGCTCCTCCGCTTCCTATGTGGGACCCAAGCACCCGGGCCCTGCAGGCGAGGAGAAGAGAAGGAGAAGCAAAAAAGGAGAGAGGGAAAAAAAAAAAAAAAAACCCCACCCAACAAACCCCCCCAGCCCTCTATACCCCTACTCTAAACTGGTACCCTAAGACAGAGAAGAGAGGAACTGAGTTGTCCTCCTCCTCCTCAAGGGTATCCCAAAGCGAAGCTTTGGTCACTCAGAAACCCAACCCCCTGGGATACACATTTAACCCCTTCCTCACCCACAAGACAAGCTCAACCACTATGTGTGGGTACCACAGTCCAGGAGTCACCCAGATCTTCACTTTTGCATTGAAGTTTTAGACTTGATGGTGTTCTCTTTTAAAGTATTCCTATATGGCCAATAAAAAAAAATGTGGTATGGGAAAGGCGGGCTCATTCTCTGGACTGCCACATTTGCCTGACTTGATTTGGTGGGTAAAGAGTCCACAGCTGAAAGCGGGAGGAAGTTCATCTTCCAATCTGTGTATTTTTTTTTTTTTTTAAATCAGAAAAATAATTTATTGTGCCAAGACAATGAAACATGACATACAGACACAATATGAAGGTTCAAAAAAGGACAAAATGAAACATGCACAGTCCATATGGTATATCATAGGCAGCAATATGACAATCAAGGCACTTACATACATTAACCAGGATTAGACTATGCCGGGTAATCTGTGTATCTTAAATCAGAGCAATTTGGTTGCCCCTACGTTGCTGGATCGCTCACCTTTTGATGTCATAGGATCAGGATTCAGACGAACAATGCCACATCAGAGGCTTACGTTAACAATCAGGAAGGAAGCATAAGTGGTTTAAGGGAAGCAAATTTAATTCTCAGTGGAATGGAAAGTCATATTCCAGCTCTCCAGGATCTAGCTATTCTGTCCTAAGGACTGGTTTTCCACTCTGCTTCAGGGTTGTGCACTGTAACGACTTTGCTATTGAAATCCTTAGGCTCCATTCACACCTGAGTGTTTAGGACGCGTTTTTAATGCCATTACTTCTTAATGGCACACCAATGGCGGGGGCAGATTTTGCCATACGATAAATCGCAACACACAAAGCCTGTTGCTCAGAAAGAAACAGGAGCTTCTTTTGGGTGACAGTCTCTCTCATTGCGGTTTGCTTTGTTTGGAGCATGATTTATTGTGTGACAACCACGGAAAAATCGCACCGTGGTTGGGGTACCATTAGGAAGTAATGGCATTGCAAACAAGTTTCGCCGCGATTCTGGAATCGTAGGCGAAATCACCCAATTCTGTCCACGATTTTACGCCCAGGTGAGAATGGAGCCTTAGGAATAGAGCTTTACAAGAATTGGTTATCTCTACATTCCTAAGGAGCGGCAAGGGTTTGTAAACAAGGTGAGTATAAAGGGAACAGTGGGACACTTGACACTGTGCAAAGACACTATCTTTTCCCTGCATGGGCAAGGTGGACGACATGTTTTTTTAATGAACCATGCATTCTAAAATTGCCATCTTGCACTTTTGCATCGTCCTATTTTTATAAACATTTCATTGTGAATATTTTTATTTTATTAGACTTTAGTAATCTTTTTTTTTTTTTCTTTATATTTTTATTTGACTTTTGTTTTGGCATAATTTGTTTTAGACATCAATGTGATGATGAGCGTGATCGAAACCCTTCAGAAGAGGAAGATGAGGAGAAGCCAGGAAAGAGGGTAATGGGACCAAGGAAGAAGTTTTACTGGGATGAAACTCTTAGGTAATGTTCATGTCTTTTAGTGGTAATCTTAATGCAAACTGCATGCATTTTAAGCTATATAGCAGAATTGATAGAGAAAGCACCCATTCTGAGTTCAGGTCATTCAGAGGTCAGGAAGATTAAAGGGGTTGTAAGGGAAAAAATGTTTCCCCTAAATAGCTTCCTTTACCTTAGTGCAGTCCTCCTTCACTTACATCATCCTTCAGTTTTGCTTTTGAATGTCCTTATTTCTTCTGAGAAATCCTCACTTCCTGTTCTTCTGTCTGTAACTTAACACCGTAATGTGAGGCTTTCTTCCTGGTGTGGAGAAAGCCTCTTGAGGGGGCGAGCAGGAGTAGGATGCCCACTAACATACAGCTCCTTTCTCTATCTGCAAAGTAGAGAGTGTCCTGACTTGCCTGCTCACCCCCTCAAGAGGCTTTCTCCACACCAGGGAGAAAGCCTTGCATTAACAGTATTGAGATAGACAGAAGAACAAAAAGTGAGCATTTCTCAGAAGAAATAAGGACATTTAAAAGCAAAATCGAAGGATGCGGTAAATGAAGGACTGCACTAAGGTAAAGGAAGGCCTCTTCAGGCCTTTTTTAGTCAAATTTTTCACCCACTGTCAGTCCTTTCAGGATCCATGCCTCATTCATCTTAATAAAAGGTGAGGTAATCTAGACTTTTTTGACCTAGGCGACTTCTCTTCTCAGTGACAATACCTCCTGCTGCACTGAAGGTCCTTTCTGACAGGACACTTGAAGCGGGGCAGGCCAGAAGTCCTATCTCAAATTGGGATACCTCAGGCCACAGGCCAAGCCTGCACACCCAGTAGTCAAGGGGTTCATCGCTCCTCAGAGTGTCAATATCTGCAGTTAAGGCGGGGTAGTCTTCTACCTGTCAGTCGAGTCGTTCTCTGAGGGTGGACCCTGAAGGGCTGTGGCGATGCGTAGGATTTAAAAAGCTCTGCATGTCCTCCATCAACAACACGTCTGTAAAGCATCCTGTCCTTGCCGGCGTGGTCGTGGTAGGAGGAGGATTACTTTCACCTCTTCCCCTGTTAGATTCCCGTTTGCTGTGACATCACCCTTATACGCTGTGTAAAGCATACGTTTTAATTTATTTTTGAACTGCTGCATCCTTTCCGACTTCCGGTAATTCGGCAACATTTCAGGCACTTTCTGCTTATACCGGGGTCTAGTAGAGTGGCCACCCAGTACAGGTCGTTTTTTCCTTCAGCCTTTTTATACGAGGGTCCCTCAACAGGCACGACAGCATGAAAGACCCCATGTGCACAAGGTTGGATGCCAAGCTACTCATGTCCCGTTACTCGTCCTCACTGATCTCACCGAAGGTCTGTTCTTCCCCCCAGCCACGTACAACACCACGGGTACCAGATAGGTGACAACGAGCACACTGGGATGCCTGCTGTAGTTGGTCTCCCTCCTCCTCAAAGCCACATTCCTTCTCTGACTCCTCTTCCTCAGACTCCTCTTCCAGTGTTGCCGCAGGTCCAGCAAGCGATGTTGATGAGGCTTTTTCTGGTGGTGATGGTGACCACAACTCTTCCTCTTCACGCTCATCTATGGCCTGATCAAGCACTCTTCGCAGGGCACGCTCCAGGAAGAAAACAAATGGGATAATGTCGCTGATGGTGCCTTCAGTGCGACTGACTAGGTTTGTCACCTCCTCAAAAGGACGCATGAGCCTACAGGCATTGCGCATGAGCATCCAGGAAAGTGACAAAAAAATTGCCAGCTGCGCAGAGGCTGTCCTAGCACCCCGGTCATACAAATACTCGTTGGCAGCTTATTCTTGTTGGAGCAGGCGGTCAAATATTAGGAGTGTTGAATTCCAATGTGTCGGGCTGTCGCAAATCAAGCGCCTCACTGGCATGTTTCGCCGCTGGAGATCTGAAAAGTGCGCCATGGCCGTGTAGGAACGCCTGAAATGGCCACACGCCTTCCTGGCCTGCTTGAGGACGTCCTGTAAGTCTGCATACTTATGCACACAACGTTGTACAATCAGATTCAACACATGTGCCATGCACAGCACATGTGTCAACTTGCCCAAATTCAGTGCCGCCAACAAATTGCTTCTGTTGTCAAACACCACTTTGCCGATCTCCAGTTGGTGCGGAGTCAGCCACTGATCCACCTGTGCATTCATGGCGGACAGGAGTGCTGGTCCAGTGTGACTCTCTGCTTTCAGGCAAGTCAACCCCAAGACGGTGTGACGCTGTCGTATCCGGGATGTGGAATAGCCCCTAGGGAGCTGGAGGGGTGCAGGTGATGTGGAGCAAAATGCAGCAGCAGAAGAGGACTCAGCCGAGGAGGTTATCGCAGAGGATGGAGTAGGAGGAGTAGAGGAGGTGGCAGCAGGCCTGCCTGCAAGTCGTGGCAGCCATCAGCAGGTTTAGCCAATGCGCAGTGTAGGTGATATACCTGCCCTGACCGTGCTTTGCAGACCAGGTATCAGTGGTCAGATAGATGCTTGCCCCAACACTGTGTGCCAGAGATGCCATGACTTCCTTTTGCACAATAGAGTACAGGTTGGGGATTGCCTTTTGTGAAAAGAAATTTCGGCCGGGTACCTTCCACTGCGGTGTCCCAATAGCTACAAATTTTTTGAAGGCCTCAGACTCCACCAGCTTGTATGGTAAAAGCTGGCGGGCTAAGAGTTCCTGACAAGCCAGCTGTCAGACGCCAGTCAAGGGGGTGACTCTGTGACATTGGCTTCTTATGCTCAAACATGTCCTTGACAGACACCTGACTGTGGGCAGATGAGCAGGAACTGCTCAAGGTGAGAGACGGAGTGGCGGATGGTTGAGAGGGGGCAAGGAGGATAGCAGTGGTTGACGTGGCTGAAGATGCTGGACCAGGAGGGGGATGGTGGCTTTAAGCTTGTGTGCTGCTTGTACTCGTCGTCATGTGTTAATCCCATAGGCGTTTGTGCTGTGAGATCATGTGCCTTTGCAAAGCAGTTGTACCTAGTTGGGTGTTGGATTTACCACGACTCTGTGTTGGCACAGGTTGCAAATGGCATCACTGTTATCAGAGGCAGACACAAAAAAAATGCCACACTGTTGACCTTTGCAATGACGGCATTCTGGTGGTGGCAACAGCATGTGTTAATTGGCATGCTGTCTGGCTGACCCCGGGTGCGGATTCATGCTGTCAGACTGTGCCACTAGCTCCTTGCGACGACCTCCCCCTGCTTCCAACTTGTCTCCTTCTCCTCTCTTGCTCCCCATCTGAACTTTCCACCTCTTCTTCTTCCCTTGGAGCAGGCACCCACATGACATCCACGGACACATCGTCATCATCAACTGCTTCACTTGTATCTGACAACTCAGCAAAGGAAGCAGCAGCGGGTACAACATCATCATCATCATCACACCATACGTCCATGTGTGTAATGCTGCCTGACTGAGACATATCCCTTTTATAATAATAATAATGTTTACACTTATATAGCGCCAATTGCAGCGAAGCCGCTGCGTCTAAGTGCTGATAATGGTTGTCATTATTACCCAACTCAATGGTACTCATTTTACCGACCTCAGAAGGATGGAAGGCTGAGTGGACCCCGCCGGGATCGAACCTGCAACCCTTGGGACACAGGCAATCACAGACTGCTGCAAAGGACTGCTGCAACATAGCATTAGCCCCCTGCACTATCTTACCAGCTTTTATCTACATCCCTTGGCAATAATTGTTGTGCATCACTCATTTCTTCCAACTCATGTGTAAATAACTCCTCTGAAAGATCAAGTGAAGCAGCTGTGATGCTAGTGTTGGTGGTGGTGGCAGGCGGGCGAGTGGTAATTTGAGAGGTGCCAGAGGATGAGCTGGAGAAGGATGGTGCGTCAAGGTTCCGAGTGGAAGCTGTAGAAGATTGGGTGTCCTGTGTTAGCCAGTCAACTATGTCCTCAGAACTTTTCGAGTTCAGGGTACGTGGCCTCTGAACACTGGGCATTATTCTTGGGCCAAAGGGAATCACAGCACCATGACCAGGACGGCCCCTGCGGGGTGGCCTGCCTCTACCTGTCATTTTTTTTAGATTAGTTTAGTTGTACTATGCGTGCAAGCTACTGTGCCACCAGATATGAGATGTGGCACTGGAGAAGTGGACACAATTTACGCTGTGACCCTAAGACACCCTGGCAGACAAATGACTACTATTCTGTATTGCAGTGAATTTTGTTCTTATATGTTATCAACTGTGCCAACAAAATATAGATGAGATGTGGCACTGGACAGGTGGGCACAGTTTACGCTATGAGCCTGGGCACCTTACATTACACAGCACCCAACAGCTCTGGCCCCCTTTATATAGCACCCTGCACCACTGGACCCCTTTATATTGCACAGCACCCGCACCCTGCACCTCTAGTCTAGCTAAACTCAATAGTGTATAAATATATATACAAAACCTGGAATGCATTTATATCCTCTACACACTGTAACTCTAATAACTTTTTATTGAAAAGAGAAAGGTTGCTTACAACATACAGGAACATGTGATACAGTATAGGGAGGGGTAGGGCGAGAAGGCACATAGTTGCCCATGTTACAGGTAGTCAGGTAGAAAATAATGTGGGCCGCCTACATGCCCCTAGACAATAGCAAGCGCAGAACTGAGGTTGAGGTTGCCATATCATAATAAAATAGATTAGTACACTGCAAAACGTAGGGCATGGGGGAAATCACAGGGGTACCTCCGAGAGGAGGAAGAAAGGGAGAAGAGGCGGAAAAAAAAATAGATAAAAAATAAATAAATAAAAAATAAAACAAGAGATAAAAATAAGAATAAAGATAAGATGGGGGGGGGGAGAGGGAGAGGGGAAGGATCATCGAGTTAGCTTGTTTACCTGGTTACGACTGGTCCTCCCGGAGGCGCCATGGCTCCCAGACAGTGTCGTGGGCCTCCAATCTGTCCTGCATCCTGGCAGTTATTCTCTCCATCAGCTCCACGTCTTTGATCCGAGCGTGCAAGGCTTCCGGGGTAGGGGGGAGCCGTTTTTCCAATTTAGGGCTATAAGACAGCGGGCAGCTGTGAGGATGTGGCGGGTCAGATTTTTGTAGGCCGTGGAGGTCCTCAGTGGGGATAAGCCCAATAAGAAGAATTTGGGGGACATGGGGACCTGTGTGTCCAACAGGTGGCTCAACAATCGCTGCAACGCGGTCCAGTAGGGGGCAATCATTGGGCAGCTCCAGTAAATGTGAAAGAGGGGAACCTTGTCTCCCTGACATCGGCAGCGCCGATCAGAACTAGTGGGGTATATGGTGTGCAGCACGTCAGGGGTCGTATACCAAAATAATAGGACTTTATACATGTTTTTTGTACAGCATACAAAGTGAGCTCTTAGCGGCCTGGGACCAGATAATCCGCCATTGTTCTATGGGTATGACCTCGTTAAGGGCTTTTTCCCAACGGAGCATGTATTCTAAGGGATAGGCATTTAGTATTTTGTAGATATCAAAGATTAGGCCTTTCTGGGCTGACCCAGCCAAGATCAGCCTCTCAAAGGTAGTTGGAGGGGAAAATTGCAGGTTAGGTGCTATGGACAGGGCGTAATGGCGGATTTGCAATTAACTGTAGAATACCTGCCGAGGGAGATCAAATTTAGTTTGGAGGTTAGAGAAGGGCAGTAGTTTGCGTGAGAGGGGGTCTACTAGGTTCCCAAAATGGAAAAGATTCC
Source organism: Rana kukunoris (assembly GCA_029574335.1). NCBI lineage: Eukaryota > Metazoa > Chordata > Amphibia > Anura > Ranidae > Rana > Rana kukunoris. The sequence continues at coordinate 82,214,129 of CM056055.1, read as the reverse complement.
GGGATGTCCACGAGTGGGACATGTGGTGTGTGAGGCTATCCCGCACCTTGGGGTTATACATGAATAAGGTCAAGAGCGAACACTCCGAGGACAGTCCACACGGTCGCGACAGCCGACGCCAAAGTCGCCGGAGTTGAGACACGGAGCCCAGCAGGCGTTCAGGGCGAACCTCCACGCGCTCCAAAGCAGGTTATTAGGGTGAGTCGGGGCTAACCACAGTTTTTCAATCTCCGTCTACTTGTTGTAGGAGCGTTGAGTGAACCAGGAAGCTATAGCACAGAGTTGAGTGGCCTTATAATACTTTACAAGATTAAGAAACGCAAGGCCTTCCAATAGGTGGCGTGGCCACAGGACTTTCGGCTCCCTTCCATGACAGTTGCTAATGGGAGTGGGACACTGTTTTGGGATCCAATGCTCGCTATGTTGGGGTTGGCAGAGCTGGGAGGGGGGTGGGTAGGGATGGAGGTTTGGGAGGCTTTCCCACAGGACTGTTCGGCAGAATATATCTGCCGTGGCGGCAGGAGAAGGATAAGTTTGCTCCTGTTTGTTACTACTGTTTTTTTTATTGCTGATCTGCTGCATATGTCAACCATTTTGTGAGTATTGCAATGAGTGGGGTGCTGTAATGACTGTTCACTACTGCTTTGCTCATATACTACATGTACTTACTCATGGCTGACACGGTTAAAATTATTTCCTGGAAAATTAGAGGGCTGAATTCACCTCACAAGCTGTCCCTGATGTTTTCCTATCTGAAAAAACACAAGCCTCATATTATCTGTCTTCAGGAGACGCACCTTATGGGCCCTACGTTGAAATATCTTAAACGTCCCTGGTTAGCTTCACAGTATCATGCCACTTACTCCAATTATTCAAGAGGGGTCTCGGTCTTGATAGCTAAGACTCTGGGGGCCGAGACTCTGAGTGTACAAACAGATCCAGCGGGGCGTTTTGTTATACTTACTCTTCGTATAGCTCTCTTAATTTTTACGTTGGTGAATGTATATATCCCCCCACCGTTTTCACCGGAGATTCTTTCTAAATTGTCACTAATGCTATTACCTAGGTCTCCTGGTCCCCTACTTTTTTGTGGGTGACTTTAACGCTGTGCTTGACCCATCTGTGGACCGCCTGCGGGGTGGGGGCAGACCGTACCCCTCATTTGTTGATTGGACTCAGGTTTACTCTCTTACGGAACTGTGGGGTTGGAAACATCCGGATGACAGGCAATTTTCCTGTCATTCGGACTCATTCCACACTATGTCACGCATAGATATGGCATTTGCTCCATCGGATGTACTGTCTTTGGTGCATTCGGTCACATACCTACCCAGAGGTATATCAGACCATGCTCCCCCAATGGTCAGTCTCCTCCTCCTGCCAAAGTCAGGCCCCAGGGCCTGGAGGTTGGACTCCTACTGGCTCGAGGACGAGCTAGTACAGGCTGAGTGTCAAACAGCTATGGTTGACTATTGGACCCTCAATCAGGACTCAACTGGTATCGGCAATGCCTGGGAGGCCTCCAAGGCAGTGCTGAGAGGATCCTTTATGTCAATCACGGGTATATTGTGCAAGAACAATCATACACACTGATGAACTTGAACAGGGTATGGTGTTATCCGAGGCTGAATACTCTAAATGTCCCAATGCAGATACATTGGCCTCATGGCTCCATGATCGTAGAAAGTACGAACTTTGGCTGTTAGACTTGACTAAAAAACTCATGCTCTATGTTACACAGAAGACATTTGAACATGGTAACTAGGCGGGGCGCCTACTCGCGTATATTACAAGAGCGGAGAGTACCCCTATCTCTATCCCTAGGATATTAACCGCAACAAACCACATTAGTGATGTCCCTCAGGATATAGCGGAGGCCTTTCTTTCCTTTTACCGTGACCTTTATACCTTCAGGGCTGACTACTCAGACGCGCAGCTTTATGACTACTTGACTCAGGTACCTCTTCCAAAACTGACAGCCAGGGCAAAGGGAGGAACTGGATGAGCCGCTGTCTGTGGAAGAGCTGTCACTTGCAATTTCACAGATGCCGGCTCATAAATCACCAGGATTAGACGGGTTCCCAGTGGAATGGTATAGGCAGTTCCAGCATCTTCTTGCCCCTCTGCTACTTAAGACTTATAATGCAGCATTGAAGGAGGGGGTGCTACCCCCCTCGATGAGAGAAGCTCTGATTGTTCTACTCCTCAAACCCAGAAAGGACCCGTTGAAGTGTGATTCATACCTCCCTATATCCCTCATAAATGTGGATGCCAAAATTCTGGCTAAGGCCCTGGCGAATCATCTGAACAAAGTGATTGCTCGCTTAGTGGGGAGTGATCAGGGGGGTTTAATCCCGGGCAGGTCAACTAGAATGAACATACGTAGACTGTTTCATAACTTGTCATATGTACATGACTGCCTCCCGACTCGGGTCGTGGTATCCCTGGACACTTGCAAGGCCTTTGACAGTGTGGAATGGCCATACCTGTTCCGGGTTTTGCAGATGTATGGTTTTGGCCCCCGTATGGTCGCCTGGATTAAACTCCTCTATATCATGCCGCTTGCTCGTATTCGTATCAACTCACAAATTACGGAGACCTTCCGAATTACTAGGGGGACCAGGCAGGGGTGTCCGTTGTCACCCCTGCTTTTTGCCTTGGCCATGGAACCCCTCGCTATTAAGATACGCATTTCCCCACTTCTTAGGGGATTGCCCATCAATGGTATAGAGGAGCGAATCTCGCTATATGCTGATGATACACTGGTGTATTTGGCAGATGCCCAGGACTCACTAGCTAATGTGTTGAAAATGGTGTCTGACTTCGGGGACTTATCGGGATTCAGAGTGAATTGGGAGAAATCCATTATCTATCCCATAGATCAATCACCTATTCCTCACATTCATTCAGACTCTAAATTGATGGTGGCCACCTCGTTTAGAAATCTGGGGGTTGTGGTCCAGTTACCCCTGTCCCTGTACATTGCCAATAACCTGAGCCCTGTGCTGCAGTCTCAGACTAAACAGTGGAAAGACTTACCTCTAGATCTAATGGGAAGGGCCAATGTCCTAAAAATTATATACCTACCTAAATTACTGTATATCCTAGCTAATGCCCCATGCAAAATCCCCAAAGCATTGTTTAAGAGCATCGACTCAATCTGTATAAGATTCCTGTGGAACGGTAAGGCCCCTAGAGTAGCATTGGAAACACTTGGACTACCCTCTCATTTGGCAGGACTGGCTTTCCCTGACTTCTACCTCTATTACCAAGCCTCCCAACTGGTAAATGTTCATGATTGGTTACATCCTGACTCCAATTATGCGTGTACTACCACTGAAGGGGCTATGGTCACATCGTTCAAGACCTTGCACAACATTGTCTACCGCGGTTGTACCCCCCCAGGACCGGGACTGACTGTGCTGCAAACTTCACTGTCCCTGTTTAAAACAGTAACTCTTAAACATGCCTCGGGATCCTGGGTGACCTCTCCAAATAATCCAATATGGTTCAATATATCACTCCCAGAATTCAATTCTCTACCTGACCCTCAGAGATGGATATCTAAAGGGGATTAAGTACCTATGTCACCTATATACCTCAGAAGGCTTTAAGTCCTTTTCCCAGTTGAGGGATGACTTTAATTTTCCGCCCAATTATTTGTTATTTTATTACCAGCTGAGACATGCCGCGCGAGCCCAGTTTGGCTCCTTGAACAACCCACTTGCGATTCCTGACCTAGAAAAGCTTTTGCGTTCCCCGGACCGAACGAAACTCATTTCTACCTATTGCTTAGCCTTAACGGTGAACTCTAATCCTAGATTTAAGGCAGCGCAGAGCAAGTGGGAATCCTTAGATATTACCATGACGGAAGATGACTGGACTGAGTTCTGTGATACTTTTAAGACCTCCGTTATAGCCTCCAGGCACAGGGTGATCCAACTAAAAATTTTTCACCAATCGAACCTGACCCCGGCCAGGATGCACAAAATGGGCATACTGGCCTCAAAGGATTGTTTCCGCGGATGTGGGCAGGTGGCTGATTTTATCCACTGCTTTTGTAGTTGCCCAGCTATACGAGACTTCTGGAGAGATATAGGATCCTTCCTCTCTTCTGCCTTGGTACTCCCCAATATACTGGACCCTAAAAACTGTCTGTTGGGGGTCTTTGGTGACCTCCCGGGTCAAAAAATTGCTTTGAATCCTATATTTCTATGCTAAGAAATCCATCCTGTTGACCTGGAAGGGAGCGGCAACCCCGACAAGGGGCCTTTGGTTGAAACTAGTCAATGACGCCCTCCCGCTTTACAAGCTCACTTTTGAGATTAGGAAAATAAATAAGTCCTTTGATAAGATTTGGGGCAGGTGGCTGGCTAGCCCCCTGACCCTATCTCCTATACAGCCGTAAATAGGGATGTTGGTGGTGCAGTCTCCATTTGCTAGAGTAACATTAATATGTAATCCCACAAAGGCGTAATACAACCTTTATACTTTGTTGTATGCTAACTTTTGACTTTTGTATAACTATGCTGTTGATAATAATATAGAGTGAGTAAGGAACAAACTACTGCCGAAGTATGTTCTGTGTTGTTTAAGTTTTGTTTTTGTATGTGTTGTATCGTTGGTTTTGTAAAAAAAATGTTTTTCAATAAAAATATCTTTAAAAAAAAAAAAAAAAAAAGAAACGCAAGGCCTCCGTCTGAGCGCGCCACCATTAGTACCGTCTGGGGGACCCTATGTCTTTTGTGATTCCAGGTGAATTTAAGTAGATCAGACTGAAGTTTTCTCAGGTGTTTATAGGGGACAGGGATGGGCAACATTTGAAAAAGATAAAAAAGCTTCGGGAGTATCGTCATTTTAACTGAGGCTATCCGGCCGAGTAGGGAAATATGGTGTTTCTTCCATTGCATCAGCAAGGATCTTATCGAGCGGAATAGGGGAGGAAAGTTTTCCTGGTACAAGGTAGTGACACAGCCCCAAATCCACAATGGCTCAAAAGTGATATGGTCCAGAAATATTTAGACAGAATAAAGGTGGATAAAGCACCTGGACCAGATGGCATCCACCCACGGATCCTAAAAGAATTGAGCTCTGAAATTTCAAAGCCACTGTATCTAATATTTAGGGACTCATTAATGACAGGAATAGTACCACTGGATTGGCATAAAGCCAATGTGGTGCCCATATTTAAAAAGGGAACAAAGTCTTTACCAAGTAACTATAGACCTGTTAGTTTAACTTCTATAGTTGGGAAGATACTGGAACGTTTAATAAAAGACCACATGGATGAGTTCTTGCTGGAAAAAAACTATTTAAGCAGCAGACAGCATGGATTCATGAAGGACAGAAGTTGTCAGACAAACCTGATTTCCTTTTATGAAGAGGTAAGTAAAAACCTGGACAGAGGTGTGGCAGTGGACGTGGTATACTTGGATTTTGCAAAAGCGTTCGATACAGTTCCCCACACACAGGATTAGATATATCGGTTTGTAAATGGATAGAAAACTGTCTGAAAGACAGAATTCAGAGAGTTGTGGTTAATGATTCATACTCTGAATGGTCCAAGGTTATCAGTGGTGTACCCCAAGGTTCAGTGTTGGGTCCCTTACTTTTCAATATATTTATAAATGATATTGGGTCTGAGATCCAAAGTAACATTTCTGTTTTTGCAGATGACAAAAAGCTATGCAGTGGAATAACGTCCTTGCAGGATGTCTCCGATTTACAAGCCGACCTCAATGCTCTGTCTAAGTGGGCGACTAAGTGGCAGATGAGGTTTAATGTTGATAAATGTAAAGTTATGCACTTAGGGGCTAAGAATATGCATGCATCATACATGCTAGGGGGAGTACAACTGGGGGGATCTGTAGTGGAGAAGGATCTGGGGGTTTTAGTTGATCATAAGCTCAATAATGGCATGCAATGCCAAGCTGCGGTTTCCAAAGCGAGCAAAGTCCTTTCTTGTATTAAGAGAGGTATGGACTCCAGAGATAGAGATATCATTTTGCCCCTGTACAAATCATTAGTAAGACCTCATCTGGAATATGCAGTCCAGTTTTGGGCACCAGTTCTCAAAAAGGATATCGGAGAACTGGAGAAAGTGCACAGAAGGGCAACTAAACTGATAAGAGGCATGGAGGAGCTAAGCTATGAGGAAAGATTAGAGGAACTGAATTTATTCACTCTTGGGAAGAGGAGAATAAGGGGGATATGATCAACATGTACAAATATATAAGAGGTCCATATAGTGAACTTGGTGTTGAGTTATTCACTTTAAGGTCAACACTGAGGACAAGGGGTCACTCTTTACGTCTGGAGGAAAAGAGATTTCACCTCCAAATACGGAAAGGTTTCTTCACAGTAAGAGCTGAGAAAATGTGGAACAGACTCCCTCCGGAGGTGGTTCTGGCCAGCTCAGTAGATTGCTTTAAGAGAGGCCTGGATTCTTTCCTAAATGCACATAATATAACGGAGTACTACGTTTTGTAGGTAAAGTTGATCCGGGGTAAATCTGATTGCCTCTCGGGGGATCAGGAAAGAATTTTTTCCCCTCCAGCAGCAAATTGGATCATCGCTCTGCTGGGGTTTTTTGCCTTCCTCTGGATCAACTGTGGGTATGGAGTTGGGTGTATGGGATGTACTGTGTTTTATTTTGTTTGTTTATTTTTTTTATGGTTGAACTGGATGGACTTGTCTTTTTTCAACCTGACTAACTATGTAACTATGTAGTGAAACTTGGGGTAATGTGTATCCCCAGGTATTTCAGAGAAGTTGTTTTCCATTGATAGGAGAAATTGGCCTGCAAATGAGCGACTTCTGCTCCGGGGACATTAATTGGGAGAGCCTCCGACTTGGAGGCGTTAATTTTGTAGCCCGACTAAGCTCCATATTTGGCCAGCTCTGCATGGAGGTTCAGGAGGGAGATCCTAGGATATGTCGGGGAGAGGATGATGTCGTCCGCGAATAGAGAGATTTTAAATTCCCTGCCTCGGACTGACATCCAACGGATAGACGGGTTGCCTCGAATAGTGGCTGCTAGGGGTTCAACGCAAAGCGGGAATAGCAGGGGTGAGACTGGGCACCCCTGCCGGGTGCCGTTGGTAATAAGAAAGGTAGGTGAAAGGGCAAAGGGTGTCTTGACCTGAGAGGGGTTGGAGTAGAGATGACGGATCGCACTCATGAATGGGCCTCGGATCCCTACGTGGTTTAATGTGGCGAACATGAAGGGCCACCCGAGCCGGTCAAAGGCCTTCTCGAATTCCAGTGTCACGTACCTGGTTGGAGGCCGAAATGCCGAGAGGGCTCCCCTTGCGGCTAAGTGCAGTACACCCCTGAGGTTGGGTACAGAGGGTGTAGTGCCCAGAGAAGCACAGGTTGCCAGATGGATCCAGGAGAGAAGAGCTGGTGAGTGTCTGAAGAATACTGGAGAATACAGTAAACACCGCTGGGCTGCAGTCTCTAGGAGTCCTCGGTAAGACTTGGCAAGGTGTGCACAAAGAGCAACAGTGGAAGCCGGCTGGGGATCAAACACTGTGGATCCAGGCAGGAGATGCAGGTTTGCAGGAATGGAGACAAGCCAAGGTCTGGTGTTGGAAAACAGGCAGGACCAGATAACTGAAGCAAAGTCCGTGAAACAAGCTGGGATCAGGTGCTGGAGAAGGTAACAAGTCAGTAAAGCAAGCCAGGGGGTCAAACCAGGAGAGCGGATCAGACAGGTCAGGAACAAGCCGGGTCACAACAGGAAATCCAAACAGTAATAATACAGAGACTCAGGAAGGCTGACGACAATCCAGCAATTTGGATCAGACAGTGGCAGCCATTTATAGACCAGCAGGAGGATCTTCCTGTCACATGATGAGCCTATGGCTTCCATTTCTTCTACTGGCAAGATTGCCAGTACTTCTTCTATGGCCATTTCTTCTACTGGCAAGATTGCCAGTACTTCTTCTATGGCCATTTCTTCTACTGGCAAGATTGCCAGTACTTCTACGGACATTTCCCTGACATCCAGGCTGAGAAGCAAGGACGCCGTATTTTCCCTGTTCGCCACATCCACCAGGTCAATTACCTTCCGGGTATTATCGCCCGCCTGCCTAAGAGGCACAAAGCCCACTTGGTCCTTATGGATAAGGGAAGGGAGAACCATGTTCAAACGAAGTGAGAGTAATTTTGTAAAAAGTCCGAATTCAGTAGTGGGATGGGTCTCTAAAGTTGGCAGAGAGAACGGGGTCCTTATCCGGCTTAGGAATCAAAGTGATAAAGGAGCACTGCATATCTGCCGGGACAGGGGTGTCCCTAAGGAAGGTGTTAAAAAGTTTACACATGTGGGGGAGCAGGAGGGGCATGAAGGCCTTATAATATTCATAGGGTAGGCCTTCTGGGCCTAGGGACTTATGGGAGGGCAGGGATTTAATGGTCTGTTCTATCTCCTCTTCAGTTATCCGCGCATTTAGGGATGTCAGGTCAGAGGGTCGAAGTCAGACGCCACTTTGTTCTAAGTATTGCTCCATGCGAAGGGAGATGTCCGGGAGAGGGTCACTGGGAATGTCAGGATTGTTGTAGAGGTGTTTGTAAAATTCAGCAAACGTGTGGGCTATGTCTCTACGGTGGGGCTGTAGGCAGCCCGAGCTGTCCTTAATTTGGTGGGGCGTCGTTGTAAGGTTGGAATCGTGCAGTTTCTTCGCTAGCAGGGAATGGGCTTTATTGCCTTTATCATAATAGACCTGCCACAGCCTAATAAGAGCTTTTTCCACATGGCCTAGAGCCAGGTCTCTCGGGGTCGTTCGGAGGTTCGTGATTTTTTTTAAGGAGGGCGATGGAAGGGGACACTTGCAGTCGTCGTTCCAGGACCTCAAGGTCCATTCTTTTTCAAGGCAGCGGACAGTGCTATATATCTACCCCGAAGGACCACCTTATGGGCTTCCCAGAGCATGGAGGTGGAGATGTCAGTGGTGGTGTTCTCCGCGAAATAGAGTTGGAGAGTGGAGGTGAGTTCTGTCTTGGACGGTAAGTGCTGGAGGAGGAAGGTGTTTTGTTTCCAGTTGTAGGGCCTCTGGATAGGGGAGCCTAAGTCTAGTGTAAGTAAGATAGGGGCGTGATCCGACCACGATATCGAGATTATCTGTGCCTCGTGTATCACCCGGAGCGTTGAGTTGTTAGTGAAAAAATAATTAATGCGGGAGTGGACTCTATGGGGGGCCGAGTAGTAAGTGTACTGCCGATCGCCTGGATGGAGGGCATATCGTCTAGAGATTTGGAGGAAAAGCTTCGAGTCCCTAAGGGCCCGACCCACCACGTGACGATCGGCAGTCGCAGATTGAGTCAGATTAAAGTCGTCCCCCACCACCAGGAGCCCATGTTCTGATCTAAAGAGGTGGGTAAACACTTAAGTCAGGAATCTGTTGGTGGACATTCGGGGCGTATAGTGCACAGAAAGTGACTTCCCGCCTCTGCCACAAACCCCTGAGAATAACAGAAGTGTCCATGAGGATCGCTGTAGTAACTAGAGCAAGTGAACTGAGATCCATGTTTAATAAATATTGCGACCCCGGCCCACTTACGGGGACCCGCAGAGGAATAGACCTGCGGGAATTGTCTGGAGGCGAACGTGAAGGACCCCTTGCTGTCAAAGTGCGTTTCCTGGAGGAAAATTATGTCAGCGCCCGACCCTTACTGCCAGATGCCTTTTCCTATCGGAATTTGGGCCGTGTACGTTCAAGGATAGTATCTTAGCCATGGCATTAGATAGGGGGGGGGTCTCTTACCTGAGGCGACGCGGAGCCGAAGGAGAGCAGAGGCCAAGGACAGAGGCGCCCCGGGAGGTAATCCAGGCAGATTCCACAAATTCCGTGGCGAGCCACTCGATGAATGAGGGGGGTAAGGAAGAGAGGACTGGAAGGACTGAAAGAGAAATTAGTACATATGAAAAAACAATAAGCAATTAGAACTAACATTTGCGCCAGACCTTGAAAGGCCAGTAGGCCTAGGTCAATACGGATTCCCAAAGACCCGTCCAGCCACGCTCCAAGAGAATGCTCCAGATGGGAGCCCTAGGGTGCTCATCAAAAACTGAAAACACAAAACACGGATAAATACACTCACTAAACCAGGGGGGGTGAGCAAGAAGCTCCTAATCTCTCAAGTCTCAACAGAGACACGCCCATCAGGCAAACTAGAGGTGAAGCTGGGGGCAAAATAGGGGGGGACTAAGTATTAAAAAATGTCCAGGGCAGGAACATCAGGCATGATGAAAAAAATTTAACTGTTCAAAATGAAAAACTAATAGTCACAAGAATAAGGCATTCCAGAGTTCAGGTGCCTCTGCGGTGGGGCGCCTTGCGAGGGGCCTCCTTACTTTGGGGGCGAGTAGGCGGAGGTATTTTCTGCCAGACGACTGGCGGAGCAGGAGGTGTGGCCACCAGGTCCCATTCAGGGAGTGGGGGGACAGGAATCCTCAGAATATCACAAAAGGTGTCGAGGTCTTCCGCATATCTCAGGATGGCCGACTTGCCCTGGTGCTTGGCCGTGAGGCTGAAGGGGGAAACCCCACCTATAGATTATGTGTTCATCTTGTAGGGCATGCAGCAAGGGTTGTAGAAGCCTGGGCTTTTGTAAAGTGATCCATGAGAGGTCTGGGTACAGTTGCACTTGTACATCCCGGAAAGTCACTTTCCTTGCCAAGCGAGCTTGGCGCATGATCTCTTCCTTCAAGGGGTAAGAGCTGATCCTGCAAATGATATCCCTTGGTTTGAAAGTGGCATTTTTAGGGCGCAAAGCACGATGGGCTCTGTCCATCTCAATACGAGTGTCAGGGGTTTCTCTCAAAAGGTTGTTGAACGCCGTCTGCAACGTGCTCTGGAGACCCTCAGTTTCGGGGACCCCACGCAGCCTAATGTTTCTGCGCCCCCTGTTGTCCAGGTCCTCTAAGTGGCGCTGCATATCCCGTAGGAGGGTGCGGTGGTCTGCACCCTGAAGTTGAACTCTGTGGACCGCCAGCTTGGTTTCCTGAAGTTCTTCTTCAGCCATTTCCACGCAATCCGCCAGATGCTTCATACCCGACTGGAGCACTTGAATTTCTGAGCGGCATGCCGACTTGACCTCCTCGATCAGTTGTTTAAAGTCCTCTTTAGTAGGGATTGCCTGCAAATAGGAGTGCCATTGAGGAGGAACAGAATGGGCATGAGCGGGCATCGGCTGGTGCTCGGAGGAAGAGGGGTGGCGGGGGGTGTGGGGATGGTGTATCCATGAGCCAGGTATGCCAGTTCTGTGGGAGAGTGCCTTGGATCACCCAATGATGAGGCTTGGGCGGAAGGGCGAGGGCCCTGGTCCATTGCTTCAGATAGAAAGGTGGCAGGGGGGCCCGCTTTCTGAGCATAGGTGAGTGGAGCATGCTGCACTCCAGGAGAGCTGATGGGCAGCAGCCGTGACAGTCTCTGTGCCTTGGGGGGGGGGGGTGATTCTGAAGCGCGGGGGTCAGAGACCTCATAGATCCTCTCAGGCTCCTGAAGTATCCGACCTGCTGGGTGCATTGGAGCAGGCAGGGCAGGGAAATCAATGGAGGAGATATAGGATGTGGGGGAACATGGATCAGTCCCAAGGAGACAGGGGTCTGACAGAGTCCTCCGCAGCTGAGGGAAGGCAGCAGAGCACTCTGTGTAGTGCGGGGCGGCCTGTGCTCCACGCGGTGAGGCCCCAGGGAGGACTGAGCTGCTGGGACTGGGGCTCCGGAGGTGGATAGGAGGACAGCAGAGCCTGGCGATGGCGGCATCCCTCGGGGGTCCGGGATCTGGAGTGGATCGGCTGGGAGAGCGGCTGGGAGAGCATGCCTCGGGGGGGTCAGGTGCCATCTTGGCAGCTCCGTTCAGCGGCGTGTCCGGGAGCGTGAAGAAGGACCGGATGTCCACTGCTGTGCCTGGCGGGGGTTGAGAGGAGCCCCAGTGTTTTGTGGATCTAGTGGTCCTGGATTTGCCCATGTAGGCCAAGTTTAACGTCCCCAATTGTGCCTTACTAGCCTGGGCTCTGAGAGAGCAGGAGACTCAAGCTGCCATTCAGGTTGGCTTCAGGTCAGGCCCCCCCACACGGTAACTGACTAGTCTGCCTGCCTCCCTGCCCTATCTAACTCCAAAAAATTACACTCTCTCTCTCTCTCTCTCTCTCTCTGTAAACCACGCAGCACAGATTAGAGAGAAAAAAAACAGACTGATTGATTAGCCCTAAAAAGGGCTGTTTGGTGTGCTGTCAGGACGCTGTTCTAACAGCAGAGATCAGATGAGTCTTTCAGGACTGGAGTACACTGGCCTAGCTATCACTTTCCCTATAAAATCAGCAGCAGCAACACTGTCCCTCCTCTCACTAAGACTGCAGGTTCAGAATGAATCTAAAATGGATGCTGCCCTAGAGGTGGGAGGGTCAGGGAGGGAGGGTATGCTGCTGATTGGCTGGAATGTGTCTGCTGACTGTGAGGTACAGGGTCAAATTTGCTCAATGATGACGAATAGGGGGCGGGTCGAACATCGCATATGTTCGCTGACGGCGACGAACTTGAACAAGTGATGTTCGCCGGCGAACCGTTCTATACATCTCTATCAATAAACGCGTGTTGACATTTTTTTTTACTAAGAGTATGTAGAATACTTTTCTGCCTAAACTGAGGGAATTTTTTTTTTTTTTATATATATATATTTTTTTTTTTTGGGGGGGGGGCTCCTTATTATAGCAAAAAGTAAAAAATATAGTTTTTTAAAAAAAATTGGGGCTCTATTTTTGTTTATAGCCCAAAAAATAAAAACCTCAGAGGTGATTAAGTACCACCAAAAGAAAGCTCTATTTGTGGGGGGAAAAAGGACGTCTATTTTGTTTGGGAGCCATGTCGCATGGCCGTGCAATCGTCAGTTAAAGCGGCACAGTGCCGAATCGCAAAAAGTGGCCTGGTCTGTGACCAGCAAAATGGTCCTTGGCTTTTAGTGGGGATTTCTGAATGATGCCTGCAGCTTCAGGCATCATTCAGATATCACTATTTTCAGCCGGCGATTCTGTTCCGCCGATTGATCGTTCTTATAGACGATGGGAGGGGACACCTTCCACCACCATCCGGTGATTCTCCGGGCTCTCCCGTGCCATCGGGGGCACGAAGAAAGAATCGTCCGGCGCAGGGCCGGAGTGGGACTAATTTTCAGCCCTGGAGTTTCATGCCTTAGACCAGCCCACTTTAGTTCACGACTATTAAAATAATGTAAGTAAAACCTCAAAATATAAGTTTGCAATGGCGCACTGTTCTCTACAGCCTGTAATTCATAGTATTTAAAAAAAATATATTTGCAATTCAGTGCAAATACAATAACCTAAGTTTTGCTTCACAGTGAAGATTTATTAGAACAATAAATAACAGGACAGTATTAGCATCTATTTTCTTTAAGAATTAGTACACACACGCACGCACACACACACACACACTGCTCCGCATTGCCCTGCACACACACACACACAGACTGCTCCGCATTGCCCTGCACATACACGCACACAGACCACTATGCAATGCGCACACACACACAGACTGTTCCGCATTGCTCTGCACACACAGACTGCTACGCATTGCCCTGCACATACATACATACATACACACACACACACACACACAAACCGCTATGCAATACACACACGCAATGTATGTGCATTGCCCTGCACATACACACATACCGCTACGCAATACACACACACACCGACTGCTACGCATTGCCCTGCACACACACACACACACACACACACCTACGCAATACACACATACACACACACACTGACCTATACGCAATGCACACACACACTAACCAACACGCAATGCACACACGCTGACCAACACGCAATGCACACACGCTGACCAACACGCAATGCACACACGCTGACCAACACGCAATGCACACACGCTGACCAACACGCAATGCACACACACTGACCAATACGCAATGCACACACACTGACCAATACGCAATGCACACACACTGACCAATACGCAATGCACACACACTGACCAATACGCAATGCACACACACTGACCAATACGCAATGCACACACACTGACCAATACGCAATGCACACACACTGACCAATACGCAATGCCCGCACTGACCAATACACAATGCCCGCACTGACCAATACACAATGCACTACACAATACAGTACAATGACTTTCTGGCTGCTCCCTCTCCCCAGACAAATACCTACTCCCCCCGGGTCAGAAGCAAAACTTACAAGGGAATCTCTCACTTTTTTTTCTTCCTGCTCTGCCTCTACTGTCTGCACCGCTGCCTGTCACACTGCCCGGCCGCCCCCGACGGGGACATGATGGATGTCACGGATCCATTCCGGACTCAGAGAGAAGGAGGAGAAAGAGACAGCGAGCGTCCACAGCTCGCAGGATAGGCCAGGCCAGCCCCGCTCCCCCGAGATTGAGGATAGGCCAGCCCAGCCCTGCTCCCCCGCAATTGAGAATAGGCCAGGCCAGCCCCGCCCGCTGCACATGTCCACTGTACCCAATCACAGGGCACCAGGTGCCGGCCTGAACCTAAATATGGCGGTGGGGTCACAGAAATTAAAATGACATCGATGGTGAGTCTGGTGACCGGCCCGCAACCCGACCAGCCCACCGGGAAGTATCCAGGTTCTCCCGATTAGCCAATCCGGGCCTGGTCTGGCGCTGACTCATGACAATGGAGATTTCCGGTGACCAGATGGTCACCAGTCATCTCTATGACCGTCGGAGGCCCGGGCGAGATGTTATGAGCAAGCAGCAATCGCAACTGTCAGCATGAGGTCGGTGAATTTTTTTTAAATGCTTTCCAGCCTGGAGGAGAGATGTGGGGTCTTATTGCATCTCTCCATAAAGAGGACCTGTCATTAACAATTCCTATTACAAGGGATGTTTATTATCCTTGTAATAGGAATAAAAGTGATTATTATTATTTTTTAAAACAAAGTAAAAAAAAATGTTTTACTTAATTTTTCTTATTTTTACAATAGCCCCTGTCTCCAGTAGCTCACGCTCAGAAGCGAATACACACGCAAGTCCCACCCACATATGTTTACCCCAATTTAAACCACACATTTGAGGTATCGCCGCGTGCGTTAGAGCATGAGCAACAATTCTAGCACTAGACCTCCTCTGTAACTCTAAACTGGTAACCTGTAAAAAAAAATTAAGCGTCACCTATGGAGATTTTTAAGTACAGAAGTTTGGCGCCAATCCATGAGTGTGCGCAATTTTAAAGTGTGACATGTTGGGTATCGTTTTACTCGCCTTAACTTAAGCCCCATACACACTATCAGTTTTCCTGCAAGTTTACCAAAACCATGTAGTGTTAGGGCCTGCCTGATTGCATACAAATTGAAACTCTTGAAACTCTTATGCCGCGTACACACGATCATTTTTTGTGATGAAAAAAAACGACGTTTTCTGTGAAGTAAAAAACGACGTATTTGAAACGTCACTTTTCAAAGACGATGTCGCTTTCACAAAAAGCGAGTTTACGTTCACCACTCTTTTCCATTGAAGCTTGCTTCATAACTAGCTTCTGGGCATGCGCGGGTTGAAAAACGTCGTTTTAAACGACGTTTTTGCTACACACGGTGACTTTTTGTGAAACAAAAAACGACATTTGAAAAACGACAAAAAAAATTCAAGCATGTTGGAATTTTTTTTTTGGTCGTTTTTTTTAAGACAAAAAGCAACGTTTTGCCCACACACGATCAATTTAAATGACGTTTTAAAAAACAACGTTTTTTTTCATCGCAAAAAACGACCGTGTGTACGCGGCATTAAGGTTTGACCTCATATTAGATGGTTTTGGTAAACCTGAAGAGAAAAACCTGCAGGAAAACTGATAGTGTGTATGGGGCTTTAATCTTTCACATTATGAAAAAAAAATTGGGCTAACTTTACGTTTTTTTTTTTTTTTTTTTTTTTTTAAAGGCGTTTATAAAATTATTGCGCAAATACTGTTCAAGATAAATTCCCTAGGGTGTCTGGTAAAAAAAAACATATATAGTGTTTGGGGGTTCTGAGTAATTTTCTAGCAAAACATTTTGATTTGTACATGTAGGAGAAGAGTGCCAGAATGACCCAGTATGGAAGTAGTTAAAAAGCAGCAAAAAATGTACATTGTATACTGTATATTTATACAACAATATACTTTACAAACATGCCTTTTCGAGCTGTAGGACTCTTAAACCAGTGGAGCTTAATTAAGAAAAAAAATACAATTTCAAGAGGGAAACTTGTTAATGTGACCTTGACATGTCGCATGATCAGGTTTTTCTCACTGCTATACAAAGCTCAAATGGAGCAGAGTAAACTCCTTATACCTGTGCTGGCCCAATTTCTCTATCATCCATTGAAGGATACAGCTTTGATGATCAGCATTTTAGGGTTATACTGACACCTACAGTAGAAATGGGCACTAGGCACATAGAAAACTGAGGGCCTGCAATCCTCACTGCTCCCTTTTTGCACAGCAATGTCTGTTTTCAGTCTGAATTTATTAAATATTTTTAATACGAATTAGGTAAAGCATGGAAATATAATACTGCTATCACTTATTCTGTAGTCCAAAATTACCTCCTCTAAAGGACTGAGAACAGAGCTGACTCCACATAGGAGCACATATGGGTAAATTACAAGTCCAGTCAATGTGAGACAGTTAATAGAAAAATGACAAAGGGTTAAAAGCTATAGGGAAGGAAGAAAATGGCAACATGTCACCCAGAGGATATTATATTACTAAGGAAGGAGATTTGTTCCACCTCAATGTACTTTAGGTCTAAAGACCTTCCTGGTAGCCAAGTTTGGTGATAATTGTTATAGGTGCCCAGTTCACGTGCATTGAGAGTCGCCATGCGCTCAATGTGGTCTATCTCAGAAACCCATTATAAAAGAATTGGAGCCTGCATTATTTTCTAGTGGCACAGGATAACTGCCTGGGCCATTGTTAAAAATGCTGTAATATGCCTTTCTTAATATATTTGAGAGTGCCAGGAATAATAGAGGGCAGTGCGATCTGGGGAAGAGTTTTTGGTAAAGTTGCATCAGTGATTTTCACGTACGCCTCCAAGATCAAGGTCTAGAACCTATGAACAGGAACGCAAGCCCACCAAAGGTGGATCAGGGTACTCCTAACTCAGCTGACAACCCCAGCCGAGATCAGTCAGACAGATTGAGGCTGTGAAGAAAGTTCGGGCTCTTGTACCACCTAGATCAGGGGTCCCATCATGCCTCTGCCTGAGGGAATCATGCTTTAAACTCTCAGCCTTGCAATGCCTCATGGGACTTGTAGTTTTGCAACAGCTGGAGGGCCCCCAGTTTGAGACCTCTGACTTAGATAGTAATAGTCTTGTGGGCTCTACTGGCTAAGGATAAATGTTGAATAAGTATTCATACCCCTTGACATTTTCCACATTTTGTCATGTTACAATCAAAAACTTAAATGTATTTTATGTGATAGACCAACATAAGTGGAAGAAAAAATTATGAATGGTTTTCATTTTTTTTTAAGTAAATGTATGTATTCAGCCCCCTTTTACTCTGATACCCCTAACTAATATCTAAGGGAACCAATTGCTGTTAGATGGCATCTATTTAGTAAATAGAGTCCATCTGAGTGTAATTTAAGCTCTGTATAAATACAGCTGTTCTGTGAGACCCTCATAGGTTTGTTACAAAACCTTAGTGAACAAACATCATGAAGGACAAAGAACACACCAGACAGGTAAGGGATACATTTGTGGAGAAGTTTAAAGTAGGGTTAGGTTATAAAAAAATATCCCAAGATTTAAACCTCTCACCCAGCACTGTTTTTGATCCATCATCCGAAAATAGAAAGCATATGGTACAACTGCAAACTTGCCAAGACATGGCCATCAACCTAAACTGATGGGCCGGGTAAGGAGAGCATTAATTGGAGAAGATACCAAGAGGCCCATGTTAATAGAAGAGCTGCAGCTGTGGATACAGCTCAGGTGGGAGAATTTTTTTTCACAGGACAACTATTAGTCGTGCACTCCACAAATTGGGCCTTTATGGAAGATTGGCATGAAGAAAGCCATTGTTGAAAGGAAGCCATAAGAAGTCATGTCTGCAGTTTGCAAGAAGCCATGTGGGGGACACAGCATACCATGTGGAAGAAGGTGCTCTAGTCAGATGGGACCAAGATTAAATTTGGCCAAAAAAAAAATGCTATGTGGATGAAAAAAAAAACACTGCACATCACCCTAAACACACCATCCCCATCATGAAACGTGGTGGTGGCAGAATCATGTTGTGGGGATGCTTTTATTCAGCAGGGACAGGGAAGCTGGCCAGAGTTGATGGGAAGATGGACGGAGTCAAATACAGGGCAATCTTAAAAGAAAACCTGTTAATCTGCAATACTTGCAAATGGCTGTTCAGACGCTCTCCATCCAATCTGACAGAGCTTCAGCTATTTTGCAAAGAAGAATGGGCAAAAATTTCACATTCTAGATGTGCAAAGCTGGTAGAGACACCCAAAAAGACTTGCAGCTGTAATTATAGCAAACGGTGGTTCTACAAAGTATTGACTCAGGGGGGCTGAATACAAATGTACTCCACACTTTTCACAAATGTATTTGTAAAAATAATTGAAAACCATTTATCATTTACCTTCCACTTCACAATTATGTGCCACTTTGTGTTGGTCTATCACATAACATCCCAATAAAATACATTTATGTTTTTTGTTGTAATATGACAAAACTTGGAAAATTTCAAGGGGTATGAACACTTTTTCAATGCATTGTATGTCCTAGTCTTCTGATGGGATTGAAAAATCACCAATCACAGCTGATCATCAGGAAGTGGCAGTAAAAGGCTTTCCTCGGTTCACGCTGACAGGGAGAGCCGGCTCTCCCCTGTTGGGGGGGGGGGGGGGTCTGTGCTGATATCAGATAAATCTGATAAACATTGATTATCAGTGCAGCCCCCATCAGATGTGCCCATCTGACAAGCTTGTGGCAATCAGTGCCCCATCAGTAATGCCTGTTAGTGCCCTTCAGATGGCACTCATTTATGCCTGTCAGTAGCTCTGCATCAGTGCTGCCTATCCAGTGATACCTGTGCCTTTTTTTGTTTATAGTGCAAAAAATAAAAACCATAGAGGTGACCAAATAGCACAAAATGAAAGCTCTATTTGTGGGAAGAAAATTAAAAAAAAATAGTTTGTTTAGTGTTGTATGACCGCACAATTCATACTGCGACAGCGTTGAAAGCTGAAAATTGTCCTGGGCAAGAAGGGGGAAAATGCCTGGTATTGAAGTGGTTAACCTTGACATTACTGTATGGCCCAAAATTGCAAAACTCTTGCAACACAGATGGAATTGAAATATGAGGATTTGTAACATAGGGCAAATGATCATCTGCGAAAAAGAATGTTATTGCTGCGATCCCAAGGTTATATCTGAAATGGATGAATTATTTAAGATGGCAACTGTCAGATGTCCCATCACCAGTACATACAACAGGGGACAAAGGGCATCTTTGTCGGGTGCCATTACATATAGAGAAGCTCATTGTAAAGGAGACGTTAACCCAGGCCCTAGCATTTGGTTTGAAATGTAAAGCTCCAGCTCTCTGCCAATCCACCAATTATGCTACTTTACAGAAACTAACTACAAACCTGCTTTTAAAATCTCATTGTTTGGGAAAATCATTATAATAAAAATGGCCATACTTCCAAAATTCTTGTACTATTTTAGGGTTTTTCCAATACATGTTCCTGCCTATTTTTTTAGAATCGTACAACAAAAATGTATACAATTTTCTTGGGGGAAACTCAAACCATGATTACCTAAAGAAGCTTTATACCTTCCTGAAGTTTCACGGTAGTCTAGGATTTCCAAACTTTTCATTATATTATAAAGCCGCTCAATTGGCACAATTAACAAAATATTTCCCTGTGGGTTATCATTGAAGCAATGGATTGTGACCCTCTCTCCATACACAATATCTTGTGGTTACACCCCATAGATCGTAAAACTTTAAAGAACCCTATCACTAAACATTCTCTATTTAGAGATTTAGAGATTCACTTCTATCTTTCCTCTAAAACCCAGATTTTTTATCCAGCATGGACACCTTCTAAATCTTTTCAGGTCTGGTCTAAAGTAGGTGTAACATGCTTACGCCACATGATTCCAACTACAACAATCCACCCCTTTCCTGATTTATGTGAATCTTTTGGGCTCCCTCAATCAGAAATATTTCATTATTTTCAAATCGAAATTTTTTAAATTGCTCTCTTAAACATTAATGGAACCATAGAAAGGTTCTCAAAATTTAACATATATGCATGAAAGACTGTCATGCTAAAGGCCTTATATCAACAATCTACTTTTTATTGCTTGTTAAATCAGATGTTAAATTACCATCTCATGTAGTTACAGGTAAATGGAAAAAAAGATCTTGATCGCACCTTAGAGAACTCAGAATGGTCTGCAATATGGTGTAGTATCAAATCTTTTTCGCCCAATATTGAAACTGTTTACAAGGTACTTTCACACTGGTATTTATCCACTTTTTGTGTTTGTTTTTTCAGGTGCAAATTTAGCTATTGTAGCAGGCTACAATTGCTAAATTTGCACCTGAAAAAACAAACACAATGACGGCGCAAAAGAGGGAGATTTGAACCACAATACCACAAAAAGTAGATAAATTGTTATAAAAGGGAAGGGGAGGCAGGGAAACAAAAAGACCAGTAACTGGATAATAGTGTTTAAATATGAGGTACAGCGCTAAAAAAAAACAATTGATACCCAAAACTTCTATGAGAAAATTGGGAAAATATACAACATATATGTGCAAAAAAATAAGTTAATGAAAAACAATATTCCAAAAACAAACATATATGAAATAACAATGGAATCTAATCTAAATTGTAAACAATTTAAATACATAAATAAGTAAACGTGGTAATCCACTAAGAAGAATACAAAAGTCCCAATATTCACAACTGAATGTGTATAAATTAATGGAATTCTTCTTATATATAAACTGTGTGGTAAAGCCAAAAATGTACACTCCTTCCACCAGGCGGGACACCAAAGTGCTGTTGATGCAGTCTCCTTACACTGTGACCACAATTGCAGCGGTCAGTATGCGCCTTGGGTGTTTAACGTCTCCCTGAAGACTCGTGGTTAAAACTAGATGTATGCAGAAGATCGGATCAATAGTATCTCTGAGAAATAGGAAAAAAAAGTTCCTTAGTGTATACTGCAATAAAATGGGTTTAATGAAAAAGTTTGTATTGCACTTACAAGAGCAAGTAGGGAATGCGCGGTGTATATAGGTACAAGTACGACATTTCTCAGCGTCTCCTCCGCTAAGTTCGTCGGCCGTTTCACAGAATCTCCATATGGAGAGGCGTAATGTCGTCGGGAACACACCCTACGTGTTTTGTCACAAGCGGATGTCGGCTGGGATTGGCTGCTGCGTGCACGACATCACATATGCCCTTAAATAATGCCGCGGTGCCATCTTAGATGGGGCAAAGCATTGAAAGGCTGAACTAAAGTATATCAGGCACCCATTTTGACTAAGGGATGCCCTAAAGCAAGCGGATATATAGGAAATAAAGGAGACTGCCATCTTGTGGTAAAAAGAAGGAATAGCATATATAACCAAAATTAAATTTGAATATAAAAATATACGGCCAGACTTGCAGAGCTAGATGGAGTTGGAGGAAAAACTGAAGTACAGATACAAACAGGATTATACTTCTAATGTAATAACTGAAATATAAAGTGCAGCATCTATAAAAAATATTTATATTAAAATTTGAATTTAATAAAATTTGAATTTAATAAAATTTGAAAATAAACTAGATCTATGTAAAAACGTAATATTAAAAAGTTGTTTTAGACAATCTAAGCATTATTTAACCACTTAAGACCCGGACCAATACGCTGGTAAATGACCCAAGGTGTTTTTGCGATTCGGCACTGCGTCGCTTTAACAGACAATTGCGCGGTCGTGCGACATGGCTCCCAAACAAAATTTGCGTCCTTTTCTTCCCACAAATAGAGCTTTCTTTTGGTGGTATTTGATCACCTCTGCGATTTTTATTTTTTGCGCTATATACAAAAATAGAGCGACATTTTTGAAAAAAAAACACTATTTTTTACTTTTTGTTAAAAAAAAATCAAATAAACTAAATTTTAGTCAAACATTTAGGCCAAAATTTATTTAGCCACATGTCTTTTAGTAAAAAAAAAAATCGCAATAAAAAGAAAATAGCTACCTAGCGGGAACAGCGACACTAATACAGCGATCAGAAAAATGATCGCTTAGTGACGCTGGCAATAGGGAGTGAAAGGGTTAACTAGGGCGGTGATCAGGGGGTTAAAACTTTATTAGGGGGGTGGGGGGGCTATCCTGAACCTAACACTAACTGTTTTTTACACTGCCTGTCACACTGACACTAAATGCAGTGATTAGATCACTGCATTCAGTGACACTGTGACAGGGGGGTGGGGGGGGGATAACAAGGGGTTAATATGCCTATGTGAGTGTGTGTCAGTGTTCTGTTGGTGCACACTTACTTGTGATGTCTTCTCTCATCAGTAGCGCTGGAGGAACTGACAGCATGGGAGCGCGCTCCCATTGGCTGGGAGCGATCGCGGGGGGGCGGGTAAGCGCCGACATCCGCCCGCTGATCCCGGATCGCTCTCGGTGCCAGGGGGACCCCCGCACGCCGCGGAGGGGGTCCCGATGGGACCCCCGAACCGCACTTAGGCGGGGACGTAAATTTACGCCCTTGTGCCTGTACGTGCCTTAAGTGGTTAAAAAAACAGTTGATGTCCCAATCAACATTGAGGCCATGCGGTACATAGGATTTCATGTCAAAAATCCATTTAGTTTCAATTTTTGAAATGGAACGGACCCTATTAGTACCTCTCCAGTGTGGATTACATTTTTCAATTGGCACAAAGAGAGTTCCATCAAGCTTTGTGTCATGGTATTTTGCATAATGCTTGGAAAGGTTATGTTTAGGGAAACCTTTCTTTATATTTCCCACATGTTCCTCCAAACGTACATGAAGAGCCCTCTTCGTTCATCCAATATACTGTTTTAAACATGGGCACTGGATGAGGTAGATTACACACTCACTTGAACATGTGATAAAGGAATCAATAGGGTAAGACTTTTGTGTTTGAGTCGTTGGAAGTGATTCACTTGACAAATTTTACATTTCGGACAGGGCAAAAATCCTTTCATAGTTTGAAAAAATGATATGGTCTTAGGAGGATCAATGACATTTGGAGCCAATTTGTGACATAAAGACGGTGCTCCCCTAAACATGACAATGGGTCGGTCAGGAATAACTGGATCTAATATCTTATAATTTTTTCAGATATTCCAATATTTATTGAAGATCCTCTTTATTGAAAAATATTGGTTTGAAAAACCAGTGATCATGGAGCAACCAAATCGGTTCTCTAAAACTTGGTTTGTCTTTCTCCAAAAATATTGTTTTCAGAGTTTGAGCCGGTTGTTGATAATCAGATAAAGTGAAACAATTCCTTCTAATTCTCTGAAATTGGCCCTTGGGTACTGCACTGAGCCAGGTAGGGTGGTGGCAGCTGGTGAGAGGGATGAATGCATTTCGGTCTGTTTCTTTGTGCTAGCGGCCAAAGTTCCATCCTTCACACAAATATTGAGGTCTAAAAAATGTATGCCTGTTTGGCTAGCTTCATGTTTTAGGCAAATACCTCTATCATTGCTATTGAGCCTTAAAAAGAAGGTTTTAAGAGAGGCAAGGTCACCCTCCCATATGAGTCGATGTATCTTTTCCATAAACTTAATTCCCTAGGAGGGTTGGAATCGATGACCTGCCTCTCCCAGTGTGCCATAAACAGGTTGGCAAGACTGGGGGCAAGCTTAGCCCCCATGGCAACACCGCACCTCTGTAGGTAGAAATCATGCCCGATTAATGATAGAATCTTTCTGTAAAATAGATAACGAAAGGTCTTGCTGAAGATAAAAACGGACTGCTTCTAAACCGTGCTCATGGGCTAAAATACAACTGTCTTTCCAAGATAATTGGAAACTGGATAATAATAAAAAGGATGGTAATGAAAGTCTCAATATTTAAAGTTTGTATATAAACAGTTCAAAATGACATATACACTGTGTCAGCACTTTGGAGAGTGAAGACTCTGTAATAGCAAAAATAAAACATGCGCCTACTAAGTGCAGTATGTCTGATAATATGGAATTTATTAATTCATTAAAACAGCCAAATGGCTACTCACTAAAAAGAAGTACAAAATGCGCTCATAAGAAGGGAAGTGTAGTCACTGTGGATAGTCAGCCGATGATGGTGGCTTCTCTGGTGAAGATATTGTTGGTTGCTGTCCAGGAAAGAAGTGAGGCAGAGCACTGTGGGAACAGCGAATCCCGGAAGTACCTGTTCGGCAGCGTGCGTTTCAGCCTGGAGCGCTCTCGGCGACAAAGTGACGTCAGACAGGGGCTCGTAGTAATCACTATCATCGGCTGACTATCCACAGTGACTACACTTCCCTTCTTATGAGCGCATTTTGTACTACTTTTTAGTGGGTAGCCATTGGGCTGTTTTAATGAATAAATAATTTCCATATTATCAGACATACTGCACTTATGATTTAAATTTAACCACTTCCCGATGGCCGTACGAATATATGCGGCCGTCGGGTGCTTCTAAATCTGACTGGACGCATATATGCGTCCTGCGCTCTTCCTGGCCACTAGAGGGCGCGTGCCCGCCGCATTACTGAGATACCGATGCGCGTGCCTGGTGGCCGCGATGTCCGCCAGGCACTCGCAATCGGCGGTTACAGGGACAAGGACATGGATCTCTGTGTGTAAACACAGAGATCCATGTCCTGTCAGGGGAGAGAGGAGACCGATCTGTGTCCCTTGTACATAGAGACACCGCATCGGTCACCCCCCTCCCCCCACACAGTTGGAACACACCCAGGGAATACATTTAACCCCTTCCATGCCCCCTAGTGTTAACCCCTTCACTGCCAGTCACATTTATACAGTAATCGGTGCATTTTTATAGCACTGATCGCAGTATAAATATGAATGGCGCCAAAAATGTGACAAGTGTCCGATGTGTCCGCCATAACGTCGCAGTCCCAATAAAAATCGCAGATCGCCGCCATTACTAGTAAAAAAAAAATAGAAATTAATACTAATTCTGTCCCCTATTTTGTAAGCGCTATAACTTTTGCGCAAACCAGTCGCTTATTGCGATTTTTTTTTTTTTTTTTTTTTACCAAAAATATGTAGAATAATATGTATCGGCCTAAACTGAGAAAAAAAGTTTTTTTTTTTTAAATGGGCTATTTAAAATGCATGGTTTATTGTGGAAATGACATTTGCAGTTTGGGAGTTAACCACAAGGGGGGGCGCTGAAGGGGTTATGTGTTCCCTAAAGTGTGTTTACACATTGTGTTCCCTAATGTGGCTGTAGGTGTGACATCATCGATTGTGTCTCCCTATAAAAGGGATCACGCGATCGATGAGGCCGCCACAGTGAAGAACGGGGAAGCCGTGTTTACACACGGCTCTCCCCATTCTTCAGCTCCGGGGACAGATCGCCGCACTCCTGTGGCGATCGGGTCAGCGAATCCCGCAATCCCCAATCCCAGAGCTTTGGACCAGGTCGCGGGAGCGCGCCCGCGACCCACTGCTGGGTACTAGCACAGCACGTACCTGTACATGCATGTGCCCAGCCATGCCATTCTGCCAACGTATATGTGCAGGAGGCGGTCCTTAAGTGGTTAAATATAAAACCTGATTTTCTGACTCAAAAACAATTCAAGTTGTTCATTCAACTTTTGACTGCCGCAAAACAGACGATGGCTAAAGCATGGAAAACACTTTTATTAAATATAGAAGAAACCAAATACAGAATTAATCGGTCATTGTTCCTGAACTTTTCCAGAGATTCTGCACTGCACGAGTCTTTACTAAATTGGATCTACGAGGTGCCTACAACCTCGTGCGCATTCGGGAGGGGGATGAATGGAAGACTGCCTTTAGAACCCGCTTCGGACATTTCGAATACCTTGTTATGCCTATGCAACGCCAGGCGACCTACCAACATTTTGTGAACAACATCTTTAGAGAGTTCCTGGATTGTAATAGTTTATTTAGATGACATTTTCATTTTTTCTGCCACCTTGGAATTACATAGAACCCATGTCCGGAAGGTACTAACCACATTAAGGGTGCACGGACACAAAAGTGTGAATTTGAAAGGTCATCCATACAGTTCCTAGGTCTAATCATTTCCACATCTGGAATCTCAATGGATCCCCAGAAAGTATCCGCTATTCTGGAATGGTCAGGCCCTACTGATAAGAAAGGCATCAAAAGGTTCATTGGGTTGGCCATTTTTTACAGGAGATTTATTAAAGACTTTTCTGGCATTATTGCCCCCCATTACCCAGCAGACCCGCCAGCATACCCATTTTCAGTGGACCCAGGAAGCCTTCAATAAACTAAAGACTCTGTTCACCTCGGGCCCCCAACTTTACCTTATGTCCTCGAGGTCGATGCATCAGAAGTTACCATAGGGGCTGTCCTGTCAACGACAAGGTCTAAAGCTTTGTTACACCCAATAGCTTTTTTCTCCCGAAAATTGAGCCAGCCAGAAAAGAACTCTGATGTGGGGGATCGGAAGTTACTGGCAATAAAAGCTGCTTTAGAAGAATGGCGGTATCTCCTTGAAGGTGCCGCTCACCCCATCACAGACCATAGAAATCTTGAATACCTCAGATCCGCCAAATGACTGAGACTACGGCAAGCCAGATGGGCTTTATTCTTTTTAAGGTTTAATTTTTATCTCACCTACCGCCCAGGGTCTAATAATGGGAAGGCAGATGCTCTGTCACGCATGTTCCCGGAGATCCCAGATACTGCTGTTTCTAGCACCATCTTGTCCCCCCCAGAATTTCCTGTTGATTCAAGCCTCTGCTCAATGTCCTGAATCTGAGAGTTCTGTTTTCAGAAAACAAGAAGGGCTCCTGTGGCACGGAAATATGATTTTTGTCCCTGAAAGAGCCAGACTTCAGCTCTTCAAGACCCTTCATGAACACCAGCTGGCTGGCCATTTTGGGGTCCATAAGACTTCTGAGCTGATTCAGCGATCCTACTGGTGGCCTGACCTAAGGAAGGATTGCAAGGACTTTGTAAATTCCTGTACAGTCTGTGCCAGAAGTAAAGGAAGAGAAAAGAAAGGAGGAGCGCATCGACCTTGTGCATTACCACTTAAAAGTTTAATAAACAAGATAAAAAAGCAATGGTCCTACTCACAAACAATCTGAAGTAAGCGCTTTTCAAAACAGCTAGGACTGGACCTCACGGCACCTGCCAGTCAAACCCTTGATATCAATGTGGCTGACACGTTTCTGGGGCGTGCCCCCTTCCTCAAAGCCCAGGTGGTCCGTGATAGCTCTTTCTTCTTCCTGCATGTCCTCATTTATAGGTTTATAGGTTTATAGGTAAACAAAGGCGCAGTACTGGTCAACAGGTCCCGCCCTTCCTACGGGGCTCCGCCTACCCCACTCATCATCAAAAAGAGATTATACCAGTGTGGGGGGACAGACCTATGTATTCCCTGCATGGTGCTATAATCACTATCTGTCCCCTACTAGATATGCATACTCCTACATGGCTGCTGTCACTTCAATTTCTTTCTCGTACATCACGGGACACAGAGCGGCATATTCATTACTATATGGGTTATATGGAGTACCTTCAGGTGTGGACACTGGCAATCTCAAACAGGAAGTCCCCTCCCTATATAACCCCCTCCCCTAGAGGGAGTCCCTCAGTTTTTTCGCCAGTGTCTTAGGTGTTGGTCACGGAATAGCTTTGCTCCACATCCTTGGGATTAAGGGCGGGCTAACCGGATCTGTCCAAGGAGCCTCAGTGCCAAAGTGGACAGTACCCGGGCCCCAAACCGTGGGGTTTTGCCTATAATGCTCCTCTTTGGAGGGCTAGACCCTGGGCCCAGGACTTGGAGTTTGTAAAAACCATAAGTTCCTGTTTGCCAGGGTGCTATATAGGTCCAGGACAGTGGGTACCTTCATAGGACCCCAGGGCCTGAAGGTCTACTACGCTACCCACGGAGATGGGAGAAGATTGGATCGTTTTGCTGGACAAACATCCTGCAGCATGGAGCAGGTAAGAGGGGAGCCTGCGGGACTTGGTTCGACAGCAGGCTCTCCGGGGTAACCTAAAAGGGGGATAGCCTAAGTATGCTCTGCATTGGCAACCTTGCTCACTATGTCTGAGAAGGACAGGATGATCCCTTTTCCCCCATCACTAGGTTCCCCTGTCTAAGAATGGTGTTGCTAGCTACCTGCTGCTTTCTTCCTAGGACTGGTAAGGATCCCTATGGGGCCTTTTGGAGAGTCCTACCTGGCCGGGGGTTTGAATCTGCCGCCTGATACTGCAGTCCTGGGTCTCCAGCAGCGCGGCTCCTCCATGTTCCTCCTGCTCCGGCATACGCGTGCGCGAGCACGTCTTATAGACGTTTTTCGCGCCGTTCGGAGAGGAGGGCGGGGGGGGGCGTGCCTGCAGCGTCATACAGGGGTGCGCCTTGTGCTGTTATAGATCAGCAGGCATTGTCAGTGCTCAGTCTGAGGCTGATCTCAGAGGGAGAGGACGCAGAGCGGCAGAACAGTGACTCCCGGTGGCGGAAGAGGGGTAGTACATGCTGGACTTTGTTCCAATGCCTTTTTTGTTAAGCCAAGAAATTCCCCTTTTTTGCAGCAGGTTGGAGGCTGGCAAACTAAGTTTGGGGTCACTGTATGTTTGAAAAAAAAAAAGAAAGAGACTTATATATATTTAAAAAAAAATAAAACAATAGGGGCCCCATCAGTTTTTGGGCATTAGTGATCTATTGTCCCCTAAGCTCTAGTTTTGTACTCTGGCCACTACAGTCTGTTGTTGTTGGCGGAGTCCCTCGATTTTGTATTATGGCTTCCAAAGGTTCGGGGTCAAAGGGTACAAAAAAGACCAAAAAAACAAAGGGGTTCCCCCTCTGATTCTGATGATATGCCAATACTTTCCCTGCAACTTATTCCCATAAAGGGCGCCTTGGATGAGCCATTAGGGGGGTCTGGTGCGGAGGCTGGCCCAGATCAGCCCAGCCCTGTGTTTATCACAGAGGAGATGCTAGCCGTATCCCTAGGGGGGCTAGAAGAGAGAATAGCAGCATTGATCGCTAGAGCTATTCCTGGCAAGAAACGGGTTAGATCCCCATCACCAAGAGGTGTATCCTCAGATGCTGAGATTCTCTCTCCGGAGGAATTGGAATCGCAGGAGGATCAACTAGACCTGAACCAAGAGGGTTCAGGGATTGAGGGATCTACCTCTGAGGAACCATTTTCAGACTCCCAGACAGAGAGACTGTGGGTACAGTCTTTGACGGACATGGTCCGCTCGGCATTTAGTTTACCATTGCCAGAGCCTCAGGTTCCTCCGATATCCTCTCTGGGCTCTTTGAAAGCTCCGTTAAGCAACGCAGTTTTTCCGGTCCATCCTCTCTTGGAGGAATTGATCTTTCGGGATTGGGTACGGCCGGACAGGATTTTTCTGCCACCGAAGAGATTTGCGGTCATTTACCCCATGGAGGAAAAATTCTCCAAGAGGTGGAGGCTCCCAGTGGTGGATGCAGCCATCTCATGTGTGAATAAATCACTAACTTGCCCGGTGGAAAACATACATATGTTTAAAGATCCGGTTGATAAACGGTTAGAGACACTTTTAAAAGCATCCTTTGCTACGGCAGGAGCAGTGGTACAGCCAGCTGTGGCTGCAATTGGAGTTTGTCAGGCGTTAAAGGACCAGACAAAAGAAATGTTAAAGGACATGCCTACCCAACAAGCAGAAGAGTTTTCTGACATTCCCAGAGCTCTGTGTTTTGCTGTAGATGCTATAAAGGATTCCATCCAGCAGGCCTCTCGTTTATCACTATTTTTGGTGCACATGAGAAGGCTCTTATGGTTGAAGAACTGGGCGGCGGAGCCCCCATGCAAAAAGCTTCTGGCAGGGTTTCCCTTCCATGGAGGACGACTCTTCGGGGAGGATCTGGATAAATACATTCAGACTATTTCAAGTGGCAAAAGTACCCTTTTACCGGTCAAAAAGACATTCCGGGGTCCTACATTTAAAAGGCAGCTCTTTCCTGTCTCAGGGCCCTCAAATTCCAGGCAGTATCGACGGCCGCCTGCACGATCCAACGTTAACAGTAGATCGCAGGGACAGGCCCCTGGGGGTAAAAGGCCATGGTATCGCAAGCCGACAAAGACAGCCCCTAAGTCTGCCTTATGAAGGGGCGCCCCCACTCTCGCGGGTGGGGGGAAGGCTTCGTTTCTTCTCAGAAGTTTGGGAAGCCAAGATCCCCGACAAATGGGTCCGGGCGTCTGTAACCGCAGGCTACAGACTGGAGTTTCTAAACTTTCCTCCGCCTCATTTTCAAGAGTCAAGGCTACCAAAGGATCCAGCAAGGAAGGCCTCAATGCTGGCAGCTTTTGATCACCTGCTTTGCCAGGACGTAATAATAGAGGTGCCAGCCCAAGAGCAAGGGCTAGGTTTCTATTCCAATCTCTTTGTCATACCAAAGCCCAACGGCGATGTCAGGCCAATCTTGGACCTAAAGAGGTTAAACGGTTACCTAAGGGTTCGTTCCTTCCGGATGGAATCCATCCGGTCAGCAGCCGCCGCGCTTCAGAGGGACGATTTTCTGGCCTCCATAGACATAAAGGATGCTTACCTTCATGTACCAATCTTTCAGTCGCATCAAAGATTTTTACGCTTCGCGGTGGGGCAGCGACACTTCCAATTCAGGGCGCTCCCCTTCGGGCTGGCCACGGCCCCCCGGGTATTCACGAAGATCCTAGCCCCAGTTCTGGCCAATTTAAGGATCCAAGGGGTCACAGTCCTACCGTACTTGGACGACCTTTTAATCATAGATCACTCACGGCCGTGTCTGCAACAGGCAGTAAACCTCACGGTTCGGTACCTCGAAGGATTCGGCTGGGTCCTAAACCGGGGAAAGTCAGCGTTCCAGCCTACAAAGCAGTTGGAATACCTCGGCATGAGGTTAGACACAGAACAGCAAAGGGTGTTCCTGCCCCTTGTAAAGATCGAGGCTATCAAGGGGTTGGTTCAGTTGGTTCTAAGCAAGAAAAAAACAACTATTCGCCTGTGTATGCGATTACTAGGCAAGCTAGTGGCCACGTTCGAGGCAGTACCATACGCTCAGATCCACACTCGCGTCCTACAGGCAGCCATTCTAGCAGCCTGGGGCAAGAGAGCACATGCCTTAGAGTCCCCTTTGACGCCATCATCAAGGGTCCGACAAAGCCTGGCCTGGTGGTTGAACCCTCAGAATCTTCTAAAGGGAAGATCCTTCAGCCCTGTTGTCTGGAAGGTAGTTACCACAGACGCCAGCCTGGCAGGCTGGGGGGCGGTCTTCGAGGGGTTCTCTCGCCAGGGAACTTGGGTGAAAACAGAGAGGCAGCTCCCCATCAATATCTTGGAGATCAGAGCTGCTCGCCTAGCCCTTCTGGCATGGACCTCCAGATTACAGGGGTTCCCGGTGAGAATCCAGTCAGACAATGCCACAGCGGTGGCATACATAAACCACCAAGGGGGAACCAGGAGTCAGGCCGCTCAGAGGGAGGTGAGCTTGATTTTTCAGTGGGCAGAGGTTCATGTACCCTGCATTTCGGCGATATTCATTCCCGGAGTGGACAACCTGCAGGCAGACTTCTTAAGTCGCCAGAGTCTGTTGCCAGGGGAGTGGTCTCTGCATCCCCAGGTCTTTCAGACAATCTGCCAGAGGTGGGGAATGCCAGATGTAGATATAATGGCATCCAGGTTCAACAAGAAACTAGACAGGTTCGTGTCTCGAGCGAGGGACCCTATGGCCTGCGGAACCGATGCGTTGGTTTGCCCTTGGCATCAATTCAAACTTCTATATGCATTCCCTCCGCTACAGTTACTTCCTCGCCTGTTGCGCAGGATCAGAGTGGAGCACAAGCCGGTCATTCTAGTAGCTCCAGCTTGGCCCCGGAGGACATGGTACTCACTAGTCCTGAAGATGGCAGTAGGAGACCCTTGGACTCTTCCTCTACGACCAGACCTACTCTCACAAGGCCCGATCCTCCACCCTACATTACAACATCTAAATTTGACGGCCTGGAGGCTGAATCCCTGATTCTCAGGGGTAGAGGTCTGTCTAGGCAGGTAATTCCTACCCTGATTAGGGCTAGAAAGCCGGCCTCCAGGGTGATTTATTACAGGGTGTGGAGGAACTACGTAGGCTGGTGTGAATCCAAAAGATGGAATTCCCGCAAATATACTATTGATAGGGTGTTAAGTTTTCTCCAGCTAGGAGTGGATAAAGGCCTGGCATTAAGCACAATCAAGGGACAGATTTCAGCTCTGTCAGTATGGTTTCAGAGGCCGCTGGCCACCCACTCGCTGGTAAAGACCTTCATACAGGGGGTCTTGCGTATTAATCCTCCTGTCAAGTCACCAATTTGTCCATGGGACTTAAATCTTGTCCTGTCCACTCTACAGAAACAACCCTTTGAGCCGTTGGCTGAGATTCCTTTAGTTTTACTGACAAGAAAGTTGGTTTTCTTGGTCGCCATAGTTTCGGCCAGGAGAGTGTCAGAATTAGCAGCCTTATCGTGTAAGGAACCATATCTCGTTCTACATAAGGACAGGGCAGTTCTCCGGCCCCATCCTTCCTTTCTACCAAAGGTTATATCCAATTTTCACTTGAACCAGGATTTGGTACTTCCATCCTTCTTTCCGAAACCCACATCTAGAAAGGAGGGGTTGCTGCATACCTTGGATATTGTCCGGGCCATGAAGGCCTATCTTAAAGCTACAGAAAAGATCCGGAAAACAGATGTGTTGTTCGTTCTACCAGATGGCCCCAAGAAGGGGCAGGCAGCTGCAAAATCCACCATCTCGAGATGGATTAGACAATTAATCATTCAAGCCTACGGTTTGAAGAGGTTGCCTCCTCCTTTGTCGGTAAAGGCCCATTCTACCAGGGCCATGGGCGCCTCCTGGGCAGCACACCATCAGATCTCTATGGCTCAGATATGCAAGGCGGCGACGTGGTCATCAGTCCACACGTTTACAAAGTTTTATCAACTAGACGTGAGAAGGAATGCGGATTCTGCCTTTGGACAGGCAGTACTACAGGCTGCAGTTTAAGATCCTCAGGATCAGAGGCACCCTTGGTTGTAAAAAAAAAAAAAAAGTTTTTTCTTGACTAAGTTGGAATTATTATTATTATTTGAGTATACCTCTAAATTGAATCCTTCTTTGGAAGATGTCTCCCTCCCCTCATTAAAGCATTGCTTTCGGACATCCCATATAGTAATGAATATGCCGCTCTGTGTCCCGTGATGTACGAGAAAGAAAAAGGGATTTTTAAATACAGCTTACCTGTAAAATCCTTTTCTTGGAGTACATCACGGGACACAGAGCTCCCACCCCTCTTTTGGGGAACATTTTGGGAGGCATACTGCTTGCTACAAAACTGAGGGACTCCCTCTAGGGGAGGGGGTTATATAGGGAGGGGACTTCCTGTTTGAGATTGCCAGTGTCCACACCTGAAGGTACTCCATATAACCCATATAGTAATGAATATGCCGCTCTGTGTCCCGTGATGTACTCCAAGAAAAGGATTTTACAGGTAAGCTGTATTTAAAAATCCCTTTTTTTGGGTGTATGTGTGCATGGGAGGCGCGGGATGTATGGTCATCATCATTTTTGGCCTAGTCCTGTTTAATTTGGAGGCTAGATTGCGATATATCTATGTGCGGAATTAAAGCTTGAGATGTCATTCCTTAGTTGGCTCCGGACCGGAAGTGGAGGGTGGAATGCAAAACACCCGCACTTCCTTTGTCTGGAGGTCCCATTACGATGCGCTAGTGCAAGTACGGCGAAACCGGAAGTGCGAGGTGGACCGCAAACACCCGCACTTCCTGCGTCTGAAGAATTCACTACGGGGGATGTACATGTACCGCACGCATGCACACGGCGGAACCGGAAGTGCGGGGTGGAACGCAAGACAGCCCCGCACTTCCTGAATGAAGGTGGCGTGTTCTTCAGCGTGTACCAGCGCTGGTACAGTGACATGGCGGGGGCGATTGAGTGCGGGCCGATCCCTGGGTTCGGGATGATGTCAGGTAGGGATCTATGTGATGTCTGCGCCTGTGCTTTGGGCTTGGTCTGGTGAATTTTAAGATCTTGATACACTGGCCAGCCTCTAGGGACATGTAGACAGAGTGATTCCATTATAGCACCATGCAGGGAATACATAGGTCTGTCCCCCCACACTGGTATAATCTCTTTTTGATGACGAGTGGGGTAGGCGGAGCCCCGTAGGAAGGGCGGGACCTGTTGACCAGTACTGCGCCTTTGTTTACACATGCACCTATAAATGAGGACATGCAGGTAGAAGAGAGAGCTATCACGGACCACCTGGGCTTTGAGGAAGGGGGCACGCCCCAGAAACGCGTCAGCCACATTGATATCAAGGGTTTGACTGGCAGGTGCCGTGAGGTCCAGTCCTAGCTGTTTTGAAAAGCGCTTACTTCAGATTGTGAGTAGGACCATTGCTTTTTTATCTTGTTTATTAAACTTTTAAGTGGTAATGCACAAGGTCGGTGCACCCTCCTTTCTTTTCTCTTTTTAATTTCAGCTTATGAACACCCTTTTGTTCTGTGGAGGGCTGCAAGTCTTCAGACTTTTGCCACTAGACTACACTGGCATACCCAGATTTGCCATACACCAGAGCGCAGGAGATTTGTTTACCAGAAGTAAAGGAAGCCGCACACAAGCCTGGGGTCTGTTAAGACCATTACATGTCCCTGACTACCCGTGGAAAGCGATATCCATGGATTTCATAGTGGAATTACCCCGTCTAACCGGGTCGACCGTCTAACCAAGATGGCCCATTTTTTGCCTCTTGCAGGTACCCCTTCAGCTATGGATACTGCACATACCTTCATCAAAGAGATCGTGAGGTCGCATGGTTTACCCAGTAGTATTGTCTGACAGAGGGGTGCAATTTACTTCCAGATTTTGGAGGGCTCTCTGTAAAGCTTTGGACATCAAAATCTGCTCATCATCTGCTTACCACCCACAAAGTAATGGCCAGACAGAGAGAACAACTTAAAAGCTGGAGCAATATCTCCGTTGCTTCTCCACCTCTTTTAAGGTAGCCTTGCTTCCATGTGCTGAATTTGCGTACAATATTTTGGTACATTCCACCACTAATCAGTCTCCTTTTGGGCAAATTACGAATTCCATCCGTCCTTTTTGCCCAATACCGTCCCTGAAGCAACTGTGCCTGCCATACAAGATAGATTAACTTTTTTCCAAGAAAATTTACAGGTTCTTCAAGAAATGATGCAAAAATTACAGGAAGACTATAAAAGATACTATGACAAGGAGAGTCCAATTCTGGAAGTAGGAGACTGTCTCTCTACATTGAACCTGAAACTGTCCTGCCCGTCCCGGAAGCTGGGCCCTAGGTTCATTGGTCCTTTTGCAATTAAGAAAAAGATTAATCCTGTGGCCTTCGAATTGTCCCTGCCGAACTCTTACAAGATTCACCAGTCTTCCGCTTTTCACTTCTCAAACCAGCCATTGCTGGCTCTTTTTCTGGAACAGAAGACCCACCTCCACCTCCAATTATATTAGGAGGCCATTTTGGATAGTCGAAAGAGAGGTAGACAAATGCAATATCTAGTAAAGTGGAAAGGCTACTCTCTCGAAGAAAGTTCTTGGGAACCTGCAAGAGATGTTCATGCCCCTAAACTGTTATCTGAATTCTTCAGAAAATATCTGGAGAAGCAAGCACGTTTGGGCATCCGGAGGCTGGGGGGGGCACTGTCGGAGAACTATACATGGAAGAACTGGCAGACCTGTCCTGCAGCAGAGGCGCGGACCAACGACCACAGAGCAGGCACACGCACAGGCAACAACTCTGTTCTTTATTGTGTGTGGGCAATTGCGCACGCAATGCGGGCAGGACTCCTGGCGTCAGTACCCTATTTAAAGCTTGCTGCAGCAGTTACCAACTGCTGCATGATCTTCAGCCCATGGTGTGTTTCCTGAATTCCTGTTCCTGTTTCCTTGAACTAGCCAGCTTGCTTGACCAGACTTCTCCGTGCATGACCTCCGGCTTGTCTCCCGGCTTATCCTGTGTATTTTTCCTGCCTGCCTGATCCAGTGTATGACCGCGGCTTGCCTTCTGACCTGTTCCAGTAACTTCCTCTCTGCCTGTTACCCATGTATGACTTCTGGCTTGGCCCCTGACTCCGCCCCTGGGTTTCCCTGCTACACCGTCTTATCTGGTACTTCCGTGGTACCCCTGCCTGACTGCTTATTCTGGTCTACAGCTGATCTCCAGCATCTACTCAACAAGTTGCAGCTGGCAACTCCTGCCTCTTTGGGCATAGCACTCCCTGTGTCACCTTCAGGGGACGCTCTGAACTCAGTCACAAGGGAAGTCCTCTCAGCACTTTGGCTCCTGGTTCAGGTACGTGACACAGCTTCACACTGCTGCGAATTCAAAATTGCGGTCAAATCACAATTTTACCAGGATTTTGCGGCAGCGATTCACAGCCGCCATTTCAGGGAATGGCAGTCTATAGAGCTAAATTTGCATCGCACACATTTCAAACTCGCACAGGACCCTTTTTTCCCCGCAGCTTATATTCGCAACGTATTGTTGTAAACGGCACTAATGTTAAACTATGTAATTTAAATGACTTGTGAATTTGAGAAATCACAAAAGCTCAAATCCGCAATAGAATTTGCAGCAGTGTGAACCTAGCCTTAATCAGCAACCCAGCGCTATCCTGCCACCTTCAGTAGAAAATGTGCACTAGTCACATAGAAAAAGAGAACAACATTTTTGATTGCACACTTGAATCCAAAAAGATGCTGATGAAATTTTCTTTGTCACACCAGACAAACTTGCAAGAATATTAGTTGAAACGTTTCACAAGAAAGGAGCTGCGCTGGTTTACAACATTTGAAGTGCATAAAGTACAGGTTTTTTATAGGCATGTGTTAAATCAAATGTCAATATAGAACACCTGTGACTCAAAGGCAGTCTACAAAAAGCATCACCAATCATACAAGCATTTCCTAATTGCTAAAAAAGACATCTTGGTATGATATCAAAGATAGAAAACATATATACATAAACAAAAATAAATCTAATAAAAACACATTGAGAGTACAAGAGAAATGAAAACATACAATATACATTTTTATGTAAATAGATGGATAAATCATACATATGATTTTATATAGATATTATAACGATTGTATCCAGAAAAAAAGTCCAGGACCCTAAAAGATGAAAACTGGACACTGAGGCATAGAGATGCATTACACAACAAGACATGAGCATATATCCTAAATATCTAATGTAGAAGCAGCTAGTGCCCAGAACATGACCTATGCAATGGCCCATGGACAAATACACAAATAATCTATGGAAGCAAAGAAAATTCGGATCTATGGAAGCGAAGGAAACTCGGATCAATCAATGACAAAAATTGACAACACGTGTATAGATAAAGAAAAACATAATGTTATATGTGTATATATG
Organism: Rana kukunoris; assembly: GCA_029574335.1. NCBI lineage: Eukaryota > Metazoa > Chordata > Amphibia > Anura > Ranidae > Rana > Rana kukunoris. Next base: position 82,176,411 of record CM056055.1, on the reverse strand, counting down.
AATGCTGTCAAAGCAAAGAGGGACAGAGCTCATCCAAAGGAAAAGCAAACCTAATTTGAAATGGTGGGGTGAGTATTACCGCGCTTTCCACAAGAGTGGGGGAGGGGGAAGAGAGAAGGGGTACAGCTGCTGCACTGAATGGTGTCTCAAGCCAGGAACAAATAAGGAATAAAGGGGTAGTGCTGCATTGTGGAAGGGGTAACGTGTAAAGGAAGTGTGGCAAACCTTAATATATGGAAAAATGAACTCTAACTAATGATCATAGGTAACAATAATAAAAAATGGCAGTGGTGAATTCTAACAAGTAGATAGCATCAAAATAAACATGCTACAGTGCAGCCAAGGCTAGCTGCCAAAATGTGAAGTAGTAAACAATTGACAGTGCAAGTAACATATAGTAGTAACAAAAGTACTGATAGGGTGTACAGCGTGCCAGGTACAACATACAGCTGTGATTGTAAGAGCCCTTTCACACTGGGGCGTTTTTCATGCGGTACAGCGCTAAAAATAGCGCTGCTATACCGCGTGAAAAAACCTGCCCTGCAGGCTTCAATGTGAAAGCCCGAAGGCTTTCACACTGAAGCGGTGCGCTAGCAGGACCGCTTCAAAAGTCCTGCTAGCCGCATCTTTACAGCGGTATAGGAGCAGTGTCTTCACCGCTCCTATACCGCTCCTTCCCATTGAAATCAATGGGAAACCGTGGTAATAACACCCGCAATGCGCCTCTATAGAGGCGCATTGCGGGCGGTATTAACCCTTTTTCGGCCGCTAGCGGGGGTTAAAACCGCACTGCTAGCGGCCGAATACCGGGATAAATACGATGGTACAGCAGCGCTAAAAATCGCGCTGCTATACCACCACCGCGGGTAACGCTGCAATGTGAAAGCAGCCTAAGGATAAAAGTAAATGTCCATACAGCAGATATCTGTAAACATAACTACAGGCAAATTAAAAGTAAAAAATGCTGTTGTAAAAAGTGACGTGAAGAAGCGTTGATTTCAAGTGTTATCTTCAGGATAAGCAAGGATGTCCCCTTACCTTACTGCTGTAAGGTAACAGCAAAAAAACCCAGGTGCACTTTTCTGGTCAGGTATACATATGGTATCATCCAAATGGGCTGTGGTGGGAAGGATAGATCCCTCTCGGTACTCACATTCAAACAGTGGCAGTGACTCACATCCAGGGAGATAAGAAATGCCAATAGTGTAGTAACGTTTAAAAAGGGGAGTTTATTCAAACAAAACAATACACTGGGTACTCACAATGTTGTGATAAAAAACAGGCATATAAAAACAGGGCGTTCACCGACGTCACCTCCGGTAACTCTAGTGCAGTGTTTTTCAACTCCAGTCCTCAAGGCACACCAACAGGTCAAGTTTTCAGGATTTCCCTCAGATGAAATGGCTGTGGTGATTACTAAGGCAGTGAAACTGATCAAATCACCTGTGCAAAATAATGGAAAGCCTGAAAACATGACCTGTTAGTGTGCGATGAGGACTGGAGTTGAAAAACACTGCTCTAGTGGACTCTAAGTTAACCTCATACGCGCATTCGTCACTTCACGTGACTTCTTCAGGAGTAGTTAGAGGAGAAATGAGAGTGCTGTAATATAGGGTGGCTTGTTAGTAAAACTGGAAGTGGGGCACTGAGCTACTTTCGTAAACCGGAAGTGGGGCAGCCGCCATTTTGTTGTGGCCTCATAGGAGGAAACATGCAATGGGGCTCAGATTTTGGTGATATTGAAACATAAGGTTACAGGGTGCACTCGGCATACCCTCTCTATCAGATGCCAGAAGAAAATAAATCTAAAAATTAATAGAAAACGATAGTACTGTGCCTGAGTCCTGTGTCTCTCAACTTGTGAGAGTTTCACAGGAAGTCGGACGGCGGCCATCTTGTTGTAGCCTATCTGGCAAGTAGCACTACCGTTTGCTGTGGGGATGGAGTTGCTGGTGTGACGCCTACGCCGTCACTTAGACTAAATTGAGAATAGTCAGTTACAATGGAGAATTCTCAGTATTAAACCACCAGTTAACTCTATATTTGTACAGAGAATGAGGGGTTAAATCATCACATTCTCCTGGAGACTATCTCGCATCAGTGGTATTGTGAATGTACTGTAGGTGGAAGGTGATATCTGGAAACTCACAGTACAGTCACTAAACATAAGATACTGGGAACAAGATCCTATAGTAATAGCAAACACAGCTTACATAGCCAATGTAAGTTCTAGCTTGAAATGACTGATTGCTATGATACTTGCGGTTTTGAAGGCTGTGAGCTTAATAAATCTTCCAGGAGAGTGAGACCAGGGATTCAGGATGATCTTGGACGCTGTAGAGTGTCAGCTCTGTGGTCTAGGCGTCGGGATCCGGATGGACAGAGTCCTGGCGATGCAACCTACTGTCTCCTTGCAGGCAGGAGGTGAAAAGGGTCTTTAGTGGAGTTGGCGGGTGTCGACTTCAATAACCGAACACCCAGCCGCCATCAGAGAGGGTTTAAATAGCCCGCCCAACATGGGAAACGAGCGAGCGCGCTTCCGCGTTCCAGCTTGGAACGCAGGGACGCGGGGCGCACCGGAAGTGACGCTGACAAGGCATTGGATGGAGCGCAGCTGTCTATAGAAGGTACAGCTGCGCTCGTTTTATGTACAATAACGCCGATGGCGTTACAGCTGGTCCATCCGACAGCTAGGGACACTGCGCGGGCCACCCGTCCGCTCACAGCTAGCGGGGGCCACAAGCAGGGTGTGTAAACGCGGCGGCGCTTCCAGAAACGAGCACCGCCGGAAGTGGGGCAGTGGCCATCTTGCAGCCACCGGAAGTGGGGCCGTGGCCATCTTGCTAGGGGATATGGCCTATAATAGTAAAAGGAGGCGCTCCACAATAGGTCGGGGGGCAGGGCAGCAGTCCATAACAATAAAAGACATCTCATCCTACGGACCACGGGGTCCAAACCACATAAAAGAGATAGTGGATAAAATATAAAAATATATAATACATGTATTCTTAAAGATTTAGTTTTAAAACCGGTCATATTAAAAGTATTCATATGGGGATGAAAACGTGTACGACATACTTTTTCTTTTCGTACATTAATGTATTGCCATCTGAGGTTAAACCGTATATATGACGTATGCAGACTAATAGACATAACAGTTTGACCATATGTATACTAGAATAAGGAGAAAGAGAAGAGAAAAAAGGGGGCAGGATAATCCTGTACAGTGGGCTACGGGGATCTTACCTAAAAATCGAAGCAGTTGAGGTCAAAATCTATATTCAAACCTCGTGGAGCAAAAGTATCAAGGGTAAATATACAGCAGGATTCTAGATGACTTAGTGTTCTAAGTTTATGGCTACCGCGCCAGTGTCTCGCATAGGGTTCTATGCCCCAAAATTTCAGCTGTGTGGGGTCTTTATTATGGTGGGTCGCAAAATGTCTTGAAACACTGTTTGTCAAAGCCCTTGAGGATGTTTTGGACATGTTCTTTTTTCCATATTCTTAGTGCTCTTTTGGTCCGACCTATGTATTGGAGTCCACAACTACATTCGAGTGCATATACAACTCCCTCTGTATTACAACATATAAATTATTTTATTTCATATGTGTCTCCAGTGCTTGTTCCAGTGAACTCCTTCTTTTTTTTGGTTGGGTTAATATGTTCTCAAGCATGCAAAGCACCGTTTGCATAGAAAGAAACCTTTACCAGAGAAAAAAAGAAATAAAACTCCTAGTGGGCGGGGCGGGCACACTTTTTACAATTTTATCCCTAATAGTAGGGGCCCTTTTGTACGCAAACTTGAGGACCAAGGGGAGAACACCCCCCAATTCTTTATCTGCCAGCAATATGTTCCAATGACGTTTAATGACTCTTTCTATTTGTTTGTGTTGTATGCTATAGTCAAAAATAATGTCAATGTAGTTGTGGATTTCAATACATAGGTCGGACCAAAAGAGCACTAAGAATACGGATAAAAGAACATGTCCAAAACATCCTCAAGGCCTTTGACAAACATAGTGTTTCAAGACATTTTGCCACCCACCATAATAAAGACCCCACACAGCTGAAATTTTGGGGCATAGAGCCCTATGTGAGACACTGGCACGGTAGCCATAAAGTTAGAACACTATGTCGGCTAGAATCCTGCTGGATATTTACCCTTGATACTTTTGCTCCACGAGGTTTGAATATAGATTTTGACCTCAACTGCTTCCTTAGCGATTTTTAGGTAAGATCCCCGTAGCCCACTGTACAGGATTATCCTGCCCCCTTTTTCTCTATTCTCTATTCTCTTTCTCCTTATTCTCCTTATTCTAGTATACATATGGTCAAACTGTTAATGGTAATAGGATTATGTCTATTAGTCCGCATACGTCATATACGGTTTAACCTCAGGTGGCAATACATTAATGTACGAAAAGAAAAAGTATGTCGTACACGTTTTCATCCCCATATGAATACTTTTAATATGACTGGTTTTAAAACGAAATCTTTTTTAAGAATACATGTATTATATATTTTTATATTTTATTGTGGGTACCCATCCACTATCTCTTTTATGTGGTTTGGACCCCGTGGTCCGTAGGATGAGATGTCTTTTATTGTTATGGACTGCTGCCCTGCCCCCGACCTATTGTGGAGCACCTCCTTTTACTATTACAGGCCATATCCCCTAGCAAGATGGCCGCGGCCCCACTTCCGGCGGCTGCAAGATGGCCGCTGCCCCACTTCCGGCGGCGCTCGTTTCTGGAAGCGCCGCCACGTTCACACACCCTGCTTGTGGCCCCCGCTAGCTGTGAGCTTACGGGTGGCCCACGCAGTGTTTCTAGCTGTCGGATGGACCAGCAACTCCATCCCCACAGCAAACGGTAGTGCTACTTGTCAGATCGGCTACAACAAAATGGCCGCTGTCCGACTTCCTGTTAAACTCTCACAAGGTGAGAGTCACAGGACTCGGGCACAGTACCATCGTTTTCTATTATTCATTTTTAGATTTATTTTCTTCTGGCATCTGATAGAGAGGGTACGCCGAATGCACCCTATAACCTTATGTTTCAATATCACCAAAATCGGAGCCCCATTGCATGTTTCCCCCTATGAGTCCACAACAAAATGGCGGCTGCCCCACTTCCGGTTTTCGAAAGTAGCTCAGTGCCCCATTTCCAGTTTTACTAACAAGCCACTCTATATAACGGCACTCTCATTTCTCCTCTAACTACTCCTGAAGAAGTCGCGTGAAGTGACGAATGCACGTATGAGGTTAACTTAGAGTCCACTAGAGGTACCGGAGGTGACGTCAGCGAACACCCCTGTTTTTATATGCCTGTTTTTTATCACAACATTGTGAGTACCCAGTGTATTGTTTTGTTTGAATAAACCCCCCTTTTTAAACATTACTACACTATTGGCATTTCTTATCTCCCTGGATGGCGAGTCTCTGCCACTGTTTGAATGTGAGTACCGAGAGGGATCTATCCTTCCCACTACAGCCCATTTAAATGATACCATATGTGGACCTGACCAGAAAAGTGCACCTGTTTTTTTTGCTGTTACAGCAGTAAGGTAAGGGGACATCCTTACTTATCCTGAAGATAACACTTAAAATCAACATTTCTTCACATCACTTTGGCTTTTTACACCAGCATTTTTTACTTTTAATTTACCTTTAGTTATGTTTACAGATATCTGCTGTATGGACATTTAATTTTATCCTTACAATCACAGCTGTGTGTTGTACCTGGCACTCTGTACACCCTATCGTGTATCAGTACTTTTGTTACTACTATATGTTACTTGCACTGTCAATTGTTTACTACTTCACATTTTGGCAGCTAGCCTTGGCTGCACTGTAGCACGTTTATTTTGATGCTATCTACTTGTTAAAATTTACCACTGCCATTTTTTATTATTGTTACCTATGATCATTAGTTAAAGTTCATTTTTCCATATATTAAGATTTGCCACACTTCCTTTGCACGTTACCCCTTCCACAGCGCAGCACTACCCCTTTATTCTTTATTTAAACCCAATTTGAACACCCTTAAAACCCGAAGGGGTGTAAAGAGACCAAAATAATGAAATGGAGGGAAAAAAACAACCTTAACCACTTAAGGACCGCCGCATGTACATTTACGTCGGCAGAATGGCACCGACAGGCACATCAACGTATATATACGTTGGTGCCTTGGGGGGGATCGGGGGTCCGATCGGACCCCCCCCCCCCGTACATGCGGCGGTCCGCGCGGCTGCAGGAGCGATCCGACAAGTGGGGGAGGCTATTCGTTTTCATCCGCCCCCTCCGGATCGCTCCCAGCCAATGCGCGCGCCCCCGCCTGACCTGTCACTTCCTCCTCCTGTGTAAACACAGGAAGGAGGAAGCGACGTGATCTCTCCCTCGGCGTTTGTTTCAAGCTGAGGAGAGATCACTACAGAACAAGTAAGTCCTGCACCAAACAGCACACTGACACACACACACATTTAACCCCCGCGATCGCCCCCCCCCCCCTCCCCCCTGTCACAGTGTCACTGAATGCAGTAATCATACATGTATGATTACTGTATTTAGTGTCAGTGTGACAGACAGTGTGACAGTCAGTCAGTGTTAGTGTCAGGGTAGCCCCCCCCACCCCCCCCAATAAAGTTTTAACCCCTTGATCACTGCCCTAGTTAACCCTTTCACTCCCTATTGCCAGCGTCACTAAGCGATCATTTTTCTGATCGCTGTATTAGTGTCGCTGTTCCCGCTAGGTAGCTAATTTTTTTTTTAATGCGATTTTTTTTTACTAAAGACATGTGGCTAAATAAATTTTGGCCTAAATGTTTGACTAAAATTTAGTTTATTGTTTTTTTATTATAACAAAAAGTAAAAAATATTGATTTTTTTTCAAAAATGTCGCTCTATTTTTGTATATAGCGCAAAAAATAAAAATCGCAGAGGCGATCAAATACCACCAAAAGAAAGCTCTATTTGTGGCAAAAAAAGGACGCGAATTTTGTTTGGGAGCCACGTCGCACGACCGCGCAATTGTCTGTTAAAGCGACGCAGTGCCGAATCGCAAAAACCCCTTGGGTCATTTGCCAGCGTATTGGTCCGGGTCTTAAGTTGTTAAACAGGAAATCTTGATATATACCAAAAAGACCCAAAGGTTATCAGATAAAAAACTTTGAGTAGGAAAACAGATTAATCAGGTAAGATCATAGAGTGGAAAAACAAATCAATTATAATAATGTGTAATGTCCCACTCAAAATTCATCCCAAACAGAATGCGAGTCTTAAAATAAAAGATCCAAAAAAAGTCTCTTACAGAGAAGTCTAAAAACATCTCCACCCCGTTTTGGTGCATGGATTTTTTCCAAACGTCTGTACCCCAACTGCCGAGGTTTAACCTGCATGATGTAAATTAAAGTATTTAATAGAAAGATTATTTTCTATACTATAAAAATGTTCTTGAAACCTGTCCCTAAGCCGTCTCGTGGTGCGGCCAATGTATTGTATATTGCAAATGGTGCATGTAATATAAATTGCATAGCGAGTATTGTAGTTGTAGAAAGATGTTATTTTGTGTTGTTTTAACATTGGAATGCGAACTTACTACATTCCCCTTTGTGATATGTGTGTTAAAGGAACAACTTGTCGTTTCACATTTGTAATTACCTTTACAGTGTAACCAAGTATGGGATCTAATTTTACTGCATTTAAAGGGATTTGGTGATAATTACCCAAAGTGGGGACACGTTTAGATACAAAGTTTATTCCTTCTCTAAGTAAATCAGCACATGTACGGTCCTTGAATAGAAACTGTCTCTTTTTGTTTAAGTGCTTATTCGTACTGCTATGTTTAGTCAGTTTTAGAAGATCGTCCCTATTCTTGGAATTGGCAATAGACGCTGCCCTATACCAAAAATACCTAGGGTATCCCCTCTTTAGAAAACTGGGAAGAGAGCCTGTTCTTCTCTGTCATATGTGCTAGAATCGTTGCAGATTCTACGGATCCTAAGAAATTGCCCCCATGCTGATGGTATGTCGGGGGGTGACCCGACTCTACTATCAAAATTACTATCCGAAAGGGGTTCCCTGTACAGGTCCAAGTACCTCGACCACTTAAATGGACATCTAGGAAATTGACCTCATGTTTATGACAGACCCCCGTAAATCTCAAATTCATATCGTTGCAATTGAGATAGCTTAGAAATTCATCCAGGTTTCCAAAATCTATATCCATTATAAAGATTAAATTGTCAATCTAGCGAAAAAGGTTTTGATTAAAGCTCTGTAGGGATTGCGAGTGCTATAAATGAAAAGATGCTCCCACCACCCCATATACAGTTTGGCCAGAGAGGGCGATAACTTAGCGCCCATGGCAGCCCCACACTTTTTGAAGGAACCATTTTGAAAGAAAAAAAATTATGTTTTAAAAGGGTATTCTAGAACATCCAAAGAAAAACAGGTTTATTGATCAAAAATTTGACACATACAGTACAAAGTACCACAATCATAAGATATATATATATATATAGCAGATATAGCAGATACGTACAAGGCCATATACAGAACAATAGTATATGTAAACAAAAATCAACATACTGAAAGGTCATATAGACCACATCCAAACACCACATCACCCCCTGACCTGCTAGCCCAAGAGTCTGTCCATGACTAGGTCATTCAGAGCTAGCCCTAGGGTTCCCAGTCACAAGTCCCATAACTTTTCAAATTTTCCAGAGCATCCCCTATGTTGGTATATAACCTTCTCCATCCTCAACGCATTACCAAGTGCAGTGATCCACTCCCTGACTGTGGGGGGCACCTCAGATTTCCAATGCTGCATGATTAATTTTCTGGCCATAAAAAGGGCCCTAGTAAGGGCCTCCCTAATATAGGGGTTCCCATTCCAGCTTGTCTAAAAGGTTCAGGAGACACTGCTTAGGATCTAACAGGATCGAAACCTGGAATACTGCGTTTAGTGTGTCTGTCACCCCCTTCCAATAAGCGTGCAACTTGGGGCAGCGCCAAAGCATGTGTATCAAATCCCCATGGTCCCTTTTACATCTTGCACATGTCGGTGTGGGCGGCAATCCCATAGCATGCAATCTATGGGGCGTATAGTATACTCTTAGGAGTGTATATAGTTGCGTCAGGCGTTGCGTCACATTCAGGGAACAAACTGTAACCGACTGCAGGGCCTCCTCCCACTGCTCCTCGTCCAAGGGACCTACATTCACCTCCCACTTCCTCCTAACTGTCAGGGGATGTTTCTTGAGATATTTACAAAACAGTGTACTATAGCTCTGGGAAATAAAACCTTTAGATGTCTCTGCACTCTTGAGCTGCGAAAGAATTGGAAGGGATTTCACATGCCACTCCGAGGCCCTGGACTGGGCAACAAATGCATGCCTCACACCCTCCAACTGAGGGATGTGAATAGACACCTGGAGGACCTGGACAACCGGGGCCGACGCCGGAACTTGCGCGTGCGGGGCCTACCGGAATCGGTGGAAGGGGACAATGTTAAATGTGAGGTGACTGCCATTTTCAACGTTATCATGGGCAGGCCACCGCAATCAGTCGTGGGGATGGAAAGAATCCACCGAGCTCTGCGCCCCAGGGGGAGGGATACCGACCCCCCCAGAGATGTGATATGCTGTCTTTTAGACTTCCAGCTCAAAGAAGACATCCTCCGGCAGGCAAGGACCCAGAGACCATCGTATAACGGGTCCCCCATTCAAATCTATCAGGATCTCTCGGGCATCACCCTCCAGAACCGTCGGGACCTCAGGCCACTACTGGAGGCTCTACGAGATCGGGAGATCCGATACAAGTGGAAATTTCCTTTCTGCCTGGAAGCCTCTCATCAGGGCCGCACCGCCAAGCTGAAGGTCCCGGAGGACCTCCCTCACTTCTGCGAATCCCTAGGCCTGCCACTGATTTCTGTCCCTGACTGGTACGCGCCGTATCGCAGGTCCGTGGGTAGATGGCCACCCAAACCCCAAGAGGTACCGATGGACACACAAGCCTCACGCCGCCGCAGGAGAAGATCCCCGTCCGACCAAGGGCGCTCATCGGAGGCGCGTGACTCCCGCGGGTCCCGCGGCTCACCATTTGCCCACGGCCCCAGGAGAGCAAGGAGGGACTACTAGTCCCGTGGGCAGAATACACAATGGGAGAAGGTCCTTCAGGTCATACGGGCTAAGTTTACTGTGCCTTGGTACAAGTTTTGTTTGTGTTCCTTGTTACTTTTTATTTTTATTTTTCTTGTACTTTTGGAATCCGCCTTTGCTAGCCTGCCCGGGTCCACGGAGCGGGGTTACTGCCTCTGTGGCTACGCTGTTTTGCTGGCGCCAGGCTCCCTGCCTCATCCCACACCGCAGGATGTCACAACTGGTGAAGATATAAGCTGTCCCCCCGCTTCCTGCTGAACAGACCCCGCCCGGGACTACATTTCCCACACCGCACAGCGCGACCATCCGCTGGGTAGCGTCTTTCACCGTGGCGTGTGACGCGACACGCTATTCTCCTGACGTTGGACGCCACCTGCCTGTTCGGGAAGGAAACTCCTCTCACCCAAACATTGCCGACGCTCCTCAACTTTGTTCCTGCTGACAGCCCTCATTCGCTCACGCGGACTCACACTCCCTCAGCTCTCCACCACGGACGCCTTCGCACGACGAGACCCAGTCACCGCCACACTGCCAGCCCGATGGGCGAAGACCGAACTGCCGGGCCGAAGATCTGCGCTGCACTAAGATTGCCTAGTGGACTTCACAGCAGTCTTCATGCCCACCTGTGAACTAGTTGGTGCCTCACCGCGGCACGCCGCTCAGAGACTGACCCGTTTCTTCTAATGTGGTATGTGTTAACTTAAGTTTTTTTTTTGTTTCACAGGTCCTTAGTCTTGATCTGACTGATACAGGACAGTCTGTACCGGGCCATGACCCCCGAAGCTGTCTCAACTTGTAGGCCCTGTTGCACTGTTGCACTGTTTATATAAATACTGTCTGCAACCCGGTTAGGTCGCCTCATCTGGGATCCACTGCCCTTTTGATGGTATAACCCCTTCTAGAGTCATCGCCTCTGTTTGCCGCGCTGAGTTTTGGGGGCCCAGGTCTCTGCTCGCGCACACATTGGTCCCGGAGACCCCTTCGGCCTCCGCGCCACCTTTACTCCCCCTGCTTGCCTCCCTGGAATTTGCTGCATTCAGCTGCTATGAGTCCTCTGACGCAGCGAGACCACCGTCACCACTGGGGGGCTCCCCCCGATTACTCAGGTCATACAGACGCCGTGACTCAATGATAACCTGCTTTATACTGCCGAGATTATGCTCCAGTGATACGGAGACTCCCGACACCCGATAGTTTTCATATGAGCTAGGGAGGGAGGTGGCTTTCTCATTATGGTTACAGATATTCCAGATGTTTACCCTGGGGTGGTTCCCTGTTGGTTCACCTACCCAGTTACAGTTTCGGACTTCTCGTGTCGAAACCAGTGCTACCGCACTGGTGCTAGGCTCCCTGCCCTGACTCCGGTCAACCCCCATACGGTATTGGACCGTTGCCTTGCACCCCGTTTGGGGCGGGGTGACCTTCCATACGCCGTACATCACCGATTGAATCTAGTGCCACTAGGCGACTGGACGCCGTCCTCTCGTCTAATCGGTTATCTTTACACCCCCCCTTTTTTTTTTTTTTTAGCTCCCCCCCCCCCCCCACCACATGGGGCCCTCCCCAAATCACAGAACTCGGTACACCAAGGCTCAGGGCCCTTCCCAGCAGCACCTCAAACTCTACTCCCTGAATGTAAGGGGCCTAAACACCCCTGAAAAACGCTCCAGTCTCCTACACTTACTTTGGAAAGACAAACCGCACGTTGTAATGGTCCAGGAGACTCACTTCCGGTCCGATAATGTCCCTAAACTCTACGATCGAAACTTCCCAACGGTCTTTCATGCACCTAACGACGACGCCAAGTCCAAAGGGGTGTCCATCCTATTTTCCAGGAACTGCCCCTTCCAAATCACAGACGTTCAGAAGGATCCTCAGGGAAGGTTTCTCTTCCTTAAGGGCACACTGCACGACATGGTATACACATTGGCCAACATATATGCCCCCAACACGAAACAGAAGATTGAAGGATTCCCCCAGGGGAGGGGCTTTATAGGCAGCAATAGTAAGCGTATATATAGTAGTACCAAAAACAAGAAATTATTTTATGAAAACCAATAAATATTTAATTATATAGAAAAAAGATCATACAATATGACATAATATAACACTTAACAAGTCATAGAGTTGCAAAAAAATTGAAACTGATCCACATAAGTAAACTCTACAAGGCCCTACGCGTTTCGGGGTTTTCCCTTCTTCGGGGGCCGGAGTCTGTGTGGAAACAAATTAGGTTGCATCAGGTTTACATAAACATAGCATCAAAAATATATAACTTTAACAATCGCGTCAGATTTTAATACAGCAAGCATAATAAGTAAAAGATAGACAGAAAAACATACCAGTCAAGAGATGGCAACTCAATAAAAACACAGGGTAAAAAAGTCCATGGTGAAAAATTCCTGAAGGGATGGTATACAGGAGTTGGGGAGCAGGCACCGTGCATCCAAGGGAAGCAAACCCCAAGCCAAAAACTGCCAAGCTTAGGAAAGTTGTATAATTCCTAAAGTGAAGGACACAATGCAAAAAAGATATATATATCTATGCAAAGTAAAAAATAAAATATAATAAATATAATGGTTCTAGTATATATGTATGTGTCATATCAATTTGTGTCAAGGTCTTAAATAATTGTAAGTTATATACCTGACAACAGGGAGTAACCCATAAGAATGGCCAGCAGGGGTCAGCGGAAGGCACAGCACAATAGATTGTCTCCCTATCCAAAGGAGGTAGTACTTGAAAATGGCCAGAGGGGGTCAGTGAGAAGCACAACACAAGGAGGCTGAAAACGAAGGAAATTTGAAAAATAATAAAAAAAAAAAAAAAAAAAAACACAAAAAAAAAAAAAAAAAACAATTCCTAGGTATGGAGATAAGCAAGGAAGCAAAGGAGTATTGGAGAAGGGAAGGCTGACAGAAACAGACCGTCAGCCAGTGATGTACCTTTTAAATGGATGTGTAGAACCATCGCCGTCAGCCAAGTCAGCCATTCCCATGAGATGGCTGTGTATAAATAGGCAAGGGAGGGGGAGTGGTCACAGGAAGTAGTAAGAGGTATGAAATATCACATGACCAATGATAGTCACATGGGCGGAAGTGTTATGGCAACTGTCAGCAAAGGACGTCCAGGGAATTGGAAAAAAAAAAAAAAAAAGAAAGAATCATATGTTAGAGCTGTGCTGCTGGGGATGAAAAAAGGGGTGTGGATTTAAGTTCCCTTACTGGCAAATTTGAGTATCGCTTAAATGAAGGCAGTGGGCAATGAAGGGGTACAGAGAGCAAGCCCGGAGAGGGGAAAAAGTCTAGCAAAGTCCCCTGTCCGAGCAAAATCCCTGTCCAGCGCAAAAATTGACCCAACAATCACAGGGCACATAGTGCCGTGTGACTGGGCCAAAAAAGGGGGCCGCCAACTGAAGGTGGCGGCCTGGGTGCGCCGTGCTTCCCAAGAGGATGAAGGTGCCGGACTCCCCAAGTCAAACCAGGCAAAAAAAAAAAAAAAAAAAGAACCCTGTGTAATTATAACGAGGAGGCATCTCATATAGAAAAACATGATACCTGAATCTTGTTTGTCCAAGGGAACAAGCAAGAAGGCTTCAAAGAGAAAAGCACAAACACAACAATGAACACAAGAATGACAACAAAACCAAAGCACGTCTAGAAAGCGGGTTATGAAGATAAATAATATGTACAGCAGACAAATATAATTATCATTGTAAACATATGTAACAAAGATGACTGCAACCACCTCACTCTTTTTCACAACCACCCGAAGAGAACCCTTCTAAGAAGGGTCTAAAACTAATCTGTTCGTTTAGACCAGGAAAACTAGTCGCTTCAAGGTCTATGATCCATCGGGTTTCGCGTTGTAATAGGGTTTTGTTCCAGTCACCCCCTCGAGGATTGGGGTGAATCCTATCTAGGATGAGGAATTTAACCCCTGAAAATTGCCCATTGTGATGGAGCAAAATGTGGCGTCCTAGGGGCATATCAGGATTTGCTGAACGCATATTACTGATATGTCGGGCAGCCCGTTTAAAAAAAGGCAGTTTGGTCTTGCCCACATAGAACCTGTTGCATGAGCAAGTGAGTAGATATACTACCCCAGGGGTCTTGCAATTTGCAAAATGGCGTGATCTAAAGGGTCGCCCATTTGGTAGCAGGGCTTCTGGGTCAATGTTGATATATCGACAAATCGAGCAACCACCACATGTGTATGTGCCCTTTCTTTTACAGGGATCTTTCCTGAAGTCTCCCTTAAATTCACTCGTGACTAGTTGGTCCCTGAGGGAGGAAGCCCGTCGATACGTAATAGCTGGTTCTTTGGTGACAAAAGGTCCCAAATTGGGATCAAAAGAAAGTAGATGCCAATATTTTTTAAGGATACCTCTAGTTTGTTGGTGTTGCATGTGATATTTGGTAATTAGTCGTAGAGTATTTCCATCTCTAGTCGACTGTTTTTTTGGTTGGGAGAGTAAGTCTTGTCTAATATGCGCATTAGCACGTTGGAAAGACTTTTTGAGGCATTTCTTGGAGTACCCTCTCAAAAGCAGTCTTTCTCTTAGTGCTGCCGCCTCCAACAGGAATACTTCCTGATTGGAGCAGTTGCGCTTAAGACGTAAGTACTGGCTATAAGGTATGGACCTTATTAGAGGTAAAGGGTGGGCACTAGTAGCATGCAATATTGTATTGCCCGCTGTAGGTTTTCTATGAAGCCCTGTGGAGATACTGCCATCCACGGTTTTTCGTAGGATTACATCCAAAAAGGCAATCTGGGTGTCACTTGATGTCATTGTGAATTTTAAGTTCCAGTCGTTGTTGTTCATAATAGACATAAAACTTTGCAATTCATCAATGGTCCCTTCCCATATCACTAGGACATCATCTATGTATCTAAACCAAGCCGACACTAGATGGATGAACGGTTGTATAGATGTACTGGTCAAGAAAGACTTCTCCCACTCCCCCAGGTACAGGTTGGCATACGATGGGGCACAAGATGTCCCCATCGCAACCCCCTGCACCTGGAGGAAATGGGAGCCGTCAAACGAAAACACATTATGGTGGAGAATAAATTCCAAAGCCATTATCAGAAATTCCCCAAGTTTGGGATCAGCTTTAAAAATGGGTAGAAGGATATTGCGAATAGCAGCCAAGCCTAGGGAGTGAGGGATGGAGCTGTAGAGGGCCTCTACGTCAATGGCTACTAGCAACGTATTGGAAGAAGTATGGAGGTGCTCGACTTTTTGCAGTAGGTGAATAGTGTCTTTTATAAAAGACGAAAGACGTTCCACGAATGGCTTCAAATATGAATCCACATATATACTGAGGTTCTCAGTTATGGCACCGTTGCCCGAAACGATTGGTCGACCGGGTGGATCAGTCATATGCTTATGAATTTTGGGAAGACAATAGAAGGTTGGAATTCTTGGGTACTTAATACGGAGGAATTCCCAAGTGTCACGATTAATGACCCCGTGAGAAAAAGCCCCGTCAACCAAAGCATAAAACTCAACTTCAAATTTGCTGACAGCAGTTTTCGAAATAGGTAAGTACCAATCTTTATTGGAAAGAATTTTCAAGCACATGGATTTATATTGTTGGTTAGTCAAAATGACAATATTACCCCCTTTGTCGGATGGCTTAATAGTTAATGAATGACAGTCTTTCAATTTTTCCAAAGCATTGTTTTTCTGACGGATGGAGTGAATGGTACTTCGTGAATGATGAAGCTTTTTGATTTCAGCAGTGGTAAGTGCTACAAACGCAGCCAGATTGGAGTTGGTTTGTAACGGTGGAAACTTGTCCGATTTATTTTTTAGAAGGTTGGCCGGGGTTTCTGGGGTGCCCTCCGTATCCAATTCAAATGACATTTCTTCCAGATCATTCATTACATTAGGGTCAGAGATGTCAGCTTCGCCACACAGTGACAGAAGCAGATCCATATCTTCCTTATGTTGTTGCATAGTCCTATACGTGGAGTCGTTCTTTGGTTTAGAGTAAAGGCTTTTTAATAGGAGTTTCCTAGCAAATAGGTTGATATCTTTAATCAATTCAAATGTATCCAGATGAGCTTCGGGACAAAAGGTGAGACCCTTGGCTAATAAGGTCTTCTCGTCTGATGACAGTACATAGTCAGAAAGATTTATGATGTCAAGTCCCTGAGTTGTACCTGATTGATCGTCAGGTACACAATCGTCCCTTAAGGGTTTGTCGATATGTGTGTGACCTGGGGAAAAAACCCAGTATCAATGGTTTCTTTAAGATTGGGTCTTAAACCTTCATGAGTAGTTTGTGTATTGAGTGAGTGAGGGGTCGCAAAGACAGAAAATAATTCGGTCGGTTGTGTAGATTGTTGGTTGGATCTATCAGAACCACCCAATGTATTGGTGAGACCTGATTGTTGTACTAGACGTTTTTTGGTGGTGCTATCGTCCTCGCCCGATAGGGGTCGTTTTGGCTTGTTATTCCTATTCCTGGTGGGGTTTTGTGTGGGAGCATTGCTTGAAACAGTTGATGAGGTCTTATAACCTTTTTTGGGGGGAATTATATTAGTATTGCCCTTAGCAAAATACTTTTGAGAAGAATTGGCCGATTGCCATTTATAGGCTTTTCCTTCCTGGAATGATCGTTTATCTCTCCAAAATGTATTCTCTTTTTTATAAAGGGTTTCTGCTATCACTATGTCAAGTCGACCTTTAATTTTAGTTTCATGGTCCTTGAAGGCTGGAAGAGCCAGGAAGGGTGAAAGTTTTATATATATATCATCGATTTCTTTATTGACTTGGCTTGTTCTAATTTTGTATTCTTCAATAAGGAGTTTCATCATATGAGCCGAACATTGTTGCAAGTTCTGCTCCCATTTTTTACGGAAGTCGGTGTTTATGTTATCTAGGAGAGGGAAGATCTGAATGCGGAGCCCATAAGGGTTGATATTTTCTTTTAGGTACTTGTCGAAACTTTCGACATGCCAGAAAAGAGCTGCCTTTTTTTCAACTAATCTTCCAAGTTGATTACATAAAGAGGCAAGCTCAGAGTTTTTGGCCTCCCCATTGTGATGACTGGCTGAGTAGCTCAGCATCAGATCGTCCCAGTCCTTACCTTGAAACATAGTAAACTGATAGGTATGTCAATCTATACAAATATGCTACCACTGTCACCGTCAGATGACAGCAAAAAAACGGACAAATAAGATTGAAAAGCAACAAAATAAAGGTGGAGAAAATACGTAATAATAAAAACGTGAGAGAAAAAAGTTTTTGAATAATAAGATAGTCATAAAGTCCCCAACACCAATGGGGATATGTAGGAGTCACTGAAGGATGTTACTAGGGGGAAGAAAGAGGGGGATGCCCCAATTTCATAGGTATTTGCTACCTTGGATACAGAAAAGGGAATTATGCAACATCACAGGAGTGTGAGTGCTGCCGACACCCCTAATCGAATAGAAGATTGAAGGATTCCCCCAGGGGAGGGGCAAATTTGCAAATTTGCCAGTAAGGGAACTTAAATCCACACCCCTTTTTTCATCCCCAGCAGCACAGCTCTAACATATGATTCTTTCTTTTTTTTTTTTTTCCAATTCCTCGGACGTCCTTTGCTGACAGTTGCCATAACACTTCCGCCCATGTGACTATCATTGGTCATGTGATATTTCATACCTCTTACTACTTCCTGTGACCACTCCCCCTCCCTTGCCTATTTATACACAGCCATCTCATGGGAATGGCTGACTTGGCTGACGGCGATGGTTCTACACATCCATTTAAAAGGTACATCACTGGCTGACGGTCTGTTTCTGTCAGCCTTCCCTTCTCCAATACTCCTTTGCTTCCTTGCTTATCTCCATACCTAGGAATTGTTTTGTTTTTTTTGTGTTTTTTTTTTTTTTTTATTATTTTTCAAATTTCCTTCGTTTTCAGCCTCCTTGTGTTGTGCTTCTCACTGACCCCCTCTGGCCATTTTCAAGTACTACCTCCTTTGGATAGGGAGACAATCTATTGTGCTGTGCCTTCCGCTGACCCCTGCTGGCCATTCTTATGGGTTACTCCCTGTTGTCAGGTATATAACTTACAATTATTTAAGACCTTGACACAAATTGATATGACACATACATATATACTAGAACCATTATATTTATTATATTTTATTTTTTACTTTGCATAGATATATATATCTTTTTTGCATTGTGTCCTTCACTTTAGGAATTATACAACTTTCCTAAGCTTGGCAGTTTTTGGCTTGGGGTTTGCTTCCCTTGGATGCACGGTGCCTGCTCCCCAACTCCTGTATACCATCCCTTCAGGAATTTTTCACCATGGACTTTTTTACCCTGTGTTTTTATTGAGTTGCCATCTCTTGACTGGTATGTTTTTCTGTCTATCTTTTACTTATTATGCTTGCTGTATTAAAATCTGACGCGATTGTTAAAGTTATATATTTTTGATGCTATGTTTATGTAAACCTGATGCAACCTAATTTGTTTCCACACAGACTCCGGCCCCCGAAGAAGGGAAAACCCCGAAACGCGTAGGGCCTTGTAGAGTTTACTTATGTGGATCAGTTTCAATTTTTTTGCAACTCTATGACTTGTTAAGTGTTATATTATGTCATATTGTATGATCTTTTTTCTATATAATTAAATATTTATTGGTTTTCATAAAATAATTTCTTGTTTTTGGTACTACTATATATACGCTTACTATTGCTGCCTATAAAGCCCCTCCCCTGGGGGAATCCTTCAATCTTCTATTCGATTAGGGGTGTCGGCAGCACTCACACTCCTGTGATGTTGCATAATTCCCTTTTCTGTATCCAAGGTAGCAAATACCTATGAAATTGGGGCATCCCCCTCTTTCTTCCCCCTAGTAACATCCTTCAGTGACTCCTACATATCCCCATTGGTGTTGGGGACTTTATGACTATCTTATTATTCAAAAACTTTTTTCTCTCACGTTTTTATTATTACGTATTTTCTCCACCTTTATTTTGTTGCTTTTCAATCTTATTTGTCCGTTTTTTTGCTGTCATCTGACGGTGACAGTGGTAGCATATTTGTATAGATTGACATACCTATCAGTTTACTATGTTTCAAGGTAAGGACTGGGACGATCTGATGCTGAGCTACTCAGCCAGTCATCACAATGGGGAGGCCAAAAACTCTGAGCTTGCCTCTTTATGTAATCAACTTGGAAGATTAGTTGAAAAAAAGGCAGCTCTTTTCTGGCATGTCGAAAGTTTCGACAAGTACCTAAAAGAAAATATCAACCCTTATGGGCTCCGCATTCAGATCTTCCCTCTCCTAGATAACATAAACACCGACTTCCGTAAAAAATGGGAGCAGAACTTGCAACAATGTTCGGCTCATATGATGAAACTCCTTATTGAAGAATACAAAATTAGAACAAGCCAAGTCAATAAAGAAATCGATGATATATATATAAAACTTTCACCCTTCCTGGCTCTTCCAGCCTTCAAGGACCATGAAACTAAAATTAAAGGTCGACTTGACATAGTGATAGCAGAAACCCTTTATAAAAAAGAGAATACATTTTGGAGAGATAAACGATCATTCCAGGAAGGAAAAGCCTATAAATGGCAATCGGCCAATTCTTCTCAAAAGTATTTTGCTAAGGGCAATACTAATATAATTCCCCCCAAAAAAGGTTATAAGACCTCATCAACTGTTTCAAGCAATGCTCCCACACAAAACCCCACCAGGAATAGGAATAACAAGCCAAAACGACCCCTATCGGGCGAGGACGATAGCACCACCAAAAAACGTCTAGTACAACAATCAGGTCTCACCAATACATTGGGTGGTTCTGATAGATCCAACCAACAATCTACACAACCGACCGAATTATTTTCTGTCTTTGCGACCCCTCACTCACTCAATACACAAACTACTCATGAAGGTTTAAGACCCAATCTTAAAGAAACCATTGATACTGGGTTTTTTCCCCAGGTCACACACATATCGACAAACCCTTAAGGGACGATTGTGTACCTGACGATCAATCAGGTACAACTCAGGGACTTGACATCATAAATCTTTCTGACTATGTACTGTCATCAGACGAGAAGACCTTATTAGCCAAGGGTCTCACCTTTTGTCCCGAAGCTCATCTGGATACATTTGAATTGATTAAAGATATCAACCTATTTGCTAGGAAACTCCTATTAAAAAGCCTTTACTCTAAACCAAAGAACGACTCCACGTATAGGACTATGCAACAACATAAGGAAGATATGGATCTGCTTCTGTCACTGTGTGGCGAAGCTGACATCTCTGACCCTAATGTAATGAATGATCTGGAAGA
This sequence comes from Rana kukunoris, assembly GCA_029574335.1. Taxonomy (NCBI): domain Eukaryota; kingdom Metazoa; phylum Chordata; class Amphibia; order Anura; family Ranidae; genus Rana; species Rana kukunoris. The sequence goes on along the minus strand of CM056055.1, from coordinate 82,155,928 downwards.
AATGTCATTTGAATTGGATACGGAGGGCACCCCAGAAACCCCGGCCAACCTTCTAAAAAATAAATCGGACAAGTTTCCACCGTTACAAACCAACTCCAATCTGGCTGCGTTTGTAGCACTTACCACTGCTGAAATCAAAAAGCTTCATCATTCACGAAGTACCATTCACTCCATCCGTCAGAAAAACAATGCTTTGGAAAAATTGAAAGACTGTCATTCATTAACTATTAAGCCATCCGACAAAGGGGGTAATATTGTCATTTTGACTAACCAACAATATAAATCCATGTGCTTGAAAATTCTTTCCAATAAAGATTGGTACTTACCTATTTCGAAAACTGCTGTCAGCAAATTTGAAGTTGAGTTTTATGCTTTGGTTGACGGGGCTTTTTCTCACGGGGTCATTAATCGTGACACTTGGGAATTCCTCCGTATTAAGTACCCAAGAATTCCAACCTTCTATTGTCTTCCCAAAATTCATAAGCATATGACTGATCCACCCGGTCGACCAATCGTTTCGGGCAACGGTGCCATAACTGAGAACCTCAGTATATATGTGGATTCATATTTGAAGCCATTCGTGGAACGTCTTTCGTCTTTTATAAAAGACACTATTCACCTACTGCAAAAAGTCGAGCACCTCCATACTTCTTCCAATACGTTGCTAGTAGCCATTGACGTAGAGGCCCTCTACAGCTCCATCCCTCACTCCCTAGGCTTGGCTGCTATTCGCAATATCCTTCTACCCATTTTTAAAGCTGATCCCAAACTTGGGGAATTTCTGATAATGGCTTTGGAATTTATTCTCCACCATAATGTGTTTTCGTTTGACGGCTCCCATTTCCTCCAGGTGCAGGGGGTTGCGATGGGGACATCTTGTGCCCCATCGTATGCCAACCTGTACCTGGGGGAGTGGGAGAAGTCTTTCTTGACCAGTACATCTATACAACCGTTCATCCATCTAGTGTCGGCTTGGTTTAGATACATAGATGATGTCCTAGTGATATGGGAAGGGACCATTGATGAATTGCAAAGTTTTATGTCTATTATGAACAACAACGACTGGAACTTAAAATTCACAATGACATCAAGTGACACCCAGATTGCCTTTTTGGATGTAATCCTACGAAAAACCGTGGATGGCAGTATCTCCACAGGGCTTCATAGAAAACCTACAGCGGGCAATACAATATTGCATGCTACTAGTGCCCACCCTTTACCTCTAATAAGGTCCATACCTTATAGCCAGTACTTACGTCTTAAGCGCAACTGCTCCAATCAGGAAGTATTCCTGTTGGAGGCGGCAGCACTAAGAGAAAGACTGCTTTTGAGAGGGTACTCCAAGAAATGCCTCAAAAAGTCTTTCCAACGTGCTAATGTGCATATTAGACAAGACTTACTCTCCCAACCAAAAAAACAGTCGACTAGAGATGGAAATACTCTACGACTAATTACCAAATATCACATGCAACACCAACAAACTAGAGGTATCCTTAAAAAATATTGGCATCTACTTTCTTTTGATCCCAATTTGGGACCTTTTGTCACCAAAGAACCAGCTATTACGTATCGACGGGCTTCCTCCCTCAGGGACCAACTAGTCACGAGTGAATTTAAGGGAGACTTCAGGAAAGATCCCTGTAAAAGAAAGGGCACATACACATGTGGTGGTTGCTCGATTTGTCGATATATCAACATTGACCCAGAAGCCCTGCTACCAAATGGGCGACCCTTTAGATCACGCCATTTTGCAAATTGCAAGACCCCTGGGGTAGTATATCTACTCACTTGCTCATGCAACAGGTTCTATGTGGGCAAGACCAAACTGCCTTTTTTTAAACGGGCTGCCCGACATATCAGTAATATGCGTTCAGCAAATCCTGATATGCCCCTAGGACGCCACATTTTGCTCCATCACAATGGGCAATTTTCAGGGGTTAAATTCCTCATCCTAGATAGGATTCACCCCAATCCTCGAGGGGGTGACTGGAACAAAACCCTATTACAACGCGAAACCCGATGGATCATAGACCTTGAAGCGACTAGTTTTCCTGGTCTAAACGAACAGATTAGTTTTAGACCCTTCTTAGAAGGGTTCTCTTCGGGTGGTTGTGAAAAAGAGTGAGGTGGTTGCAGTCATCTTTGTTACATATGTTTACAATGATAATTATATTTGTCTGCTGTACATATTATTTATCTTCATAACCCGCTTTCTAGACGTGCTTTGGTTTTGTTGTCATTCTTGTGTTCATTGTTGTGTTTGTGCTTTTCTCTTTGAAGCCTTCTTGCTTGTTCCCTTGGACAAACAAGATTCAGGTATCATGTTTTTCTATATGAGATGCCTCCTCGTTATAATTACACAGGGTTCTTTTTTTTTTTTTGCCTGGTTTGACTTGGGGAGTCCGGCACCTTCATCCTCTTGGGAAGCACGGCGCACCCAGGCCGCCACCTTCAGTTGGCGGCCCCCTTTTTTGGCCCAGTCACACGGCACTATGTGCCCTGTGATTGTTGGGTCAATTTTTGCGCTGGACAGGGATTTTGCTCGGACAGGGGACTTTGCTAGACTTTTTCCCCTCTCCGGGCTTGCTCTCTGTACCCCTTCATTGCCCACTGCCTTCATTTAAGCGATACTCAAATTTGCCAGTAAGGGAACTTAAATCCACACCCCTTTTTTCATCCCCAGCAGCACAGCTCTAACATATGATTCTTTCTTTTTTTTTTTTTTTTTTTTTTTTTCAATTCCTCGGACGTCCTTTGCTGACAGTTGCCATAACACTTCCGCCCATGTGACTATCATTGGTCATGTGATATTTCATACCTCTTACTACTTCCTGTGACCACTCCCCCTCCCTTGCCTATTTATACACAGCCATCTCATGGGAATGGCTGACTTGGCTGACGGCGATGGTTCTACACATCCATTTAAAAGGTACATCACTGGCTGACGGTCTGTTTCTGTCAGCCTTCCCTTCTCCAATACTCCTTTGCTTCCTTGCTTATCTCCATACCTAGGAATTGTTTTTTTTTTTTTTTTTTTTTTATTATTTTTCAAATTTCCTTCGTTTTCAGCCTCCTTGTGTTGTGCTTCTCACTGACCCCCTCTGGCCATTTTCAAGTACTACCTCCTTTGGATAGGGAGACAATCTATTGTGCTGTGCCTTCCGCTGACCCCTGCTGGCCATTCTTATGGGTTACTCCCTGTTGTCAGGTATATAACTTACAATTATTTAAGACCTTGACACAAATTGATATGACACATACATATATACTAGAACCATTATATTTATTATATTTTATTTTTTACTTTGCATAGATATATATATCTTTTTTGCATTGTGTCCTTCACTTTAGGAATTATACAACTTTCCTAAGCTTGGCAGTTTTTGGCTTGGGGTTTGCTTCCCTTGGATGCACGGTGCCTGCTCCCCAACTCCTGTATACCATCCCTTCAGGAATTTTTCACCATGGACTTTTTTACCCTGTGTTTTTATTGAGTTGCCATCTCTTGACTGGTATGTTTTTCTGTCTATCTTTTACTTATTATGCTTGCTGTATTAAAATCTGACGCGATTGTTAAAGTTATATATTTTTGATGCTATGTTTATGTAAACCTGATGCAACCTAATTTGTTTCCACACAGACTCCGGCCCCCGAAGAAGGGAAAACCCCGAAACGCGTAGGGCCTTGTAGAGTTTACTTATGTGGATCAGTTTCAATTTTTTTGCAACTCTATGACTTGTTAAGTGTTATATTATGTCATATTGTATGATCTTTTTTCTATATAATTAAATATTTATTGGTTTTCATAAAATAATTTCTTGTTTTTGGTACTACTATATATACGCTTACTATTGCTGCCTATAAAGCCCCTCCCCTGGGGGAATCCTTCAATCTTCTATTCGATTAGGGGTGTCGGCAGCACTCACACTCCTGTGATGTTGCATAATTCCCAACACGAAACAGGTCTCCTTTTTTCGCGAGGTTCTGTTCCAACTAACCGCCTTTCAGGCCGGAGTGTTGGTGCTGGGAGGGGACTTTAATGTTCCACTGACGCCTAGCATGGACACATCCAACGGTTCCTCGTGCATGACATACAGAGCCTTGAGAACCATTAAAACTCACCTAACTACACTGACCCTACACGACGCTTGGCGCACCCTACACCCATCCACGAAAGACTTCACATACTTCTCCCCTCTACATGCTAAGTACTCCCGGATAGATCACTTCTTTCTCGCGCAAAATAGCCTTACTTCATTAATAGATGCCACCATCGAACCCATGTGTTTCTCAGATCACCACCCGATCACCATGACGCTACTTCTTCCCTCTCTCCGTCCCAAATCACCAATCTGGAGACTAGATGACTCGCTCCTTTTAGACGACGCAAACGTTCGTCACATCTCGGAAACTCTTGATAACTATTTCGCCGAAAACGCGACAGACACACATTCACCCACTCTAATCTGGGCCGCACACAAGTGTGTGGTGAGGGGAGAGTTTATGTCCCTGGCGGCGAAACGTGCGAAACACCGGCGAGCCCGACAAACTAAACTGATGGACAGGGTCAAAACCCTGGAACGCGCACACAAACTCTCCCTGGCGAGGAGCACGCACGACGAACTGTTAGTGGCTCGGGGGGAACTCTTGGAGGAACTCCAGACGCAACTAAATCGAAAACACGCACTCACAAACTCTTTTACGAGTTCGGGAACAAGTCGGGCAAGCTTCTGGCTGCGGCCCTTCAGAAAAAAAGAGCGTCGCATACTATCCACACAATAACGTCCCCGTCGGGAGACAAATTGGCTAAATCAGACGAAATCGCAGACCAATTCGTGCGCTATTTTTCTAGCCTCTATAATTTGCCCAAACCTGTGGACACCCCTACGACTGTGGACAGGACCTCCCTCATTGACTCGTTCCTTGCGGACTACTGCCCTACTATTGACGCATCCAGAGACTTAACAGGCCTGGACTCTCCGATCACGTCGGCGGAAACTCTTCTCGCCCTGAAACAGCTTAAAGCGGGCAAAAGCCCCGGCCCGGACGGTCTCCCGACCGGATACTACAGAACGTTCGCCCACTCTTTGCTACCGCGCTTCTTGGCGGCCTATAACACCCTCCCTGACTTGACGGCACAAACCAAGGACTTACTGGAAGCCCATGTTACCCTAATCCCCAAACCTGGTAAAGATGCAACTATTGTCTCAAACTACCGCCCCATATCCCTCCTGAATGTAGACCTGAAGCTCTATGCAAAGATCCTGGCCAACAGACTCCTGCCCCTCCTCCCTGAACTTATATCCTCGGACCAGGTTGGTTTTGTCCCAGGACGGGAAGCCAGGGACAACACCACCAAAGCCCTCAACATCCACCATTGGCTCTCGTCGTCCCGCAAACCGGGTTTTCTTCTATCCTTGGACGCGGAGAAGGCATTTGACAGGGTGGCATGGGACTACATGTCGGCAGTTCTGCACAAACTGGGACTGCCGTCTAGAACCGTTCAACTGATCATGGCATTGTACTCTGTTCCCTCCGCCAGACTTAGGGTGAACGGTCACCTGTCGAGCGCCTTCTCCGTGTCCAACGGTACCAGACAGGGCTGTCCCCTGTCCCCCATTCTATTTGTCCTGTCATTGGAACCCTTCTTGCGTCGTCTGTCCTCGAACCCTACAATCAGGGGCATCGAGGTTCCCGGGAACCACTGTAAGCTGGCCGCTTACGCAGACGACGTTTTATTGTTTCTCTCAGACCCTCTGACTACGTTACCTAACCTCCTGGCTGACTTCCGACTTTTTAACTCCCTGTCCAACCTTCAAATAAATTTTGAAAAATCGACGGCCCTGAATGTCTCTATGCCTGACTCGACAATATCTCTTTGCAAGCAAAACTTCCCCTTTAAGTGGGCCACTAACTCCATTAAATACCTGGGCATCGAGATACCACCTGACCTGAGAGACTTATACAGCCTCAACTTCGTGCCTGCTCTCCGGGCCATCAAACATGACCTGGAGAGCTGGGACAAGGGTCGTCTCTCATGGTTTGGCAGGGCCGCGACCCTCAAAATGAATGTCCTCCCTCGTCTCCTATACCTCCTGCAAGCCATCCCGATTGCTCTACCACCGTCATTCTTCGCCCTTTACAAAAAATGCTGCAGAAACTTCCTATGGGCGGGCCGCCCACCCAGACTGAGCTGGGCAAAACTTATCCTCCCAAAACTGAAGGGTGGCCTAGGGTTACCGGACATAACACGTTATCATACGGCCTGCCACCTAGTTCGAGTGACTGACTGGCATCATCACGCTCACGACAAAGGCTGGGTTAACTTGGAAAACGCTTTCCTAGACTTCCCCATTTCACACCTCCCCTGGATACCGCCGCATGCGGTCCCGAAATCTTGCCTGACCCACCCTCTCATTGGCCCCACCCTCCTCAAGTTTAAAACGGCCTGCCGCTCACTGGCCATAACCCCATCTCCGGGCCCCATGACCCCACTACTCTGCAACCCTGCTTTCAAACCGGGCATCCCTACTACGGCCCAGACGCCCAAGTCTGTGACACTGAAAACACGCGCGGCACATTTCTTCCGTGACGACGCCCTCCTCCCTTATCCGGAGATGGTGACTGCTTTCCCACATTTGAAAATATCCATTTTCAAATACATACAACTGAAACACTTCTTTGACGGTGCACGGTCACCCTCGCCCTGGTGTAGGGACCTTACACCTTTTGAGAAACTTTGTACAGCCGAGGACCCCCCGCGACACCTGATCTCCTCCCTGTACTCACTACTGATCTCGACGGCAACCCCGATTACCAACACCCGCACTGCCTGGCAGACTGACCTATCCCTCGACCTGACGGATACAGATTGGGAACTGATCTGGGAACACACACACAAGGGGTCAATCAATGTCTCAGCCCAAGAGAACAGATACAAACTGGGTACACGTTGGTACAAGACACCCGACAAGCTGCATAAAATCTTCCCTTCGGTTCCACCAAATTGCTGGAGGTGTGGTGGGGGCCCAGGCTCCCTCCTACACATCTGGTGGGAATGTCCCATTCTACAATCGTTCTGGAAGGAGATACATGAACAAATTGTACGTATCACCACATATCAAATTGAATTCTCTCCAGCTCAATACCTGCTTCACCACTCGGTTCTGCCACGTTCGCAATATCGTCGATCTCTTCCCTTACACCTTATAAACGCAGCCACCCAATGCATTCCCTTACGATGGAGATCTCAGACCCCGCCTACGATTAGAGATTGGCACACGAGAGTCACGAAAATTGAAGAACTAGAACGTCTCATTCACCAATCCAATGACACACATGACAAGTTCAGATTTACATGGGCCTGTTGGACTCACCACAGAGAATCACTGGACCACCCGCCCCCCCCCCACCCAATCCAGGCCATCTGGCGCACTGAGCCACGTCCTCGGTACTGGTCCCCCAACTTCCCCATAGATCGTACCACTCCCCCCTTTCTACTCCCCTCCCCCCAAATTTATTTTTTTTTTTTCTCTTTCCTCTCTCCCCCCTGCTCTGAATTTTCGGAATTGTATCCCCTTCCCCTACCCGTCCACAGATTGACCCCAATGGGGTGGACGGGTACGGATGGGATCTGCATCCTACTTCCACCAGTGACGATGAATTCCTCTGACTCCACAGTCACGATCGCGGAGGGGGACACTTCCAGATAGACGGGAGAATCCAACCCCACACACCTGTACCACATGTACCTTCTCCCGAATAAGGTCCCCCCCTCGGCTCACCCTACCTAACTTGCTGGACCCCAGGAGTAACAGCCGCTACACCACTTCGAGCTGTTTACATGTCTTACTGATGAAGAAAGCTGCTATAAATGACTGTTAAGTTGATCCCACCATGTGGATACTGTTGCATACATTTTGAATGCATTATGAATACTGTTACGATATACATGTGCCTCCCATTGTGTCATGTGACGAGTTCTATACTATATTGTATTGTATCTGATTCCCCTGTACTCAATAAAAATTGTTTGAACAAAAAAAACAAATGCATGCCTAAGCTGCATATAGTAGAAGAGCATGCTCGCTGGTAGCTGGTATGCCTCCCTCAATGTCTCAAAGGGCAGTAAACCACCACTCCCCAATACCTGTGTCAAGTAGCGGATCCCATACCTCTTCCATCTTCCCCCCTGTTGCAATTTGGCTAGTTCGGGTTAGTAGTCATTTGCCCAAATCGGGCTGAACTCAGTGATGCCCGAGGCCCCTTGTAAATACTTGAAAAATGAATGAGACACAATGGGGGTAGGGAAAGTGCTGCTCACCCCTGAAGTGAAAGAAAAAGGAGGGAGTTCCCCGTTGGGGTTTTTAGGCAGCAATCAAGTGATCATGTCATAAGGATAAGGATGAGTAATGAAAACGTTCTACAAAATTATGTATAAGTAGAAAAAGTATATTTTAATGGATAAAATTCATAAAATACAAATTGGCTCTGGTATTGTGTACATTAGAAGCGACTGCACATGGAGTATGCACCAAATGAACATGACAGACAATTAACATGAATGGTTAACTGGTGGGTCAGGTATATTCTGACGCGTTTCAACCCTTCAATGGGTCTTCTTCAGAGAATTAGGTGCAACTGTAACAACATATATAACAGTAAGAAATAGAAATAAAAATGAGCTATCTTTCACATTTAAATACAAACACATGCATATCTTTGTCTAAGTATAGTTACCCATTCGCAGTGTGCAGTTTAGTTTATGTACAGGGCCAGAGTCAGTCCACAGACAGATTCCTGAATGGATACCACCGAGACTGGGGGGGGCCAGCTCACCACCAATTCCCTCCAAAGTATAATAGGGGGGCCTACAAGGGCTCACCGATGCTGGTGGAACCGGATGGATTCCCAATGTGGGGAGCCTCCCCTCCAGCCTACCCTGGAGGGGAGGCTGAAGGGGACCGAAGTGGAGGGCGGTCACCAAAACGGCACCTAGTAAGGCAATATATATATGAAATAATCAGTTGATTTAAATGGGGATAAAATATAACATAAGGTATAGCTAAGATAAGAAACAGCAGGCATGCAGATAGCATCCCCAGACTCCACAATAAGTAGAAAAGCCATAGTATAATAGTATATTAAAGTTAGTGACATGCAAGGGATGTGAAGTGAATAATATAAGAAGTGTGGGTAGGTGGACAATTGAATGATATGGTGGGTAAAGGAAAGAAAGTGAAAAAGTGAACAGTACCGAATAGTGAACTTCAGAGGAGTGATTAGCTGGTGAAGGGATCGATCAAGTGTGGTAATGGTGTTGTGGTGGAAAGGAAGGTATAAGGGGAAATGAACAAGTGACAGTGAGGGACTATAGTGAAAGGGTACCTGGGTTGAATAAAACATATGGGGATAACCAAGATCCCAAATAGTAAAATCGTAGCGTCTCAATCTAGGGAGAAAAAGAGGAATGGAAAGTAAATTGGTGACATAAAAGTATCAATAGGTTGAAGCGGTGTAAGGTATAGGGATTGGAAGTAGTCTTACCCAGTCAGTGCGGAATCAATCCTGCATAGGTGGGAGGGAGTCAAGTCTGCCAGGAATAAAGCCTGTGTTGCAGACTAAATAGGAGCATGCCAGGTGTACCTGTTTGGGGTAATTGCTTCAATCGGTGACAGCCCGCCCACGTACTCCTCCCCCCTAGATTTCCCGTCCCAGCAGGTGAAATGAAGAAGGCTGGGGGTAAGGACCCCACAATGACCAACATCCGTGGGTCCCTCGGCGTCAATGGAGGAAATCCTCGGCGTCTGCCGCACATTCCGAGTCGCGTCGGTGACGTCATACGCGCGCGCCGTGCGCGAGACGCACCCAGCGTTGGGATGGCCATTGATGCCGTCAGTGAGGAGGGAATCACCCACATGGGACGGGACCCGCCCGCCCTCTAGTGGGGAATGTAGAGATCACACTAAGTGTCTCCCCCTCCCCACTGAAAGGCCGCCGCTAGCTAAGGGGGAAGTGGCGAGTGTGACTTGACGCCCCCCAGTGGGTGGAAACCAAACAGCAGGAATAAATGCGGAACTGAAATACAAGTGTACAGCAGGTTAAATTGAATCGATATACAAGTACAACAATATGAGGAGATATAATACAATATCATAATACAGCAGCAAAATGATAGTATAATCCAAATATTTTATGGAGCTAGAGCTCCTATACATGTGTAGCATGCTAGCAAAAATAAAAAGTCAAGCAAAAAGACAGAAAAAGTTCTAATGAAATATCAATTATGGTTAAGGCTATATGTGTATCTAAGAAGTAATCATACTGAGGGGATGGAGATCATGAGGCCTGTAATATAGTTGAGCAATAAATCATGTTCAAGACGGACAATATTAGTTAATATGTTTAATAGGTGATGAATTACTTGGATATTGAAATCTGTACATAAATTGATGGGCGTGGTGACTAGGAGTGATGAAAAGAAAAAATAATGGAATCATTGATTTTTTCCTGAAAAGAAACCCTTGAGGAATGGCGCAAAGGATATGGAATCGTTCAGGCCCGGGGATCTGGTGGCCCCGAGTCTGAAGATTGGAATAAAATTATTTTACAGAAAGAACAGAAATGGATCTTCAGACTCGGGGCCACCAGATCCCCGGGCCTGAACGATTCCATATCCTTTGCGCCATTCCTCAAGGGTTTCTTTTCAGGAAAAAAATCAATGATTCCATTATTTTTTCTTTTCATCACTCCTAGTCACCACGCCCATCAATTTCTGTACAGATTTATTGCCCAACTATATTACAGGCCTCATGATCTCCATCCCCTCAGTATGATTACTTCTTAGATACACATATAGCCTTAACCATAATTGATATTTCATTAGAACTTTTTCTGTCTTTTTGCTTGACTTTTTATTTTTGCTAGCATGCTACACATATATAGGAGCTCTAGCTCCATAAAATATTTGGATTATACTATCATTTTGCTGCTGTATTATGATATTGTATTACATCTCCTCATATTGTTGTACTTGTATATCGATTCAATTTAACCTGCTGTACACTTGTATTTCAGTTCCGTATTTATTCCTGCTGTTTGGTTTCCACCCACTGGGGGGCGTCTAGTCACACTCGCCACTTCCCCCTTAGCTAGCGGCGGCCTTTCAGTGGGGAGGGGGAGACACTTAGAGTGATCTCTACATTCCCCACTAGAGGGCGGGCGGGTCCCGTCCCATGTGGGTGATTCCCTCCTCACTGACGGCATCAATGGCCATCCCAACGCTGGGTGCGTCTCGCGCGCGCACACGTGCACGGCGCGCGCGTATGACGTCACCGACGCGACTCGGAATGTGCGGCAGACGCCGAGGATTTCCTCCATTGACGCCGAGGGACCCACGGATGTTGGTCATTGTGGGGTCCCTACCCCCAGCCTTCTTCATTTCACCTGCTGGGACGGGAAATCTAGGGGGGAGGAGGACGTGGGCGGGCTGTCACCGATTGAAGCAATTACCCCAAACAGGTACACCTGGCATGCTCCTATTTAGTCTGCAACACAGGCTTTATTCCTGGCAGACTTGACTCCCTCCCACCTATGCAGGATTGATTCCGCACTGACTGGGTAAGACTACTTCCAATCCCTATGCCTTACACCGCTTCAACCTATTGATACTTTTATGTCACCAATTTACTTTCCATTCCTCTTTTTCTCCCTAGATTGAGGCGCTACGATTTTACTATTTGGGATCTTGGTTATCCCCATATGTTTTATTCAACCCAGGTACCCTTTCACTATAGTCCCTCACTGTCACTTGTTCATTTCCCCTTATACCTTCCTTTCCACCACAACACCATTACCACACTTGATCGATCCCTTCACCAGCTGATCACTCCTCTGAAGTTCACTATTCGGTACTGTTCACTTTTTCACTTTCTTTCCTTTACCCACCATATCATTCAATTGTCCACCTACCCACACTTCTTATATTATTCACTTCACATCCCTTGCATGTCACTAACTTTAATATACTATTATACTATGGCTTTTCTACTCATTGTGGAGTCTGGGGATGCTATCTGCATGCCTGCTGTTTCCTATCTTGGCTATACCTTATATTATATTTTATCCCCATTTAAATCAACTGATTATTTCATATATATATTGCCTTACTAGGTGCCGTTTTGGTGACCGCCCTCCACTTCGGTCCCCTTCAGCCTCCCCTCCAGGGTGCCTCCCTCTCTCCCCCCTTTCTCCCCACATTGGGAATCCATCCGGTTCCACCAGCATCGGTGAGCCCTTGTAGGCCCCCCTATTATACTTTGGAGGGAATTGGTGGTGAGCTGGCCCCCCCCAGTCTCGGTGGTATCCATTCAGGAATCTGTCTGTGGACTGACTCTGGCCCTGTACATAAACTAAACTGCACACTGCGAATGGGTAACTATACTTAGACAAAGATATGCATGTGTTCGTATTTAAATGTGAAAGATAGCTCATTTTTATTTCTATTTCTTACTGTTATATATGTTGTTACAGTTGCACCTAATTCTCTGAAGAAGACCCATTGAAGGGTTGAAACGCGTCAGAATATATACCTGACCCACCAGTTAACCATTCATGTTAATTGTCTGTCATGTTCATTTGGTGCATACTCCATGTGCAGTCGCTTCTAATGTACACAATACCAGAGCCAATTTGTATTTTATGAATTTTATCCATTAAAATATACTTTTTCTACTTATACATAATTTTGTAGAACGTTTTCATTACTCATCCTTATCCTTATGACATGATCACTTGATTGCTGCCTAAAAATCCCAACGGGGAACTTCCTCCTTTTCCTTGTAAATACTTGGTCTTGTTCCATATCTTTTGCATTAAGCTATACGTGGGGAAGCTTTTATGGGACCTTTCAAAAGCTAGGGACTCAAGCGCTGTCGGAATTGACTCTCCCCCACCGTCCGGAGCATAATATGCTCAGAGGCGCTGGGGACCCTGTCCGCCTGCCCCCCCTCGGGGACCATGGTACCTATGAGGTGCTGCAATTGCGATGCCAGATAGTACTACCAAGGGTTCGGCAGGGCAAGACCCCCCTCATCCTTGGGGCGCTGCAGATGTTCTAATTTTATGCTGAGCGGGCAATTTTTCCAGATCAGTTCTCGAAAAATGCTATTAATTATCCTGAAGGTCTTTAGGGGGGAATCACCAATGGGGAATTGTGAAGCATGTAGAGCAGCTGGGGCATAAGAATCATCTTAATCAGATTTACTTTGCCCGCAACCGACATACATAATGCATTCCACGTTTTAGCACGGGAGCGAAACCTAGCCAGCAGCGGGGATATGTTCAGTAAGCCATATTCCCCGATACGAGGTGTCACTTGTGTTCCTAGGTACTTAAGGGAGGTAGCTACAGGGATACCACCCACCCGGTCTCTGTGTTGCAACTGGGCATCATCCCTTGGGCATCAAAGCAGACTTAGACCAATTTATTTTATGGCCCGAGAACTCCCCAAATTTAACCACTGTCTCCATTGTCGTGCTCAGGGATTGCTCGGTAACCCCCAGCAGGATCATCATGTCGTCCGCATACAGCATCACCTTCTCCTGTCTATCTCCATAGGAGAAGCCAGTGATACCCCTATGTTCTCTAATCTGGATCACCAGTGGCTTTATTGCCAGGGCAAACAGCAGGGGGGACAGTGGACACCCCTGCCACGTACCCCTGGCCCAGAGCAAAAGACGACACCCTTCCAGCCTCTCTGATAACCGCCTGGGGGCGATGATACAGCAACCGCACCCAGGAGATAAACACCTCTCCGAATCGCCGCAGCATTTCCCAGAGATACGGCCACTCCACTCTATCGAAGGCCTTCATAGCGTCAAGTGACAGCAGAGCTCTCCTACCTACATTATCAGCCAGGGACTGCATGTTAAGAAATAGTCTCCTGAGGTTTATAGCTGTGGATTTGTTGGGCATAAATCCCGCCTGATCCGGGTGTATGACTGAGGTAATCACCTTATTTAACCTGAGGGCCAGTACTTTCGTCAGGATTTTGATATCGGATTGTAGCAGCAAAATCGGCCTGTACGAGGCCGGGTCCGCTGTGTCCTTACCTGTTAAGGATTAGCACAATGTGTGCCTTAGCCATAGATGGCGGGAGGGCATTGGACTTCCTTAGCAGCATTAAAAACTCCCAGCAGCCTGGGCAGCAAGGCCTCGGAGTATTGTTTGTAAATGTCCATGGGAATTCCGTCTCCCCCTGGGGCTTTACAATTGGCCGCAACCGCCTCCTGCAGCTCCTTTAGAGCCAACGGGGAGTCGAGCTCTAAGCTCTGGGAAAGGGAGAGATGCTGAAATGCAATCTCGTCCAGGTAGTCGGACAGCTCCGAGGCTGGGCGATACAACTGTTCATAAAAGTCTGCTAGCGTCTGTATTATGAGATCAGAGGATTGAACCAGCCGCCCGGCAGTGGTCCGCAATGTCCCAATAGCCGGGGACTTCTGTTCCGAGTTCGCTATCCTAGCCAGAAGACGGCCTGTCACCTCCCCCTCCTCAAAAAATGCGGTTTTGGTGAAAAACCCCTTTTTTGCTGCCGCAGAGGCGAGCAGGTGCTCATACGCAGATTGAGCCGACTGCCACGCCCCTCTAGCCGTCTCGGTGGGATCCTGGACATACTTAGTTTCCAGAGTGTGGACCTGCAGGTCCAGAGCCTCCCTGAGGGCCTCCGAGTGCTTAACCTTATTGACCTCCCAACTAAGCAGGCTTCTAAGATAAACTTGAAATGCTTCCCATTCAGCAAGGACAGATTCTGGATCGGGCTGGTCTGAGAAAAACCTCCGGATGCTCCCCTCTAGTTCCTCCAGGGCAGTAAATAGCTGAAGCCAAAAGGCTTTAAACTTCCAGGGTGCTCTGGAAAGAGTAGATAAATGGGACACCGTAAGAGTTATCACCATGTATGAGTGATCAGAAACACATCTAGGTCTGTATGCAACTTCCGAAACCGAGGGGAGCATCGCAGAGTTACCCACCGCCAGGTCTATCCTAGATACCGACCCATGAGCCTTTGAGAAACATGAGAACTGTTTAACTGTGGGGTTACGGTGTCTCCATACATCTAGCCAGCCCACCTCCCGTAACAGTCTAGCCAAAGGGGTAGCCCTATGAGGGTTCACCCCGGGTACCGGATGTTTGTCCAGTCCCGGATCCAACCAATTATTAAAGTCCCCCACAAGCAGCATCGGGAGATCCGGCCTACCCTTCAGGAATTCCAGGAGAAGCCGCAGCCCCCGAGCGTCAAACGGGGGAGGAATGTAAACACAGGCCAAAATACATTTCAGAATTCCAATACGGCAATGCAGAAACACAAACCTCCCTTCTGGATCAACCTTAGAAGCATATTCCTGATAGTCCAGGGATCTGTGTACCAGCACACTCACCCCTCGGGAAAAGGAGGTGTGAGTGGAGTGGTATGCCCTGCCCACCCAGGAGTATTTCAAACAGCTTGTTGTATCATGCGTCAGATGTGTTTCCTGAAAACGTAAGATAACAGGGTAAAACTTTTTCATACACGGAAATATTATTGTACGTTTCAGGGGGGGAGTTCATGCTCCTAACATTCCAGGAGATCAGGGGGGTACCCTCCATTGCTGAAGCAAAAATAGTGATGGAGCATGAGGGACAGTGTAGGCGGTCCAGCGCGGCAGCAAAATGGTAGGTGGCCAAAATGGAAAAAATAAGAAAAAAAACTGAAAAAACAATAATCCCTTGGACTGTAGGACAGTGAGTACTGTAGAATACAACCAGGCACAACAGTGCCCACAAACAGTAGTGCAGTGGTAGTTAGGCAGGCCCCAACCAGGCAGGCCATCCCGGTTCCTGAAAGCGCCAGGAGGGAACCGTAGTATAGTCAAGCATAGTGATATTGCCAACAGGGCAAGTCCTGGCACCGCCACCCAGCCCAACCGCGGGCCAACTAATTGCCTCAACATTTCAGCAGAATTCAAATTCATTCGTAGAATAAAGTCAGTTTGTTTCCTAGCACTTTAAGAAGGTGAAATTGTTTCCCCGGCAAACTGGTACTGGAAGAGGAATCGGATAAAGAGAAAGAGTAGCCAGGAAGCCAGAGCAGCCACTCATCATTGTAAGGAGATCGGCAGTCCAAAAATGAAAGCACAGTCAGTGTGTTACGGATTGTGATGGGGTCAGTCTCCTCCAGCATCAGCCCTGCGATGGCGTAAGGCCTGCTCGTTGTGGTCCAGCCAGACCATGGCCTCCCTGGGGGACTCAAAGAATTGCGCATGTCCCTCTGCGGTTACGCGCAGCTTGGCTGGCTAGAGCATGGCATATGGTAACTGCAGGGCCCCTAGGCGCTTTTTCACATCAGCAAATCTTGCTCTACTTCTCTGCACCTCGGCCGAGAAGTCAGGGTAAAATGACACTCTGACCCCATTGAATGTAACATTGCCCCATTCACGCTCGCAGTGGAGAACTGCCTCTCTATCACGGTAATGCAGGAGCTTGGCTGGCATTGACCGGGGGGGGCCCTTGTGGGAGGGGTCGGCCCGGCATTCTGTGGGCTCTCTCCACGGTAAAAAATGACGAGAAAGCTTCCCTGCCAAACACATCAATAAGCCAGTTCTCCGCAAACATGGTGTGGGGTCTGCCCTCCGTTTTCTCTGGGAGACCGACAATGCGAACGTTATTTCTGCGCAAACGATTTTCCGTGTCCTCTGCTCTGCTAAGCGTGTGCGCGGCTCTGGCGTCACTCGCTATTTGTGGGAGCTTGTCCTCTAAGTCACTCACTCTGCTCTCAACGGCTGTTGCTCTTTCCCTGACCTTTTGGAGGTCCTGCCGAAGAAGGAACACCTCTTCCCTCAGGCCTCCAAACTGTTTCTTCATGTCAGCATTGCCCACCTGCACCGCTTTCAGAATATCTGCTAAAGTTGGCTGCTCCACAGTGTGTCTCCTGTGTGTCATCTGAGGGGGGGGCATTTGCATCTGCCCTGGAGCTGAGGGGAGCATCCTCTGCATCATGTCCCCATTCTAGCTGTGAAGCCTGGCCTCCTCCACCTCCGCCATTCAGTGACCCCCCCGCCCCAGTGTAAACAGGGCTCTTAATTTTTTGGGCAAAGGAGAGCATATCCCTTGGCTGCTCTTTACCCTGTCTTCGGCGCCTTCTTGCTGGTGCCATCCTTAGATTTGTCAGCCGTCCGTGGAGCGTGCTGTGCAAGAGCCGCGGCGGGGCCATCTTGGAAGTCCGGTCCCGTCATCTCCGGAGTTCCGCAGCGGGTCTTTCCCCTAGTACAGAGGGCCGGCGGTGGATCCGGACGGTGCAGGGACTCGGTAGCTAGTGGGGGAGCCGAAGAGAGCCGGATCAGAAATGCCGGGGAAGGATCGATGGACGGATCAGGCAGGAGCTGTGAGAAGTGCGTCCTCACATGCCGGTCTTGGCCACGCCCCCCCGAAGACCACAACATCAGTACAGTCAAATCAATCACAACAGCATGGATGAGAGACACAAGATTACAAACATAACATATTCAAAGGTGAACTTTCGCCATACCCGGTAAGATTCAGTGGTTAGCATGTCCATCTCTGGACTCATGCTACCGGGTTAGTGACCAGTCTCTCAACCCTTCGCCGTGCGTGCGGCACAAGATAGCACCATGGTCCCATGGGCCCAACCCCCGCCCTCCTTTTTTTTTTTCGATTGTGCCTCTCCCCTATGAGGGGGAGAGTCAGCAGAGGAGGGAAATAGCAGCTAAAAGAGGTAGTAGGAGAGAGTAACAGAAAAGTATCGGGCACTGCCCAGAGTCAGCAGAAGTGGAGAAGGAGAGGAAAAGGGAGAGGGGGGAGGGATCTGCGAGCATGGACACGCGATGTGGGTGATCAAGGCCACCCGGCGAGTCGGATTCATACGGGTGGTGGGGTGTGCTCGGGGCCTCTACCAGGCTCCCCTTAGGGCTTGTCACTCCTCCGAGTATGTAAATATGGTCCAGAGTTGCCACGTCCTGGATTATGCCTCTTGTCTATTTTGGCTCGTGAGGATTAGGTCCTCCATTCTGTTAATGTCATCCACTTTCCTCAGCCACATAGCAACCGTCGGGGGATGTGGAGATTTCCAGCACAGTGGAATGCACGCCTTGGCAGCGTCCAGGTGGTGGCGGATGACCGATTTCTTATATACACGCATAGGTACGTCGTTGGCATGGAGAAGGAAGTATGCCGGATCGTCGGGTATTATTCGATCTGTGAATTTTTGAGATATCTGTCTTATCTCAACCCAGTATGTTCACAAAGCTGGGCAGGACCAGAAGTGGTGCAACATCGTGCCCCTTACCTTCTGACACCGCCAGCAGAGATCTGATGTCGTTGGGAAAAGCTTGCTCAACAGGGCCGGGGTCCTGTACTACCTCGTCAGAATTTTATAGTTGGTTTCCTGGATTTTGGTGCAGATCGACGATTTATGTGCGAATGTGATGACGTGTTGTTTCTTCCCAGAAGAGAGCGTACAGTTCAGGTCGCGCTCCCACTTGCCCAAACTCGGGATCTGATAGTCCTCCGTTGGTGTGACCAGTACAGTGTGAGTGAGGGAGAGGGCGTGTGGCAGGGTGCCCATCTCCGAGCACATCTCCTCGAAAGTTGTGAGGGAGGAGTCTGTCTGTGTGAGGGGTGGTAAGGTATTCAGGAAGTGGTTGAGTTGGTGTGCTCGCAGGAAGTCAAGTCGGTACTGGCCCGTCGGGTCTATCAGTTCCGGTACCGTTCTCCAGCAGCCCGCTATTCCAAAGTGGGATGCTTGGAACAATCCGGCCTCCTTCAGTGTGGAGAATCTCGCGATCCTGCATGCCCGGTTCGAAAGAGGGGTTCCCCAGTATCGGATGCAATGGTGACGTCCCCGATGAAAGATGTGTATGTGTCAGCAGCCTAGCGCAGATCTTTATGGTGTTACCTATCAGCGGGTGGGATTTAGAAGTATTGCCGTGTGGCACCAAGGTGCTCGGTTCAGAGGGGTCTCGCATTGTGCCTGCTCTAGTCTCGGCCATAGTTTGGTACCTCCATGCCGGCACCAATCCACCAAACGGTTCAGATGCGTAGCATGGTAATACGACCGAATGTCCGGCATCGCCATGCCGCCATAGGACTTGGGTAGGGAGAGAACGGTCCTGCGGATTCTAGGACGTTTCCCGGCCCACAGGAACGTTGTAAGAGTGATCTGGGCCTGTTTAAAGAAGTCTACTGGTATATGTACGGGGAGAGCTTGCAGGAGATACAAGAATTTCGGCAGGATGGTCATCTTTAGTATGCTGCATCTGCCGAACCAGGAGTGTAGGCCGCAAGTCCACTGGTTCAGCAGCGTCTGGACCGATCGAAGTAGGGGCGCGAAGTTTAACTTATAGACTTGGGAGATCTTCGGGGGCATGCGCGTACCTAAATAAGTCAGGGCCGTGTTAGTCCATTTCAGGGGGGAAGCTGCTCCGGAGACGGGCCATCTGCGGTTCAGCCACTCCCACTCCCATCGCCTCTGATTTTGTCAAATGAATCTTTAAATTAGATAAATGTTCGTATCTGTCAAATTCCCTCATTAAATTGGGTAGGGACACCGAGGGTGATGTTAACGTGAAGAGCATGTCGTCTGCGTAAGCCGAGACCACATAGTTCTCGTTCCCAACCCCTACACCTTTAATATTCGGGTTTAGCCTCACGTGTCTTAAAAAGGGCTCCAGGGATAAAGCAAATAGGAGGGGCGAGAGTGGGCAGCCCTGTCTGGTACCGCTGGTGATCGGAAACGTCTCCGATAGCATCCCGTTCACTCTGGCTGTTGGATTTGTGTAGACCGCCGATATCCAATTCATCATTTTCAGCCCTATACCCACATGTCTCAAGGTGGCGAACATGAATGGCCAGCTCACCCTATCGAACGCCTTTTCGGCGTCTGTTCCAATGAGGACACAGGGGGTCCTTGAAGATGTGGTGGCGTGGATTAGGTTCAACACTTTAACAGTGTTGTCCCTGGCTTCTCTAGTTGGGACAAAGCCTACTTGGTCAAGATGTATTAGGTCTGGTAGATATTGTTGGATCCTAGATGCTATGATTTTGGTGAATAATTTCAGGTCAGTGTTTAACAATGAGATCGGGCGGTAACTACCGCATTGTCCCGGGTCCTTTCCATCCTTATGTATTACGGCTACCTGCGCTTGCATCGTGGAAATGTGCAGTTTCGACCCAGTACTCAGGTTATTAAGTAGGGTCACTAAGTGGGTGCCCAGGGATGGGAGAAGGGTCTTGTAGTAGGCTGTAGTTAGTCCGTCTGGGCCCGGGGCTTTTCCTGGTTTGGCAGCGTTCAGCGCTGTCGTGAGTTCAGGTAGAGTGATTGGTTCGTCTAAAAGGTCTCTCGTCACTGTGGGCAAAGTCGGCATATGTGAGGAAGTTATATAGTCCCCCGTTAAGTCAATGTCAGGGATCGGAGGCGTGGCAGGCAAGTTGTATAGACTATGATAAAAGTCCCTGAACTCCCGGGAGATGTGTTGGGGCGTGGAGACCTTCCGACTGCCTCCTGACATGTGTGGTATGTAGGACGATTTGTTTTGTGTTCGGATGGCTTGAGCAAGCATTCGCCCACATTTGTCACCTGACTCGTAGATCTTTCTTCTGCATATCTGTATTGCCGCCTTGGCCTTATACTGCAGTATATCAGTAACTCGTTTGCGGGGAATTGTCTAGCTCAGCGCTTAATTGCACTGTCGGTGTACGTTTATGCTGAAACATCTAGGTTCTGTAGTTTAAGAAGGAGTGCGGTTGTTCAGATCTCAGTCTCTTTAGCCTAGCCCCATGTTTAATAAGGATGCCTCTACCCACCACTTTGTGGGCTTCCCAGACTACCTCCGGTTTACTGTCCTGGGTGGTGTTCGTGTCGAAATAGTATCCTATTTCCCTCACAACTTCCTTTACAGTATCCGGGTCTTGCAGGAGGCTCTCGTTCAGTCTCCATGGGTGTCTCTGGGTGTTCTGACCTTCCAATAGGGCGTAAACCAGTGTGATCAAAGCATGGTCCGACCACGTAATGGATCCTATTGTAGTGTCCCTGACCACCACCAGGTGTCTGTGTGGGACCAGGAAGTAGTTATTCCTGGAGTAGGACTGGTGAGGTCTGGAGAAGAAGGTGTAATCCCTCTCTCCTGGGTGACACAAACGCCAAACGTCCACCAGTCGGTTGGAGTGTAACGTCGTCTGAATGTTTTTACGTATTACTCCCGAGGTCGAGGACAGCCCCGAGGAGGTGTCCTCAGCTGGCGTCGGGGGGATGTTTAAGTCGCCCCCCACCACAATCTGTCCTTCTGCAAACCTGGTCAGTTGTTTCAAGTGCCTTGTCAGGAATTTATCCTGATGGTCGTTCGGTGCGTAGAGGTTCGCAAATGTAACTAGCGTCGCCCCTATCTTACCTTTCAAAAACAGAAAGCGACCCCCTTCGTCCAGTTTCACGTCTAGGTGTGTCCAGGGTACTCTGCGAGAGTATCTGCGAGAGTATATCAGTATAGAAACCCCTCTGGATTTGGCTGTCGCATATGCGGAGTGGTGTGTTGTGGGATAGTATCTGTTTTTCAATACAGGCAAGTGATTATCTTTAAAATGCGTCTCCTGCAGCAGGACGATATCCGCCCTCCGGCGCATTTCCTTAAGAAGCATCCTTCTCTTCTCAGGGATATTTGGGCCTTTGGTGTTAAGTGAGACAATAGGCCGTCACTAGAGCGTGCGGCAATAAGAGGAAGTCTAATTTAGCCTAACATCTTCTCTCACCTCTTGGAAGTCCCGGCGGTGGGTTTCCTCCAGTTTGAGGATGAGGGCCTCCATATCGGTTCTGGTGGGTAGGGCCTGCAGAAGTGCTCGAATGTCCTGGTCCGCTTGTGCGTGTCCCGGGGGCTGCGAGGTGGTGGCCATGATGGTATGATCCGAGAGCAGCGCGGGCGTCTGTCGGTCATGTAGTTCCAGGATATCCAAAGAGGAGTCCCACTCACTCTGCCTGTTGCTCTCCGTCGAATGATCTCGTGCGGCGCCTCATGGCGCCGTCGCTCGGGCCGCGGGAGAGATCTGCTGCTGGCACTGAAAATCACCCGCGGAGGTGCCGGAGCGGGTCACTCTGGTAGGTGCTCTCTTTCCCTGCTTTTTAGACGATTGCATGCCTGTTTAGGTGGCGTTGTAGCCGGTAGAGGAAGGCACGGGCCGGGAGCTCAGGTAAAAAACAGCTTCACTCGGCCATGTCCAGGCCACGCCCCCCCCCCGAAACATTTTCTTTCAGGGCTGCGGGAAACATCACGTATGAGGAAAAAGCTGCTAGCTGTCTGTGGGGGGATGCTGGAGTTAGAGGCTAGTCACATCGCACGTCATCCGAATCTGCATTTAAAACCATTACAAGACCCCCCCCTTGACCGAGTTCCTAATAACAATAGAGGTGTAATTTTCCAGATCTCTCAACGCCCTCCTTTCACAACCCGAAAGGTTGTCTCGATCTGTGCACGTGTCCACTGGTGTTTGTAATAATAGAAATTAAAGATCTCTCTCAATTAACGTTTGAAACTTGTCCATCCTCGGAACAACGTGCACTGGTAGGATAGAAATTAGAGTTTTTTTTTAAAAACAACCTGAAGTACTGTCAGGGAGAATAATCATATTGGAAACCCTGCCAGAACCTTCATATGACAAATCCTCCAAATCACCCAAAGCACACCGCTTCCTGAACGAAAACCAGTTGGTGTCAAAGGAGCATCAGCTTCATCATAACCCCCGATATCAACATTTAAAACATTGCAAGCACTTACTTGGTCTTGTGGGGGACAGTCCGGAGTGGATATTGGTTGGAAACATGATTGGTATCTCCGTCTGGGCCCCCCTCTTGTTTTCTTGAAACCCTACCTTTTTTTTTCTTTTGATGCTCGCGTCTTTGTGCCCCGTTTTTTGCAAAAGAGGGTGTGCTGCTCCCATCAGGATGTCTAGCGCCCAAAGGGCATGCTGTAGCAGAGTCTGAATCTGAAGTTGCCACAGAATCTTCAAAGAACTCATATATGCTCATGTCTTGTAGTGTAATGCATCTTTATGCCTCGGTCTCCAGTTTTCACCTTTTAGGGTCCTGGACTTTTTTTTCTGGATATAATCTTTATAATTTCAATATATAAAATCATATGTATGATTTATATATCCATCTATTTACTTAAAAATATATATATATATATATATATATATATTTTTTGTGCTGAAAATGCCCCACTTGGCTTATACTCAAGTCATCTTTTTGCGCCTGATTTCCTGGATTTGGGGACCCGGTACTTGGCACACATGTAGCCCCACTTTTCCTCTACAAGTTTGTAAAGTTTGTTGTCTGAGGGACCTACGGCCCGGGAGCACCAATTTTTCAAATCCGGGCACCCCTTCCATAGACTCCCATGTTAAATGTCAGTCTAGTCATGGGCACAGTGAGGCATGCAGATAAACACCCTAGGCTTATACTCGAGTCAATACATTTTCCCAGTTTTTTTGTGGTAAAATTAGGTGCCTCGGCTTATTCTCGAGCATATACGGTATATATATTTTTCTATCTTTGATATCATACTAAGATGGGGTTTTTTTTTGCAATTAAGATATGCTTTTATGATTGGTGATTATTTTTTGGACACCCTAGAACAGGTGTTCCGTATTGACATTTGATTTAACACATGCCTATAAATAACCTGTACTTGATGCACTTCAAATGTTGTGAACAAGCCTGACTCCTTTTGCGTGAAACGTGTCGACTAATATTCTTGCAAGTTTGTCTGGTATGACAATAAAGAAATTTTCATCAGCATCTTTTTGGATTCAAGTGTGCAATCAAAAATCTTTTTCTCTCTTATTCTACCGACGGTGGTGAGGCGGGATTAGCACCTTGAATCAGGTGTGTCCTTGTTGCCTAAGGGGGTGTGTGCGCCCTTGTCTGTATCCAGGCACATAGAAAACTGAAGACCACTTCGCTTTTCACCTCCCATTTCTTATCTTAATGAGTTTGTAACATTTCCTTTTTTAAATGTTTCAGTATTTAAGGACGCAGTGGATAAAAGGGTTAGAAGCCCTATCCAAGACCTTGTTTTACCTTGTATGCCCTATTGTGTAACTTACTGTTGTGACTATGTTAATCTGGGTACACACTGATGGATCCTTCTGTCCTCCCAATAATGAGCTCTTGTCTGTTGCCCTGTGCTATTCTGTTGATGGCTCCAGTCTCTCCACTACCACGTTAGGACTCTTTGGTCCAGGAGCCACCCAGCCATTAGCTGGTGCATGAGGGTTCTGGGCCTCGTTGTGGCCTCCATCAAGGCAGTGCCATATGCCCATTTTCACTCCAGACCATTGCAAATTGGCATTCTGGCAGCATGGGACAAGCAGGCCAAGTATTATAGATTGTTCCACACACCTGACCAGCAAGAGAAGGCCCTCCCTGGTGTGTGGACCCCCAGTCTGGCTGTCATGGACATGCAATAATGTCTGGCAGCTGTCTCCATTAGAGGCCTGACTCTTTTTTCTGGCTGCCTTTTTTTTCACCTCTCCTTCCTGTATGGCCCCACCCCAGGCCATCCCAGGAAGTCTATATTAACTGTTGCACTGCAGGTCTGCTTTGCTGTTCAACCTTGTTGTTAGCTTAAGTTCCTGTCTGCAGTCTTCTACGTTTACCTTCCTGTGTACCGTTTTTGTCTCGTCCCTGACCTCTCTTGTTTGCCTGTGACCCTGACCTTTTGCCTGTCCTTCAGTTACCCTTGTCTGCCTGTTGCCCTGACCTTGGCTTACCCATCATTATCGCTTGTCCTGGTTGCTTCTTCCCCTCTCTCCCTGCGGGGCGTGACCTAGGGGATCCCAGGGGTCACGACCTGGATCCAGCTACAGCGAAGGCCATCCTCACCACTAGAGGCCCTGGTGAACACAAAGCTGGGTCTTAGACTCCGCAACCTGGGGAATCTTGGGTTCATGCGTCCTCTCTGATTGCAGCAGTCGGCCATAGGGTTCACTACCCTGTGGTGCATCCCTGACCCCAACGGGGTGCACTTGTCACCTGGCCACAGATGACCTGACACTGGCACTGAAATTCCAGAAGTTCTCCTCCCCAATGATCTGAAAAAATGGTCACGACAGATGCTTGCCTTTAAGGCTGGGCGGGTGTTTTGGACACCCTGTTTATACGGGGAATTTTGTCTTTCTTTAGTATAAACTCTATAACTAATATTGATTCATATTGATTCTGAAGCTCAGGATAATGTGACTGTTTTTTCATGGCTGGATTCCTTAGCTTACATCCACTATTAAGAAGTCACATCTTGCAGCTCAGTAAGAAGCTAATTTGATTCTGGCATGGGCCTGATTAAACAACAAACTGAACAGATTTGTCACCAGGACCAAAAACCCTTGGGCATTTGTAGTGAATACTCTGGTGACGGTGGGATAAGTTTGCAGCCTTGACTGGTAACAAACCCTTTTTTGCACTACACAAGTACTAGTTTAAGAGGCCCAAGTTCTCTTTTCCTTCTTTCAACTTATCCCATCTCTGCCCTGTGCCTAAATATTTCCCTCCCATTGTATGGATGTGGTATGTGCTATTAGAGTTTGTCTTTCAGCTTTGCCGCCTTCTCTGCTGTCTGTTTTGTATTCCTAAAGGCCCCTGTAGCAGTCAGTCAGCTTTTTGATCATTTATTTTTTGGTAAAGGGCTGGTTTACATGTTCATTAAAGTGGATGTAAACCCCAAAAATTAACTCTGTGTGGCAAGACTGGGCACAGATGATAGGAAATCTTATACTCTACATTGTGACATCAAAAAATGTTGGGTTTACATCCACTTTACGTTTTACCAGATTAACTTTAAGGCCTTAACAGCCCATGGTTGACAGAAAGAAAATTGCGAAATATATGGTCAGCCTTAGTCAAACAAAGCTTGACTAATTTCCCAGCTGGGGGACATGCAGAATCAGCTGAAGCTTTCCTCCCAGCCCTATTGTCCCTGGTTAACTCCTTTCATTTATTTCAGTTCTTTCAATCATGAAGGCTCAGCATCACATGTAGGTGTTACCAGAGCTTACGTTTTGAGAAATATCTGTACAGCACCCGTACCCTGCATGCAGCTACCACCAGCCATGGACTGTCTGAAGTGCATCGAGAAGCACAAAAACCTATTGATGTCCCTGTGTGCAAAATACGTTTTATAATGAAAAACATTTTTTTTTTTAAGCTCCGAAAAAACACCAAGAAAACAAAGTCTCTGCAGCCTCTTTTCCCCTACACTTTAGTGATCTAATGTCCTCTGACAGAATAAGACCGATGTATTGGATGTGACGATGCCAAGGAGCAGTCCACTGGTGGAGCATGGGGGCAGAGGGTTTGGAAGTAAAAGTACTTTTCCTATCCCCCAGACATAAACAAGCAGTTAACCCCTGCAGTGTTAGCACTAACCCGCTGCAAGGTAGGACTTTGTTTTCCTGGTGTTGGACTTTAATAATTTCATTCAGTATATATACACCAAAAGGGTTAAATATAAACTATATTTTTTCTAACTTCTATGCTAATTTAAAGCAAAAGTTCACCTTTGGGAACATGTTGCATGCTCCACCATTTTTAGAGTGGAACATCTACCTTTGCCTCCAGTGATAGCAAGCTTCCTTCCAAACTTGCCTTCACAATTTAAAGAAAAATGCTGCTCCAACAATCCAGCTCCGTCATTTATTGACAGAGTTCTGTGATTGGGAAAACTACAATTGCCGACAGCAACAAAATCTTGTTGTTCTCAACAAATTATCAGGGCACTATTGAGCACTCTAGGTAGTTAATTATTTCTTCCTGTCATTGTGTAACTGCCTGCTCGTATGATGTATGACTTACACAATTTGCAGGAGTCCTGCATTGCACATGCTGATCACGGTTGCAATGCTTTCAAGGCTTCTAGTAAAAAAATTAAGTACACATTTTTTTATTTGCACAAAGGGGAACTTCTCCTTTAACTGCTACTTAAAATTTGGTCTTGTCTCATTGTATTACTTGTTTTATATAGGAACCTCCTTTGTAACCTAGTGAAGATTAAACTGGAATGTTATGAACTTGAGCCCAATAAAAGTCAGTCAGCAGAAGATTATCTAAAAAACTTTATGGAAACAGAAGTAAAACCTTTATGGCCTAAAGGCTGGATGCAATCCAGGTAACACCGTCTGTGCTATGGCAAAGAAAATGTCACTGTATTTTTATTCTGTAAATGAAAGATAGTAATTGTTTTTAACTCCTTATTATCTTCATAGAATGTTGTTTAAGGAAAGCCGCAGTGTGCATAATCACCTTACATCAGCTCCGTGAGTACATAGCATACTAACTTGTGAATAGTGTGTTGTTTTCATTAAAGAGAAATGATAGTGTATTTTTCATAGTCTGCTTGTGTAATGGGATTTGATGTCAAAATACATTCATTTTTTTTGCTTAGAATAAAGATCACGATCCTCGGCGCAACCTCCTCTTTCAACTTATGCAAAAATATTTTTTAATGATTAATCGTACAGCTCTAATATTCATGTATATTAACATGATACATGTTTTCAGATGTTTATACTGAAATATTAACAGAGGTTTTCACATCTTTCCACAAATTAATCAAATCGAATTTGTTTATCCATGCTAGTTTGAAAACAAAAATCAATACAACGATGTGCTAAGCTATATATATTTATTTTATACGTATACTCCTTCCTGACCAGTTGAAATTTCAGCTTCTGGCACTGCGTCGGTTTAACTGACAATTGCGCGGTTGTGCGACATGGCTCCCAAACAAAATTGGAGTCCTTTTTTCCCCACAAATAGAGCTTTCTTTTGGTGGTATTTGATCATCTCTGCGGTTTTTATTTTTTGCGCTATAAACAAAAAAAAGCGACAATTTTAAAAAAAAGTCAATATTTCTTTATCGTACATCACGGGACACAGAGCGCATAGCCATTACACTTGGGTTATATGGGTACCTTCAGGTGTGGACACTGGTGTAATCAATTTCACAGGAAGTTTCCTCCCTATATAACCCCCTCCCACTGGGAGTGCTTCAGTTTTTTTGCCAGTGTCTTAGGTGTTGGTCACGTCTAGCTGTCCCTCGGAGGTCTCGGGACCCAGGATAGCTAGCCGGATCCGTCCGAAGTGCTTCAAAGCCAAGGTGTACGGTACCCGGGCCCTGCTGGAGTGGGGTTTTGCCTATAATGCCTCTCCTTGGAATGAATGAATGAATGAATGAATGAATGAATGAATGAAAACTTGTATAGCGCGGCACATGCGAACTGAATCGCCTCTGGGCGCTTGTTGTTCCTGTCTCCTTTGATATCAAAAGAGAAAAGTCTTGACCTTTTTCCTAAATGCTAGGTGGTTCTCCTCCAACCGAATGCTGGTTGGTAAAGCGTTCCATAGTCTGGGACCCTGGATCGCAAATCTTCTCTCTCCTTTGGACTTGAAGTTGGCTTTCGGAACCTGGAGCAGGTTCTGATTCGTGGATCGCAAAACGCGATTTGGATTATGCGCTTTTATTAATTCGCATAAGTAAAGGGGGGCACTCTCATGGACACATCTATGCGTAAGACAGAGAGCTTTAAAAGCAATTCTGTCTTTGACTGGCAGCCAATGAAGGGATCTCAGTGAAGGTGAGATGGATTCCCAGGGCTTTTTCCCAGTCACAAGTCTGACGGCCGTATTCTGAATGACTTGCAGACGAGCGATTTGGTACTTGGGGAGGCCGAGGTAAAGGGCATTTGCATAATCCAGCCTGGAGTTTACAATAGCTCCCACCACGACCGCTAGGTCTTCTTTAGGGATGAACGGAGTGAGTCTGCGTAGTAGGCGCAGTAGATGGTGAGATCCGCTGACCACTGACCCTATTTGTGCGTCCATTGTCATAAAGGAGTCAAAAATGACCCCTAGGCTTTTGACTTTGGCGCTAGGGGTGATGAGTTTGCCCAAAATAGGCGGGGGGGTCCACGCTGTTGAAAGTTGATTCCTACGTTTGGCGTGAAACAGAAGAAGTTCTGTTTTCGCTCCATTGAGTTTAAGATAACTCTTTGTCATCCAATCCTCTATCAAAGAGAGACATGTCTCTAGGTTGAGGTGGTGATCCTGTCTATTGCAGATGCGGAAATACAGTTGCGTGTCGTCTGCATAAGAGTGATAAAGCAGTTTTTGGCTGCTGATAATCTCAAAAAGAGGACGAAGGTAGATGTTGAATAGCACTGGCAACAGAGGCGATCCTTGAGGGACTCCGCATGTTACTGTGCGTTTTTCAGACGTAAACGGTCCTAGCTTCACTGTTTGCGATCGGTTTTCCAAAAAAGAGGAGAACCAAGATAAATCGCCTTCTGCGACCCTGGCTACTTCAGTAAGCCGAGTCAGTAACAGATTGTGGTCTACAGTGTCAAAAGCTGCACTTAGGTCCAACAGAACCAGGAGACAAGATTCTCCTTCGTCTGCGGCCTTGAGAACATCGTCCCATATTTTCAGCAATGCTGTTTCCGTCCCATGTCCGGGACGGAAGCCTGACTGCAATGGATCAAGTAGCTTGTGGGTATCTAGATGCTGTTGCAGCTGTTGTACCACTACTTTTTCCATTATCTTAGAGAATACGCTGAGGCTTGTTATGGGACGGCGGTGGAGTGGGTCCTTGGGGTCCAAGGAGGGTTTCTTCAGGATGGGTTGGATTATACCCTCTTTCAACTGTGAGGGCACTATGCCCTCCAAGAAAGACTGGTTGATAAGCTGCGTAATGGGAGGAGCCAGGATGTCGGCGCATTCCTTCAGCAGTTTTATGGGGATAATGTCATTTGGCGCTGCGCCATTGCGCAGAGTACAAATGACATTTTTAGTGGACTCAACGGAGATGGGTTCTAGGGTAAACTTACCTGATATCGAAGAATTACTATGGGTGCTGTGTGAGAGGCTGCAGGGGGGGCTGAGGGGAGAAAAGTTTTGCTGAATGCTTTCACGGATTGCCTCGATTTTATCAACGAAATAATCCGATAGCTCATTGCAAAATTCTTGTGTGTCAGAACTGGGGGCTTCAATACATCCTGGTTTCATGGTCTGGGTGACCATCTTGAAGAGTTCGCGGGGGCGGTTAAGGGCCCCGTTGATAGCCTCCGAGAAATAATTCTTCTTGGCTTGGAAAATTCCTTTGTGGTATTTTCTTGTTGTCGCCTTGTAGATGGATAAGTTTAGCTCTGAAGAACATCTTTTCCAGGCAGATTCTGCCCTTCTACGTTCTTGCTTCAGTAGCGACAGCTGGTTGTTAAACCAGCTGCGGTTGTTTTTCCGAATGCGGGTTCTTCGTTTCGGCGCTACCAAATCGGCTGACTGTAGCATGGCCGAGTTGATGGCTTCCAATGTTTCAACGGCCGTTTGATGCGGCTGAGTTGTTTCTATTTTTTTCCTTAAAATCGTTCTGAAGAGTTCCGAGTGGAGCTTCTTCTGACATCTAGTCCAGTGTGTTGCCACTGGATTTGATGTTTTTGTTGTGGGGGGGATTGTGGAAATGAATTTAATTGCATGGTGGTCTGTCCATGGCAACTTTCCATTTTCCAAAATTTTTATTTCCAGATCTTGTCTGAAAATAAGATCAAGTATGTGGCCTGAAGCATGTGTGGGCCCACATACTAGTTGCTGTAACCCTAAATCTTCCAGGTGGTCAATACAGGCATCCGCAACGATGTCTTGTGAGGAATTGGCCCAGAGATTGAAATCCCCTAACAGCAACAGGTGTTTGCTGTTGAGGGTATAAGTGGAGAAGAAATCTGTCCATGATGATAGCAGCTGCGATTTTGGGCCAGGTGGCCTATAGCAGAGCAGAATGTGGATGGTCTCCTTTGAATTTGCTTGCAGTTGCAGAGTAAGGGTTTCCATGAATGGAAGAGGGTTTTGAAGGACTGGTTTGGTGATCATAAGATGAGTCTTGTAGATCACCGCCAGGCCTCCCCCTCTTTGCCCTATTCTGTTTTCCTTGATAATACGGTAGTTTTCTGGCACCAGTTCTCCTAGAATGGTGTTACAGTCGGCTGTGAGCCAGCTCTCTGTAATAAAGAGGCAGTCTAAATCGTGTTGTAGAATGAAGTCATGGATTTCAAGTCTATGTTTTACTGCCGATCTTGTGTTGATCAAAGCACATAAAATGTGCTTGGGCTGGGGTAAATGGCTA
This sequence comes from Rana kukunoris, assembly GCA_029574335.1. Classification (NCBI taxonomy): domain Eukaryota; kingdom Metazoa; phylum Chordata; class Amphibia; order Anura; family Ranidae; genus Rana; species Rana kukunoris. Next base: position 82,124,726 of record CM056055.1, on the reverse strand, counting down.
AAATTTTTGATGGCCGATCGTCGATCGATCCTCAAAAGTTGCTCCATTCTTAGGGTCTTTTTGGTGATGGCTGGCAGTATTGCGGCGCAACTCCTCAGATCCCAAATGGTTTCTGCAGAGTATCGCAGATTAGCCATGGTAGCCAATCACCGGGGCAAAGTAGTTATTTTTTGGTGACGATGGGGGGAGGATTCAGTGAATCCTCCCAGCTTGATCCAGAGGAAGGCAAAAAACCCCTAGCCGAGCTGTGCCAATTTGCTTTGGTAGGGGAAAAAATTCCTTCCTGATCCCTGAATGGCGATCGGGCGAAGCCCCTGGATCAAGTATTATTAACTTATGAAACAGGGGGTGAGAGCTGTCACTGCTGCTGGGGTGTACCAAGATGGCCGCCGACCGGGAGCAGGACCAGGGACCCAGGCTGATGTATAGTCAGCTGGAAGGACTGGGATGGGGGGGGACAGGTTGTTGAGGGGTGGATGAATCCTGCAAGGGGCTGGGGGCGAACTCCTGGGAGGTTTCTGGTGGCTTGGAGGGGATTCTGTGTATGAAATTGCGGCGCAGTGTTAGGCCGCAGGTGAAGCCGCGGACTTTCCTGGATCGCGGCCCCGCGTCTGAGAGAGGCCTGGCGCGGAGGTCCCGAAAAACGACCTGGAATGGCGAAAATTGCCGTGGAGAGGTCGCAAGTAGGTGCCTCTGAATGGTGATGGCTGTAAGGGGGGCGTATGGACCAGAGTGAAGGAGCGGGGGAGCGGCTGGTTGTTGGGGGGGGCCGGAGCTGGAGGAAGCGGATCGCGGGGGAGTTGTATCTCCGTTGGGGGAGATTAGGCTGCCGCCGTGGCTGTCCTCACAAGGACGGCCACCTACGGGTCCTAGGGAGGTGAAGATCGCCCTGAGTAGCAGGGGCTTACCTGGAGGGTGAGAAGCAGCTGGATTCTGGGCTCCAGTGCCTTAGTCTCTTCCAAGAACTAAACGCCACTGATGCCAGAATGCTATATAGGTCCAGGGGTGTGGGTTCCTTAAACACAGGACCCCGGTCCCTGAAGGTCCAAGACAATACCCACGGAGATAGGGGAAGGCTGGGCCTCTTGCAGTTTGCAATACCCTGCGGCGTGGAGCAGGTAAGAGGGAACCTGCGGGACTTGGTTCGACAGTAGGTATCCCCCTGGGGGTTCTGGGTTGGCTAATGGTATGCTTGTGCATCAGCCACTATCTCCACTATGTCTTTTGAGGCAGGATGGGATGTACTAATGTTAACCCAGATAACATGTAGATATATGTATGCTTGTTTAAGATATATATTTTGCTACTCCCCCCAGATTTGCCTGTTAGCATGGATACTGCAGCCCCCACGTACTATAAAGAGGGAATGCTGGTGAAACTCCTGTTTCTTAGGAAGCCTATGGAGACAGCTTCCTCTATGTGTGCACTACATTGAGAATTAGTGCTTACCTGGTGTCAGTTTGGGCTGCTGGCGTTGGTCCATGCTTCTCCTCTGCTCCCTGCTTCCTCCATGTTGATTTCAGCGTGGGGAGGGTGCGCGCGTTTTTTTCTTAAAGGGACTCAGCCTTAGATCCGGCAGCATCCGAGTCTACCTTGGGCTTCAGCTAACAGGCATTGGTGTTGCAATACTCACAGGTTTTCCTCGGTATTGCCACATTCTAGAGCGTGGAAAAATTAAATTTTTTTTTTTTTTTTCCATAGCCTGTTCTTATTTGTTCACTCCTAGCTACAACAGTCGGGTGTTGGCTACAGGGGTGTCTCAAGGTTGTGCAATGGCTCCCAAGGGTTCAGGACCAGCTAAGGCTGCAAAGGGTGCCAAAGAACAAGTCTCCATCGGGGTCAGAGGATTTGGGTCAGGATGGTCCCACCCTCGCTAGATAGGCCACCGAGTAGCATCTTACAGGAGCCATTGAGGGTGCTGGGGGCAGAGGCGGCCCCCAATCCACCTATGCCCGTTTACGTAACGGAAGAAATGCTAGCGACCACCCTGGGTGGGCTAGAGGAAAGGTTAACGGCTTTGATTGCCCGCTCTTTGCCAGGTGGCAAACGGGCTAGATCCCCGTCACCTAGATTGGTGTTTTCAGATGCGGGGTCTCCTCGCCGGAGGAACAGGACCCACAAGGGATCAAGCGGACCAGAGTCCCGACGGGTCAGACATGGAGGGTTCCACTCTAGATAAATTTTGTCGGCTTCTCAAGCGGAGAGCCTGTGGATCCAGTCTCTGACAGATATTGTTCGCACTGCTTTTAAAAAACTTCCAGTGTCAGAACTATTAGCCCCTGCAGTATCCTCATTAGGCTCTTTAAAGGCACCATTAACTTGGGTGTCTTTTCCAATTCACCCCCTTCTGGAGAGCGTGTTTTTTTCAGGATTGGGCTCGACCTGATAGGATCTTTTTCCCTCCTAAAAGGTTCACTATTTTCTATCCTATGGAAGAAAAATTTGCAAAGAAATGGGCACTCCCTACTGTGGACGCGGCCATTTCCTGCGTGAGTAAATCCCTGACCTGTCCGGTGGGAAATGTCCAGATGTTCAGAGATCCGGCCGACAAAAAATTGGAGACCCTACTGAAGGCTTTGTTTACCACAGTAGGTGCCGTGGTTCAGCCAGCAGTGGCAGCCATTGGCGTTTGTCAGGCTTTAAAGAAACAGTTGTTAAAAGGACATGCCGGCTCAGCAGACTCTTGAATTAGCAGACCTCCCAAGGGCTCTCTGCTTTGCAATAGATGCTATTAAGGACTCCGTTCAACGGGCGTCCCGTCTATCTCTGCTGTTGGTTCATATGCATCGTCTTTTGTGGCTAAAGAACTGATCAGCAGAGGCACCCTGCAAAAAACTTTTAGCAGGATTTCCCTTTCAGGGTGGAAGACTATTCGGTGAAGACCTAGATAAATATATCCAAACCATATCAAGTGGTAAAAGTTTTTTCTTGCCGGTCAAGAAAAGACCGCGCGGGCCCACGTTTAAGCGACGGGCCCGCGTTTAAGCGACGGGCCTTTTACTGGCTCGGCCCCTTCAGCTTCCCGTCAGTATCGACGGCCTCCCGGGTGTTCAACATTTAATAGCCGCCCACAGGGACAAGCCGCGGCAAACAAGAGGCCATGGTCTCGCAAGCCGGCTAAACCTGTCATCAAGTCAGATTCATGAAGGGGCACCCCCACTCTCTTGGGTGGGCGGAAGACTTCGGTTTTTCTCCGAAGTGTGGAAAGCCAGAATTCCCGACTCTTGGGTTCGGTTCGTGGTAGCCACGGGCTACAGACTAGAGTTTCGAGAAGTCCCCCCTCCTCATTTTCGGGGGTCAAAGTCTTCCAAGCGGCCCATTAAAGAGGGCCTCTCTCGTAAAGGCATTGAATCGCCTCTGGCTCCAAGGAGTAATTGTAGAAGTACCAACCCAGGAATGGGGTCTGGGATTCTATTCCAATCTTTTTCATAAATACCCAATGGTGACGTCAGGCCTATCTTAGACCTCAAACGCCTAAATTGCTTTCTAAGATATAGACCTTTCGTATGGAATCCATACGTTCGGTGGCAGCCAGCCTACATCATGACGACTTTCTAGCATCTATAGACATAAAGGATGCTTATCTGCACATGCCAATCTACCCGGCACATCACAAGTTTCTTCATTTTATGATAGATCAACGTCATTTCCAGTTCGTAGCCCTCCCTTTCGGGTTGGCAACAGCTCCGCGGGTATCCACAAAGGTGTTAGCCCCGGTGCTGGCCGTCCTAAGGACAGAAGGCATTTTGGTCCTGGTATACCTGGACGATCTCCTGCTTGTCGACAGATCAGCTTCCAACCTCAATCCTGCAGTAGTCCGCACAGTTCGGCATCTAGAGGAGTTTGGGTGGATTTTGAACCAAGAAAAATCAAGGTTGCAACCCACAAAACAGTTAGAATTCTAGGCCTTCGGCTAGATACAGTCGGCCAGAGGATATTTTTTCCTCAAGCAAAAGTCAGGTCATTGACTCAAACAGTTCAAATAGTCTTAGGCAAGAAGAGGCCGACTATTCGCCTAGGCATACGACTGCTGGGGAAGAGGGTGGCCGCCTTCGAAGAAGTGCCCTATGCCCAGATCCATACCAGAGTTCTCCAGGCAGCCATTTTCTCTGCTTGAAACAAGTCCATGCAGGCACTTGACCGCCGGTTTGTTCTCTCAGGGGTCCGGTGCAGCCTGTTCTGGTGGCTGGTCCCTCAATATTTGTCAAAGGGGAAATCCTTTTGCCCCATCACATGGAAAATGTTAGGAAGACTGACCCAGCAAGGACAGTGATAGGAGGCAGAAAGACTGCTTCCCAGTAACATCCTACAGATCAGAGCTGCTCGGTTGGCCCTGGTCGTCTGGACTCTCCCCCTTCGGGGTCTGGCAGTAAGGGTACAGTCCGACAATGCCACGGCGGTGGCATACATAAACCACCAGGGGGGCACGAGGAGCCTAGTGGCTCAAAGGGAAGTAAACCTGATTTCTCATGGGCCGAAGCCCATGTATCCTGCATCTCGGCAGTGTTCATCCCAGGGATAGACAATTCTCAAGCATTTTTTGCTCCCGGGGGATTGGTCTCTTCACCCCCAGGTATTCCAAGACATTTGCCAAGGATTCGGAGTTCCCGATGTAGACATCATGGCAACGAGAGTCAACAAGGAATTGGACAAATTCGTATCCTGAGCCAGGGATCCCTCGGCCTACGGGACCAATGCGTTGGTTTGCCCCTGGCACCAGTTGTCTCTCCTGTATGCGTTCCCTCCACTGCAGATGATTCCCCGCCTTCTACGAAGGATCAGGGTGGAGCGCAGGCCTGTGATCCTGATGGCCCCAGCCTGGCCCAGGAGGGCTGGGTACACGCCCATCGTGAGGATGTTGGTAGGGGCACCGGGGCCACTCCCCCTGCGCCCAGACCTGTTATCTCAGGGCACGATATGCCACCCTGCTTCACAGCAGCTAGATTCGATGGCTTGGCGGCTGAATCCCTAATTCTTAAGGGCAGAGGCCTCTCAGCCCAGATCATATCTACGTTGATTCTGGCTAGGAAACCAGTCTCTAGAAATATCTATTACAGAGTCTGGAGGACCTATGGGGAGTGATGCGAGTCTCAAAGATGGCATCCTCGTAAGTTTTATCGACAGGATCTTGCGATTCCTCCAGGTTGGCGTTGATAAGGGAGTAGCTCTTAGTACTCTAAAGGGGCAGGTGTCTGCCTTATCGATAGGGTTTCAAAGGCCTTTGGCCGCGCATTCGCTTGTGAAAACCTTCTTGCAGGGGGTCTTGCATGTAAATCCCCCTATTAGAGCTCCCCGCTGCCCCTGGAATTTAAAAACTTGTCTTGTCAGCTTTACAAAGACAACCGTTTGAACCTCTGACAGAAATCCCTCTTGTGCTGCTAACCCGAAAGTCGGTTTTCTTGGGGGCTATGGCTTCGGCCAGAAGGGTCTCCGAGCGGGCAGCCTTGTCTTGCAGGGAACCGTACCTGATTCGGCATAAGGTCAGAGTGGTTCTGCGGCCTCAACCTTCTTTCCTTCCTAAGGTCATATCCAGTTTTCACTTGAATCAGGACCTAGTCCTACCATCCTTCTTTCCTACTCCCCAGTCCAGAGAGGAAAGACGGCTTCATACTTTGGACGTGGTTCGAGCCATGAGGGTCTATCTCAAGGCTACAGAGAAGATTCGGAAAACAGATGTGCTTTTTGTTCTTCCGGATGGCCCCAAGAAGGGTCAGCCGGCTGCCAAGTCTTCCTTGGCTAGGTGGATTAAGCAGCTGATTTTTCAGGCCTATGGTCTGAAGCGCATTCCACCTCCCTTATCAGTTAAAGCCCATTCTACGAGGGCCATGAGTGCCTCTTGGGCGGCACACCATCAGATCTCTATGGCACAGGTTTGCAAAGCGGCAACCTGGTCTTCCGTACATACGTTTATTAAATTGTATAAGTTGGACGTCGCAAAAGCTACGGACGCAGTATTTGGGCAGGCGGTCCTACGGGCAGCAGTATAGAATCCTCTGGCCCGGTTCACGCCCCCTTGTTTTTCTGTTGGTGGAGCTATTTTTTCTCCTGACAATGTTTTTATTTGGCTATTCTTGGCCTTACGGTCTCCCTCCCTTCATAGAGCATTGCTTTAGGACATCCCAAGTGTAATGGCTATGCGCTCTGTGTCCCGTGATGTACGATAAAGAAAAAAGGATTTTTAATAAACAGCTTACCTGTAAAATCCTTTTCTTGAAGTACATCACGGGACACAGAGCTCCCACCCCTCTTTTGGGGAACATTGTGTAACCTCGGGAGAATTGCTTGCTACAAAACTGAAGCACTCCCAGTGGGAGGGGGTTATATAGGGAGGAAACTTCCTGTGAAATTGATTACACCAGTGTCCACACCTGAAGGTACCCATATAACCCAAATGTAATGGCTATGCGCTCTGTGTCCCGTGATGTACTTCAAGAAAAGGATTTTACAGGTAAGCTGTTTATTAAAAATCCTTTTTTTTTACTTGTTACTATAATAAATAGCCCATTTATTTTACATATTTTTGGTAAGAAATAAAAAATCGCAAAAGCGACTTGTTTGCGCAAAAGTTATAGCGCTTACACAATAGGGGACAAAATTATTATTAATGTTTATTATTATTTTTTTTTTACTAGTAATGGCGGCGATCTGCGATGTTATGGCGGACACTTTTGACACATTTTTGGCGCCATTCACATTTATACTGCGATCAGTACTATAAAAATGCACCGATTACTGTATAAATGTGACTGCCAGTGAAGGGCTTAAATGTATTCCCTGGGTGTGTTCTAACTGTGGGGGGAGGGGGGTGACTGGGGGAGGTGACCGATGCTGTGTCCCTATGTACAAGGGACACAGATCGTTCTCCTCTCTCCCCTGACAGGACATGGATCTCTGTGTTTACACACAGAGATCCATGTCCTTGTCCCTGTAACCGCCGATTGCGAGTGCCTGGCGGACATCGCGGCCGCCAGGCACGCGCATCGGTATCTCAGGAATGCAGCCTCTAGTGGCCAGGAAGAGCGCAGGACGCATATATGCGTCCAGTCAAAGATTTGGAAGCACCCGGCGGCCGCATATATTCGTACGGCCGTCGGGAAGTGGTTAAACAGTAGAAAATAATATCAAATATAATTGTGGTAATACCAAAAGATATTACTTCAAATATATGGGTGATACAGATGATGAGAAATTTTACCACAAGCTCTTGTTAAAAAAAATACCATGTCTCAACACTTTATGACGGCTTGGTAAATAGCTTTCCGTGGCTTTACAGATTATGAAAACAAACTAGGTGTTGATTTTAACACATGTGATTTCTTCTCAAACAAATAGACCTTCAAGCTTACACTTTAAAAATGCATGGGCAAAATGTTATACTGTGCACAGAGCTTTATAATTTAATCAAGACTTATTCAAGGTAAAGATAATTGTCTAATGAATTTTATGTTTAACCACTTAAGGACCCGCTCATGTACATATACGTCGGTACTTTAAAGATGGATATCTCGGTCACGGCAGCAGCTGCTGCCACAACCGAGGTATCCATCTTTAGCATAAGCGGTCCTGTAAATGATAATGGTGGTCTCCGCAAGGGTGCGGGAGAGGGGCACCGCTCTCCTGCACCCTCCGCCGCTTACCGGAGCCAACGGTAGTGGCGGAGGCGATCTGGTCCTTCAGCCTGCTGTGTGGGGATGCACGTTTTTTTGTTGTCATTTTTTCAAATAACAAAATTTCCCTTTTTTTTTTTTTGCATTCAAGTCTAAATATGAGATATGAGGTCTTTTTGACACCAGATCTCATATTTAAGAGGACTTGTCATGCTTTTTTCTATTACAAGGGATGTTTACATTCCTTGTAATAGGAATAAAAGTGATCCATTTTTTTTTCAGTGTAAAAAATGATAAAATCAAAATAAATAAGAAAACAAAAAATTTTTTTATTTTTAAAGTGCCCCGACGAGCTCGCGCGCAGAAGCGAACACCCTCATATGAAAACGCCTCATATGAGTAGCGACCTCATATGAAAACGGTGTTTAAACCACACAAGTGAGGTATCACCGCGATCGTTAGAGCGAGAGCAATAATTCTAGCTCTAGACCTCTGTAGTTTAAAAGATGCAACCTATAGAATTTTTTAAACGTCCCCTATCGAGATTTTTAAGGGTAAAAGTTTGACACCATACCACGAGCGGGCGCAATTTTTAAGCGTGACATGTTGGGTATCATTTTACTCGGCGTAACATTATCTTTCACTATATATAAAAAAGTTAGGCCAAATTTATTGTTGTCTTATTTTTTAACTCAAAAAAGTGTTTTTTTTTCCAAAAAAAGTGCCTTTGTAAGACCGCTGCGCAAATACGGTATGACAAAAAGTATTGCAATAACTGCCATTTTATTCTCTAGGGTGTTAGAAAAAAATATAGAATGTTTGGGGGGTTTTAAGTAATTTTCTAGCAAAAAAAAAATGTTTGTCTTGTAAACACCAAATCTAAAAAAACACCCAAGGTCCTTAACCAGTTTCCCACCGCGCCATAGGCATTTTACTGCTACGGCGTGGTGGAGTTTTTTTGGGAAGACGTCCCTGGGACGTCGTCCTGCACTTCCGCGATTGCGCGTCCCCTTGGACGCGCTCGCGGAAGTGTCCGTGTTCGCCGGGTCTAGAAGACCCGGCGCATCACTGATCACGGTAAATTGCCGCTGATAGCGGCCGTTTACCACGTGATCGCGCCGTCAAATGACGGCGCGATCACTTGTAAACAAACCGGCGTCATTTGATGACGCCGGTTCCTCCCTCTCCTCTCTGTACCGTTCGGTACAGTGTGAGAGGAGAGGGGGGGGGAGCGGGTGGCAGCAGCAGCGCTTTGGCTGGATCTGTGACAAATGCAGTCACAGATCCAACCATCCCAGCTCAGCCATCCCTGCCCCAGTACTCTGCAATACCCCAGTACCCTGAACAATACTCTGCAATACCCCAGTACTCTGCAATACCCCAATACTCTGCAATACTCTGCAATGCCCCATTACTCTGCAATGCCCCAATACTCTGCAATACCCTGCGCAATACTCTGCAATACCCCAATACCCTGCGCAATACTCTGCAATACCCCAATACCCTGCGCAATACTCTGCAATACCCCAATACCCTGCGCAATACCCCAATACCCTGCGCAATACTCTGCAATACCCCAATAACCTGCGCGATACTCTGCAATACCCCAATACCCTGCGCAATACTCTGCAATACCCTGCGTGATACTCTGCAATACCCCAATACCCTGCGCGATACTCTGCTGTACCCCAATACTCTGCAATACCCCAATACTCTGCAATACCCAAATACTCTGCAATACCCGTTTTTTAAAGCACCCCTGTCCCCGTGTGCTCGCATGCAGAAGCAAACGCATACGTAAGTCCCGCCGACATATGAAAACGGTGTTCAGGCAACACATGTGAGGTATCTCTGCGAACGTTGGAGCGAGAGCAATCATTTTGGCCCAAGTCCTCCGTGACTAAAAACATGTAACCAATAAAAGTAATTAAAGCGTCGCCTATGGGGATTTTTAAGTAGCGAACTTTGGCGCCATTCCATGAGTGTGCGCAATTTTGAAGTGTGACATGGTGGGTATCTATTTCCTCCACGTAACTTCATCTTTCACATTAAGAAAAAAAATTGGGCTAACTTTACTGTTTTTTATTTTTTATTTTTTTAAGCACAAAACAGTTTTTCTTTAAAACGCGCGTTCAAAAAATGTCTGCGAAAATAGTTGTAACGGGGTGTGGCTTGGACATGGCCGAGTGAGGCAGCTTTTTTTCAGAGCTCCCGGCCTCGCCGTCCAATATCCCGCAAAACTTTATCTATAACCGGTATGCAATCCGCAAAAAAACACAAAACCAGAGCAGCAACCCGAGGCACCACCTCCGGACAGAACCAGGGGGCTCTCCACCGCTATTTTCGGCATTTACAGGAGGCTTTCCCCGGGGCGAAGGCCGCAGCACCAAGGAGTTCCCCACGTGCAACACAGAGGGCCTGCACACCAGAAAACGGCGACCCCCTCCCCGAGGACCACCTAGCCTGGGAGGACATCCCAGGAGATACCCCACAAAATCCAGAACCGGACACCATGTCGTCCTCACAGGATCAAGACATCCGGGCCCTGTTACAGGCTTTGCCTACCAGGACGGACATTGAGGCGCTGATCCTTAGCCTGGAGGAGACACACAGAAGAGACATACAGGAGGTGAGAGGCGAAGTCTCCGGCCTAGCTGACAGGGTTACTTCGGGTGAGGAAGCGGTCACCACCCTGGAACAACGGGTGTCAGCACTCGAGCACTCCCGAGATCAACATAGGGACACCGCCGTTGCCCTGCAACTGCACTTATAGTACATTGAAGACAGGAGACGCAGGCAGAACCTGTGGCTTCGTGGACTCCCTGAGGACACGGAGGCGCTAGGGGACGCGGTCCGCGAGATATTCCGCACGGTGTTGGAGGACGGAGACGCGGACATCCTGCTTGACAGAGTCCACAGGGCATTGGGACCGCGCTCAGAGGACCCAGACAGACCCCGGGACGTCGTGGTTAGATTTCACCGCTACGTACAGAAGGAGAACGTTCTCCGCCGAGCATGGGACCACGGAGACGTGACGTTTGCGGGGACGACCGTGCGGATCCTCCCGGACCTGTCGAGGGCAACGCTACGACGGAGGGCAATGCTGAGACCGGTGCTGGACCTCGCCAAGCAACAGGGACTCACATTCCGCTGGGGTTACCCACTCGCGGTTACCTTCCGCAGAGATGCCGAGGCTTTCACCCTCCAGACCGCCAACGACCTGCCGGCTCTTTTCCGCTTTCTAGGGGTCCCCCGATACAGGTACCGGATTGGTTACAAATCCTGCCGCGCCAGATGAGGCGTTCGGGACGGGCCACCCTGCGGGGGCCCCCCGCCACGCCAACAGAGAGGCAGACGGAGACGCAGGGTCGCTTCCGGAGGAGAACACCCTGAGTAGGCCCCTGGGGCCACCCACCTGTAGCTTCACTACTCACCCCCGATGACATGCCCCATGCCGCCCTTCTCCCCGTTTGCTATCCCACTTGATTCTCCCGATCCCCCCCCCCCCCCGCGCCAACCCCCAGAAAGACACAAGGCCTCCCGGTCCACATACTTCTGGTGATGTCGCCCCCCCCCTTGGATGACCGCTGAACTGATCACCTTGCCTCACCCCGGGACATGCTCCGCTCCCTGGCCCCCCCCCCCCGCGCGAGAAGACCCCTCCTGCACCATTGCGACTGTGGGGCCTCGGAGAGGTGGTCCCGACTGACACTGGCCTTGAGACACTTGCTCCCCCCTGCTCCCTACTCCCGATCCCTGTCGTTGCCCCACAACCCTTAGCTAATGGCTTGCTTCCATGGAGTCAATTGGGGACCCGGAGCTGCTAGGACACTGAGGGGCCAACCCCTCCCCCCCCTGCAGACTGGAGGGAACTATATTTGAATGACTGGTAGGATGCGACCAGCAGCTGTTCCTGAATCCATTACAGACCTTTCTAGACTTACAGGCGGACTCTTCCCGGTGCCTGGGATCAGGTACCACTGGTATCAGAATTGCTCAGGGGATGTTGTAATGACACTGATTTGGTGGGGATGTCGGGGGGGACCCGGGGGGTGGGGGGTGAAGCTTCCACGTGACCACCCGAGGATCCCCCACTCTACCTATGATCAGATCCCCGGGCTGGATGCCGCTTGGCGGCGGGGTTTTGGGGGGGTGCCATGGTGCTGAACCGGAGCTGGGATGGCGGTCACTTTCCTCCCGAGGATCGGGCTGGAGCGTTGGGATGAGACCGGTACCGGGGGGGGTGAGCCTTAGCCGACACGACGGCGTGGCGGGGGGGAGGGGAGTAAGGCATTGTATTCGCATACAGGGGTTATCTGTTCCCCTACGGGATGAGAGGCATGGGGACCACGGCTCCAACTGCGAGGGATGAGGTGGTGTTGGCTATACTTATGTAACCCTGTTCCATGTCCTAATAGGCACTTATGTAAAACTTGAAGAATGTAAGAAATGTTTACACTGTTTGATATTTGTTGCTGCTAATGGTTTGCTAACAGCCCCCCAGGGGGGCAGGTGGCATAGTTGTTCTGGTGCTACCGTTCTGACTACAGCACTATTTGATTGCGGGGGTGGATGGAGAGGTTCGGGGGCTCTTCCCCCAGCCCTGCCCAAACACCAACCCACCTAGGCCTGCGCTCAGTTCCCGGGAATCTCCCGGAGAGCGCCTTAGCCAGATTCGGCTCCTGTTACCTTTCTTCCGAACCGCACACTCTAGTGCGGGCTCTCTACTAGCTATCTTCTTCTTCCTGTCTAACTCCCTAGCCCTTCTCTTTTCTACCTAGCTACTCTCGCCCCCCCCCCCCACCCGACTCACACTCCCCCCCCGGATGGGACTTGCGACCATGGACACACTCACTGTAATCTCCCTAACTGTGAAAGGCCTAAACACCCCTGAAGAGAGGAGGATGTTACTGAATGACATGCGCCGTATGAAGGCAGACATAATATATCTCCAGGAAACTCATTTCAAAAAGAATCCCTTTGCTGAAAAACAGATATTACCCGACAGCTTACCACTCTATGTACACGGAAGCGAAATCTAGAGGGGTCTCTATTCTCATATCGGCCAGGGTTCCCTGGACACACATTGACTCTCGGACAGACACGGGGGGACGATTTCTTTTTTTGAAGGGCCGCATTGGGGGGGAGAAGGTGACTTTTGCCAACCTTTACGCACCCAACGACCGCCAGGACGTGTTCATACAACGACACCTTACTCAAATCTCACGATTCTCAGAAGGCCAATTGATAATAGGCGGCGATCTTAACATCCCCCTTGCACCCCATGAAGACACCTCCACGGGTACGTCTTCGACCTCGCGGGACATGCACAAATGGATATGCACTGCACTCCACACGGCACAGGTGATTGATGTTTGGCGGCTCTTCCACTCCGGAGAGAGAGACTACACTTTTTTCTCGAGGCCGCATCAGGTCTATTCGCGCATTGACTACTTCTTGGTCCCCCATAGATGCCTACAGGCAGTGGAGGATACCACCATCGGATCCATCACTTGGTCCGACCATGCCCCGATCACTTTGCGCTACATTCTTTCAGACATTCACACACTACTGCGTACACCCTGGAGGCTGAACGAAAGCCTGTTAAGAGACCCAAAGGTCCTGGCAGACGTGACTACAGAACTGAGACACTATTTCGCCTCCAACAGCACTCCTGACAGCGATCCCGGCGTAGTGTGGGAGGCTCATAAAGCAGTGATCCGCGGGGTGCTAATCAAACACGGTTCGAGGTTAAAAAAACTTAGGACAGAACGATTAAATCTCTGCCTACAGAAGTTCCAGACGCTGGAAGCAGCCCACAAATTGTCACCTACTAGGCAGCTAGGGATGGAACTCGAAGAGACCCGGGTTCGCGTGACGGAGCTCATGCAATTCAAAGCCAAGGCGGCCTTGCAGATATGTCGCAGGAAAATTTATGAATCAGGGAACAAGTGCGGTAGATGGCTGGCCCAGACACTGAGGGAACAGAGACATGCGACATTCCACATATCCCCTCACACACAGGCCAAAGGCTCTCCCTCCCGCAACACATAGCCCAAGAATTCCAAACATTCTACACTTCCCTCTACAACCTGCCCGAAACGCGGCCGAACCGGGACACTGCGCCAGACTATATTGCCTCCTCTTCTATGCCTGTGCTCCCCCCAGTGCCAGAGAAGTCCTGGACAAACCCATTACGATCCCGGAGATCCAGTTGGCTCTCGGCAGCTCTAAACCTGGGAAGGCCCCGGGACCGGATGGGCTCACCATCCTTTATTATAGGACACTGTTACCGAATCTGGGCAGCCTCATGGCCAACCTATACAACAACCTTAGCACAGGGAAAACTTTTCACCCCTCCACCACCCAGGCCCACATTTCGGTAATCCCAAAGACAGATAAGGACCCCTACCAGTGTGGAAGCTATCGCCCTCATTCCCTCCTGAATGTCGTCGACCTGAAAATTTTCACCAAAATAATTGCCACGAGACTGCAAACACACATGACACATTTGGTTCACTGGGACCAGGTGGGATTTGTCCCAACCAGGGAAGCTAGGGACAACACCATTAAGGTGTTAAACCTACTCCATGTGGTCAATAGTGGACGTAGGCCATGCGTATTCCTCGGGACCGACGCTGAGAAAGCGTTTGACCGCGTGAGTTGGAAATTTATGTACGCCACCCTAAACCACATAGGGGTGGGTCGCAACATGCTCCATGGGGCGAACGGGGTGTTTCTTGATCGTACATCACGGGACACAGAGCGCATAGCCATTACATATGGGTTATATGGAGTACCTTCAGGTGTGGACACTGGTGTAATCAACTTCACAGGAAGTTCCTCCCTATATAACCCCCTCCCACTGAGAGTGCTTTAGTTTTTCCGCCAGTGTCTTAGGTGTTGGTCACGTCTAGCTGTCCCTCGGAGGTCTCGGGACCCAGGATAGCTAGCCGGATCCGTCCGAAGTGCTTCAGAGCCAAGATGTACGGTACCCGGGCCCTGCTGGAGTGGGGTTTTGCCTATAATGCCTCTCCTTGGAGGGCTGGATTCTGGGCTCCAGTGCTTTAGTCTCTTCCAAGAACTAAAAGTTACTGATGCCAGGATGCTATATAGGTCCAGGGGTGTGGGTTCCTTAACACAGGACCCCGGTCCCTGAAGGTCCAAGACAATACCCACGGAGATGGGGGAAGGCTGGGCCTCTTGCATTTTGCAATACCCTGCGGCGTGGAGCAGGTAAGAGGGAACCTGCGGGACTTGGTTCGACAGTAGGTATCCCCCTGGGGGTTCTGGGTTGGCTAATGGTATGCTTGTGCATCAGCCACTATCTCCACTATGTCTGTTGAGGCAGGATGGGATTCTAATGTTTACCCAGATAACATGTAGATATATGTATACTTGTGTAAGTTATATATTTGCTACTCACCCCAGGTCTGCCTGTTAACACTGATACTGCAACCCCACATGTTTTAAAGAGGAAATTGCTGGTTAAAACTCCTGTTTCTTAGGAAGCCCATGGGGACAGCTTCCTCGCTGTGTGTGCACTACAATAAGATTAGTGCTTACCTGGTGTCTGTTGGTGCTGCATAACGCTGGTCCATGTTGTTCCTCTGCTCTGCTTCCTCCATGTGGGTTCGGCGTGGTGCGCGCGATCGTGCGCGCGATCGTGCGCGCGATCGTGCGCGCGATCATGCGCGCGTGTGTGCGCGCGCATACGCGCGCGCGTGCACGCCGCCTTTTATAGCGTCGGCGTGCGTCGGGGGGGCGGGCCAGCAGCGTCAGGGTCTGTATAAAAAAAAAAAAAAAAAAAAAAAAAAAAAAACTTTTCTCTGGCTGGTCTTTCCCTCCTGGAGGCAGAGGAAGAAAGGATACAGAGCGTGCAGCTGGGTCTTTTGGCCACACAGGGACACCTAGTGGCGGTTTAGTGGATCTTCAGGTCTAGGACTTAGGTCCACTATAGACCAGAAAAAAAAAAAAAAAAAAAAAAAAAAAGGGTTTTTTTGCTTAAAGGGACTCAGCCTTAGATCCAGCAGTATCTGAGTCTACCTTGGACTCCGGCTAACGGGCATTGGTGTGTCAATACTCACAGGCTTCCTCGGTATTGCCACCTCCCAGGCGGGTAAAAAAGATTTTTTTGAAAAAAAAAAAAAAAAAAAGAGAAATATAAAAGAAAAAGAGAGAAATTAGTTCTTTTTCATTTTCTCTCATACCTGCCCTCATATTGGTTATTCCTAGCTACAACAGTCAGGTGTTGGCTATAGGGGTGACCCAAGGTTGTACAATGGCTCCAAAGGGATCTGGACCAGCCAAGGCTGCTAAAGGTACCAAAAAGCAAAAGGGGTCTCCATCGGGGTCAGAGGATTTGGGCCAGGCTTCTACGGCCCCACCCTCGCCAGTCAGGACACCGAGTGGCATAGTACAAGAGCCATTGGGGGTGCTGGGGGCAGAGGCGGCCCCCGATCCACCCATTCCCGTTTACGTGACGGAAGAAATGCTAGCAGCCACCATGTGTGGGCTAGAGAAAAGGTTAACTGCGTTGTTTTCCCGTCCTTGCCCAAGTAGCAAGCGGGCTAGATCCCCTTCACCCAGTGTGGGGTTTTCAGATGCGGAGGTCTCCTCTTCAGAGGAACGGGACCCACAAGGGGATCAGGCAGACCCAAGTCCCGACGGTTCAGACAGGGAAAATTCCACTATAGATGAATATTTTTCGGCCTCTCAAGCGGAGGGCCTGTGGATCCAGTCTTTGACAGATATGGTTCGCACTGCCTTTAAACTTCCAGTGCCAGAACTAGTAGCCCCGGAGGTATCCTCATTGGGTTCTTTAAAGGCCCCATTAACTGGTGCATCCTTTCCAATGCACCCCCTTCTGCGGAACGTGATTTACCAAGATTGGGCTCGACCTGATAGAATCTTTGTCCCTCCTAAAAGATTCTCTATTCTCTACCCTATGGAAGAGGAATATGTAAAGAAATGGGCTCTCCCTACAGTGGACGCAGCCATTTCCTGCGTGAATAAATCCCTGACTTGTCCGGTTGAAAATGTCCATATGTTCAAGGATCCGGTCGACAAGAAATTCGAGACCCTACTGAAAGCAGCTTTTACCTCAGTAGGTGCCATGGTTCAGCCAGCAGTAGCAGCCATTGGTGTTTGTCAGGCCTTGAAGGATCAGGCAAAGCATATATTGAAGGACATGCCGGCTCAGCATACTCATGAATTAGCAGAATTCCCTAGGGCTCTCTGCTTTGCAGTAGATGCTATTAAGGACTCCATCCAACAGGCATCCCGTTTATCTCTACTGATGGTTCACATGCGTCGTCTTTTGTGGCTAAAGAACTGGTCAGCAGAGGCACCCTGCAAAAAGCTTCTAGCAGGGTTTCCCTTTCATGGGGGAAGACTATTCGGGGAAGACCTAGATAAATATATCCACACCATATCAAGTGGAAAAAGTACTTCCTTACCGGTCAAGAAAAGACCGCGTGGGCCCACGTTTAAACGACAGGCCATTGCAGGCTCGGCCCCTTCGACTTCCCGTCAGTATCGACGGCCTCCCGGGCGTTCAACAGTTAATAGCCGCCCACAGGGACAAGCCGCGGCAAACAAGAGGCCCTGGTCTCGCAAGCCGGCTAAACCAGTCATCAAATCAGATTCATGAAGGGGCGCCCCCACTCTCTTGGGTGGGGGGAAGACTTCAGTTTTTCTCCGAAGTCTGGAAGGCCAGAATTCCCGACTCTTGGGTTCGGTCCGTAGTAGCCTCAGGCTACAAACTAGAGTTTCGAGAAATCCCCCCTCCTCATTTTCAGGGGTCAAGTCTTCCAAGCGACCCGTTAAAGAGGGCCTCTCTCGTAAAGGCGTTGGATCGCCTCTTGCTCCAAGGAGTAATTGTAGAAGTACCAACCCAAGAAAGGGGTCTGGGATTCTACTCCAACCTTTTTGTTATACCAAAACCCAATGGCGACGTCAGGCCTATATTAGACCTCAAACGCCTAAATCGCTTTCTAAGGATTCAGACCTTCCGTATGGACTCCATACGTTCAGTGACAACCAGCCTGCATCAGGGCGACTTCCTAGCATCTATAGACATAAAGGATGCATATCTGCATGTGCCAATTTACCCAGCACATCACAAGTTTCTTCGTTTTACGATAAACCAAAGTCATTATCAGTTCGTAGCCCTCCCTTTCGGGTTGGCAACAGCTCCACGGGTATTCACAAAGGTGTTAGCCCCGGTACTAGCCGTCCTAAGGACAGAAGGCATCTTGGTCCTAGCATACCTGGACGATCTCCTGGTTATCGACAGTTCAGCTTCCAACCTCAATCATGCAGTAGTCCGCACAGTGCGGCATCTAGAAGAGTTCGGGTGGATTGTGAACCAAGAAAAATCAAGGTTACATCCCACAAGACAGTTGGAATATCTAGGCTTTCGGTTAGATACAGAATGCCAGAAGGTATTTTTACCTCAAGAGAAGATCAGGTCGTTGATTCAAACGATTCAAATAGTCTTAGGCAAAAAGAAGCCGACTATTCGCCTATGCATGCGACTGCTGGGGAAGATGGTGGCCGCCTTCGAAGCAGCGCCCTACGCCCAGATCCATACCAGAATTCTGCAAGCAGCTATTCTCTCTGCTTGGAACAAGTCCATACAGGCATTAGACCGTCCATTAGTTCTTTCTCCAGAAGTCAGGCACAGCCTGTACTGGTGGCTGATCCCTCAAAAATTATCAAAAGGGAAAACCTTTTGCCCCATCTCGTGGAAAATAGTAACCACAGATGCCAGCCTAACAGGTTGGGGGGCAATCTTAGGACGGACCCAGCAGGGACAGTGGTCAGAGGCAGAAAGTCTGCTTCCCATCAATGTCCTAGAGATCAGAGCTGTTCGGTTGGCCCTGGTCGCCTGGACTCTCCCCCTGCAGGGTCTGCCAGTAAGGATACAGTCCGACAATGCCACGGCGGTGGCATACATAAACCACCAGGGGGGCACAAAGAGCCTGGCGGCTCAAAGGGAAGTAAACCTAATTTTTGCATGGACCGAAGCCCATGTACCCTGCATCTCAGCAGTGTTCATCCCAGGGATAGACAATTCTCAAGCAGATTTTTTGAGTCGTCAACAGTTGCTCCCGGGAGAGTGGTCTCTTCACCCCCAGGTATTCCAAGAGATTTGCCAAAGATTCGGAGTTCCCGATGTGGACATCATGGCAACAAGATTCAACAAGAAATTGGACAAATTTGTATCCCGAGCCAGGGACCCCTCGGCCTACGGGACCGATGCGTTGGTTTGCCCCTGGCACCAGTTTTCTCTCCTGTATGCGTTCCCTCCACTACAGATGATTCCCCGCCTTCTACGAAGGATCAGGGTGGAGCGCAGGCCGGTGATCCTGGTGGCCCCAGCCTGGCCCAGAAGGGCTTGGTACGCACTCATCGTGAGGATGTCAGTAAGGGCACCGTGGCCACTCCCCCTGCGCCCAGATCTGCTGTCTCAGGGCCCGATCTACCACCCTGCTTCACAGCAGCTAAATTTGATGGCTTGGCGGCTGAATCTCTAATTCTTAAAGGCAGAGGCCTCTCGGCCCAAGTCATATCTACGTTAATTCAAGCTAGAAAGCCAGTCTCTAGAAATATCTATTACAGAGTCTGGAGAACCTATGTGGAGTGGTGCGAGTCTCAAGGAGGGCATCCTCGCAAGTTTTTTATTGACAGGATCTTGCGATTCCTCCAGGTTGGCGTTGACAAGGGGTTGGCTCTTAGTACTCTAAAGGGGCAGGTGTCTGCCTTATCGATATGGTTTCAAAGGCCTTTGGCCACACATTCGCTTGTAAAAACCTTTTTGCAGGGGGTCTTGCATGTAAATCCCCCTATTGGAGCTCCCCTCTGCCCCTGGAATTTAAATCTGGTCTTGTCAGCTTTACAAAAGCAGCCGTTTGAACCTCTGACAGAAATCCCTCTTGTGCTGCTAACCCGAAAGTTGGTTTTCTTGGTGGCTATGGCTTCGGCCAGAAGGGTCTCCGAGCTGGCAGCCTTGTCTTGCAGGGAACCGTACCTTATTCTGCATAAGGACAGAGTGGTTCTGCGGCCTCAGCCTTCTTTCCTTCCTAAGGTCATATCCAGTTTTCACTTGAATCAGGACCTAGTCCTACCATCCTTCTTTCCTACTCCCCAGTCCAGAGAGGAAAGATTGCTTCATACTTTGGATGTGGTCCGAGCCATGAGGGTTTATCTCAAGGCTACAGAAAAGATTAGGAAAACAGATGTGCTTTTCATTCTTCCGGATGGCCCCAAGAAGGGTCAGCCGGCTGCCAAGTCTTCCTTGGCTAGGTGGATTAAGCAGCTGATTTTTCAGGCCTATGGTCTGAAGCGCGTTCCACCTCCCTTATCAGTTAAAGCCCATTCTACGAGGGCCATGAGTGCCTCTTGGGCGGCACACCATCAGATCTCTATGGCACAGGTTTGCAAAGCGGCAACCTGGTCTTCCGTACATACGTTTACTAAATTTTATAAGTTGGACGTCACAAAGGCTGCGGACGCAGCATTTGGGCAGGCGGTCCTACGGGCAGCAGTATAGAATCCTCTGGCCCGGTTCACGCCCCCTTTTTCTGTTGGTGGAGCTATTTTACCTCCTGATATAGTTTCTGTTTGGCTATTTTTTGCCTTACGGTCTCCCTCCCTTCATAGAGCATTGCTTTGGGACATCCCATATGTAATGGCTATGCGCTCTGTGTCCCGTGATGTACGATCAAGAAAAAGGGATTTTTAATAACAGCTTACCTGTAAAATCCTTTTCTTGGAGTACATCACGGGACACAGAGCTCCCACCCCTCTTTTTGGGGAACATTGTGTAACCTCAGAGAAATTGCTTGCTACAAAACTAAAGCACTCTCAGTGGGAGGGGGTTATATAGGGAGGAACTTCCTGTGAAGTTGATTACACCAGTGTCCACACCTGAAGGTACTCCATATAACCCATATGTAATGGCTATGCGCTCTGTGTCCCGTGATGTACTCCAAGAAAAGGATTTTACAGGTAAGCTGTTATTAAAAATCCCTTTTTTCTGATCCGTTTCAGATATCCAACGGCACCAGACAGGGCTGCCCACTGTCGCCTTTACTCTTCGCCCTCTCCCTGGAACCCTTCTTGTGCCCATCAGGCAAAACCCAGATATCGCCGGAGTGCGGATCGGTAGCTCACAACACAAGGTGTCTGCATACGCGGATGACCTCCTGTTCTCCCTCACCAACCCCACAGTGTCACTTCCTAACCTGATGCGACAATTTGAAAAATATGGACAACTGTCCAACCTTAAAATAAATTTCAATAAATCTGTGGCGATGGGGGTGAATATCCCACAGCCTCGACTCACCCACCTCCAGGACAGTTTTAACTTAAAATGGACTGACACGGCTTTGAAGTACCTCGGCACAATGATCCCTCCCAAATTTACACATCTTTACCAACTTAATTTCCCCCCCCCCCTGCTGAAGGAGGTACAAAAACTCCTAGACCACTGGAGCAGAGGACTCCACTCATGGTTCGGCCGCTGCAACATACTCAAAATGTCAGTGTTGCCCAAATTCCTACAGATCCCGTCTGACTACTTTAAACAAATCCATGCGACCTTCATAAAATTCCTCTGGGCGGGAAAGAGACCTCGCATACAAAGAAAAATTCTCTCACTCCCCAAACGTTACGGGGGTCTGGCAATGCCGGACATCCGTTCCTATTACTATTCGGTCCACCTCAACAGACTCTTGGATTGGTGTAGGCACAAGGACACTAAGCTCTGGCCAAACTTAGAACAAGATCAGACTGGGGTACTACTTCAGGGGACTCCATGGTGCTATGCAGACCTCCCCCCGGACCTAAAACGACACCCCCTGATAGGGACAACTGCTAGGACCTGCGCACAATTGACATCTAAAGGCCCCCTTTTCTCCCGACACTCGGGTCTACGCCCCATCTTGGGAAACCCTCGATTCGGCCCGGGCATTAGCGATAAACAATTTCGGGCACTCAGGGAGAATTGACTATGTCAGGCCATCCATTTCAGCAGTGGGAGGGGGTGGAGAACGAATGACGAATTGTTAGACCCCGACGGACTGTACCAACTGGACTTTTTGAGGATATCACAACTGAGACACTATCTCACACAACAGACTCCCCCGGACTCCGACCTTACTACGCCTCTTGAGGCACTATGCACAGACACAGGGATACTGCCACACGCTCTTTCGCAGGTGTACAATATGCTTGTTACTCTGACCGGTGACTTCCACCCCCCAAGCTTTGTTAAATGGGAAAGAGACCTGGACTGCCACCTCACTGCCAGCCAACGTCAATCTATCATCACATTTACGCACAAGTCGTCCTTATGCTCCAAAACACAGGAAACTAATTACAAAATCCTTATGCGCTGGTACAAGACCTCCTGCATAAATTTTTCCCCGACACTACAGACACCTGTTGGAGGTGCCAAAAAGAGAAAGGCACGCTACTCCACGTTTTTTGGACTTGCCCGGAATTGTAGAAGTACTGGGGAGAGGTCCGCGACAGGTACCTGATAAGCCAGAATATTTTCTACTACACGCCACTAACATATCCCGACCCGCGCATACAAAAAATCGGTCATCAGACACCTGCTGGACGCAGCCAAGGCCTGCATTCCTCTTTTGTGAAAGTCCCAGCACCCCCCGACCGTTGCCATGTGGCTAAAGAAGGTCGAGGAAATTAATCTAATGGAGGACCTTGTCCTCTCGAGCCAAGACAGGAATGAGGCCTACACAGAGACATGGCAACTCTGGAACCACTTTAAATACTCACCAGAACGCCGAACCCTCAGAGGAGATGCCTGACCACGTCGCACGACCTCAGTAGGTGGGGAGTTGGGGATACCCTTAGCACCCCCCCTCCCCGATCAGACATGATTCATTATTTGAACAAATAGAAACTTTGACATGGTCGCGAGTATGTGGCCACGCTGTGTAAAAGTCTCACACATGTGTTTTGGGGTGTAATTTGTGGTATGCATATGCTGTGTGTGAGAAATAACCTGCTAATATGACAGAAACAAGATTTTTTTTTATATTTTACAGAATTTTCAGTCGTTTTTCTTTTATAGCGCAAAAAATAAAAAACCCAGAGGTAATCAAATACCACCATAAGAAAGCTCTATTTGTGTGAAAAAAGGACACAAATTTCAAATGGGTACAATGTTGTATGACTGAGTAATTTTCATTCAAATTGTGAGAGCACCGAAAGCTGAAAATTGGTCTGGTCAGGAAGGGGGTTTAAGTGCCCAGTGGTCAAGTTAACCACTTAAGCCCCAGACCAATATGCTGCTAAATGCCCAAAGGTGTTTTTTATTTTTTTTATTTTAATTCTTTATTTTATTTTCCGATCTTAAACATTTCATTTACCGATCTATATAGCGTACATAAACGTTTACACAGTTTTAACACTTTCTTAGGTTTATCTTTTCAAACATTGTTCCTCTTGGCAAGCTCTCCAAACTCCTTTCTACCATCTATAGATATAACATGTATTCTCCAAATTTCCCCCACAACCTCCCTTACCCTACCCCACCCCCACCTCCCTCCGTGAACCCCCCCCCCCCCCAAAAAAAACCCTCCCTTCTCCCTGCGACTCTCCTCCCTCTCTCCCCTCCTCCCACCTCAGAGGTCTCGCTCTCTACATCTTATATATGGGGTCCAAATCTGTCTATAATTCTCCTCTTGCTCTCTTATTCCCATCGTCAGGTTTTCCATCAGCTGGATTTCAGTTGCTCTGTCTAACCATTGTTGTCTAGTTGGTGTGGATGTACTTTTCCACAAGAATGGAATACAAGCTCTTGCTGCCGTCAGCAAGTGTCTAAGCTAAGAATTTTTAAACTTTGCCGTAGATATAGGGAAATCATATAATAAGTAGGTGGCTGGATTATCTCCAAGCTCCGCATCTGTGATTTCTTTTATCGTGCCTGCAATCATTTTCCAAAATTCTTTCACTTTTACACATTCCCAGAAAATATGCAAGATTGTGCCCTCCTCATCTCCACACCGCCAACACCGATCTGAGATTTCCGGGAGGAAACGTTTTAATACGGCGGGGGTTTTGTACCATCTAGTTAAGATCTTGTAACCTCCTTCCTGGTATCTGGTGGCTAGAGAGGTCTTATGTGTAAAAGCGAAGATTTTTGTTTTCTGGGTCTCTGAGAATTTTATCCCTAGGTCTCTTTCCCATGCTTGTATAAATGGTAAATTTTTTGGGGCTTCTGAGTCTACTAACAGGCTATACATTAACGACAGGCCATGTCTCCGCGGTTCTCCCTTCAAGCATATTTCCTCAAATCCTGAGAGCTCTCTAGCCGGGGTGCCTTGTGGATTCATTGCTCTAATTGCTGCTCTCAGCTGGATTTCTCTCAGTGGGTCCAGTACACTTCTAAGGGCCTCCTCCGTCACTCCTCCAGTTGCCCTTTGCTTATCTATGTCAAAATGTATTAGCCTGCTCATTCCTGAACGTCTTAAGTTGTTGAAATATAGGTCTGTAAGACCTAGTTGAAACCTGGGGTTTCCCAGGACCGGCACGAGTGGACTTGTATAATCTGAGATAATAGTTTTGTTAAATTTCCTTTTTGTAACTCGTAGTGTGGCGCCTAATGTGGGGTGTTTTTTAACTTCTTGTGGAATGTCTACATCTTGAATCCACGCCAATCCCTCCAACGGGATCTTCGTGATTTTTTTGTTCCATGCAAATCCAAGGTTTGCTCTTCTGGTATGTGCACCACTCTACTACTCTCGCTAGGTGGGCTGCCTCATAGTATCCCAATGGGTCTGGTAGGCCCACCCCTCCCCTTTCCTTTGGAAGCATCAGGATCTCGTGTCGTAATCTCACCGATTTTCCTGCCCAAATGAACCTAGTGAATCTGGCTCTCAGATCCCTCAGGAACCCTAAGGGAATCTTTACCGGTAAGGTCTGGAGTAAATAAAGTAGTCTTGGCATAATGTTCATTTTAATAATATTAATTCTCCCAAACCATGTAAAGATTTCCTTGTCCCATCGTTGGAAATCTGCCTTGAACTGTCCTATCAGGGGCACAAAATTTAGCTCAAAAGTTCTATTCAGATTTTTAGGTATTTTTGTTCCCAGGTAGGGTATATGGGAGTCCGTCCATCTAAAGGGGAAATTTGCCGCTAATTGTTGCTGTGTCTGCCTGTTAACTTCTACTCCCATCGCCTCTGATTTGTTGTAATTCACTTTAAAGTTGGACAGAGTTCCATATTCCCCTATCTCCTTTAATAAGGCTGGTAAAGACAGCTCTGAGAATAGCAGATCGTCTGCAAATGCGGCTACTTTGTACTCAGATCCCCTAATCTGGAACCCTCTTATGTCTGTGTTAGCCCGTATAATTCTCAAGAACGGTTCCAGAACAAGAATAAAAATTATTGGGGAGAGTGGACATCCTTGTCTTGTCCCGTTCCGTATTGGGAAGGGGTCAGATATTGCCTCATTTACCTTCACCCTAGCCGTAGGGCAGGAGTAGAGACTGGCTATCCACTTTTGCATCCCTTCCCCCAATCCAATATGTTGTAATGTGGTTTTCAAGAATCTCCAATTTACTCTATCAAAAGCTTTCTCTGCATCTGTTGATATTAATACTGTTGGCTTCTGATAGAGTTGTGACATATAGATAGTACTCAATAGTCTCTGTGTGTTCTCTCTCCCTTCCCGCCCTGGTGTAAAACCCACCTGGTCTGGGTGTATTAGGTGCGGTATACAAGGCAATAGTCTGTTAGCGATTATTTTTGAGAATATCTTCAGGTCTACATTCAATAGGGATATTGGTCGATAGCTAGGGCATAAAGTGGGATCTTTTCCTTCCTTTGGGATAATTGTTATGTGTGCCTCTAATGTTTCTCTACGCATCGGCTGCCCATCTTTTAGTGAGTTAAAGGCCTCTAGGAATCTAGGTGCCAATTTTTCATAGAAGGTTTTGTAGTATAGTAGAGTATATCCATCTGGACCTGGGGATTTGCCTGGTTTCATTTCCTTTATTGCTCCTAGGAGTTCCTCTGGTGTGATCAGCCCTTCCATGTTAGCGGTAACTTCTTCTGATATTGTGGGCATTCCTGACTCCCTAAGATATTCTTTTATTCTCTCCTCTCTTCTCTGACTTCCTACTAATGTGGGTTGGTTTTCCAAGTGGTACAATTCACTATAATAATCTTTGAATGCTTTCGCTATTAGGTGCGATGAGCTAACTAAATTGTCTCCATGAGTTTTTATTTTTTCAATATGTTTTTTAGTTCTTGTTTCTCTCAGTGCATTAGCCAACATCCTGCCCGGTTTGTTCCCATGTTCATAGTATGCCCTCCTGCATCTACTCAGTTTGGCCCTCGCTTTCTCCATCAGTAATAAGTTTAATTTATCTCGGAGGGACAATAGTTTCTCTTCAGCATGTGCTATTTGCGAAGTTTTATGTTCGTTTTCTGCTATTTGGATCTCCCCAAGCAGGTGGTCAAGCTTTGCACTGAGAGACCTCTTTCTATGCGCCCCAAGTGAGATAAGGATTCCTCTCACGTAGCATTTGTGTGCTTCCCATTTACATAGGGACGAAGTTTCGTCTTCTTTGTTCATCTCAAAAAACCTCTCTATTTCCAAACTCACCTTACTTTCATATTCTGGGTCTTTAATTAATGATTCATTAATCCTCCAGACCCATTCTCTGGGGGTTGCTGCCCCCCAATCTACGGCACAGTGAACTGGGGCATGATCTGAGACTGTAATTGAGCCAATTGAAGTTTCTCTTAAATTTAACAGTATGTTTTGGTCCAGGAATATATAGTCAATTCTTGTATATGTTTTATGTTTTGGTGAGTAAAAGCTATAGTCTCTGTCATGTGGATGTAGAGTCCTCCAAGTGTCTATCAATTGTAGGCCTTGTAAAATTTTCCTAGCCTGTTTCAGTTTGATATTAGATATGTTATAGGCCCCCTTAGAGGAGTCCAATCTCGGGTCCAGTACCATATTCATATCTCCTCCCAAAATCAGGACCCCCTCTCTGTGCTGATTTACCACGTCTACAAATTTTTCCAAAGCGGAGACCGGGTCTTCATTGGGAAGGTAGATGTTTATTAGAGTGACCTTATGCTCATTTAGTGTCCCTATCACCACCAGGAATCGTCCTTCCTCGTCTGCAGTTACTTTAGATTCTTTCCATTTTATGTTTTTAGCCAGCAGGATTGCTACCCCATTGGCTTTTGAGGTCTGAGAAGCTCCCATGTATACTACTGGGAATCTTTGACACTTCATCTTGGGTATCTTATCTTTCCTAAAATGTGTTTCTTGCAGGAAGACAATTTGTGTTTTTAGTTTTCCTAATTCCATTCTTAGTTTAGATCTTTTTTCTGGGGTGTTTAGCCCTTTAACATTATAGGTGGTAATATTTATTCTATCCATCCTGAAGATTCCTAATACCGTGGATGCCCTGGGGCAACCCGAGGAGATGGGAGAAGAAGAGAGAGTCCGGAGAGACACAAAAAAAATAAATAAAAAGGATATGTATATACGTATAAAACCCCACCCCCTTGTATCTCGGATTCTTGTCCTCTGTCCAAGTGTCCGAGTAATTTATTGGCCTACCTCTGCGGGGTGTTCTGGTCTACCACTGCCCCGCGGATCAATGAGGCAAAAAAAAAAAACAAGAAAAAATCCCACGGGCGTCTCCGACTTCCCTCCCGTAAGAGGAGAGGCGCCCTGGTGGGGGAAGATATAGAGACACTACGGAGAGCCCTGCTTTACCCGGGTGGATGTGCCCGACTGTTTTTATGCGGCCTGTTCCCCCCCCCCCCATTGAGTCTCCCCCCCTCCCTCCCCCTTCTGGCAAAAAAAAAAAAAGCCAGGGGGGGCCGGGGAGAGTCTTCCCCCCCTAATGTCCCCCTTATCTATAGGAGCTGAGGTCAGATCAGATCCTTAATCCTCATGTAGCAACCATCAAATCAAATCATATTAAATTAATCATAATCATAAGAAACTATACAATTATCAACTACAAAGACGGAGACCTTCTCCCTGAGCACCACATAAATCAAAAACCAAGTAGACCTTTTCCTATAGGGATCTGGGGGTCTTCCCTTGTTGCAAATCACACAGACTTCTTTAATATTTTATAATAAATCATAGTAATCTTATACTTCCTGATTTTAAACCAGGTCATATATACGCCCCCTTCCCCTTTCCGTATCTCCGTCCCCTCCCTCTCCCAACACTCAGGTGTTGTCTGATTTTATCTCCACCACTCTTTCCCCTCCCATTCCCTCCCCACTCCACCTGTACGTCCTCCCCCCTACCAGCAAAACTTCACCCCCCCCAAGTCCCACAGTCCCCTCCCCTGACTCCCCTCCCTCCCTCCTCCCCTTATCTACATCAATACACCCACACAAAAATGAATGAATGAGTGAATAAATAAGTAAAAAAATAAAATAAAGATAATAATAAAATTACCGCACGGCATTGGATGGTGTATGTGTACCTACCCATATAAATAGCTAGGTTTTACTGTGTGAGGTGGTGAAGTGTGAAGTGTGACATGAAGACAAAATATATATATATATATATATATATATATATATATATATATATATATATATATATACAAATATATATATATATATATACAAATATATATAAAAAAAAAAGGGGTGGCTAAACGGTCGTGAATGTGTTATTACTCTGTCAAAAGGCCCACGTCATCTCAATGGGCCACTATATGTGTCATATCTATCTTACAGTTACTCAAATATTGTAGTAAGTGTAAAATATGTGAAAATGTGTACCTACCTATAAATAGCTAGGTTTTACTATGTGAGATAATAAGTGTTGCAAAAAAAAACCCCACACTGCCCTAACAAGGAAAACACACCCCAAACACCTCCCCCTTCCCTCTCTAATCTCCCCCTCCCCCCTCTGACTTGGGAGGAATGTGTCTATATTATCTATATTAGGTCTCTTATACCTCTAGCCATATAAATTCGTAAATTCATATAAGTTGTTGTACCGCTCCACCTCCCGGTCCTGGTATGGAGACAGATAGAGGAAAACAAAAAAAAGGAAAAGTAGAGAGACAGTGGGAAAACATGAGAGTGGGGAGGAACAGAGAACTTCAAAAGGGTTCCTGATTACTGCGGTACATTCTATAGGCCTAACCACGTATATTTACAATCAAGGCATAATCAAAACATATTCAAAGCATTTTCACTAAATGTTACTGAATGCCACTAAATGTCTCCCAGCGACAGAAAAAAAACCACACATAAAAAAAAAAAAAAAAGAAAAAAACACTGGGGGGCCTCAGCCCTATAGTCTCAATCCTTCAAGAAGGTCTCCAAAAAAAAAAAAAAGAACAAGAGATTCTCCAAGAAAATCTATGTTGCGTATAATCCATACGATCCAAATCTCTGCTCCCACACTCAGTGGTTGTATAGCATGTATTTCACTGTTTCACTTCAAGCTCTCTCCCTCACAGCCGATAGGTCCAACCAGTTAGGTACTTGTATTGGATTTGTTCCCAAAAACTCAAAAAGTGTAGGGAGTTGCAGGGGGTCCCTCAGATGATAGCTCCTCCCTTCTCTTTTAATATTTAGGGCCAGTGGAAACCCCCATCGGTATGTTGCTCCATTATTGCGTATGTGGTCTAGTAGAGGCTTTAACATACGCCTTCTCACTTTAGTTTGCCAACACAGGTCTGGAAAAATCTGTATATCAGCGCCCTCCCATACCCCTGCTGTTCCCTCTCTCAACGCTGCCCTCAGTATGTCCTCCTTTATTCTATAAAAATGAACCCTACACAACACATCTCGGGGGCTGTTTTGGCCACTTTGATCTTGGCGGCGAATTGATGGGACTTTATGTACTCTATGTAGTTCCAGCATCGAGTCTGGGGGTTTCTTTAGGATGTTGTTGAGAATGGTAGTGACCACATTTCTTAACTCCTGGCCCTCAAAGTTCTCTGGTATGCCCTTGATACGGATATTATTCCTTCTACTTCTATTGTCGGCCTCTTCTGACTGCAATTGCAGTCTATCTATATGTTGCTGCTGATATAATAACTTTTCTTCCAACGCTAACACTCTAGTGCTTGTAACATTTTGTTGTTTCTCCAGGCCCTCCACCTTTTGGTCAACCTCCCCCACCTTATTACGTACTTCTTCCATCTCAGCCCGGATTATACTTGTAATGTTTGTTACTATTTCCTGGATATCTTCCTTGGTTGGGAGAGCCTGGATAAGCCTGCTAAGTTGCTTAATATCTGGGGAGATTTCTTGCCCCTCTCTGCTGATCTCTTGGGTTTTCTGCTTATATGAACCCTGCTCTCCCAGACCCACAGAAGCCTCCTGCACTTTTTCACTCTGGTCATGGCTCATGTTTTCCAAATCTGGGGCAGTCTGTTGAGTTACTACCTTCACTGGTGGCTGGGACAAGTCACAGAATAAATGCAGTGTTCTTGGTGAAGAGATAAGGGTTAATGGTACCTTTGTTGTAGATTGTTCTCTTGCCGGATTGAGTGGGTCGCTCACCTTTACATCAGCATCCCCCGCCAGCTGCAATCTCTCCTGTAGGCACTCCTGCACAGAGCCTCCCAGCTGTAGTGAGCGCTCCTCCACAGCTTTATCTGAAGGTATGCTGGAGCTACCGCTCGTAGGGATGGTTATTGCGGGGGTGGGTGAGACATACTCTGTAAGGGAATCCCTCCTTATCTCACCTATGTCTTTCAGATCCGCCTGCAATGTTTGGAGTTCACCCCTTTTCACAGTCATGTAGCGTGTGATGTATGTGTGGGAGAGCTGACAGGGCTGGCTGGATGCTCCTCTGTTACTTTTACCGGCGCTCCGTCCTCGCCGCGACATCAGAGAACACACGCCACTATCATTCAGCAGGGGGGGGGGAACTGGGGGGAGGAATCAGATAGCAGCCGCTCTCCTGGAAACACACATCTCGGGCTCCACTAGGCTTCCCTGCAGGCTCACTCCGCCATGACTCTAGCACCCTCCCCCGGAAACAGGAAGTCATGCCACTACATATGTTTTCTAGTAGGTGTCCCTCATTCCTCCCCAAAGGTGTTTTTACAATTCGGTACTGCGTCGCTTTAACAGACAATTGCGCGGTCGTTTGGCGTGGCTCCCAAACAAAATTTGCATCCCTTTCTTCCCACAAATAGAGCTTTCTTTTGATAGTATTTGATTGTCTCTGCGATTTTTTTTGCGATATAAATGGAAAAAGACCAACATTTTTGAAAAAAAATGATATTTTCTACTTTTTGAAAAAAAATCTAATAAACTAAATTTTAGTTAAACATTTAGGCCAAAATGTATTCAGCCACATGTCTTTAGTAAAAAAAATTGCAATAAAAAAAATAGCTACCTAGCGGCAACAGTGACACTAATACAGCGATCAGAAAAATGATCGCTTAGTGACACTGGCAATAGGGGGTGAAAGAGTTAACTAGGGCGGTGATTAAGGGGTTGAAAACTTTATTATGGGGGGGTAGGGGGCTACCCTAGACCTTATACTAACTGCCTGTCACAGTAACTGTCACACTGACACTAAATGCAGTGATCAGTAAATATATGATCAGTGCAATCAGTGACAGTGTGACAGGGGGCTGGGGGGAGGGGGGGGTGATCGGAAGGGGTTAATGTGCCTATGTGTGTGGTGTCAGTGTGCTGTTGGTGCGACTTACTTGTGATGTCTTCTCTCCTCTCGGCGGATTGAAAATACCACCGAGAGGAGAGCTGACATCACTTCCTCTGCCTGTGTTTACATTATACAGGCAGAGGAAGTGCAGGGCGGGGAGGGAGTGGATTGGCTGGCAGCGATCCGGAGGGGGCGGACAAAAACGAACAGCCGCCCCCTCATCCCGGATCGCTCCTGCAGCCACGGGGACCACCGCAAGTACTGGGGGGGTCGATCGGACCCCGACCCACGTCTAGGCAGGGACGTACAGGTACGCCCAAGTGCCTGTCTGTGCCATTCTGCCGACGTAAATGTACATGCGGCGGTCCCTATCTGGTTAAGTGGTTAAACATATATCATAGTAAAAACCATTGATACAGACTTTGGAATTAGCTTTTGTAGAGATATACAAAAATGGGTATTTCTCTTATAAGTGGAATATAATTCTCTTATAAGTGGAATATAATTATGTCATGCTGCAGGTAGAAATAAAACAACTCCAACGTTTAAATGGTTTAGTAATGTACATGCTAAATATTTTAATACCAAAGATAAATTGGAAAATTAATACTTTACCAGAGATCTAAAAAACGTTTGTTTTGAAAGATATCAGCTGAGCATCCCCAAAGGAGATCTCTACAATTCCTACATTTTTTGTTCTTTTTTTTCATCCTGCTCTCTCGATCTTTCCATCTTCAGCTCTCACGATTTCCTTTCTCCCGCTGTCATGTGTATCCAATCAATGTAAATGCCTTTCACGTCATGAGTGATATCAAACGCATGTATTTTCCTGCTCAAAACCTATAGGGAAAGTGTCCTTACACATAGTTTTCAGTAGGGGCAGTTTAGGATTAAAAATCATATTGAAAGTTATTTTAACATGTCAAAAATAAATCTCCATTTAACCTTTAAATGGTTTGTAAAGGATTTTTTTGTATCTTAATAGCTTCCTTTACATTAATGCAGTGCTGTTTTCATGTCCTCCTTGTTCGTTTTTGCTCTCAAGTTGATGTAATTCTTTTCTGATCTCCACACTTCTTGGTTGTCTGTTTCCTGATAACCACAGTACTGGGAGATTTCTCTCTGTGGTCACTAATCAATGAAGTGTGATTACTGTGTGTCTAAAACACCTCAGCACCAATCAGTTTCGTTTTCAAAACCATCACTGACCTGTATTGGCTCTGTGGCTCTGTACAGCAGAGAGACAGGAAACAACATTCAAAAACAAAACTAGGAACTACAGGTTCATTATATGATTGATTTTTATCTATTTTTAATCGTTTTTTAAAGGAATCCGTTATCTATTATGTCTCTATACCAGCCATTCTCAACCAGGGTTCCCCCAGAGGTGGCTAGGGGTTCCTTGAGCTGTGGCTGATTTGCCTCCTATTTGATGGTGCCTACAAAGTTCCGAGCCAATGCCGCTTGGAGGAGCCAGTGGTATGACACCAATAATCTTTATACCTCTCTGTAAGGGGGGTCATACTTACCACCACATGATAAAAAGTGCATTCTTTTTCATTGACCACCAAAGTAAGGGGCATTGTTCTCACTAACGCCCAATGAATGTGTTTTATCAGGGGTTCCCCGAGACCTAAAAACAATATTTTAAGGGTTCCCCTGGGGTAAAAAGTTTGAGAAAGGCTGCTCTATACCCTGTAAACAGTAATTTTAGCATATTGTGTCAAACTTGGTAGACTTTGTGGCGGGAACTCAGATATATGGTTTTTAAAATGTCCAATCCACATAACTTCCCCCCTCACATCTCTGGAGAATGAGAGGTTTGTGGCTGGACCTACAATAACCATTATATTCACCCAGAATTCCCATTCATTTAAAATATTCATAATGTTAAAAACATGCTATCCTTATAAATGGATATACCAATATTTTTCTATGAATATATCCAAACAATATATTAGGAATATATAAAAAAATATATGTATTAACCACTTCAACCCGGACCATTTGTCAGCTTAAAGACCAGAGGTCTTTTTACAATTTGGCACTGTGCTGCTTTAACTGTTAATTGGACAGTCATGCAATGTTGTACCCAAACAAAATTTGTGTCCCTTTTTCCCCCCACAAACAGAGCTGTCTTTTGATGGTATTTGAATGCCTCTGTGATTTTTATTTTTTGCGATATAAACGAAAAAAGACTTAAAAAGTAGATTTTATTTTTTTCACAATTTAGTAGTAAGAAAAATCCAATAAACTTAATTTTAGTCATACATTTAATACAAAAAATAAGTCAAGTCAATAAGCGTATATTTCTCTTTCGTTCATGGACGGACACAGCCTTAATCTTGGCAATGTGAGAAATAGCCTTCCTTTAGGAGTGACTAGGCAGAAAGTGTTAACAACTTCAAAGCTGAACAGCCCCACCCAGGGGGCGGTCCTACTGGCTATATCAGCCTGCACCAAGCAGTTCAGTTATTTTTCTGCCTAGTTAAGGAGAAGACATGGCTGGGCATCCCTGGAGAGGTGAGTAAAGGGTTCTAGGTTTCCCTTCTCCCCTCCCTT
Organism: Rana kukunoris; assembly: GCA_029574335.1. NCBI lineage: Eukaryota > Metazoa > Chordata > Amphibia > Anura > Ranidae > Rana > Rana kukunoris. The sequence continues at coordinate 82,090,884 of CM056055.1, read as the reverse complement.
CCCTCCTCCCTAGGCTCCCTGAGCTAGCTGCTGGGGCGGGGGTTCCCCTGGGGAGCTTCACCTGGGGAGAACCATGTACGTTCACTAAATCAGTGTATAAGTGCCAGGAGAGATTGCTTACCTGTGTCCTGCTCCATGCTGTCGGTGACTATTTTCCCTGTGATCCATGCTGTATTGTTTGTACTTGCACTGGCGGCCATTTTCTTGTAGCCGCACTGTATTGGCCTCTATTGACATTTGGCGGCCATACTTTTGGTGTTCTGCATGTTTACTTCCTACACTGGCAGTAATTTTCTTGTAGCCGCCTTGTATTGGCCTCTATTGACCCTCGGCGGCCATATTTTTGGTATTACTGCATGTTTACTTTCTTGTGTTACATTTGCACTGGCAGCCATCTTCTTGTGGCCACACTGTATTTTGCCACTAGCGGCCACCTTGGCGGTCATTTTTCATAGGATTCCGGCGATGTTACATCCACGTTCGGCGCCCATGGTTTGTAGGGCTATACCGTATCTATCGGCCGATCGGCGGCCTGCGCAGTATGCCCCAAGACGGCGCTATGGCAGTGGCGATGCTTGCAGCCTTCTTGCCAGAATGTCGGGGCCTATAGATGCCGTTCAGCGGCCATTTTTTGTAGCCTCACTATCTATTATACAGAACCTGGCGACCATGCTTTTGGGGCCTCAGCACTGTTGGCCTCTAGTGTCAGAGCGGCGGCCATCTTCATTATTTAAATGACATAGTCAGACAGAGACACGCTGCTGACCAGTCAAACTAAGGCGCTGACAAAAGCAGCAGCCCTATTAATAAGCAGCTATCACTAAAACAGCACAGACCGACACAATCTCTGCTAGTGGTCAGCGGACAAGAAGCAGCTCAGCTAAAGAACTGCACCATACTACTGGTTCCTGGGTGGTGAGTCCTCTGCTGCAGCTAGGAGGGTGGGTTACTGTACCTTGCTTGGGAGTCCCTGTGTCAGGAATGTGGCCAGCATGGCGTCAAGAGCAGACGTTTTTTCCTGAGCTGGCAATTGATGCCCCTGCACCCGATGTATCGGTAGACGCTATGTCGGTAATCCTAGATGCCTTTGTTGCCAAGGTGGAAGAAGCGCGTGGGAAAACGGGGGGCTAGAAAGCGCCCCCTTCCCCCGCCATTTTCTGGGGACAACTCGGATGCGGAGCCAGGTCCAGCTACGGCTCAGGACCCTGGCTCAGAGGTATCGGACGATGCAGACCTAGATCGGCCAGACAGTTAGGATGATTCCGGACCCAGGTCAGCACGCAAGAGGGCTCTGGTGAGTGACCTTATCACTCTAATGCGAGATACCCAAACGCTAGAGGGGTCTGTAGAAGCAACCGAAGCACCAGTCCCCGTTGGGTTCGGTAAGGCGACCCGCACTGCTAAGGTGTTTCCTTCTGTGCCTTACCTAGACACCTTTTATACAAAGAGTGGGACAAACCACAAAATACTTTTTCAGTACCTAAAAATCTGGTGGTACGTTACCCTCTTGAGGAGAGTTTCTTGAAGAAATGGACCTCGCCCCCGATAGTGGACCCTCCTGTGTCCAGACTTAACAAGCTAACCACCATAACGGTGAAGGGGGCTCCTGCCTTCAAAGACCCTGCGGACAAGAAGGCTGAGACGATCACCGCAACCTATACACGGTAGTAGGCTCGGCGGTATGCCCAACCATAGCTGGGGCCCTGGTGTCTCAGACACTCACGGAATGGGCAAAGATGCTGCTCAATGGGTTACAAGCACGTCAGGCTTCCTCGAACGAGGTAGCCCTAGCTGAGCAACTAGTACAAGGGCTAAAATTCGTTTGTGAATCAGCCTTGGACACTATTCCTCTGCTGGCCAGAGTTTCAAGTCAGGCGGTGGTGTTACGCTGCCTACTTTGGTTAAAGAATTGGTCTGCGGATCAATCTACCAAAAAGGCCCTGATGGACCTGCCCTTTAAGGGCGACAGACTCTTTGGAGCTTCCCTGGATGACATTATTAAAGATGCCACAGGAGGTAAGAGCACGCTGCTCCCACAATCCAAAAAGGGTAAGGAGCCACGCCGGCGACAAGGGCCCTTCTTCACCGCGCACAAGCCATTTTTTCGCCCGCCCGGTGAGGCAGGTAAAAGATCTCAGGCCGATGAAGCGCCTGCTCAGGGACAGACACGTCCCTGGTTTCGCAAACCTGCAAAAAAGACTGCGTCCGTATGAAGGTTAGCCCCCACCCATTTCTCGGGTGGGGGAACGTCTTTGCGAATTTGCGACCCGGTGGATATTTCAGGTCCCCGACCGGTGGGTTTGCGAGGTAGTCTCTTCAGGGTACAAGATGGAATTCTATCTTGCCCACCAAACAGATTTTTTCCCTCCAACCTCCAGCTACAACTGACTCGTCGGGAAGCCCTATTTGGGGCAGTTCAGGGCCTGCTGGAACGCGGGGTGGTTATTCCTGTCCCAGTACAATAACGGTTTCCGGGGTTTTAATCAAACCTGTTCATAGTACCAAAGAAGGGGGGCGTTTGTCCAATTCTAGACCTCAGGGCCCTCAATTGCTTTGTGAAGGTACAAAGATTCCGGATGGAATCGATTCGCTCTGTCGTCACTGCCCTCCAGCCGGGGGACTTTCTGGCATCCCTGGACATCAGGGGCGCCTACTTACATGTCCCCATATGCACAAGACATCAGAGACACCTGCACTTTGTGGTCGGGGAAGACCACTATCAATTTGTGTTTCTCCCCTTTGGCCTGGCATTGGCACCAAGGGTGTTCACCAAGGTGCTTGCCCCTATTCTCGCCCTACTAAGACTATGTGGCATCGCTATCATGGGCTACTTGGACGACCTGGTTCTGAGGGCCGCTTCAGCCTCAAAATTAGAGGTGAGCATATCTACAACCTGTCAGACTCTCAGACACTTTGGATGGGTACTCAACATTCAGAAGTCAGTAATGGTAGCGACTCAATGCCTAGTATATTTGGGATTAATTCTGGATTCCTCAGAGGCAAAGGTTTTTTTCCCTGTGGAAAAATTGCAGACCCTCCGGACTGTGGTGCGGCAGCTGACATCCCAGAAATTGTCATCGCTCCGCTTTTGCATGCGAGTCCTGGGCCTCGTGGTGGCCTCCTTCGAGGCAGTAACATATGTGCAATCTCACACGCGAGTGCTACAGAAGGAAATTCTGGCCAGATGGGACAAGTGCCCATCATCCCTGGATTATCAAATCCGGGTGAGCCACCTGGTCAGGACCTCCCTAGTTTGGTGGCTGACCTCACGACGGACACCAGCCTTACTGTTTGGGGGGGAGTCTGGGGGGTTCAGTCGACCCAGGGTCGCTGGTCTCCAGAAGACTCCCACTTGCCAATCAATGTCCTGGAACTTCGGGCGATCAGGCTGTGCCTCTTCACATGGTCTCAGAGGCTACAAGGGCTTCCAGTCAGGATTCAGTTGGACAACACCACGGCGGTGGCATATGTCAACCATCAAGGAGGAACAAAAATGTACACCCATAGAAAATCTGAAGGCGGTGCTTGGTTTTTGGGGTCTTGTACGCGGCTAGGCTCCCAAAAAGTCTCACATGTGGTATCCCCATACTCAGAAGTAACAGAATTTATTTTGGGGTGTAATTCCACATATTCCCATTGTGCAAAAAAATAATACATTTAAATTGTCTTTTTCCCCGCAACTTGTGTCAAAATATAAAATATTCCATGGACTTGACATGCCTCTCAGCAAATGGCTTGGGGTGTCTACTTTCCAAAATGGGGTCATTGGGGGGGAGGGGGGGGGTTTAACTGTCCTGGCATTTTGTGCACAACATTTAGAAGCTTATGTCACACATCACCCACTCTTCTAACCATTTTAATACAAAGCCCTTTCTGACACTTTTTGTTTACATAAAAAAATATTTTTTTTGTAAGAAAATTTCGTTGAACCCCCAAACATTATATATATTTTTTAGTGTTGCATTTTTTCCCACACATTGATTTTTCAAGCGTTTTTTGTTTTTTTTTTGGAATGCATACACTTTTTTTATTTTAATGCACTAAAACACACTATATTGCCCAAATGTTTGATGAAATAAAAAAGATGATCTTAGACCGAGTACATGGATACCAAGCACGACATGCTTTAAAATAGCGCACAAACGCACAGTGGCGACAAACTACATACATTTTTAAAAGCCTTTACAGGTTACTACTTAGATTTACAGAGGAGGTCTACTGCTAAACCCTTGATCTGACCTTTGCGGTGATACCTCATATGCATGGTGCAACTGCTGTTTACATATAATGCCAGACCGACGCTTGCCTTTTACTTATATTTTTCTTTTTTTTTTTTTATCATTTTTATTGTTATCTCAGGGAATGTAAATATCCCCTATGATAGCAATAGGTAGTGACAGGTACTTTAAAAAAAAAAATGGGCCCTCAAAGCATCTGACCACACCAAGATCGGTGTGATACAATGCTTTCCCAATGGCGCTGTTTATATCCAGCAAAAAGACATGAAATGCTCGTAGCTTCCGGTTTCTTAGGCCATAGAGATGATTGGAGGCGTTCTAGTCTCTTATTAGCTCTATGGTCAGCTGGCGGAACCACCAGCTGCAATGTCAGGTTCCCTGTTGAGACAGGAGAGCCAGAGCAAACCATCGAAGACGGCGGGGGGGGACATTCCCTCCCACTGCTTGTAAAAGTAGTCTAGAGGCTAATTAGCCGCTAGGATGGCTTTTACATGAAAGCCGACCTCTGGCTGAAAAGAATGATACCAAGATGATACCTAAACCTGCAGGCATCATTCTGGTATAACCATTCAAAGTCCAGAAAGAGATTGATCGGTGGGTATGCCCACCATTGGAACACATCCCTTCATCCACCCACTTCTAATGATGGGCATACATGCACTATTTATATATGCCAAAGCATGGGTTATGCCGCGTACACACGGTCGGACTTTTCAACGGGCAAATCTCTGTCTGAATTTTGACCGTGTGTACGCGGCATTAGGAGCAAATCGCTCCTGTGACCCTGCTGCCCCCATGCTTCAGCATATATGCTCTTTTTTTAACTGCGGTGGTAGAATCACCTCCTACAGCGTTGGAGTCACGGCTTCATGTATTGTGGGAGCAAATGCTGTTGCTGTCAAGATAAATAAATCCACGATGCAACTGAATGGCGTACCTGCTAAGCGAATGATGGTTAATATTAAAACAAAGTAACATTACAGTATAAGAATAAGACCTTACCATACCATACCTGTTAAGCAAATACAAAAAAAAAATGTATGCAACCTGTGCCTAAAATTGTGTATATATATATATATATATATATATGCCGAAATATGGAGGCATCCTCCCAGAAAATTTATGCCACGTAACATGGTAGGACTTTTCCACGGCCAAGCCTCTCTCAAGATTTCGACCGTATGTACGCAGCATTAGGAGCAAATCGCTACCCCATGCTTCGGGATAAATGCTCTTTTTTTTAACTGAAAGGGGCCTAATTGTTCGGTTCCAGGCTTGGGTCTCCAAACATGCAATGGCATCTTGGGAGACCCTGTGTAAGTGTGTCCTAGTCTGTGAAATGCTGTACCCTATGCTAAAACTGCACTAGTGTGTGGGCCTGTCATAGAGATTATACATCTTGACCCTGCATCTGGCACGCTTGCTGGGAAGGTACCGTTTGAAAGACAAGCGGACAGAAAATGTAATCAGGGACTCGGCAACGCTGACAACTTCATGGGGAGTATACAAGGCTGCAAAACGTTCATTAAAGTGGTTTATGAGGAGCTGAATTTTGTAGAGCCGATCAAATTCAGGGTCACCACGAGGACGACAAAGTTCATTGTTGTTGAAATGCATGAACCGCAAGATCTGCTCGTATCGTTTCCTGGCCATGGAGGCAGAGAACACGGCACATGGTAAACTGGGTTAATGGACCAATATAACCGCAGTTCACTAAATTTAACTATGCCCATGGCAAGGAAAAAGGCCCAGAAAGGTTTTAAATTCGGAAACAGTAACTGTTTTTTCCATTCTCTGGAAAGGGAGGACTGGGGATTAGTGACGATTAATTGACCAGCATACAAATTAGTTTGGTCCACAATAGATCTATAGAGTGCTTCCGTGAAAAACGGCGAATAAAAATCAAGTGCAGTAAAATCAACTGTTTCCACCTTAATTCCAGGCTGGTCAGTGAATGGGGGGAGTACGGGTTCTGCAGAAGTGATGGGCACCCCATCAGGATTGGCGAATCCTGCAAGAAGGACACTATGGGCTCGACAAAAACCGTCTTTGTCTTCTTGGTGGCAGCGGGACACTACTTGTGCTTGCCACCTCGCCAGCTTGAACTGCATTTATGGGACTCACCACGTCACCAATTGTTACTGCAGTGCTGGATGTACGACCAGGGTGTACTAGGCCGCTGGTGCTTGCCAGTTCACCAGAAGGATGAGCAGCACTAGTACTTCTGTGCTCCATACGAGAGCCCTGTGGTTCTTGCACCTCAACGACAGCAGACCTTGGCAGGGAGCCCCAAACATCGTCGTCAGAGCTATCTGTCATTAAGCCGCTGTTGTCTCCAGGATCGTATTCTGAGCCTGAATCTGACAGATGAGTGACCTCCTCTTCACTATCTGTCATGATCAGAAATGTGTAGGCCTCTTCACTAGTGTACTTTCGATTTGCCATTTTGGGCTCTAAATTTACTGGTACAACTAGTAAGATTCACAGGTAAAAAAGTACCTGACTGTCGGCAACTGAGCTAAATGCTACTGGCACTAATCTGACGCTGCCTGGGGCGATGGAAACACTAAACCCTAATTGTTATCACCCGCCGGGCGATCAGACGGTTAAACCTTTATTGGGTAAAAAATGGCGGGTGCCCTGTGACTATAAAAAGCAAACTAACCAGCGTCACCCTAACACTTATAAGTTGATCACTGGTGAAAGGGTTAACTAGGGGGCAATCAGGGAGTTAAAACCTGTATTGGGTAATATATGGGGGTACCTGACACTATAAAAACCTGACTGTGAACCTAACTGGCTACCTAGCGTCATCCGCGACACTTATACGGCGATCAGAAAAAAGATTGCTTAGTGACACTGGTGACAGGGGGTGGAAGGGTTACCTGGGGGCGTTCAAAGGGTTAAACCTTTGGTAGGGGGGTACATTAACTGCCCTAACACTTTTTGCAGTCACAAATGACACTGCATGCAGTGAAAAAATGACCACTGCAATTAGTGACACTGTGACTGGAGGTGCAGGGGGTAATCGGGGGGGGGGGGGTTGTGTGCCTACGTGTACTGGTGTCAGTGTAGTGTTGGTGCACTTACTTGAAGTCTTCTCTCCTCAGCGCTCCAGCTGAAAAGACCGCCTTAGGGGAGATAACGTCACTACCTCTGCTTCTGTTTACATTTACAGAAGCAGAGGAAGCTTTTCATTCGCTAGGAGCGATCGTGAGGGGGTGGCCATAAATGGATGGCCGCCTCCTCTTTACTGATTGCTCCTGGAGGGATACCGATAACTTGCAGGTACGTCTGTGCCTTTCTATCGTCGTGCGGCGGTCAGCAAGTGGTTAAAATACCTAAAACAAAGATATATGGAAAATTAGTCACTCAACATATAATCTCTCCAATAAAATGCACCAATAAGGTAATGACAATTATTGCAAATTTGTATATTTGCAGTAATTAATATAAATCTTTTTAAAAACACAAGTTAATATGTCTTTCTCTATTCCTCAGTCAAGGAAAGAGAAAAACATGTGTTTCATTACAGTGTTTGAACCCTTGGAATAATTTTCTTTCTTTTTTAACCCCTTCCATACAGGGCATTTTCACCCCCTTCCTGCCCAGACCAATTTTTAGTTTTCAGCGCTGTTGCACTTTGAATGACAATTGCGCGGTCAGGCAACACTGTACCCAAATTAAATCATTATGTTTTTTCCCCACACAAATAGAGCTTTCGTTTGGTGGTATTTGATCATCTCTGCGGTTTTTATTTTTTGCGCTATAAACAAAAGAAGAGCGACAATTTAAAAAAAAACACAATATTTTTTCCTTTTTATTTAATACATCTCACAATATTTTTTTTTAAAAACCCTTTTTTCCCCTCAGTTTAGACCGATACGTATTCTACGTATTTTTGGTAAAAAAAAAAAACGCAATAATCGTATATTGATTGGTTTGCGCAAAAGTTATAGCGTCTACAAAATAGGTGATAGATTTATGGCATTTTTTTTTTTTTTTTTTACTAGTAATGGCGGGGATCTGCGGTTTTTTTTTTGTGACCGTGACGTTGCGGCGGACATATCGGACACTTTTGACACGTTTTTGGGACCGTTCACATTTACACAGCGATTAGTGCTATAAAACTGCACTAATTACTGTGTAAATGTGACTGGCAGGGAAGGGGTTAACACTAGGGGGCGCTGAAGGGGTTAAAATGTGTCCTAAAGTATGTTCTAACTGTAGGGGGAGGGGGCCGTCAAGCACGCGCGCGGGATCGCGGGTGGTGGCGCGCGCGCTCGCGCCCTAGAACGCCGTGAAGACAGGACGTTGTGCAACGTCATGTCTCATCGGCGAGGGGATCACCATGACGTGATTCCCCTATGGGCTGGTAGGGAAGGGGTTAACATAAACAGCCTGTTTACAATACATATTAGCCCATGGCCCTTATCTTAACGTGTCTGAGGCTCTTAATTTACGATTCGGGATAATGTGCATGGGGCCTTCCAGTTTCTTAAGAAAAATCTCTGTCCACCAGTACAAACTCAATTTAACCTCTTAACAGCATAAAGATGGCTTCTGAGTAGTTTATAAAATATATATGAAAAATATATGATATGCATAGGCCTTAGGAATTCTTTTTAACCCCAATAGTCCTGACAATGTTAATTTGTATTAACATAAGACATGTTATATTAACCATAATAGATCAACTGATGCCTGGCTGATCTTTTGAATAATCACAACTTTATAAACTGTCTTCTGCATGGCCTTAACTTTCAAATAGCTGCCTGATTTGACTCATGAATTTGTTTTGCTAACACTCTGCTGCCCCACTTTGATACACACACATTTTTTTCTTTTACTCTGAGATATTCTCCCTGCTCCCATTGTCACAATTAAAATAAATATATATATGGCTGTGCGGGGCTCGGCCCACCTGGCTGCTTCACTCATTCAGAGTTCTGTGAACGGAGAACTACAGTTACCATCAGCCATTGAAACTGATGGCATGTAGTTATCAATGAACTACCAAGGGCACTCATGAGTGCTCTTGGTAGTTTATTGATGCTTCCTGTTCAGTTACTTGCCTGCCTGTACAATGTACGGGCAGACAGCTACACTGAGGCCGCGTACACACGACCGAGAAACTCGTCGGGCTAAACTTATCGTTCCGCCTGTCGAGGTTCCCGTTCAGCTGTCGAAAAGCTCATCGAGCCAAATTTCCCCATAGAACAACGAGGAAATAGAGAGCATGCTCTCTTTTTGGCTCGACGAGCTTCCCGACTGGATGCTCGGCGAAAAGTGTACACACGACCGGTTTTCTCGGCAGAATACGTCTCCCATCGAGGTTCTCGCTGGATTCTGCCGAGAAACTCGGTTGTGTGTACGGGGCCTGACAGTCTCCAGGAGCCTGAAATTGCACCCACAATCTGATGATCATGAGTGCAACGCTCTACAAGTCCCGAATAAAAAAAGTGCAATTTTTTTTTACCTGCAAAAGATATGTATTTAAATTTTTTTTTGCAAAAAGGATAAACCTGTTCTTTAACAACCACCATGAAACACTTGTTCATATGCTGCATATAGTGCTGATTTTGTGAATATAAAAACTATGCACCAATCTTTGTTCATCCTTCCTTCAATAAAACTGAATTTACAAAACTCTGTTAACCTACCTCATTTAAAAAAAGGACAGATATTTTAACCACTTGCCGATCGTCGGTACTACATTTACTGCTGGTGGACGGCTCCCCCGGGCACCATGATGTGCCCACACATAGTGCACATGCACACTGCGTCCCTCCCCTGGGGTGCGCAGCAGCGAGCTGATTGTGGTTGTGGCTTGCAGATTGTGGTGCTGATTGTGGATTGCAGATTGTGGTGCTCAGTATCAGGCCACCGTGAGCGCCCCGAAGACCATGTGGTCGCTGTGCAATCATATGGCACTTTGCAAACACGAGTAATGAATGAAATCCGATCTGATTGGTTTGGATTGGATTAATTGCTGAATTACAGCATCACAATAGTAAACAATGAGTCATGAATGAAAGCCATTCATGACCATTAAAAGGATTGCTGTAACACTGCACTGATCATTACTGTAAATTAAATAAAAAATCCCTGGTCACCATGGAGGAAAAAATAGAAAGAAAAAATATATACCGTATATTATTTTACAAAATGTCACCAATCAGTATCCCCGATCTCCACAACACCAGTCATATGATGATGCTGTACTGCAGTGGTGACAGTATGTTTAAAAAAAAAATGGAAACAAATTATATTTAATTTCTTCGTTTTCCAAAAAAACTTTAACACTTGTTGCTTACAAGTACATCAGTATTTTTTGCTATAATTTTTTCTAGAACCCCCAAACATTACATATATATTTTTAGCAGAGACCATAGAGAATAAGATGGCGATCTTTGCAATATTTTTTCACGCTGCATTTCCACAACGGTCTTTTTTTTTTACTTTTTTTTTTAAGAAATACACTCATATGAATAAAAAAAAAACAAATAAGGAAAGTTAGCCCAATTTTCTTGTATAATGTGAAATATTTTGTTACGCTGAGTAAATGGATACCTAACATGTCATGTCTTTAAAATTGTGCATGCTTGTGGAATAGCAACAAACTATACTACTTAAAAATCTCCATAGGCAACACTTTAAAAAAAAAAAAGTTATCAGTTTAGGGTTACAGAGGAGGTCTAGTGCTAGAATTATTGCTCTAGCTCAAACAATCCCAGCAATACCTCACATAAGTGGTTTGAACCCTGTTTACATTTTTTGGGTTGTGACTTGCATATGCGTTTGCTTCTGCGCTTGATGATGCGCTTTAATTTTTCACATTTCTTGTGACAGTAATAGTCAGTGGCAGGTACTCTTTTTGGAGGGGCCTGGAGTCTATAAGACCCCAGATCCCTCCTTTGCATTTAAAACGCCAAGTTTGGCTGTTCTGAATACTGTAATTTTACTGTAATTTTTTATTTTTTTTAATCTGGCGCCATGATTTTTTAAATCGTGACATCGCTTCCGGGTTACTAGATCTGAGATCCGATCGAAGCCGTTTGCGGCATTGTTCATGTCTCCGGCCAGCCAGCGGATGTGCCGGCTGGACGCTCGGGCCTCCCAGTAAGCCCGGGTGAGCCGTAGAAGGCGGGGAGGTTTGGAAATGTCCCCTCCTGCTGCTTGTCATAATGATCACATCAAAAGAAAGCCAGCCATCGGATCTAAAAAAAAAACAGTACTGGGGTGATGCCAGCTGCAGGCATCACCCCCGTACAGCCCCTTGAAGCAGAACTCTGCATATTTGCGTTACATCAGCATAAAGGGGTTGGATACCTTGGACCATGTGCTTTCCAAAAAGGGTTTATTTGGAGGGTATTTGTACTATGCTGCCATTTTAGGGCCTCAAGAAATCAGAGGCAGTCAGTAGTACATCAGGATTGATCAGTTTTCAAATATATATTCTGTAGTTTGCAGACTCTTTAACTTTCACACAGACTAAATAATATACACTAATTTGGGTTATTTTTACCAAAGAAATATAGCAGACTACATTTTAGCCAAAATTTATGAAGAAAGATTTGTTTTACAAAATTTTATAACAAGGAAAATTCTCCAAAAATGTTGCTATTTTTTCATTTTATATAGATTATATACCACCAAAAATAAAGCTCTATTTGTGTGAATTATATAATTAAATTTGGGTTCAGTGTTGCGTGACCCAGCAATTGCCGGGTTAAAAGTAGCACAGCTGAAAGAAAAAAATGCCCTGGTCATAAAGGGATAAAACTTTCCAGAGGTCAAGTGGTAACATGAGTCTAACATGATTTGAAAATTTTAGTTGCATGGCTGAAGTAAAGATTAGTATTGTTGTGCTTGGGGGGCGTGACCGAATGGAGGAGTGAGGATGTGAGGTGTGTGTCTTCCTCGTGGCTATCCCTACGTCTGAATCGCATGCTCATGCTGTGAGCGCAGTTCCAGACCCCTGAACACAGGCACAGGTTGAGTGACACGGCAAACTCCAGCTATCTTACCGTGCGGGACCGCGCAGTGCCGTGTGTTCCCACACTGTTGGCTTGTTTTTTCCCCGAAACGCTGTACAGCATAGCTACACACTGATCTCTCTGTCATCTCTGATTGGCTGTCTGGAGGCACATGACCGAGTCACATGACCGGAGGATCCGTGGATTGAAGGCTAACGGCGCTCTGCTCTGGCTAGATCTGGCAGGTCAGCTCGGGTCGGAATATCGGAGAGCCCTCTCCATGGAGCCAGCGGATCAGATTGGATGCAAGGTGAGTGGAGAGCGGAGGAGCGGAGAGAGGGAGACAGTACTGTGAAAACAAGCACGGGATGGAGCTACACATAAGAGCATGTAGGTATATGCAAGCATATAATAAGGCTGAATATACTAAATAGGAAAAGGAGCCAGAAAGGGGAAAAGTTGAAAACCTGAGAAAAACCTAAAGGACTATGTGAGTAAACAAAATAAAACAAAACTGCTGAAGAGAACTGTGTATAGTATGGTGCCTGATATACATGATATAGTCGGTACACTGTACATAACAAGTTGCATGTAGCAAGCAGCTGGTGGCTTATTAGTATACAGCACATGGACAATGCACAAAGCAATCACAGAAGTTTTTTTTTGTTTTTTTTCCTATCTCCTTCCTTTCCTTGCCTCTGCTCCCTGGCCACAATAGGCTATCTACTATTGAGCAAAGGAAGGTTATTATTTAACTTTCTTCAGGAAAGGTTGGAATAGCCCTCAAACTATCAGGCTGGCCGCTGGAAAATGTATTGTTCTTATTACTCATATTATTTTTGTATTTTTGAGAAAAATTGGAGGACTGGAATTTTTTTTTTTTAAGCAACTTATTTTTTCTCCCCTTGCTAAAACTTGCGCTACCATTGCCTTGCCATTTGCAGACTTTGGATATACTGGAGTACCTTGAGTACTCAGAAAATGTTTATTTCTCCTTGCCCTCCTTGTTCTTTTTGGAAGAGGAATATAGCCTTGGATAGTGGACAAAAAAAAAGAGAAACAAGCAGCTATGTCGGGCCACAATCACTACGGTCAGCTAAGGTCAAGGAAAAGGATAAGGGTGGATCAGCTAGCGCAGCAGCTGCTAAGTTAGAGAAATACGCGCATACAACAGATCACACTCCAGTTAAAGGGGGGTTGTTAGCCCAGACTAAAACAGTTGACAGGAAAAGTCGAGGTCCACCGGTAGGGATTGTTAAAAATGTCATCAATAAAAATATAGCTATGGCTGATAAAGGGACCGAGATAGATCTAGCATCAGCTCCCATTGTGGAGGGCACCCCCACATTAAAAGATGTATTCCTGGTGGTTAACGCATGCAAACAGACACTGGAAGAGCTGTGTGATCAGATGAATGGTGTTAAAAAAGAGTAAATTTCCGTGAGACAGGAGCTCCAAAAAACAAATAAAAGAATAACTGAGGCAGAGGGAAGAATATCTCAAATAGAGGATGACTTCTACCCAGTAAAGCAAGGGGTCAAAATAATGAAAGAACAGATGAGCAAGTTTGAGGAAAAAATTTATCAAATGGAAAACAGGCACTGTAAGGATAATGTAAGATTGGTGGGACTACCGGAAATGTGCGAAGGGACTAATTCAACAGAGTTCCTGGAAAACTGTTTTTTAAAGTTATTTGGAAGAGAATGTTTTTCGCAACAGTTTTGCATAGAAAGAGCGCACAGAGTTCCGGCTAAAGCCCCCCCCCCCCCCATCAGGACGCCCATGATCAATATTGATGAAATTCCAGAATTTTAAGGACAAAGTAATGCTACTTAGAAGTAGAGCGATGGGGAGCATTATGTGGGAAGGATCGAAGGTTTCATTGTACCCAGATTTCTGCAGAAGCGGCGGGCTAGTTTTATTGAAGTCAAACGTAAAATGCAAAAGTTTAATCTAACATATGCTCTATTATACCCAGCATGACTGCGGGTGGCAGCACTGGACGGGACTTTCTTTTTTGATTCTGCAGAAGACACGATGAGATGGTTGGAGGGCAAAAAGGACCAGCTTTTACCAAAATGATGGGACATGTAGTTTAAAGAAAAGATATAGGGAGTTTAAGGAATAATAAGTACTATAGCAGTGTTGGGTGATGGGAGACACACACAGCTTGAGGGACACAGAATGAGAGGGGAGTGTATTGCAATGAAATTTGGTCCGAGGGAGGTATGGGGGGGGGAGGGAGGGGGAGGAGGGAGGGGTGGGGTAGAGTATGGATGGACCGATCACAAAAAAAAGCCCCTAGGGTTTACCTAGAAAGGTGTTGGAGGGAGGGTGGTGGGGGGAGGAAGAGCTATCAAAGGGTATCACTTAAGGGAACACAAAAGGGGGTAAATATATTGAGGGTAAAATATGTATATATGCAAATAGCACAAATTTCTGTTGAAGGTAAATATGCACAGATAAGAATGTTAAATAAAGTATAGATGCTAGATAAAACAATGATAAAATACACAAGTAATCCAAAAAGCAATAGGGTAAATTTATGGATTCGTTCTATAGCGCTTCTGAAATGGAGAAATAGGAGTGGGTATACAGTAAGTGGTGTAAAATTATTATTATCATTACCATTATTATTGTGGTTTTTTTTGGGGTGCGATTTAATATGACTTAATGCAGGATAGGATCTTGGAATGTCCGCGGATTGGGTACCCCAGCCAAAAGAACAGCAGTATTTGATATGTTAGAAGCGCATGAGGTGGGGCTGATCTGCTTACAGGAGACGCACTATACTAATGGAATCAAGAAACAAGCTCAGAATAGGAAGTTGCAATATCACTCATTTCACACATCTTATTCAAGGGGTGTGACTGTTATGATTAAAAGGAGAGTGATGTTCACCTGTGAGCAGATCGGCATTGATGAAGAGGGGCGGTATGTTTTTCTTGTGTAATAGAAAATAGGGAATACAATCTTGCAAATATATACATCCCTCCGCCATTTAAGCTGGAAGTTATGTAAAAACTAATGGATTTCATGATGGATAAAACTGGCATTCCTGTCATAGCAATGGGGGATTTTAATGAGGTAATAAATAAAAAATTGGACAGATTTCCAGGAGAAAGTGCACAGAATGCCTCAGAGTTGGTTGTATCAGTTCTTACAGGAAGCAGGGTTATTCGATATATGGAGAGTGAGGAACCCAGAGGAGTTGCAATACTCTTGCTGCTTCAGCTCTTATTCCACATTATCCAGGATAGATTTAGTCCTGGGTAATGTGGAAGCATCCCAAACAATAAGGGAAATAGTATACCAGGCCAGAGGAGTATCAGATCACTCATTGGTGACGATATGTATTCAACAAATTAAAAAAACATCAAGGGAATGAGAAAATAGGATTAGGATGGAACTGGAGAATTCAGAGAATGAATATATTGAGAACCCAACACTAGAGAAACAAAGAATATGGTTAAACAAGCAATAGGGTCGAAATGTTAAGAAAATCAGAGAACAAGAGATTACTATATTTCAAAAGCAATTGGCCTTTGGAGAGGGGGAAAGTGTTGGGAGAATGTTGGCCCATTTAGTAAGAACCAATTTTTTCCCCTCTGTGGTACCCGCGAAAAAAAAATTTAATGGAGAAATCTCCACACAGGTTTCAGTGATTAGACACATTCAGAGAATATTATGATAAGTTATATAGGTCATAAGGGATGGCGGGAGTGGAGGAATTGAAAGATTTTTTTTAGAACCTAGAATTACCAATTCTCATGGAGTCAGAAAAAAAGCTAATGGAGGCCCCAATAACCCTTGAGGAGGTTCAATTAGCAGTTACTGAGATGGCTAATCAGAAGTCCCCTGGACCGGATGGACTTCCGATGGAAACCTATAAATACTATGGGAAAGTGCTACTCCATGAACGCCTTAACCACTTAAGCCCCGGACCAATATGCAGCTAAAAGACCAAAGGTGTTTTTACAATTTGGCACTGCGCTACTTTAACTGGTAATTGTGCGGTCATGCAATGTTGTACCGAAACGAAATGTGCGTCATTTTCTTTCCACAAATAGAGCTTTCTTTTGATGGTATTTGATTGGCACTGCGTTTTTTTGTTTTTTTTGCGACATAAACGGAAAAAGACCGAAAATTTTGGAAAAAAAAAATTCTAATTTTTGTTATAAGACAAATCGAATAAACTAATTTTTTTTCAAACATTTAGGCCAAAATATATTCAGCCACATGTCTTTAGTAAAACAAAATCGCAATAAGCGTATATTGGTTTTCGCAAAAGTTATAGTGTCTACAAACTAGGGTACATTTTCTGGAATTTACACAGCTTTTAATTTATGACTGCCTATCTCATTTCTTGAGGTGCTAAAATGGCAGGGCAGTATAAACCCCCCCCCCCCCCAAATGACCCCATTTTGAAAAGTAGACACCCCAAGGAAACTGCTGAGAGGCATGTTTAGTCCATTGAATATTTTTTTTTTAGTCCAAAGTGCTAAAAAGTTGTCACTAAATGATATATTGCTTACACATGCCATTGTTATATGTGGAATTGCACCCCAAAATACATTCTGCTGCTTCTCCTGAGTATGGGGATACCACATGTTTGGGACTCTTTGGGAGCCTAGCCGCGTATGGGGCCCCAAAAACCAAGCACCGCCTTCAGCATTTCTAAGGGCGCAAATTTTTGATTTCACTTCTCACTACCTATCACAGTTTCGAAGGCCATAAAATGCCAAATTAGCACAAAACCCCCCCAAATTACCCCATTTTGGAAAGTAGACACCCCAAGCTATTGCGGGAATATGACAAACTAATATGGTGATCACTGGTGAAAGGGTTAACTCTAGGGGCAATCAGGGGTTAAAACCTTTATTTATGGGGGTACCGAACGCTATAGAAACCTGGCGGCGAACCGCAAAAAAAACTACCTACCTAGTGGCACTAGTGACACTAATACAGAGATCAGAAAACCGATCGCTTAATGACACTGGCAATAGGGGTGAAAGGGTTAACTAGGGCGGTGATCAAGGGGTCAAACCTTTATTAGGGGGGTAGGTGGCTACCCTGGACCTAAAGGGGCCTAAAGCTAACTGCCCTAATACTTTTTTCTGTCACAAATGATACTAAATGCAGTGATCAGAAAATAAATGATCACTGCAATCAGTGACACTGTGACGGGGTGATCGGGGGATGACTGGGGGGTGATTTGTGTGTACTGGTGTTGGTGGTCTGTTGGTGCAACTTACTGTGAGGTGTCTTCTCTCCTCAGCGCCGGTTGAAAAGACTCACACGAGGAGGATGACATCACTTCCTCTGCCTGTTTTTACAGTTACACAGGCAGAGGGCGGGCAGAGGGGGATTCTCACTGGCTGGGAGCGATCGCGAGGGGGTGGCTAGAAACGAATAGCCGCCCCCTCATCCCGGATCGCTCCCACGGAATTACCAACTGCCGCAAGTACCGGGGGGTTTCGATCGGACCCCTGAACAGACGTATATGTACAGTACAGACCAAAAGTTTGCTCACACCTTCTCATTCCAAGAGTTTTCTTTATTTTCATGACTATGAAAATTAAAGAGTCACACTGAAGGCATCAAAACTATGAATTAACACATGTGGAATTATATACATAACAAAAAAGTGTGAAACAGCTGAAAATAAATGTCATATTCTAGGTTCTTCAAAGTAGCCACCTTTTGCAGCAGACACATCTCTAGATCAACTGTTAAGAGGAGACTGTGTGAATCAGGCCTTCATGGTAGAATATCTGCTAGGAAACCACTGCTAGAAAGGCAACAAGCAGGAGAGACTTGTTTGGGCTAAAGAACACAAGGAAATCTGTGCTTTGGTCTGATGAGTCCAAATTTGAGATCTTTGGTTCCAACCACTGTTTCTTTGTGCCACGCAAACGGATGGACTCTACATGCCTGGTTCCCACCGTGAAGCATGGAGGAGGAGGTGTGATGGTGTGGGGTGCTTTGCTGGTGACACTGTTGGGGATTTATTCAAAATTGAAGGCATACTGAACCAGCATGGCTACCACAGCATCTTGCAGCGGCATGCTATTCCATCCAGTTTGCGTTTAGTTGGACCATCATTTATTTTTCAACAGGACAATGACCCCAAACACACCTCCAGGCTGTGTAAGGGCTATTTGACCAAAAAGAAGAGTGATGGGGTGCTGCGCCAGATGACCTGGCCTCCACAGTCACTGGACCTGAACCCAATCAAGATGGTTTGGGGTGAGCTGGACCGCAGAGTGAAGGCAAAAGGGCCAACAAGTGCTAAGAATCTCTGGGAACTCCTTCAAGACTGTTGGAAGACCATTTCAGGTGACTACCTCTTGAAGCTCATCAAGAGAATGCCAAGAGCAGTAATCAAAGCAAAAGGTGGCTACTTTGAAGAACCTAAAATATGACATATTTTTAGTTGTTTCACACTTTTTTGTTATGTATATAATTTCACATGTGTTAATTCATAGTTTTGATGCCTTCAGTGTGAATCTACAATTTTTATAGTCATGAAAATAAAGAAAACTCTTGGAATGAGAAGGTGTGTCCAAACTTTTGGTCTGTACTGTACATGCAGCGGTCGTTAAGTGGTTAAAGTATTGAACTGGGCAATAGAAGGAGGGAAGCTGCCCATCTTTATGACTGAAGCTACAATAATAGTACTGCACAAGGAAGGGAAGAATCCGTTAGATACAACCTCATATCGTCCTATTTCCCTTCTTTGTGCAGATGCTAAAATATTGGCTAAAATAATGGCGGGTAGGCTAAATAAAATTGTTGCGAGACTCATACATCAGGATCAAACGGGATTCATACCAAGTAGATCAACTAGTATGAATATCAGGAGGGTATTTCTTAATCTGCAAATGCCAATAAAGAATGGGGGCTCAAGAGCAGTAATGTCCTTAGATGTGGTCAAAGCTTTTGACAGCCTGGAATGGGAGTATATCTGGCATGTTTTGGAAGTTTTTGGGTTTGGGCCAAAATGTATTAGGTGGGTCAAGTTATTGTACAATGGCCCTAGCGCGAGAATTAAAGTCAACAATGACTACTCAGCTAAGGTTCAGTTGGAGAGGGGCACGAGGCAGGGGTGTCCATTGTCACCCCTGCTTATTTGCTTTAGCAATGGAACCGTTGGCCACTACAATAAGAATGGATATAAAAATGGAGGGGTTCGTGAGAACGATTTGGGAGGAAAGGATTGCTCTCTACGCGGACGACGTTCTCCTCTGCCTTGGTGACACGGATCACTCCATTAAACAGGCAATGACTATTTTCAGAGAATTTGGAAGACTCTTAGGATTGGTCATGAATTTGGAGGAATCGGCATTAATGCCGGTAGACCCAATGAGGACCCAGACATTGGTAGAAATCCCACAGTTGGAGATAGTGGGAAGAATGAAATACTTAGGAATATATATAACAAGTGATCTTAATAAATATATAGGGAATAACTTAGTTCCCCTACTGGCCAAATTTAAAAATAAAATCCAAATTTGGCGGCTTCTCCTGCTGTCGGTTACGGGGAGATGTAATTTGATTAAAATGCTGTGGATGCCACAATTACAGTATATATGTTGCATAATGCACCCATATGGATTCATAAAAAATGGTTTAGGAAACTAGATACCTTGTTTAGAGAACTAATATGGAAAGGAGGGTAGGCTAGAATCAGGTTACAAACCCTACAACTACCAATAAGAGAGGGGGGAATGGCAATACCGCATCCACGCTGCCATTTCCTGGCAGCACAATTGCAGCATATAGGAGTAAGAACAGCGTCAGGAGTAGATACAAATGGAGGCTTGATGACTTTGGAGGCACCCCATAAAACAGTAGTAGAGGTGTTGGAAGCTAATTAATTTGTTACTAGAACCCCCACGGTCAAGATGGCCATTAAAGTATGGAAAGCAGCAAGATCGTTGGGAGGACAGGGAGGTATAACAGAATATGCACCCCTGTGGAATAATGGGAACCTCCAGGAGCTGGAGTCAGTCAGGGAAATTAGGGAATGGGCAGTAAAGGGGATAGTCAGATTGGCTCAGTTATACGAAGGAAGAACCTTAAAAACGTTTGCCGCCTTAAGACAGGAATAGGATATACCCAACTATACATTTTACAGATACCTTCAAATTAGACATGCTTTAAACGCCCAGTTTGATAGAGTATGACCAACGTGGGATAGGACCCCCATTGCGCAAAAAATAGGAGGTAGGGGTGAGATGAAGGGGTACATTTCAGGAATTTACCCATGTTTATGTGAGGGAAGCATTGAGGTCCCAGAAGAGCTTAAAAGTAGAGAGAAATGGGAGGAAGATCTGGGGACCATAACAGACAGACAGTGGAGGAAGATATTGGAGAGCGGACATATGGTAACAGTCTCGCCCGCACAAACGTTTTCTTTTCTGAAAATGATACACAGGACATATTATACACCAAAAAGGTTATTCAACTTTGGGTGGAGAGTAGACGTGAGCTGTCCTAGATGTCAAGATACGAAGGATCTGATACATATGTTATGGAGGTGCCCAAAATTGTTTAGGTATTGACAAGGGATCCTCAATGTCTTAAACAAGACATATGGAACGAAGTTGGAGACGGACCCCAGAATGTGTATCTTGGGATTGGGAGAAGAAATCAGTAGAGCACCCAGTACAGTAAAAGCAGTACTAAGGAGCCTCTTTCAGGCCAGAAAACTAATTTCCCAAAGGTGGGAGGCAGAGTAAGAGTGAATCAATGTGGTAACTGAAACAATATGGAAAGAGAAGGCAGTATATATTAAGAGAAGGAAGGGAATTTGGTGAAATGTGGAACCCTTGGCTGGAAAAAATGGGTTATCCCATAGAAAAGGAAAAAAATATTAACCTTGATAGCATAGAAGTGGGAGGGAGGAAGATAGGGGGGGGCATGGGGAAAGTAATTGAATAAATGTTTAATACTGAAAAGATTATGTTAAAAGAGTAAAAAGACAAGAGGATATTAAAGCGGATGTCCGCTCCAAAAAATATATTAAAAGCCAGCAGTCACAAATACTGCAGCTGCTGCCTTTAAATTTTAGGACACTTACCTGTCCTGGAGTCCAGACCCGTCCCCAGCAGAGAACGAGCGATTGCTCATCACTCTGCTGCTCCCCCCGCCATCCACGGTGAGGGAACCAGGAAGTGAAGCGCTCTGGCTTCACTGCCCGGTTCCCTACGGTTTTATATGAATGTACAAATTAAAAAAAAATGTATTGTTGTGCTTAAGCTTAATGGATTGAGCTGAATGTATTGGTGACCTTTTTTTATTATTTTTTTGCAGATCGAAAAAAAAGGTCATTGTGGCTCAAAAACCCAAGGTTAAGGTAATCTGCATTTATTTTCTTGCAGATACTCTGTATAATAAATGAGAAATGTAAGTTTCTATAATTCTTTCAGTATTTCAAATCATGTTTCAGGACCACACATGAGAGCAAGCACTCTGCCCAACTAAAATGGCAAACACAATCCATATAATGAGCTAGTCCTCTTTTTACCTCCGTTATTTGTGTTTCTAGTCCAACAGGAGCATCAAAACCTTTTTTACTTTTCCCTTAGGTTTTTGTGCTAGTTGGAAGGGTCTCCCAGTAAATGCTCTCCCATGTTTTTTTTTTTTTTTTTTTTACAAATGTTTTATTTGCTCAAAGGGCACAGTACAAGGACATACAGCGGGAAATAAACAATTGTGTTGCATTATACAGAGGTACAAACATACATTACATGAAGTGAAGTTTTGCAAATCCAAAATGGCAATATGTACATTGGCTTTCCGAGGAGTCACATCTGTTAGATTATACATGTAGGTCGTAGCCAAGGTCTCAATAGAATCCGCTAGGGTATGACCCTATATCCAGCCAAATCAATTTATATTATTATATAGAGAAGAGATCAGCATGTGTGCCATTGTTCCTAAACCTGAGCAGAGTTCCTCAAAAGAGCCTCTCATAGATGTTCGCAGGCGATAGGGTAAGAAGAAAATGCATGAGTTGGAGCGCTTCCCATAATCTCTAACCAAAGTTCTCAGCAGGATTGGTAAGCATCAAAATCGATTGCCAGATACCCCCCACCAAGAAATGGGAAGCCTGTGAGCGACGTTTCTCAGCAGGGCCTGGAATGTCGAATCTTGAAATCTTGGGGTAAAAAGTACAGTACCTGTCACGAGAATGTGTTTCCAGTACGATAGCATCGCACTGATTAGGGATGATCTTCGCGTTCGATTCGAACGAATGTTCGACTCGAACATTGTCTGTTCGTACGTTCGACGAAATTTGAACAAAACGGGTCGTTCGCGCCAAATTCAAGTGACGCGCAATGGCCCATAATTCACTGCGGCATTCCGCGCTGATGATTGGCCAAGCATGCTGTATGTCCTGCATGCTTGGCCAATCACAGCGAGCAAAAAAGAAGAGCCATAATTGGCCAAAGCCTGGGTGGCTTTGGCCAATTATGGCTCAGGGCTTAAGGCGGCCGCGTGTAGTGTGTTGCGGCATTGTTAATGAGAGAAGTCCTATAGAGAGAGATAGAGAGACAGCGTCTTTTCTACCACATAGATATATAGAGCAGGCAGGCTAGTCAGTTTAGTTAAATTTACAGTGTGTAGAGGATATATATACATCCCAGGAGTTTTACATATATTTATACACTGTAAAGCTTAGCTAGATCAACTATTCCTATTTGTCAAGCAGTAGATTGTGATAGCTGCAGTGTTGTATTGCCTGTGTGCTGTTTAGTTTACACCTAAATGTACTCGGTGTTACTGCACTTGTCCTGTTTATTTGCAACTAAACGCAGTTGCTGTTACTGCACGTGTGCTGTTTAATAGCACCTAAACGCAGTTGCTGTTACTGCACGTGTGCTGTTTAATAGCACCTAAACGCAGTTGCTGTTACTGCACATGTGCTGTTTAATAGCACCTAAACGCAGTTGCTGTTACTGCACATGTGCTGTTTAATAGCACCTAAACGCAGTTGCTGTTACTGCACATTTGCTGTTTAATAGCACCTAAACATCCTTTGTGTTACTGCACTTGTGCTGTTTATTAGCACCTAAACGTCCTTTGTGTTACTGCACTTGTGCTGTTTATTAGCACCTAAACGTAGTTGGTGTTACTGCACTTGTGCTGTATAGTTTTCACTTAAACCTACTTGGAGTTTACTGCACTTGTCCTCTCCAGTTTGTACCTAAAGGTACGAGGTGTGTGTACTGATTTTGTCCTGTGCAGGCCATTAAAATGTCTGGAAGGACAACAAAGACAGGCATTAAGTCACAAGGGCAAGCAGGCTCTGCATCTAGATGCAACACTGGTGGTGGACACGGTGCATCCTCTTTAGCACGTGGCCGTTTGACACGCTCGTCCTTCTTTTCGGGAGCTGGCCGTGTTGAGCCTTAACATGCAGAGAAATTAGTAGAGTGGATGACCAAGCCGTCCTCATCCTCTCTCACCCAGGCTGAGCTTAGTTTGTCTGGCAAAGCAGCTGCCAATGCGTCCTCTTCCCTCTGCACAATGGCATCACACAATCCTTCCTTAGTCCCACCATGTCCTCCTGAGGAGTCCCCCAAACTGTTTCAACACAGTGTTGGGTACATGCTGCATGGGGATGCGCAGCATTTTGAAGGCTCCGATGATGGAACACAGATAGAGGAAGGCATTAATGTGAGCCCAGAGAGAGGGGGTGCCCGAGAGGGACAGCAATCTGTCAGTCATGTTCCCCCAGCTGCAGCATACTGCCAGGTTTTCGACAGTGAGGAGGAGGGAGGGGATGATAAGGTCACTGACTCTACGTGGGTGCCTGATAGGAGAGGAGGAGGAAGAGGAGGAGGAGGATGAGGCACATCTCCAAAGAGGCAGGATGCCCTCCAGGGGCCAGCTTAAGGGCAGCACACCAACTACATTACATCGCAGAGCTACGCTGCTGTGTCTCAACGTTACTGCAAAAGTTCTTTGGTTTGGGCCTTTTTTGAGACATGTGCATCAGATCGCACCGTTGCTATTTGCAACATATGTCTCAAGCGTATCTCGCGTGGCCTAAACATCACCCGCTTGGGCACCACATGCTTGACCAGACATTTGTCGACCTGGCATGCAGTTCGTTGGCAAGCATACCTAAAAGACCCACACCAAAGAACAAAGCGGACCTCCCCTTGCATCTCATCAGCTGGGATCTCCAACCCCACTAGACCCTCAGTCCTCTCTGAAGCCTGCACTGATAGGTGTAGAATTAGGTGTGTCACAACCTAGTAGTACATGCGGGCAATCTACTGATAGTACCGGAGAAATTTCCCTGCCCCAGCTGCTGCAGCGCCAAAAGAAGTACTCTCCCAGCCATCCACATGCCCAGAGGTTGAATGCTAGCTTATTAAAATTGCTAGCACTTCAACTGCTACCTTTTCAGTTGGTATATTCTGCCCCCTTCTCACGGAAGGCGATTCCGGCTCTCTACCAGCATGTGGAAGGCATTGTCCATGCCTCGCTGGACAAGGGTGGTCAGTGGTAAGGTGCATCTTACTGCTAACTCATGGTCCAGCAGGCATGGACAGGGACGTTACCTCTCTTTACGGCGCATTGGGTGACTCTGCTGGCAGCTGGGAAGGACGCAGGGCAAGGTACAGTTCGAGGCGTAGTACCGCCACGCCTCCAAAACACTACTACTGGTTGTGACACACCTCTCTCCTCCACCCCCTCCTCTTCTAATTCCTCTGCGGCCTCTTCCTGTGCTGATGTCTCCTCGGAACCAGCCGTGCTCCGTAGGCGTACGAGGGGCTACGCAGGAATGCAGGCAAAGAGATGCCATGCGGTGCTAGAGCTGGTGGGCTTGGGAGACAGGAGCCACACTGGGGCCGAGGTTCTGTCAGCTCTGAAGGGGCAGGCTCAGAGGTGGTTGACGCCACACCAGCTTAAGCCTGGAATGGTGGTTAGCGACAATGGCACCAACCTCTTCTCTGCCCTGCGATAGGGAAAACCGACCCATGTGCTTTGTTTTTCTCATGTCCTGAATTTGGTGGTGCAGCGGTCCTTGGGCAGGTACCCGGGCTTACAAGATGTCCTGAAGCAGGCCAGGAAATTCTGTGTGCATTTCCGGAGGTCATATAATGCCACTGCTCGGCTGACAGACCTCCAAAGGGAATACAACCTGCCCAAGAACTGTCTAATCTGTGACATGCCCACCAGATGGAACTCTACATTGGCCATGCTGCAGCAGCTGCACACGCAGCAGAGGGCCATCAATGGGTAACTGTGCCAATATGGCAGCAAAACTGTGTCAGGGGAGCTTGTTTTTTTTCCCCACGCCAGTGGGCCTTGACCAGGGATGCATGCACTGTCCTTACACCATTTGAGGAGGCCACGAGGATGGTGAGCCGTGACAGTGCATTGATTGAGACTGTCCCTCTTATTCACATGTTGGAGCACACGCTACGTGGAATAATGGACAGGGCCCTTGAGGCAGAACAGAGGGAGGAAGAGGAGGACTTCCTTACCTCTCAAGGCCCCCTTTATCCAGACAGTGGTCCTGCTCTTGCCCACCTAGCACACAGGAAGAGGAGGATGATTGTATCAGCAGCATGGAGGTGGAGCCTAGCACTCAGCATCAGCAGCAGCAGTCTTCAAGGGATCACTTACAGTCCCAAGGAACCCATGGACTTTTACGTGGCTGGGATGAGGTGGCTGCAGATCCTGTCGTCCTCAGTGACCCAGAGGACTGTGCCCCGAATGCCTCAGCAAACCTACGCTGCATGGCCTCCCTGATCCTGCAAAGCCTGCGTAAGGATCCTCGTGTTGGTGGTATCAAGGAGAGGGATCATTACTGGCTGGAAACTCTCCTTGATCCACGTTACAAGAGTAAGGTTGCGGAGCTTATCTTGCGTCGCAGAGGGAGCAGAAGGTGAAACTTCTTTGGGAGGCCTTGCAGAAGGGTCTGTGCAACGCGTTCCCAGAACCTGGGGGATTACCAAATCCTGGTCCTGGACAACGTGTTGCTGAGGCTTCCGTGAGTCACAGAAAGAGCGGTGGAGAAGATGGCCGTCTGACCGATGCGTTCAGACAATTTTTTAGTGCGCAGCCCCAAGGTATGACCGGTTCCAGCAACCATCGCCAGCGTCTGGTTTACATGGTGCGGGAATACCTAGGGGCAAGATCAGAGTTGGACACCTTCCCCACCGAAAATCCTCTGGCTTACTGGGTCTTGAGGATGGATCACTGGCCAGAGCTTGCACAGTACGCAATTGAGCTACTGGCTTGCCCTGCATCCAGCGTTCTTTCAGAACGCACATTCAGTGCTGCTGGAGGCTTTGTGACCGATCACAGGGTGCGCCTCTCCACCGACTCCGTCGATCGACTGACCTTCATAAAAATGAATCAGACTTGGATCAACACCAACTACCAAGCACCTGATGCTAATGTAACTGAATTATTCTTTTGAAATGTCAGATCCCTTGAAGACTGCCTATGCTGATGCTGAGTGACTGTCCTGTTATGCTGCTGACTAAATATCCTTTTCCTCCTCACTGATCTTGCTGATAGCTAGTAAGAAAATGTTTGTTTCTGGGCTCCGCCACCAGTGCCTAAGGCCCAATTTTTAAGAGGGGCATCTATTAACAATTTTTGATGCAATACTTTTCATGTGGCTCTTTGTTGCACTCCAATTACAGTATCTGTGAGGGGTTGCAGTGTTGTGTTGTGCCTAAGGCCCAATTTTTCTGCACCTGTTTAACAGGGGCATCTAATAACATTTTTTGATGCAATACTTTGCATGTGGGTCTTTGTCCTTGCAGTCCTTGTCTTGTTTGCACCGCCTGTATATTGCTGTTCAAAGTATATAGGGCCAAAGTATCTTGCAGGGCCGATCCTCCGTATAGGCTCACTATGCAAGCCGCTTTAGGCCCCGCAAAGCCCCTCTATGTGTGCACTACAAAGATTACCAAATTACTAGAGGCCCCGCCTGGCAAGAAGTCATTTTCCCCCCCTCACCCCCGCTTCTAAACTCGCTGGCTGAGTCATTTCCGACAGCAGAACACCCCCTTCCCCCGCTTCTTAACTTTCTTTAATGTGACATGTCACTGTCGTCAGCGCCCCCGCTTCTCATTTTGTAATGTGCAATGTCATTTGCTTAGGGCCCCAGGGAGGTCAGGATCGGCACTGGGTCTTGTAATGACCTGGGGGGTGTGGTGGCGGGGAAACGCATGCTATTTTTTTCAATAATTTTTTTATCCATATTGCAGAGACCAAACATTACATTAAAGCCGCAGGCAGTATTACATTTTTTTTTTCTGAGAGTAATCTCATTTTGTGCAGGGACAGTTCTAAACACGTGGTACTACTATAGACACCCAGCAGCATCATTAAAATCGCTGCTCCAGAAAAAACTACAGTTTTAAAAAAAAAATTCCATTGATGCATATTCCCTGGGACGTTTTCCAACAATAACTTGAATATTGGGCTTTAAAATGAGCACTTTTGAATTCGAACGTTCGGGTCCCATAGACTTCAATGGGGTTCTAAATGTTCGCGTGACAGGGTGTCGACATCTCGCACTCGCTGGAATAGAAAAAGCACTTTCTAGCGAGCGCGTCATAGAAGCGACGGGGATCCGACTTTGATTCCCGCCAATTCTACACGCGACGTTTGGTATGAATCATGAGGGGGACTCTGTGCCAAAATTTTTAATAAAAATCCGGCATGGGTTCCCCCCCAGGGGGCATACCAGGCCCTTAGGTCTGCTATGGATTGTAAGGAAAACCCCCCTACGCTGAAAAAACAGCGTGGGGGTTCTCCCACAATCCATACCAGACCCGTATCCAAGCAAGCCGCCTGGCCGGTCAGGAAAGGAGTGGGGGGGGCGAGCGAGCGCCCCCCGCCTCCTGAGCCTTACCAGGCAGCATGCCCTCAACATGGGGGGGGTTGGGTACTCTGGGGCAGGGGGCGCCTTGCGGCCCCACCCAAAGTACCCTGTCCCCATGTTAAGGACAGGGCCTCTTCCCGACAACCCTGGCCGTTGGTTGTCGGGGTCTGCGGGCGGGGGGCCCCAAGATACCGGCCCCCCACCCTAGGTGAATGAATTTGGGGTATCCTTCTTCTGCCTTCGCCGCCTTCTTATTCTCTTCTTCTTCGCTGTCACTTCCTCCCGCTGTAATGCCGTGTGCGTGGCGCGCACCGATTTATATAGGGCTCCTACGACGTCACAGTCCCATCATGCTCCGGGTACCCACGTGGGTAGGTACCGGAGCATGATGGGACTGTGACGTCGTGGGAGACCTATATAAATCGGTGCACGCCGCACACACGGCATTACAGCGGGAAGAAGCGTTGCGTCAACATCGGAAGAAGAGAAGAAGGCAGAAGATGGCATAGAAGAGTGGGCTGGCCGCCACTAGTAATTGAGCTAACACAAAGATAGCGGCAGCCAGCCCTGAAGAAGAAGGCACCGGAGAGCGAGCGGGAGAAGAACCAGGGAGCGCCGAGACAACAGCGGTGAAGTGGAGGAGATGGAAGAAGACCCCCCCGGAGAGTGGAGAAGACCCCCCGGAGCAGACTAATAAATTATTTCTTTATCGTACATCACGGGACACAGAGCGCAAAGCCATTACACATGGGTTATATGGGTACCTTCAGGTGTGGACACTGGTGTAATCAATTTCACAGGAAGTTTCCTCCCTATATAACCCCCTCCCACTGGGAGTGCTTCAGTTTTTTCGCCAGTGTCTTAGGTGTTGGTCACGTCTAGCTGTCCCTCGGAGGTCTCGGGACCCAGGATAGCTAGAAAAAGGAGAGAGTGGGAGTAGGGATATAGTTGCTGAAGTTATACCCCGTATGACCCACTCGGTTGGTTGGAGGGGACTGTCTTGGTACTGATAAAATAACAATAGGCAAAATAATATAAAAAGTTTATTTGAATCTAAAATTGCAAAACAATTGTACAATTCCAGGATTGGTCGAAGTCTACTAGTTTCGCAGGGTTTCCGCTTCATCAGGACAGCCAATCTATACAAAGAATGATGCAATAGAAACATGTAATATACATCAGCAGTGCATTACGCAATAAAAATAATTAGAAATATATATAGACTTAGATAGATATAGATATATCTATATATATTTCTAATTATTTTTATTGCGTAATGCACTGCTGATGTATATTACATGTTTCTATTGCATCATTCTTTGTATAGATTGGCTGTCCTGATGAAGCGGAAACCCCGCGAAACTAGTAGACTTCGACCAATCCTGGAATTGTACAATTGTTTTGCAATTTTAGATTCAAATAAACTTTTTATATTATTTTGCCTATTGTTATTTTATCAGTACCAAGACAGTCCCCTCCAACCAACCGAGTGGGTCATACGGGGTATAACTTCAGCAACTATATCCCTACTCCCACTCTCTCCTTTTTCTACTGTAACTGGGATGATGGTACATTTTTAACTTTACTACTCCCCTTAAATGAGGCTATACTCGCCCTTTTGTCACCCAGGATAGCTAGCCGGATCCGTCCGAAGTGCTTCAAAGCCAAGGTGTACGGTACCCGGGCCCTGCTGGAGTGGGGGTTTGCCTATAATGCCTCTCCTTGGAGGGCTGGATTCTGGGCTCCAGTGCCTTAGTCTCTTCCAAGAACTAAACGCTACTGATGCCAGGATGCTATATAGGTCCAGGGGTGTGGGTTCCTTAACACAGGACCCCGGTCCCTGAAGGTCCAAGACAATACCCACGGAGATGGGGGAAGGCTGGTCCTCTTGCATTTTGCAATACCCTGCGGCGTGGAGCAGGTAAGAGGGAACCTGCGGGACTTGGTTCGACAGTAGGTATCCCCCTGGGGGTTCTGGGTTGGCTAATGGTATGCTTGTGCATCAGCCACTATCTCCACTATGTCTTTTGAGGCAGGATGGGATGTACTAATGTTTACCCAGATAACATGTAGATATATATATGCTTTTAAAGATATGTATTTTTCTGCTCCCCCCAGATTTGCCTGTTAGCATGATACTGCAGCCCCACGTGTATAGGGAGGAAGTGCTGACAAAACTCCTGTTTCCTAGGAAGCCTATGGGGACAGCTTCCTCTATGTGTGCACTACAAAGATTAGTGGCTTACCGGGTGTCTGTTGGGTTACTAGCGCTGGTCCAGGCTTCTCCTCTGCTCTCTGCTTCCTCCATGTTGGTTTCAGCGTGGGGGGGGCGGGAGCGTGCGCGCCGCCTTTTACAGCGTCAGCGTGCGTGGGGGGGCGGGCCAGCAGCGTCAGGTCTCAGATAAAGCAAAAAAGCATTTCCTGGCTGGTCATTCCCTCCTGAGAGCAGTGGAGAGTGAGGACATAGAGCGCGCAGCAGAGCCAGTTCTGGCTAACAGTGACACCCAGTGGTGGTTTGTGGATCTTCAGGTCTGGACTTAGTCCACACTGACCAGAAAAAAAAAAAAAAAAAAAAGATTTTTTTCTTAAAGGGACTCAGCCTTAGATCTGGCAGTATCTGAGTCGGTGCAACCTTGGACTCCAGCTAACGGGCATTGGTGTGGCAATACTCACAGGACTTTCCTCGGTATTGCCGCCTTCTCAGGCGTATGAAAATTTAGATTTTTTTTTACCATAGCCTGTCCTTATTAATGTTTCACTTCTAGCTACAACAGTTGGGTGTTGGCTGTAGGGGTGTCTCGAAGTTGTGCAATGGCTCCCAAGGGATCAGGACCAGCTAAGGCTGCAAAAGGTGCCAAAAAAGTAAAGGGGTCTCCATCGGGGTCAGAGGATTTGGGCCAGGCTCCAGTGGTCCCACCCTCACCAGATAGACCACCGAACAGCATCGTGCAGGAGCCATTGAGGGTGCTAGGGGCAGAGGCGGCCCCCAATCAACCCATTCCCGTTTATGTTACGGAAGAAATGCTAGAATCCACCCTGGGTGGGCTAGAGAAAAGGTTAACTGCTTTAATTGCCCGCTCTTTGCCGGGTGGCAAACGGGCTAGATCCCCGTCACCTAGAACGGTGTGTTCGGATGCAGAGGTCCTCTCTTCGGAGGAATTGGACCCACAAGGGGATCAAGCGGACCTGAGTCCTGACGGGTCAGACATTGAAGATTCCACTATAGATGAAATTTTTTCGGCTTCTCAAGCAGAGAGTCTGTGGATCCAGTCTCTGACAGATATGGTTCGCACTGCTTTTAAACTTCCAGTGTCAGAACAATTAGCCCCCGCGGTATCCTCTTTAGGTTCCTTGAAGGCACCATTGAGTGGTGCGTCTTTCCTGGTTCACCCCCTTCTGGAGAGCGTGATTTTTCAGGATTGGGCTCGACCTGATAGGATTTTTATCCCTCCTAAAAGGTTCACCATTCTCTATCCTATGGAAGAAGAATTTGCAAAGAAATGGGCACTCCCTACCGTGGACGCAGCCATTTCCTGCGTAAATAAATCCCTGACCTGTCCGGTGGAAAATGTCCAGGTGTTTAAAGGATCAGACTAAACAGATATTAAGGGACATACCGGCTCAGCAAGCTCGTGAATTGGCTGACCTCCCAAGAGCTCTCTGCTTTGCAGTAGATGCTATTAAGGACTCCGTTCAACAGGCGTCCCGTTTATCTCTGCTGTTGGTTCATATGCGTCGCCTTTTGTGGCTAAAAAAATGGTCAGCAGAGGCACCCTGCAAAAAGCTTTTAGCAGGATTTCCCTTTCATGGTGGGAGACTATTCGGTGAAGACCTAGATAAATATATCCAGACCATATCAAGTGGTAAAAGTTCTTTCTTGCCTATCAAGAAAAGATTGCGTGGGCCCGCATTTAAGCGACAGGCCTTCGCAGGCTCGGCCCCTTCAACTTCCCGTCAGTATCGACGGCCTCCCGGGCGTTCAGCATTTAATAGCCGCCCACAAGGACAAGCCACGACAGGCAAGAGGCCATGGTCTCGCAAGCCGGTTAAATCAGTCCTCAAGTCAGATTCATGAAGGGGCGCCCCCACTCTCTTGGGTGGGGGGAAGGCTTCGGTTTTTCTCCGAAGTGTGGAAGGCCAGAATTCCAGACTCTTGGGTAAGATCCGTGGTAACCACGGGCTACAAGCTAGAGTTTCGGGAAGTCCCCCCTCCTCATTTTCAGGGGTCAAGTCTTCCAAGCGACCCATTAAAGAGGGCCTCTCTTGTAAAAGCATTGGATCGTCTCTTGCTCCAAGGAGTAATTGTAGAAGTACCAACCCAGGAATGGGGTCTGGGATTCTACTCCAACCTTTTCATAATACCAAAGCCCAATGGCAACGTCAGGCCTATCTTAGACCTCAAACGCCTAAATCGCTTTCTAAACATTCAGACCTTTCGTATGGAGTCCATACGTTCGGTGGCAGCCAGCCTACATCAAGACGACTTTCTAGCATCTATAGACATAAAAGATGCGTATCTGCACGTGCCGATCTACCCGGCACATCACAGGTTTCTTCGTTTTATGATAGATCACCGCCATTACCAGTTCGTAGCCCTCCCTTTCGGGTTGGCAACAGCTCCGCGGGTATTCACAAAGGTGTTAGCCCCGGTGCTAGCCGTCCTAAGGACAGAAGGCATTTTAGTCTTGGCATACTTGGACAATCTTCTGGTTATCGACAGCTCAGCTTCCAACCTCAATCAGGCAGTAGGTCGCACAGTTCAGCATCTAGAGGAATTCGGGTGGATTGTAAACCTAGAAAAATCGGTATTGAAACCCACAAAGCAGTTGGAATATCTAGGCCTTCGGCTAGATACAGACTGCCAGAGGATAATTTTACCTCAAGCAAAGATCAGATCAATAGCTCAAGCAGTTCAAGTGATCTTAGGCAAGAAGAGGCCGACTATTCGCCTATGTATGCGACTGCTGGTGAAGATGGTTGCCGCCTTCGAGGCTGTACCCTACGCCCAGATCCATACCAGATATCTTCAGGCAGCCATTCTCTCTGCTTGGAACAAGTTCATTCAGGCGTTAGAACGTCCGTTAGTGCTCTCCCCGAAGGTCCGGCGCAGCCTGTCTTGGTGGCTGGTCTCTCAAAATTTGTCAAAAGGGAAATCCTTTTGCCCCATCACGTGGAAGATAGTATCCACGGATGCCAGCCTGTCAGGTTGGGGGGCAGTTCTAGAAGAACAGACCCAGCAAGGGCAGTGGTCGGAGGCAGAAAAACTGCTTCCCATCAATATCTTGGAGATCAGAGCTGCTCGGCTGGCCCTGATCGCCTGGACTCTCCCCCTTCAGGGTCTGCCAGTAAGGATACAGTCTGACAACGCCACTGCGGTGGCATACATAAACCACCAGGGGGGCACGAAGAGCCCAGCAGCCCAAAGAGAAGTAAACCTGATTTTCTCATGGGCCGAAGCCCATGTACCCTGCATCTCGGCGGTGTTCATCCCAGGGATAGACAATTCTCAAGCAGATTTTTTGAGTCGTCAACAGTTGCTCCCGGGGGAGTGGTCTCTTCACCCCCAGGTATTCCAAGAGATTTGCCAAAGATTCGGAGTCCCAGATGTGGACATTATGGCAACGAGATCCAACAAAAAGTTGGACAAATTCAAATCCCGAGCCAGGGATCCCTCGGCCTATGGGACCGATGCCTTGGTTTGCCCTTGGCACCAGTTTTCTCTTCTGTATGCGTTCCCTCCACTGCAGATGATTCCCCACCTTCTACGGAGGATCCGGGTGGAGCGCAGGCCTGTGATCCTGGTGGCCCCATCCTGGCCCAGGAGGGCTTGGTACGCACTCATCGTGAAGATGTCAGTCGGGGCGCCGTGGCCGCTCCCCCTGCGCCCAGATCTGCTGTCTCAGGGCCCAATCTGCCATCCTGCTTCACAGAAGCTAAATTTGACGGCTTGGCGGCTGAATCCCTAATTCTTAAGGGCAGAGGCCTCTCAGATCAGGTCATATCTACGTTGATTCAGGCTAGGAAACCGGTCTCCAGAAATATTTATTACAGAGTCTGGAGAACCTATGTGGAGTGGTGCGAGTCTCAAAAATGGCATCCTCGAAAGTTTTTTATTGACAGGATCTTGCGATTCCTCCAGGTTGGCGTTGACAAAGGGTTGGCTCTTAGTACTCTAAAGGGGCAGGTGTCGGCTTTATCAATATGGTTTCAAAGACCCTTGGCCACCCATTCGCTTATGAAAACCTTCTTGCAGGGGGTCTTGCATGTGAATCCCCCTATTAGAGCTCCCCTCTGCCCCTGGAATTTAAATCTGGTCTTGTCAGCTTTACAAAGGCAGCCGTTTGAACCTCTGACAGAAATCCCTCTTGTGCTACTAACCCGAAAGTTGGTTTTCTTGGTGGCTATGGCTTCAGCCAGAAGGGTTTCCGAGCTGGCAGCCTTGTCATGCAGGGAGCCATACCTTATTCTGCATAAGGATAGAGTGGTTCTGCGGCCTCAACCTTCTTTCCTTCCTAAGGTCATATCCAGTTTTCACTTGAATCAGGACCTAGTCCTACCATCCTTCTTTCCTACTCCCCAGTCCAGAGAGGAAAGACGGCTTCATACTTTTGACGTGGTTCGAGCCATGAGGATCTATCTCAAGGCTACAGAGAAGATTCGGAAAACAGATGTGCTTTTTGTTCTTCCGGATGGCCCCAAGAAGGGTCAGCCGGCTGCCAAGTCTTCCTTGGCTAGGTGGATTAAGCAGCTGATTTTTTAGGCATATGGTCTGAAGCGCGTTCCACCTCCCTTATCAGTTAAAGCCCATTCTACGAGGGCCATGAGTGCCTCCTGGGCGGCACACCATCAGATCTCTATGGCACAGGTTTGCAAGGCGGCAACCTGGTCTTCCGTACATACGTTTACTAAATTTTATAAGTTGGACGTTGCAAAGGGTACGGACGCAGCTTTTGGGCAGGCGGTCCTACGGGCAGCAGTATAGAATCCTCTGGCCCGGTTCACGCCCCCTTGTTTTTTCTGTTGGTGGAGCTATTTTTTCTCCTGACAATGTTTTTATTTGGCTATTCTTGGCCTTACGGTCTCCCTCCCTTCATAGAGCATTGCTTTAGGACATCCCAAGTGTAATGGCTATGCGCTCTGTGTCCCGTGATGTACGATAAAGAAAAAAGGATTTTTAATAAACAGCTTACCTGTAAAATCCTTTTCTTGAAGTACATCACGGGACACAGAGCTCCCACCCCTCTTTTGGGGAACATTGTGTAACCTCGGGAGAATTGCTTGCTACAAAACTGAAGCACTCCCAGTGGGAGGGGGTTATATAGGGAGGAAACTTCCTGTGAAATTGATTACACCAGTGTCCACACCTGAAGGTACCCATATAACCCAAGTGTAATGGCTATGTGCTCTGTGTCCTGTGATGTACTTCAAGAAAAGGATTTTACAGGTAACCTGTTTATTAAAAATCCTTTTTTTAAAACCCTGTATCGTGTGTTTATTTTATTTTACACTTTGCCTCCAGGTGAATGGGTAGGGGTACGATGTACCCCATATTCATTCACCTAGGGTGGGGGCCGAAAGGGGACTCCCAGATTCCGATAACTCTCCCGCCCGCAGACCCCGACAACCAATGACAAAGGTTGTCGGGAAGAGGCCCTGTCCTTATCAACATGGGGACAGGGTGCTCTGGGGTGGGGGGCCGCAGTGCGCCCCCCTGCCCCAGAGCACCCAACCCCCCCATGTTGAGGGCATGCGGCCTGGTACGGCTCAGGAGGGGGCCGCTCGCTCTTCCCCACTCCTTTCCTGACTGGCCGGGTGGCGTGCTTTGGACACGGGCCTGGCATTGATTGTGGGAGATCCCCACGCCGGTTTTTCGGTGTAGGGGGTTCTCCTTACAACCCACACCAGACCTAAGGGCCTGGTATGCCCCTGGGGGGGGGGGAACCCATGCCGTTTTTTTATTTAAAATTTGGCGTGGAGATCCCCCTCATGGTTTATACCAAACGCTGCGTGTAGAATTGGCGGGAATCCAAGTCGGATCCCCGTCGCTTCTCTGACGGCATTGTCCCCATCGCGGCAAGCCGGCTCGGCGCTGGCTCCCACGATGGGGCCCGTAGGTCGTCAATCTCGCCGAGAAAGGGAGCAAGATTGACACAATTTCGCGGTCACCTACTGTAAGTTCCCCAAGATTGGGAATAGTGGTAACACCGCGGCCTTAAACTATGGTTTTGGATTGAACAAGCCCAAAGCATCATACGATTTGGTAGGGCGCCTTGGTGTTTCATCTCCTTGCCAGCAGAGGTGAAACTTCACCCTTTGATAGGTCAAACAGCGAAGCTATGTTCGACCCTGTATACGCAAACCCCGCTCTCATCTCTAACAAGGGAAAAACTCTGCACGCTCCAAGTCTCATTCTCAGGCTGAACTTCCTGTCACAGCAGGAAGAGGTGGAGCAACCCACAAGCAGGAAGAGGGTTAAAAGCTTGAAGGAGACGCCAGACCCGCGGTCAAACAGCGAAGCTATGTTCGACCCTGTATACGCAAACCCCGCTCTCATCTCTAACAAGGGAAAAACTCTGCACGCTCCAAGTCTCATTCTCAGGCTGAACTTCCTGTCACAGCAGGAAGAGGTGGAGCAACCCACAAGCAGGAAGAGGGTTAAAAGCTTGAAGGAGACGCCAGACCCGCGGTCAAACAGCGAAGCTATGTTCGACCCTGTATACGCAAACCCCGCTCTCATCTCTAACAAGGGAAAAACTCTGCACGCTCCAAGTCTCATTCTCAGGCTGAACTTCCTGTCACAGCAGGAAGAGGTGGAGCAACCCACAAGCAGGAAGAGGGTTAAAAGCTTGAAGGAGACGCCAGACCCGCGTGGCTGCGGAGACTAAGGCATTCTTGTGCATAGACTCAGTGAGCTGCAAAGAGCTAACAGCCTGTCTGAACCCACCTCATGGACAAGGAGGATGGAAAGACAGCTGCAGGCAAAAGAAAACCGGGATCGTGTACGTTTTTCTCTTGTCGACTTGGGGATTGTTTGTTACCTGCATAGCGCGGTCCCTGGTAAGCCACCGTGTCTTTTCCTCTGGGGAAAAGAAGGGCCTGAAGCCATATTTTAGAGGACAGCAAGAGTGATTCTAGGTTGTTAACTCCTTTCTTGCAGACTCTCCCAGTTAAACGCAGGAGGTCTCTGATAAACCACCTTCCTCATCAACTAGCACCAGTGTCAGTAGAAAGTGCAGTAAGTGTGGGGAAAGATTGTCAAAATTCCACTCTAAACCCTTTTGTTATAGATGCATTAACAAACTGGCTGGGAAAAGACACCTTGGGTCTAATAAAAGATTTTTTCAAATCGGTAAGAGGAAATGCTGGCCACTTTACAATCCTTCCGTACCTCTGTGCAGACATCCTTAGTTACAGAGGCACAGGAACCCACCTCTCTAGAGAGTCCCTCATCCCAGGAGAGTTCACTATCCAAGCCAGGATTAGGTACCTCCTTCTTTTCCCTTTCCTCAGGGTTCCCCCTAGCTCAGCCTAGGAAAGAGGATGAGATAGAGGAAGCAGAAAGCCAGGCAAAATCCGAGCTCTCTTCCAATGAGGGGATCGACTTCTGTACAGACAGTGATGTAGAGGATCTCAAGTTTAGTAGACACCTTTTTGGTCTAGAAGACTTGAAGAGTCTTCTTCAGGCTTGCTAGGATACTGCAGAAATAATCAAACCAGCAAAGGAAACCTCAGTGGATTTTATGGTACAGACAGGTGCAATTTAAAATTAAGTCTTCTTGGTGGTGGGCTCACAGAGCACTTACCTGACTTCAAAGGAATGACTGCTTTGAACAGCTGAGTACTGATCTCCTGGAATCAGCGTGGTTGCTGTGTGGGCATCTGTTGTAGACTGGTGTTGGGCTTCACAAAGATGGAGGCTCCCCGACAGATCAGAGACAGAGCATACCTCCATTCATCAAAAAATGGGAAGAAGAAACGGGCTCATTAATAAACGAATTTGAAACGAACCAGATAATGAATAGGGTCCATGTTACCTCTATAAATAATAAAGTAATGGAACAGAACTATAAATGTTTGGTACGATGGTACCTCACACCAGACAAAATATACCCATCCTTAGGAATTGAGTAGCGTTTTTGTTGGAGAGGCTGTAAAGAGGTAGGCACAATGACCCATATCTGGTGGTCTTGCCCTAAAGGTAAAAAATTTTGGTCAAAAATTAGACAAGAAATTAAAGAAATAATAAACATGAATATACCTGAGGACTTCTGGATCTGTGTTTTGCATGGGTCTCGAATGCCAACCAAAAAATACTTAAAGACACTAATCCCAGATTTCCTCAATGCAGCAAAAAGCCAAATCTCGAGTAACTGGCAACAAGAAGAGAGCCCTACACTAAGAGGATGGGGAAAAAAACTTGATGAAATATATTATAACGAATATTTAAGATACAGGGAGGAGGAAAATTGGGTAGATTTTGAAGACAAATGGGATGCTTGGAAAAAATATAAGTATAAGATGGAATATGCAGAAATGATGGAGGCTTAGGTAATAATAAGGGGAGGAAATTACTGAAATAGGAGAGATGGTAGAGGCCTAGTAGGAAGATTGGGAGGAGGTCGGGAGGGAGAGGGGGATGGGGACGGAGGGAGACGGAGATGAGAGAAGGGAAGGAATAAAGATATATATATATATATATATATATATAAATAATAATAAAAAATTTAAAAAAATTATTATATAGATTTATATATTTTCCATACATGATGCAAAACCTAAGTCGAGACATAATCATTGAATATAACCATGAGCAGGTCTCAAGTTAGGCCCCTTTCACATTGAGGCGTTTTTCATGCGGTACAGCGCTAAAAATAGCGCTGCTATACCGCATTAAAAATCATGCCCTGTAGTGTTCAATGTGAAAGCCCGAAGGCTTTCACACTGAAGCGGTGCGCTAGCAGGAACGCTCCAAAAGTCCTGCTAGCCGCATCTTTACCGCGGTATAGGAGCGGTGTGTTCACCGCTCCTATAGCGCGCCTTCCCATTGGAAACAATGGGAAACCGCGGCAATAGCGCGGTAATACCGCCCGGTATTAACCCTTTTTCGGCCGCTAGCGGGGGTTAAAACCTCACCGCTAGCGCCCGAATATCGCGGTAAACACGACGGTATAGCGGCGCTACAAATAGCGCGGCTATACCGTCACCGCGGCTCCACGCCTCAATGTGAAAGGGGCCTTATGGTTAAGTCTGAAGTGAAAAAAAAAAAAAAGATCAGAGACCGCAGTGGATGAATCCGGAATCCGGAATAAATAAAATAAAGATCCATGGTGAAGTATGTAAAAGTAAGACTAATTTTATGAGGAAAAATGCGCTTACATGTAAAAACGATTAAAATATGCAAAACGAGGGATCTAGTATAGTCACGTGGGCTAATGCTTGTTACTGACATGTATCGTTATGTCACATGACTTTATCAGAGGAATGTGATTCGCTGTATGCTATACTTCTATTTATATGCATAAAACAGAAAGTGGGTCGGCGACCATTTTACATTTTTTACAAGGATGTCTCTAATAGTGGGTGCCCTTTTGCATATGATAGTGGGCTTATCTGGCAAAATACTTTTCAGATGTCTGTCGTTTATCAGAATGTGCCAGTGTTTATATATTAGTTTTTCAACATCTTTGTGTTGGACATTATAGTCTAATATAAGTGCTGGTGCTTCATGTTGGCGGGTTTGTTTTTTCTTTCCTTGTTGCAAGGAAAGAAAAAACAAACCCGCCAACATGAAGCACTTATATTAGACTATAATGTCCAACACAAAGATGTTGAAAAACGAATATATAAACACTGGCACATTCTGAAAAACGACAGACATCTGAAAAGTATTTTGCCAGATAAGCCCACTATCATATATAAAAGGGCACCCACTATTTGA
The DNA here is from genome assembly GCA_029574335.1 of Rana kukunoris. NCBI lineage: Eukaryota > Metazoa > Chordata > Amphibia > Anura > Ranidae > Rana > Rana kukunoris. Next base: position 82,050,858 of record CM056055.1, on the reverse strand, counting down.
GACATCCTTGTAAATAAAGGATTCTATCCTTGTAAATATTGCTATGCCTGCACCCATACCAAAATCCCACAAATAAAACAATAAAACAAACGAATTTATATGTACTAAACTGGTACTAGTTACCCCATTAAAAACTTTATTAGTTGCCACACAGAAGGAGTTGTCTGTTCTCCAATGTACTTGCAATTTACAGTATGGGGTACGTACCAAGAGACCCTTGATGGTTTGCATTCGGGTTGTCCCGATGCCTCTTTTTTAGGACCGAGTACAAGTACCGATACTTTTTCTACAAGTAGTTGCCGATACCGAATACCGATACTTTTTTTACATGTCCCCCACATATGCAGCCATGTCCCCCACATATGCAGCCATGTCCCCCACATATGCAGCCATGTCCCCCACATATGCAGCCATGTCCCCCACATATGCAGCCATGTCCCCCACATATGCAGCCATGTCCCCCACATATGCAGCCATGTCCCCCACATATGCAGCCATGTCCCCCACATATGCAGCCATGTCCCCCACATATGCAGCCATGTCCCCCACATATGTAGCCATGTCCCCCACATATGCAACCATATCCCTCCAGCCATGTCCTTCACATATACAGCCATGTCCCTTCAGCCATGTCCCTCACATATGCAGCCATGTCCCTCACATATGCAGCCATGTCCCTCACATATACAGCCATGTCCCTCACATATACAGCCATGTCCCTCACATATGCAGCCATGTCCCTCACATTTGCAGCCATGTCCCTTCAGCCATGTCTCTCACATATGCTGCCATGTCCCTTCAGCCATGTCCCTCACATATGCAGCCATGTCCCTTCAGCCATGTCCCTCACTTATGCAGCCATGTCCCTCTAGCCAAAGTCTCTCACATATGCAGCCATGTCCCTCTAGCCATGTCCCTCACATATGCAGCCATGTCCCTCTAGCCATGTCCCTCTAGCCATGTCCCTCATATGCAGCTATGTCCCTTCAGCCATGTCCCTCACATATGCAGCCATGTCCCTCTAGCCATGTCCCTCACATATGCAGCAGCCATGTCCCTTCAGCCATGTCCCTTCAGCCATGTCCCTTCAGCCATGTCCCTTCAGCCATGTCCCTTCAGCCATGTCCCTTCAGCCATGTCCCTCACATATGCAGCCATGTCCCTCTAGCCATGTCCCTCACATATGCAGCCATGTCCCTCACATATGCAGCCATGTCCCTCTAGCCATGTCCCTCACATATGCAGCCATGTCCCTCACATATGCAGCCATGTCCCTTCAGCCATGTCCCTCACATATACAGCCATGTCCCTTCAGCCATGTCCCTCACATATGCAGCCATGTCCCTCACATATGCAGCCATGTCCCTCACATATGCAGCCATGTCCCTCACATATGCAGCCATGTCCCTCACATATGCAGCCATGTCCCTCACATATGCAGCCATGTCCCTCACATATGCAGCCATGTCCCTCACATATGCAGCCATGTCCCTCACATATGCATCCATGCCCTCATGCAGCCATCCCTCACATGTCCCTCATGCTGCCATCCCTTCAGCCATGTCCCTCACATTTGCAGCCATGTCCCTTCAGCCATGTCCCTCACATATGCTGCCATGTCCCTTCAGCCATGTCCCTCACATATCACATATGCAGCCATGTCCCTTCAGCCTGTGTCCCTTCATGTCCCTCACTTATGCAGCCATGTCCCTCTAGCCAAAGTCTCTCACATATGCAGCCATGTCCCTCTAGCCATGTCCCTCACATATGCAGCCATGTCCCTCTAGCCATGTCACTCACATATGCAGCCATGTCTCTCTAGCCATGTCCTTCATATGCAGCTGTGTCCCTTCAGCAATGTCCCTCACATATGCAGCCATGTCCCTTCAGCCATGTCCCTTCAGCCATGTCCCTTCAGCCATGTCCCTCACATATGCAGCCATGTCCCTCTAGCCATGTCCCTCACATATGCAGCCATGTCCCTCACATATGCAGCCATGTCCCTCTAGCCATGTCCCTTACATATGCAGCCATGTCCCTCTAGCCATGTCCCTTACATATGCAGCCATGTCCCTCACATATGCAGCCATGTCCCTCTAGCCATGCCCCTCACATATGCAGCCATGTCCCTTCAGCCATGTCCCTTCAGCCATGTCCCTCACATATGCAGCCATGTCCCTCTAGCCATGTCCCTCACATATGCAGCCATGTCTCTCTATCCATGTCCCTCACATATGCAGCCATGTCCCTCTAGCCATGTCCCTCACATATGCAGCCATGTCCCTTTAGCCACGTCCCTCACATATGCAGCCATGTCCCTTTAGCCATGTCCCTCACATATGCAGCCATGTCCCTTCAGCCATGTCCCTCACATATGCAGCCATGTCCCTTCAGCCATGTCCCTCTAGCCATGTCCCTCACATATGCAGCCATGTCCCTTCAGCCATGTCCCTCTAGCCATGTCCCTCACATATGCAGCAATGTCCGTTCAGCCATGTCCCTCACATATGCAGCAATGTCCCATGTCCCTCTAGCCATGTCCCTCACATATGCAGCCATGTCCCTCTAGCCATGTCCCTCACATATGCAGCCATGTCCCTCTAGCCATGTCCCTCACATATGCAGCCATGTCCCATGTCCCTCTAGCCATGTCCCTCACATATGCAGCAATGTCCGTTCAGCCATGTTCCTCTAGCCATGTCCCTCACATATGCAGCCATGTCCCTCTAGCCATGTCCCTCACATATGCAGCAATGTCCGTTCAGCCATGTCCCTCTAGCCATGTTCCTCACATATGCAGCCATGTCCCATGTCCCTTCAGCGATTTCCCCCATACCTTTGCCGCCGAAAGCCGCATGGAGAAAATCACAGGATTCATTTGAATAGCCCGCCCGTATAGACACTCCCCCTTGCTCGGGATTGGACAGATCACCCATCCAATCCCAAGCAAGGGGGAGTGTCTATACGGGCGGGAACACTACAGCTATTCAAATGAATGCTGTGATGTTTCCGCACGGCATTTAACCCCTTGCAGCGGCTTTCGATTTTGTTTCGGCGGCGTGATGCAGCGGCGGGGGGGAGAATTCTATTTAGGCATCGGGAGTAAATACGCAAATACGCGGCATCGATACCGATACTAGTATCGGTATCGGGACAACCCTAGTTTGCATCAAGGAACACGTGAAAAACATTGAGAAAGGTTTCCCCAAACACAATGTCAGCAGACACTTTGCAGAAGTACACAATAAAGACCCCAAACATTTATCATTTTGGGCAATAGACAAACACATCAAACCTTGGAGGGGTGACCAAATAGTAAGATCTATCAGCCATAAGGAATCCTTCTGGATACATTCCTTACATACTTTAGTCCCAAATGGTCTAAATGTGGAATTTGACATAAATTGTTTTTTAAATAAATTTTAACACTTCTATTCCAGCAACATACTACTTTTTAATTCAAATTTATTTTATTGTGTGTATGTATATATATATATATATATATATATATATATATATATATGTGTATATATATACAACTGCATTTATTCTAAATGTATCATTGTATTGGGCACATGTCATTCCTGTTCACGATCGTTTAGATGCTCCTTTACATATTATATACATTTGAGAAAGCTTGCCCTACTCGGTGTGACCACCAGGATGGTGTTCCCAACCACCAATATGGCCGCTGACACACAGGGCAACATAATAATAGTGAGCATAGGAAACCATTCACTTTTCCCACCAGCAAGATGGCCGCCGCTGCTATATACAACACTTTTTTTCCCAAAACGGCTGCCGACCCACTTCCTGTTTAATGCATATAAATAGAAGTAGAGTGTAACGGAATGACCAGTGACAGACTGAGATTCTCCTAAGTCTAGGGTCACCTTATGTCCACTAGGGCCATAGGGTGACAAATAAATTATATCATGTATTGCAGAAGATGGGACATTAATAAAAATTCATGTTTGCAGGATGTCTTGAGATATCACAAGCTGTTGGCTATTCAATATGGGGACACATTCTGTGGAAAGGTGGTAATTGCATCTACTCCTAGACCATACATTGTCTATGGTACAAAGGTGTCAAGCCCCTTTAGAGACAGTATGTCTGTCTAGATAATGTGATTGAGGTTCCTTGTATGGGTGTGAAGATTATCTGTGATGGTACAGGACTGGGACAGGAGGATGTCGGCTTTGCTTTGCAAGCACCGGGGGGTTTTCACCTAGCACCAGTGGATGGGACTTTAGTCTCCACTGGTATACCCCAGGAAGGGGGGGCAGTTGGCCCAGACCCCCAACAGCATGATGGACTGAGCCCAGCCACCCTGCCTTCTCTCCAGCGGCTGAAAGGACTCCAGGGAGAAGGGCCAGTCCAGGCCTTTCCCCAGCGGCAGGCGTGTTCTATGAGAGAGGCAGAGGTTGGCGGGGTGAGTAATGCTCAGTTTGGAGACATTTATTTGGGGTACAGTATGGATACCAGCATTGGAGGACTGGAACTACTGACTGACTTCGGAGTCAACCCGTTTGGGGTTCCCTCCTGTGTCAGTCTCCCACCGAAAGGAGAGAGAGAAATGTAACGGTCACCACCGTTTACGACCTTACATCCAACCACAACAAGCTTATCTGACACACTGCAACAATCTTGCATACATGATCCATTCCATTTCCCATAATCAAGACGAGACTCTGCTCTGTACTTGCTTCCAAAGATATGAACACTTTAATGGTTTCTTCTCAGCTTTTTATACAGTACAAGATGTTAAAGTTAATCACAAGACAATGCAATCTCCACCCCCCTAGTCACACTGAGGCTAATTATCTAATCAGTAGCTAGACATCTGGGCACTGCATCATCAATAGACTTCAATTCCTTTTGAATAATACACAATCACAGATAATCTTCACACCCATACAAGGAACCTCAATCACATTATCTAGACAGACATACTGGGGTAGATTCATGTAAAATGGCGCATCGTTGCTCCGGCGTGGCGCATCTTTTTTCCGCTACGCCGTTCCCCTTGCGGAGAGGCATTTACTGTATTCATCATTTTTTCACTCACCTGCGTAGCGGTTTTTCGACGGCGTAAGGCGGCGGAACTGGAAGTCAACACATGCAAATGATGGTCTGACAGTGGCGCTGAGAGATCCGTACGGTGTATCTTAAACGGCGCATGCGCACTGATGGTACCTGGCTGGCTGGCTCCTGTGCACATGCGCAGTACGGCGCGCCGTCACCACCAAGATCCGCCGCACCACTTCCTACTAGTGCATAAATACGCACACAGAAGCGCCACCTTGCGTGACCAGCATTTTTTATGAATTGCCAGGGCTTTTGTATTTAGGATGGCTGCACCAGACACTGCCGGTGACCGCAGAATGTTCAACTTCAGCCATCAGGAGAAGGCTGTGATAACGGATGCGCTCTCCCAACATGGGTCCCGCCTCTATGGGCCACAGAGTGCCAACACTGGCAAAGCAGAGAAGACACGCATTTATGCGGAAATCACCAGGCAGGTGAATGTTGTTGGTGTGGCGGAGAGGGAGCCCAAGCATATCCGCAAAAAAATAAATGATATGCGGAGACTGGTCAAAGACAAGCTTGTGGCCATGAGAAAGCATGCCAGTGCCACAGGTGGAGGACCAGCCACAACAATTACCCTGACTGCAGAGGACATGGTGGTGGCCAGGTTGCTGGATAGGGAGCTGGTGGAGGGTCTTCCTGGCTTTGAATCAGGGGATCAGCCTTTGAGGTCAGGTAAGTCTGTTTTATCTGCTTTGTGGTGTGTTGCATGGGTGGGTGGGGGGGAAACATGTGCCAAGTGTGTGGCTCCTCCAACATGTGTTTGTTTTGTGTCATCCACAGATGTGCAGGATGGAGCTGGCGAACCACCCCATCCATGCTGGAGATCGCCCCTACAGCAGTGCTTGAGGAGGTTGAGAAGGAGCACGTCGGGGTAGAAGAGGCTGCTGTTTATATTCTGGAGGAGACCCCCATACCTGGCCACTCCCAAACCACCCCCCCCCATGCAAGATTCCCCCTCAAGGGACACCATCCCCTCCAGGGATTCCCCCTCGAGGGACACCATCCCCTCCAGGGATTCCCCCTCGAGGGACACCATCCCCTCCAGGGATTCCCCCTCGAGGGACACCATCCCCTCCAGGGATTCCCCCTCGAGGGACACCATCCCCTCCAGGGATTCCCCCTCAAGGGACACCATCCCCTCCAGGGATTCCCCTTCAAGGGACCTCCCCTACACCCGTCCTCCAGCCTCTCAGGCCTCTAGGAAGGCAACGAGGAAAACCAGAGGCGTCCCTGATGATTTTGAAGATCACCTGGCAAGGGACCAGACAAGACAGACCCGCCATATTGGTTCTCTTGCGGGTGATCTTCATCGGGTGGCAGATAGCCTGGCGTCCTCGGCCGCGAGCCAGGCTGCTTGCACTGTGGCAGTGCAGGAAGCCATCACCCAGCAGGCTGGGCAGAATACTGCTATCAACGATAGTCTGCAGGACGTTGTGGGGAACGGGGCAGCCCTTTTGTCCTGCCTGGTGGACCTGCAGACCACCACATCTGGCCTGGTCTCCGAGGTCCGGAGCCTGGCAGCTGCTGTCCGTGGGGAGGGGAGGCAGACACGGCGACAGCAGCGCAGCAATACTACCCGCCGGCTGCGGATGCAGGCTGCCACCAATACGTACCTCCACCGGCTAGCCGTGGCAATGGAGGGCAGCCAAGCTGCCAGGGAGAGACTGGTTGAGGTTCAACCACCTGCCCCCCCAGCCCCCCCCACCTGTGGCTCGCCCCAGGCAACTGCGCCCCAGGAGCCTAGGGACAAGGAGCCCACGACAGGGCCGTTGATTTATGCAAAAATTATGTTGGATACTCAGATTATGAGTTTTATTTTTGTTTATCTCCCTGCACACGGTGAGGAGTGCAGGCTACAGTGTGAATGTGGTGTGAATGTGTGGGGGTGACACTCCTGCCATTAAGGGGTGTCACCCTCAGTCGTTGGTGAGAAATTATCACCACGACACGTGTGAATGGTGTATGAATGTACAGCAACATAATTGGAGCCGTGGCGTGGCGTTGCTGCTCCCAAGTCCCATGTGGTGTACTTGGGTCTAATCCAATTTGATGTGGATGTGGTGTGTGTGTGCGCTAGGGATCACAGTGGTGTGCATGCATGCATGCTCATTGTGCCATGATTAATGTGTGTGTTTAACGTGAAAAGTAGCCTACCACAAGGACCCTCCTGACTGCTCTTCCCTCAGCAGACGGGGGGCCCTCGGGCAAGGGGGGACTGTGTGGTTCGGGGGTCAGGTCATCACGTAGCTCAATCTCCAGGCCCTTTCTCACGGCAAAGTTGTGCAGCATGCAACATGCCCCAATGATCTGGCACACAAAGTTTGGGGAATACAACAGGGTACCCCCAGACTTACCAGGCATCGGAAACGTGACTTCAGGAGGCCAAAGGTGCGCTCCACCACTGCACGGGTTTTGATGTGTGCTTCATTGTATCTTTGCTCTCCTTTGGTTTGGGGATCCCCGAATGGAGTCATGAGATGGGGTCCCAGTGCATATGCCGCGTCACCTAGTAATGAAAAGACAGGAGGATGTTAATAGTGCATGTGCGCATTGAGGTGTGCATCACGGGAGGGGATAGTCATGCCTGCCACCCATGTCACTCACCAACCAGCCAGCTGTCCCCATACACGTTCTGTTCAAATTCTGTGGAGATGGTGCTTTGACGGTATATGTAGCTGTCATGGCTGGACCCGGGGTCCTTGGCACGGACGTGCCATATGAGGCCTTGGCCATCGACTATCACCTGTACATTGATGGAATGCCAATGCTTCCGATTGCAGTATATGTGCTCTGTGTCCCGGGGGGGCCGTAGTGCCACATGTGTGCAATCAATGGCCCCCTCAGTGCGAGGGAATCTGGCAAGGTTGTAGAAATCTGTCATTGCCTTTCTCCGCAGGTCCTCAGTGGTGGGTTTGATAATTTGGTTGGCCATGCGTCTGAGGATTGCGGGGACAACCTGGTGCACACATCTGCTCATGGTGGATTGTGACATCCCAGCCACCAATCCACTTGTTCTTTGAAAAGATCCACTGGCAAGGAAATGAAGTGTTGCCAGTACCTTCACCAGTGGCTGCACTGCTTGTGAGCGGTGTGTCTTGCTGGTGATGTCATCCTGCAGGGTTGTGGTTAGTTCCAGGATGGCTTCAGGGCTGAATCTGAATAGGCGAAACACCTCCAATTCACTCATGCCAAACACATCAATGCGCGTGCGGAATATCCTCTCCTGTGCCCTCCTACGTGCACGTCGACGCTGTAGGGCTATGAGCAAGGCTGCCCCTGGCATGTTGGCAGACAGATGTGTTGTCCAGCAAGTGTTTTAGCTCAATTCGTCTGTAACAGTGTTGCTTTAGCTGCTCTCCAGCTGATCTGTTCAACTCCTGTGCAAAGTTACCCCTGCTTTATGAGGGGTGACTTTCCGCAGAAAATTGCAGTTACGCGCACCGGGTTACGCCGGCGCCAGAGAAACGTGCGTTTCTGAATCGGCGGATCTCCCTCATTTGCATATTTGAATAGATAATCCATGGGAATGGTTGATCTGTCTCGCGTAAAGATGCGCCAAAGACACGCCGGCGTGGAAAAGTTACGCCGGAAAAAAGTAGCCGATTTGAAGGCGGATCTGGTATAGTAGGTACGGCGCATTGATCCGACGGCGCTAAATAACAGTTACGCCGCACATCTCTAAAAACTAATTGCTACATGAATCTACCCCACTGTCTCTAAAGGGGCTTGACACCTTTTGTACCATAGACAATGTATGGTCTAGGAGTAGATGCAATTAACACCTTTCCACAGAATGTGTCCCCATATTGAATAGCCAACAGCTTGTGATATCTCAAGACATCCTGCAAACATGAATTTTTATTAATGTCCCATCTTCTGCAATACATGATATAATTTCTTTGTCACCCTATGGCCCTAGTGGACATAAGGTGACCCTAGACATAGGAGAATCTCAGTCTGTCACGGGTCATCCCGTTACATATTGCATACAGCGAATCACATTCCTCTGATGAAGTCATGTAACATGACGATACGCGTCAGAAACAAGCATTAGCCCACGTGACCGGAAGTGACGCGAGTCCGTCCACCAGTCCGATTGGATGCTATACTAGATCCCTCGTTTTGCATATTTTAATAGTTTTTACATGTAAGCGCATTTATCCTCATTAAATTAGTCTTACTTTTACATACTTCACCATGCATCTTTATTTTATTTATTCCGGATTCATCCACTGCTGTCTCTAATCTGTCAGAGAGCCTCCATCTTTGTGAAGCCCAACACCAGTCTACAACAGATGCCCACACAGCAACCACGCTGATTCCAGGAGATCAGTACTCAGCTGTTCAAAGCAGTCATTCCTTTGAAGTCAGGTAAGCGCTCTGTGAGCCCACCACCAGGAAGACTTAATTGAAAATTGCACCTGTCTGTACCATTAAATCCACCATATGAACTGTGTATGACACACTGCATTGGATTCAGCAGCCATCAGTCATTGGGACTTGTTGCAGAGTTGCACCTTTCACCATCATTGATTATTATTACTGTTCTTGGTGGGTTACTTGTTTGGGAGTCCTTGTGTTAGGTGTGTGGACAGCATGGCATCAGAAGCAGATGCTTTCCCCCCCCCCCCCGAGACACCCGAGCTGGCAATTGATGCCCCTGCACCCGATGTACTAGTGTGGACGCTATGTCGGCAATCCTAGATGCCTTTGTGGCCAAGGTGGAAGCCGCGTGTGGGAGAACGAGGGCTAGAAAGCGCCCCCGCCATCTTCTGAGGACAACTTAAATGCTAGCGCTCATGACCCTGGCTCTGAAGTATTTGAGGATGCGGACCAAGATCGCCCAGACAGTGAGGATGACCTCGGACCCAGGTCAGCACGCGATAAGGCTCTAGTAAGTGACCTTATCACTGCAGTGCGAGATACTCAAAAAATAGAGGGGTCTGCAGAAGCAGCAGATGCACCGGTCCCTTTTGGGTTCTGTAAGGCAACCCGCACTACTAAAGTGTCTCCTTGTGTGTCTTATTTAGACAAACTTTTATACAAGGAGTGGGATAAACTACAGAATGTTTTTTCAGTCCCTAAAAATCTAGCGGTGCGTTACCCTCTTGAAGAGCCCACTTGGAAGACCTACATATCCATTCGTGACCCCTGGTGGCTCACTCTCTAGTGAGAACGTTTGTACAGGGGGTTTGGCATGCGCCCCCTTCGGTCCGTCGTCCACTACCTCTGTGGGGATTTGAGTAGCAGACATCCCTTGGCGTCTACCGCTACGAGAGGACCTGCTATCGCAAGGTCCCATAGGTCATCCTGCTTTACAGTCAATGGCCCTAATGGCACGACCTCTAGGTGCCTCAGAAACCACCGTTTGAGAACATTAGGGAAGTTCCCTTGTTGACACTTTCTCAGAAAGTTGTCCTTTTGGTGGCTGTTGTCATAAGTTCTGAGCTGGCAGCCTTGTCATTAAAGGCTCCCTATCTGATCTTCCACAAGGATAAGGTTGTGCTGCGTCCGCAGCCTTCTTTTCTTCCTAAGACCTTTCATCTCAAGGAAGACATTGTACTGCCATCTTGTGTTTTTATTGTCGAATCCTAAGGAGACGACGTGGCATTCCTTGCACTTTGTCCGAGCTCCGAGAATATACTTGTCTGTTACTGCTCTGTTCCGGAGTTCAGACTCACTGTTTGTTTCCGTGGGTGGTCCCAAGAAGGGCCCAGCGGTCTCATCGGCCGCCATTTCGAGGTGGATCCGACAGATCCTGATCAGGCTTACGCCATAAAGGGTCGGGCCCCTCCCTGTCACGATGCATTCGACCAGGGCAATGGTGCCTCATGGGCTTTCTGACATCAAGCGTCTGTTTCCCAGGTGTGTAAGGCCCGGTCACACTTTCACTAAACTGTACAAGTTGATGTGAGTACATCTTCGGATGCTTCTCCGGCCGCAAAGTTTTGCAGGCGGCTGTTTAGAGTTACAACTCCCCAGTTGAGGAGCTCTGTTTTGTTTTGGTGTAAAGTTACATTTTTGCTGTTCCCACCCCTCATTTTGACACTGCTTTGGGACATCCCACGTTGTCAAGATTAAGGCTGTGTCAGTCCATGAATGAAATTCCTTTCTCTGAGTTCACCGCACCCACCCCTCTTTTTAGGTTTGTACTGCTTGCTACCAACTGAACTGCTTGGTGCAGGCTGAGAGGATATAGTCATAGGACCGCACCCTGGGCGGGGCTGTTCAGCTTTGAAGTTGTTGACACTTTCTGCCTAGTCACTCCTAAAGAAAGGCTATTTCCCATGTTGTCAAGATTAAGCCTGTTGCGTCGTTTTCCCAGACTCTACAGTCCTTCTAAAAGAACTAGGTTTTTAAAAAAAGCTCACCCCAGGTTTGAAGAACATAGAAAGTAGTCCTTTTGTAGAATGACACAACCAGATTACCTTGGATCGGCCATACACTGTTCAAATCTCAGCCCACTCCTGCTGAACCGGCCGAGATTCTAAACATGTATGGCTGGCCTAATTGGTAGTCTGAATGTACTAAGTTCATCAATCGACTTGGGTACAACCAGACTTCTGGTTTCTCTTGTTATTATCGCTAGCAGCTGCTTTAGCCACTGCTAATAAAGACAATTGCGGATTCCCCTGTAAACAGTTTCTTGATGGTGGAGTTATGCATATTTCTTTCCTGCAACTTATGGTCACCTCCAGTGAGCACTAAGCTTTAGGAAAGTAGGTCCTGCAAGTGGTAGCCCCACCCTAAGAGGTCATTTTCACTTGTTTGTTGTTCTGGAAGATGATTGGGAAAACAAAGTTAAGCTGGCCATGCATGGATCAAAATTTGTCAGGTACTGGTCGAATTTCTATCCATGTATGGGCAGGCTGGTTGTACACAAGTCAATCTAGAGTAGGGTGACCATGTGTCCCAGATTGCCCGGGACAGTCCCGCATTTTGCAGGTCTGTCCCGGGCACCTTCATTGCAGGACGATACAGTGTCCCCAAATGAAACTGCCACTGCCACCCCCCAGGCCAATCTGATGCCCCCAAAAAAGTCTGCCACGTCACTGCTTTACTCACTGACAGCCAGAGCCATCTTAATAGCATCATGGGCCCCTGGCAAAATAGTGCTCTGGGGCCCCTACAATAATGACAGTACAGGTAAACGGACATCAAGTAGGTAGGATGCAGACTGCCTCCCCTGTGTATCTATCACTCTCAGTGCCATCATGGGCTCAAGGACCAGCTGCTTTGGGGAAAGTGCAGGGGGCCCCCCATGCAGCTGGGGCCCCTGGGCAGTGCTGAGGTGTGCCCTCTCATTAAGACGGCCCTGCTGACAGCACTTGTCCTGGCTGGGAATGCCCGGAGGAGCACAATCCCGCCCCCTGCTTGTGATTGGAGAAATCATAAATCCCACCTCTTTAACCAATCACTGTGCTGTGATTCGTTACAGCACAAGCTGATTTTTTGGGAAGGGGGGTGTCCCTGAATGGTAGTTTGAAAATATGGTCACTCTAAGCAGCACCATTTTTTTTAATGCAGAGGCCGGGCGTGACGTCAAAACATTGTGCCCAGCCTCTGGCGATCATAGAGACTCGGGCGACCATCTGGTCTGCCGGAAATCTCTATGATCAGCATTCGGGGCCGGAAGATCCTGTCACCGACTCACCGATCGCACAGGTGAGTCGGTAGAAGCACCAGAGGGTGGCGGGAGTAGGGACGTGCCCTCTCATCGCCCGTAGGAATGATAAATCAGTGGAACAGCCGCTATGATCATTCCTATGGTGTAGGGAATCGCCGGCTAAAAATGCAGAGAGATGGGTGGCGCCGGAGAGCCTCTGAAATACTCAGGCTCAGAGACAGCTCAGCTGAACTCGGAAAACCTCAGAAAGGCTCAGGAACTGAGTATTTCTGAGTTTTTCTAAGTATTTCCAAACGGCTCCGGCGCCCCCTCAACTCAGGCCAAATTCGGCACTGCACCGTGTTAGGGTGTAAGTAAAAAAATGCTTGTATTGCGAAACACCAGTTAACTGTGTTACTCGCAATCCGAGGTTTGACTGTAATTATATATTTTTTTAGTCGATATGTTTTATAGCAGAAAGTAAAACATATTGTTTAGTTTTTTTTCAAAATTGTCGTTCTTTTGTTTGTTTATAGCACAAAAAATAAAAAGCGAACAAATACCACTGAAAGCTCTATTTGTGGGAAGAAAGGGACATCATTTTTATTTGGGTACAGCGTCGCACGACCCCACAATTGTCAGTTAAAGTTAATGAAATGCAGTGCTGTATCGCTTAAAATGGCCTGGTCATGAAGGGGGGGTAAATCTTACGGAGGTCAAGTGGTTAAAACATAAAATGTGTCTTTTTTTTTTTTTTTTTAACAGTGACGTACAGTGTTCTATTACAACAAAACAACAAAGAAAACACAAAGAAATATCTGAAGGTAGCCAAAACAAGGGAAGCATAAGAAGGTTATTCTTGTGAGTAGGGTGGATGGCTCGCCTACCCTCCTCAGTTATCCAAGTAAAACGCGGTTTGGGCTCTGGTATTGTCACGGAGAACCACCCCAGGCAGAAGCCAGGGGCGACCCTACCCAGGGCCCACGCCGGAGGAGGGGTGCCATTCAAGGCCTCCAACAACCGCCCCCAGCGTGCCCCCCCAGCCCAGGCCCCCCGATCCCCGCATTCTACAATGAGAGTCACAGCTCTGGTGCTGCCACCCAGAAAATGTGTCTTTTTAAAGTTCATTAGCATATTGTTGAGATGAAAGTAACGAATGATGGACGAGAAATACAAGTAGATTAAAGTTAAAGTGGTTGTAAACCCTTTACAACCACTTTAACCTACAAGTAAGCCTAGATTAAGGCTTACCTGTAGGTGGTTGTAATATCTTTTAAACCTCCACAGTTTAGGGGATATTTACTAAAATCACGGGCGCTGCAGTCTACGGGCATGCGCTGTAGACAGTGGCGCAGGCGCGCTGTGGTGTGCTGTTCCTCTTTGCGGCCATTCTGCCGCTGCCGTCGCATGTGCGGGAGTGACATCATCGCGGCTCCTGCCAATCAGAGCGCCGTAACCGCGATAAGATGACGGCTGCCTGGGTGTTGGAGGATGGCTGCGTGTGGCTTCGATCGGAGGGGAGTATTACATAATGAGCTAGTATGCCATTCACACTAGCTCATTATGCCTTTGTCTTGCAGGTGCTGTTATTTTTTTTTTGCCCTGGGTTTACTTCCTCTTTTTAAGCTGTAAAAAAAAAATGCAGTATAAATTATATAAATCTGGGGAAAAAATACAATTCAGATAATAAATTGATACAATATCGGCTTCCTATTATTATTATTATTACCATTACAATGTTTCAAATACAGTAAAACCTGGGTTTGAGAGCGTTTTGCAAGACAAGCAAAATGTTTGAATACATTTTGCCTTGAAATACAAGCAATGTCTTGATATGAGAGTAGAGCCATGTCACAACTGAGTATAAAAAAAGAAGAAAGGAGCCTCTAAGTGTAGCAATATGGTTACATTTCAGAAGGTACAACATTTAGCAACATATTGCTACACTTAGAGGCGCCTCTCTTCTCTTTTATACTCTGTGTAGCACTACCCCCTGAAGGAGCTGCTGGTTTAAATCGGGCTTTGCACGTTACCTCTAAGTTTGTTGTCCAGGGGAGGAAGTCTGTAGAAATTGCAATGTCCACACAAGATGTAAAACCTTCAACTGTAGGCTTTATTTTTGCTGCATAAAACTTGTAAGTGAAGCAGAGAGAGAAGGGGAAGGTTCAGGTACGCGGTACAGAATGCACAAAAGTATTCAAAGTTCCAATATTCGCCACTCCTAAGTGGGTATTGCTCACCCAGATAGACCCCCTTCACATGGCCTATAGGGTGCCCACGTGTCCCGGATTGCCTGGGACTGTCCCACAATTGACATGCCTGTCCTGGGTCCCGGGCACCTTCATTCTGGGACAATACAATGTCCTGGAATGAAATAGAGGACACAGCCACCCCCTACTAACTAATACCTACATTTCTGGAAGTGGTTGCTAGGGCCAGTGCTGCCTGGCATCTTGCAACCAGTGACACTTTACTCTCAGGCAGTGAGACCGGGAGCGAGGCCTGTGCCTAGTGCAGCACTGCTGTCCCCACCCACCTTGGCACCTCCTCCTTCCCTGGCACCCAGCGGCAAGCAGCAGGGACTGGTGTGATCTTCACTCTCCAGATAGTGACACCACTCCTTTCCTTATACGCACGTTGCTCATGCAGAGGGAGCGACAACAGCACTGCATCTGGTGGCAGGCTATGGGTGGCAAGCGGCACTGCATCTGGTGGCAGGTGGCACATTCACCTGACAAATAACCCGCTGCAAAATTCCCCATCAACCCTGAGACTACATTTCCCCGCCCCCTCATCTTTTTTGGGGGAAGGTGAGAGAGGGGGTGTGTCCTTAAATGGCTGTTTGTAAATGTGGTCACTCTAATCTAGCATGACTTGTGTACAACCGGCCTGTTGGGTTTTTACTGAATGATCAGTGATACTGGCTACAGCAACATTGATTATTGTATTTGTTTTACGTTTCGAGGTACAAAAGAAAAAAAAACACAGATGTTCAACAGAGAACAATGTTTAATCAACTTCCCCACTGTCAGATTACACCTGCTAGTTGAACGGGGACAAAATTAAAAATGAATCATGTATAGTTGGCTATAGTTTACGTGGTTATTCAGTTCCCAGCAAGCTTCCAGGACAGCCTATTTCTGCTCCTTATTCTGTGTTGCTATTTGATTCTGTTGGTTACCTTTGGCTCCTGCTTAATATTGAGATGACTATGCTCTTTTTATTGATTGTGGATTATGTCATTCTGTTTTAGATGGGTGGAGCTGTCTAAATGATTCCTGGAAACTTAATAATCAGGTAACTAAAAATTTTCATATCTATTTTCTTATTAAAAGTAATTTCTCTTTTCTGTCTTTCTATCAAGGAATCAAGTCCTAAAAAGGAGCAAAAGACTTTGGCATCATCGCTTGCTATTGGTCGTACGCCTGTGGATGGAGCTGTGCTTACTGGTGTTCCCAGCACCTCTAAAACTATCTGCCTGGATGATTCACTGGATGAAAGCCTTACTTTTACAACGCCTTCATTAGATTCAATCTCAGAAGCTTTAGCTGTGCTTAACAATGGAACTACTGCAGCATCTAGTTCTCACATAGAAACGCCCACCTCCCGGCCTCGGCTTGCCTTGAGAGAGGAAAAACTAGCTTCTATTATGAGCAAGTTACCATTGAGTGGTCCTAAAAAGACTGATCCTCCTCCGCACACCTCCAGCCTAATTGCAGGCCAGTCAGCCCCTGTACCAAAGAAGCACCAGAATCTTGCTCCAACCCATTCAGCAGTAGTGTCTGGGCTTATTGCAGGCTCTTCAATTCACAATCCTAAAGTGTCATTGGAAACTTTACCTGCTAAGCTGCTTCAACAAGGAATGCAAAGGTCTTTGCAGTCTGAGGTATCCTCATCTTCTGCGCCTGCTAAGGCGAAGGCTTTATCTGCTTCCCAGGCCAAATCAGCTGGCTCTTCCACCTCCGCTCCCTTGTCCTCAACTCCAATATCTTTAATATCTTCATCACATGCCCATGTTTCTTCCTCTTCCCTAGTACAAAATTCTTCTTCCTTGCAAACTGTTAAGGTCCAGCCATCCCTTCAACAAAACTATGTTACACCTTTGCAAGCTACTATTAGCAAATCCCATACTAACCCCATTGTGCGTTTGACTAGCAACCCCCAGATATCTTCCACAGCTCTAGTCATCAAAACTGAAAAAACAGTTGGTCACAGACCTCCATCATCACCATCAGCAAATAGCGGTCAACATACACCAGTATCTCGAAGTGCTGCCTCTTCTACCTCTACTAACGTTATGGCAAAAAATGCACAAGGCACAAATCTTGCATTCAAGTCTCCTTATAGCATGATCCCTTCGCCCAAGCTTATTATTTCTCCTAGTTCTTCCAGTTCAGGTAAACCCATCTCTCCAAATGCTACACATCATAAGGTGTCATGTGGTATTAACGTTGCACGTCCTTCTCCTACAGTAAGCCCTATACCACCTGGAAGAGGTACAGCAGGTATTCCAGGACTCAAAAACTCATCTATATCTCCAAAAATCCCCAGTTCCTCACCCAAATTAGTCACAACTACAATCAGGCAAAAGAGTCCTTCCCAGAATATGCCTGCTTCATCTCCTGTCCCTTCTACAATCCCTTCTCCAGTCCCTTTTCCAAAGAATTCTAGTCCAATTTTGCAAAGTCAGTCTCCAAAAAAATCAAATTCATCTTCTAAGTCTGTTAACCCTACCCAACCTGGACATAAGAGCACCGTTCTAAGCTCTGCAATGAATGTTCCTATCAGCAGAGACAGTCAAAATGCCCCTGTTACAAATAGAACTCATCTTTCTGGGTCAGCAGGGAGCGGAGCTATAGGTGCTACAAAATTCCACAGACAGCCACCTGCCTCAGGGTCTCAAGTTGCAGCTGCTACTGTTCAGGTAAGTCTGTTTTTAAACACATTTGGTGACAAAATAAGGCATAGGACAGTGTGTTAATAATGTATGTTAAGTCAAAAATTACAGTTGTAGAAAGAAGAGACTGCTCCTAGTTAACTGGAAAGATATATACACCTCACACATGTCAGTCTGTAGCAGTGGTTGCCAAATGTAGATTGCATCATTAGGACTCTATTTTGAGCCATGCAGTAAACGGATTCTTAAAGCGGACCTTCAGTAATTTTTTTTACTTTCGATCTATTAAATCTTCTGCCCTTGTTTTAACTTTGGATAGTAAAACATTTGTCTTTATCGTACACCACAGGACACAGAGCCTAATTCTTTAAATCTTTACACATCAGAGACAGTTCCCCTCCATATAGCCCCCTCCCATTCGGGATGTACCTCAGTTTTTTTCGCCAGTGTCTAAGGTGTAGGACGTGTGGAATATTGCTAAGGGAAGTTCAGCTAAAGAGACCTCCTGGGGGCTAAAAAAGGAGCTAGACCCTCGGGTCCATCCAAGACGCTAAAATTTAAGCCAACGTGGATGAGATCCGGGCCTCGTGCATGAGGCATCGCCTGTAACGTCTTTCTTCGGAGGACTGGATTCTGAGGTTCAGCACTTTTCACTATTGCAGCTAAAAGGCTTTGATCAGAGTATTTTAAAAGGCCCTGAAGGAACCCATAACCCTGAAGGTTGGCACACAAAGCCCGCGGAGATGGGTAAAGATTGGTACTGTCTGATTTTTTTTTCAGCAGAAAAACCTGCTGCGGGGATAAAGGTAAGAGAAAAAAGGATCCTAAAGACCTTGTTTTGACAAGTTTGAGTACAGTCTCTTCTCCTGTTTGACCACTAGACTGAGTAAAGAGCTGGGTTTCACTCACCTCACTCTGTACAGTTTCAGATCCGCAGGACAAGCACACTTCCTCTGCTGCAGAGCTCTGCCAAGGACGGCCACCGCTTCTCTCCTCCAGAAATTGCCAGGTAGGACTCCAGCAGTCCAAACAAGCAAGGGGAAAGCTTCTCCTCATCACAGGCAGCCACCATGTTCCCCTATGTCGCGCGCAAAGGGGCAGGCTTTATCGGCGGTGGGGGCAGAGGATTGAGAGCACGCCATTTGTTTGAAAGATGGCGCTCAGGCAGACGCCAGAAAGCAATCTCGGAGGCTGGCAGCTCTTCCCTTGGGACACAGCAGCATTCAGGAAGCACGTAAGCTCTATGTGGTTGGTGGGGCACTACCAGGGAGAGAGACACCTACTCTGTAGCATGAAACTGTGTGTTTAAGTTGCATACTTAATTTAGATTGCTAAACTGAGCACAGTAGTATATGCTTTTTGGTACCTTGCCTTGTTGCTTGGTAAGATGGCTTCCCTTAGGAAAGGTTCAGGGGCTAAGAGCAAGAAAGCAACGCCACAGGAGGCTCTAGCCACACCTGCTCTGTACCTTCTTCCCTTGTTAGCCTTGATTTGCCAATACAGAAGGAACCTTTGCCACTATCAGGAGTTTCTCCAGTGGCACCTGGTCCTGCATATGTCACTGAGGACACTTTTTCTGCAGCCATGGAAAGAATAGAAAATAAAATTGCTAAATTAATCGCTAAGCGAAGCATATCTCCCTCTTCAAATTTAGATCCTCTGTCAGAAAGATCTGAGGAGGAAACGGAGGAGGATGAACCTGCAGAGGACAGGGATAAGGAGTCGGACGGCTCAGGGGTATCAGAGGAACCATTTTCCGCTTCCCAGTTACTAAAATCGCAGATACAATGTTATACTGAAGCAGTGCAAACTGCATTCAGACTGCCCTTTTTGGAGTTATCTGAATCACCTGTCTCCTCCCTGGGCTCGTTAAGGACTCTGCAGAATTCAACCTTGTTTCCAGTTCATCCGTTGTTAAAAAAGCTTATTTACGCAGACTGGTTACATCCAGATAAGCGTTATACTCCTCCAAAGAAGTTTGAAATTCTTTATCCCATGGAGGAGGAATTTACCAAGAAGTGGAGTTTACCTCCAGTAGATGACGTACAGGTGTTTAACCACTTAAGACCGGACCTTTATGCTGGCCAGTTTTTGCGATTTGGCACTGCTTCGATTTAACTGACAATTGTGCGATGTGGCTCCCAAACAAAATTGGCATCCTTTTTTCCCTACAAATAGAGCTTTCTTTTGGTGGTATTTGATCACCTCTGCTCGACAATTTTGAAAAAAAATTCTATATTTTGCTATAATAAATTTCCTATAATAAATATATAAAAAAAAAGTTTAGGCCGATACGTATTCTTCTACCTATTTTTAGTAAAAAAAATAAGCCTTATCGATTGGTTTGTGCAAAATTTATAGCGTTAAATAGGAGATAGTTTCATTGCATTTATTTTTTTACTACTTATGGCGGCGATCAGCGATTTTTTTTTTTTTTTTTTTCGTGACTGCGACATTATGGCAGACACATCAGACAATTTTCACACAATTTTGGGACCATTATAATTTTCACAGCAAAAAATGCTATAAAAATGCATTGTTTACTGTGAAAATGATAATTGCAGTTTGGGAGTTAACCACTAGGGGACGCTGTGAATTGTGTGACCTCATATGTTTTTCTAACTGTAGGGGGGCTGGACGTGTGATGTCATTGATTGTGTCTCCCTATATCAGGGAACACATGATCAATGAAGCTGCCATTGTGAAGAACGGGGAAGCTGTGTTTACACACAGCTCTCCCCGGTCTTCAGCTCCGGGGACCGATCGCAGGACTCCGGCGGTGATCGGGTCGGCGGGTCCTGCGGCCGCCGTCACGGAGCTTCGGACCGGGTCGCAGGCGCGCAGCCGCGACCCACGGCTGGGCACTTAAAGAGGACGTACAGGTACGTGCTTGTGCCCAGCCGTGCCATTCTGCCGACGTATATCTGCAGGAGGCGGTCCTTAAGTGGTTAAAGACCCTTCAGAAAAGAGGTTGGAATGCTTACTGAAATCTTCCTTCCTGCTGGCAGGATCAGTTGCACAACCCGCTGTAGCTGCAGTGGGTATGTGTCAGGTCCTCAAGGACCAGGTAAAAGAGGGGCTAAAGGAGTTATCTCCAGAACAAGCCAAATTATGGGAAGATTTGCCTAAAGCCTTATGTTTTACTATAGATGCTATGAGAGATTCAATCCACCAAGCATCTCGCCTTACACTCCAGTTGGTGCAAATACGCAGAGTCCTCTGGTTAAAACATTGGTCTGCGGAGGTACCATGCAAAAAGCTTCTGACAAGTTTTCCTTTTCATGGTGAACGTCTCTTTCAAGGCCGTTCCTTATGCCCAGTTTTATTCGAGACTACTTTAGGGCAGCATTCTAGCCGCCTGGAACAGGATGATCCAAGCTCTGGATCTACCCATCCGCCTGTCTTCACAGGTGTGCTGAAGCTTTAGTTGGTGGTTACAAACCAAGAATTTACTGAAAGGAAGATTCTTTCTCCTAGTCACCTGAAAGATGATATCTACAGATGCCAGCCTAAGGGGCTGGGGGGGGTTTGTTGGAAGAAGCTTAAGCTCAGGGGACCTGGGCCAAGACCCAGAGAAGTCTGCCCATCAACATATTCGAGTTACGGGCAGTATACTTGGCCCTCAAGACCTGGACAAACAGGTTAAACGGTCACCCAGTTCGGATTCAATCCGACAATGCTACAGCAGTAGCTTACATCAATCACCAAGGAGGCACCCGCAGTCAAGGCGCCCAGAAGGAGGTGAATCACATCTTAAGATGGGCAGAAGAACATGTTTCTTGTGTTTCTGCAATCTTCGTTACAGGGGTGTATAACTGGCAAGCAGCCTACTTGAGTCGCCAGCAACTTTGTCCAGGAGAGTGGTCTCTCCACCCCGAGATCTTTAAGGCCATATGTCAGAGATGGGGATCCCCGGATTAGCCTCCAGATTCAACAGGAAATTAGACAACTTCATGTCCAGGACAAGAGATCCTCTGGCCTACGGATCGGATGCACTAGTGGTATCAGTTTTCACTGATCTATGCATTCCCTCCAATCTCCCTTCTATAGAGGCTACTCCGCAGGATCAAAAAGGAAAAGATTCCTGTAATCTTAGTGGCCCCAGATTGGCCCAGAAGACATTGGTACGCTGAGATCATAAAGATGGCGGTAGGAACACCTTGGAAACTTCCGCTTCGCTGTCGCAATGTCTTGTGTTCCAACCTTCCTTACAAACGCTAAGTTTGACAGTTGGGCTGCTGACACCCACATTCTGAAGAAGAGAGGGATCGCATGCCCAGTGCTTTCTACACTTATTAATGCCAGAAAGCCAGCCTCCAGTGTTATTTACTATAGTCTGGAAAGCGTATATTGCTTGGTGTGAAACCAACAAATGGAATCCCCAAAGATGACATAAGCAGGATTCTAGCCTTTTGCCAGCTAAGAGTAGATCTGAAATTAGCCCTTAGCCCTTAGTACCAATAAGGGTCAAATATCAGCTCTATCTGTCTTCTTTCAGAAACCACTGGCATCTCATTCCCTAGTTTGATGGCCTTCATTCAGGGGGTACTGCGGATCAATCCACCAGTCAAGTCTCTCTTGTGCCCATTGGATCTGAATCTAGTATTATCTGTGTTGCAGAAGCAACCCTTTGAACCTATTCACCACATTCCACTGATACTTTTAAGCAGGAAATTGGCGTTTTTAATAGCTATCTCTTCAGCCTGAAGAGTATCTGAATTGGCAGCTCTTTCTTGCAAGGAGCCTTATTTAATTTGTCATAAAGACAAAATTGTACTACCTTTTTTACCTAAGGTGGTGTCGGCTTTTCATTTAAATCAGGACATTGTCCTGCCTTCTTTTTTTCCGAATCCAGAGACCGTGGAGAAAAAAGTTGTTACAATCTCTAGATCTTGTGAGAGCTGTAAAGATTTATCTGCAGGCAACCGCTCAGATACGCAAAACAAAAATGTTGTTTATTTTGCCGGATGGTCCCAAGAAGAGACAAGCGGTGTCCAAATCGACTATCTCCAGGTGGATTCGACAGACAATTTTTCAAGCCTATGGTTTAAAGAATAGGACTCCTCCCTTTTCATTTAAGGCGCACTTAACCAGGGCGATAGGTGCTTCATGGGCAGTGCACCACCAGGCTTCAGTGACTCAGATCTGTAAAGCTGCAACTTGGTCCTCAGTCCACACATTCTCCAAATTTTATCAGGTGGCCGTGAGAGGACAGGAGGATGCCACCTTTGGGCAAAGTGTGCTGCAGGCAGCAGTATAAAGCTTCTTGTCCCTGGCGGTCTGCTTGATCTGTGTCTTCCCCCCTTCATATGGAGCATTGCTCTGGGACGTCCCATTATGTAAAGACTTCGGCTCTGTGTCCCGTGGTGTACGATAAAGAAAATAGGATTTTTAAAATGACTCACCTGTAAAATAAGGTGACCAGATTTTTTAAATCCGGGGACATATTTTTTTTTTTTTATTGGCAAACAGTTAACAATTTTATAAGCATATTTACCTTTAAATGATATATGCAGTGTATGTGCTATGTGTTTATGGACTGATTCATGATATATATATACGTTTTGTCCATGAGATAAATAAAAAATACTTCTTAGACTTTTTGGGGGATAGGACTACTACATGTTAAGAAGATAAGATAGAGAAAAAAAACTTGGTGGCGGGGATAGGGCGGCAAAATTCAAATAGATTCCAGGCAATTTTTTTGGGGGATGCTTGAGGTAACCGTGAGAGTGCTAATGCGGCGAGCTAACGAGCACCTGTGGGTGTGGCCAAAAAGTGGGTGTGCCCAGCAAGTGGATGTTTCTTCCTAATGGTGTACAATGGTGATCAGTACGTCCTGGCCTCTGTATACCAATACACAACACTACACTTTCTTCATACAATTCTACGAATAAACGTATAAGTGCAATGGTAAAACCTATAGATGAATATCCAATACAAATCAACCAATGGCTGCAAATTAGTAGTGATGGTGTTACCCCCTCTGCAAAAATATTTTAAGAAATTGCAGAGCTTCAATGTTCAAATAATGATAAAACCCCCTACATACAACAATAGAGATTTAATAGATTTTTAGCTGTAAACTCCCTATAAATAATCATAATACAATGTACAATTGATGTACACATTTTTTATTTTATTATAATTATATATCGGGGGGGGGGTTTCACCACTATTTGCACATCACAGCTCTGCAATATTTCTTACCTTTTGCATAGGGGGTGACAACATCACTACTATATTGCAATACATTGGTTGATTTGCATTGGGTATTCATTTATAGGTTTTACTCTTGCACTTATAAGTCCATTTGTACAATTTTATAGATGAAGTGTAGGGCAGTGCTGCATCTTTTTGCTTTATACTGGTAACCACTGGCCCAGCATATTGGTGGTCAGTGTGCCCCCTGTATGCTGGTGCTACGTACAGAGTACAGGTCTTAGGAGGATGCTACGTACAGAGTCCATGTCTCAGGAGGATGCTACATACAGAGTCCATGTCTCAGGAGGATGCTACATACAGAGTCCATGTCTCAGGAGGATGCTACATACAGAGTGCATGTCTCAGGAGGATGCTACGTATGTAGCATCCTCCTGAGGCATGCACTCTGTATGTAGCATCCTGCACTGTTGCTACGTACAGAGTACAGGTCTCAGGAGGATGCTACGTACAGAGTGCATGTCTCAGGAGGATGCTACATACAGAGTCCATGTCTCAGGAGGATGCTACATACAGAGTGCATGTCTCAGGAGGATGCTACGTATGTAGCATCCTCCTGAGGCATGCACTCTGTATGTAGCATCCTGCACTGTTGCTACGTACAGAGTACAGGTCTCAGGAGGATGCTACGTACAGAGTGCATGTCTCAGGAGGATGCTACGTACAGAGTGCATGTCTCAGGAGGATGCTACGTACAGAGTGCATGTCTCAGGAGGATGCTACGTACAGAGTGCATGTCTCAGGAGGATGCTACGTACAGAGTGCATGTCTCAGGAGGATGCTACGTACAGAGTGCATGTCTCAGGAGGATGCTACGTACAGAGTGCATGTCTCAGGAGGATGCTACGTACAGAGTGCATGTCTCAGGAGGATGCTACGTACAGAGTGCATGTCTCAGGAGGATGCTACGTACAGAGTGCATGTCTCAGGAGGATGCTACGTACAGAGTGCATGTCTCAGGAGGATGCTACGTACAGAGTGCATGTCTCAGGAGGATGCTACGTACAGAGTGCAGGTCTCAGGAGGATGCTACATACAGAGTGCAGGTCTCAAGGTTCAGGAAGGCACCCTCACTCACCCCTATCCTGAAAATATCCCCCTGTGTGCTGAGAGAAAAAAAAACTGCTGCTGGGTGCACAGAGGGATTAGGTCTGTTGGAGGAGGGCTGGGGTAGGTGAATCCTGGACAGGGAGAAGGATCATGGCTGATCCCATAGAGGGATTGTTCACTTTGCCCCCCCCCCCCCCCACAGTTTAATGCTTATTAAATCTCCATTTAAAAAATGTTTTCAAAATTCTGAAAAAAAAGTTGAAATGTAGTGAAATGCTTAAGGCTGGTGTGGTGTTATGTGGGGTACCCTGCGGATCCTGTGCAGGTTCCCGCATCACACATGGTTTACACTGACATCTGCAAACTGCTGCGGGTGTCAATAGAAAGCCAATGACACCCCCAGAATGGTTTGCCGGTTGCAATGCGAACTGTAAAATGGTACAGGAATCGGATCGCATGGGTGTCAAACAGCCATGCGATCCGATTCCAGTGTGGACAAAAAAAAAAAAGTACTGCACCATTCTGGTGTAAATGTGATGGGATTTACAGTCGCACAGACATCGAATGTGATGCGGATCACGTGCGATGTCTGTGATTGCACAAGTGTGATCCTGAAGTTATGGATACAATTGAAGCTCAGACTCCATTAAGAATCCCATCTGAGCTATAGGTGATGGAAAATTACACATTAACCAGATGAGTCAGTAAAGTGTGTGTGTTAATTAGTGATGTCTGAGCAGTGTGATACAGAGATTAGTAGAGGGGTGATGATAGTGTAGAGGGGGAGTAGAAGTTACATTTGATGGGAGATTTATAGCAGAACTTTAGGGGGGGAATGAGACTAGGAGAAAGGAGTGAGAAGCCACACTGGATAACATAAGGTAAGGATAAGACCTGAATGTAGGGGATCGTCTGTGGCTGTGTCAGGGAGCCAGAGCTGGAGGGGGGGAGAGCAGAAAGGAATACAGGCTGGGGGCAGTGAGTTGGAGGAACACTTCAATGTAAGCACAGGTGTGACTGGAAGTATCTGGAAGAGGGGGGGGGTAAGAAACTTACAGAGGTTGATAGAAGACAATGCAGGAAGGAGAGCTAATAACAGAGCACGGAGCCATGCAGGGAGAATGCCAGGAGACTGAATCCGCAGAGACACTTGTCTGCTGCTGGGCCCCTTTACTTGATGTTCTTCCTGCCCAACTCCGGTATTCTGAAAACTGTGCTCCGGGTTGCTGGACAAAGGGGGCGGAGCCCCGCCCTCCCCCAACAACGGATCTTCAATCTGACAGCTCCCTTCACTGTCTCTGCAGCCATACGCCCCTGCTTGCTCCCCAATCACTGTCTGCGCTGGATCCAGGAACACACTGCTAATGTCCTGTTAGGCTGTCAGCAATGGGTATGGGAGCCACCCCTGAAGCCGGGGATAAAGCTGGGGACACAGAGGCTCTGGGGACAGTGTCCTCGAAACGGGGACTATCCCTGGAAAACGGGGACGTCTGGTCACCCTACTGTAAAATCCTTTTCTTGGAGTACACCACGGGACACAGAGGTCCCAACCTTATTGCTTTGCTACAGAACTGAGTTATTTCCCGGATGGGAGGGGCTATATGGAGGGGAACTGTCTCTGATTGGTTGTGCCAGTGTCCAATCACCCCTGGTGAGCATATAGCCCATTATGTAAAAACGTAGGCTCTGTGACCAGTGGTGTACTTCAAGAAAAGGATTTTGCAGGTAAGCTGTTTTAAAAATCCTATTTTTTTTTTCTGTCAGTAAATAACTTTATACAGCCCACATCCTGTTTCTTGTCTGGTAAAAACCCTAGGCTTATGACATCATGCACAGCTCTCTCTCACGCTCATGAGATTTTTCCAGGAAGGGGGGGTAGTCAAGAGGCTAAATGAGAGCTGCAGAGCTAGAGGTGTGCCTCTGTGTAAATCCAGGAAGTGAACAGGCAGCTGCCCCCAGTTAAAATGGTTGCAGCCAGACTCAGTGGAGGGAGATTTCTGCAGCATATTTGGCAAGTACAGAATCAAGGAAGCTTTAGAAGGGCAAATATGTTTTTATTACAAATTTTGTGAGCAGACTACAGTTCCTCTTTAACCACTTCATTACCCAGCCATAGTTAAATGACATCCACAGATGGGATCTCCCATCCTGGGTGGACGGCTTTACGCCGCTATTGCGGGCCCCCCGGGGGCCGGCAGAGCGGTGATCGGGGATCCGGTGTGGCCCCCGATGGGGATAATGGATCGGTGGTGGTGCTTCTTGTGCAGCTAAACAGCTTCCATTATGCAGAGCTGAGCAGCAGTGTGCATCGGGCCCGCCCCCGGGGGCGCGCAGCACTTCGATCAGGGTAATGGTGGAGCGGTGGGCGGTGGAACTTTCCGGTGTAGCTTACCGGATTTGATGCAGAGCTGTGCAGCGCCGTGCACGGCGACCGCGCACACCCCCGGGGGAGCGAAGTGTGGCAATCGAGGCTGAGGCTTTTACTTTGGATGCAGCCCAGCCCCGATCAGGGTAAAGAGCCTCTCTACCACGTGACTGGCTGTGTCCAATCACAGCCGGTCACTAAATGTAAACACAACAATGTGAGTGTGTGTAATTTACTGTTGCTGTTCTCCTCCTCCTCACACTGGATCGGTATGTGAAGAGATCAGCTAATAGTGAGTTGCACATCTGCAATTTACTACTGTGCCCAGATTGCCCCCCCTAAATAAAGAGTGCCCTCCACCTCGCCAGAGTACCTGCCAGCTCACCACCTGCCACCAGAGTACCTGCCAGCTCACCACCTGCCACCAGAGTCAGTTTTGTTATGTGTTGGAAATATCTTATAAATGGGCAACTTTGTATAAAAAAAATGTGTTTTCAAAAACTTCTGGAAAAAAATGAAACGGTCAAAAGATTATCAGGCGCCAGACAAGTACTTAAAATGAACTGCGCATGCGTCGAGACGTGGACGTATCCCTGTGCGAACGCCGTCGGAACAACTGCCGGATCACAGTGTACACCGTTAACGTAACCTACGCCCAGCCAGACCCACGTCGGCCCATATTCACAGATGTCCAACGTACAATACGTAGGCTTGTGTTCCCTGGTTCATACCTTTGCATGGGTTGTGCCTCATCTATGGGGAATAATTTTACGCCGGATGGAAAACTTGCGCGCGTTGCGTAGAGCCTGCACCAGGCGCACTTCCGTTCGTGAATCTGCGTATTTCCCTAATTTCCCTAATTTGAATGGCTAATCAATGGGAGCAGCAACAAGAAAAATGCACCCATGTTACGCCGGGGTAAGTAAGATACGTCGGCTTAGGGTGGCCAGTTTTTAGGCGTATTTTGGTTTGTGACTCAGGCACACAGATACACCGGCGCACATTTGCACTTACGTCGGCGTAACTTGATTTACGCCGGCACAAGTGCTTTGTGAATCCGGGCCTATAAACTTTCACAGAGACCAAATATTATACACTTTTTTTTATTATTTTTACTAAAGATATGTAGCAGTATACATTTTGGCCCAAATGTATGAAGAAAAAATACTTATTTGCAAAATTTTAGAATAGAAACCAAAGTGTTATTTTTTTCCAATAATTTCTCTTTTTTCACGTATATTGCAAAAAATAAAAAACGCAGTGGTGATTAAATACCACCAAAAGAAAGCTCTGTTTGTGAGAAAAAAATGATAAAAATTTGGGTTGGGTACAGTGTAGCATGACTGAGTATTTGTCATTCAAAGTGTGAGAGCGCTGAAAGCTAAAAATTGGTCTGGAAAGGAAGGGTGTATAAAAGCCCTGTATTGAAGTGGTTAATGCACAGTTCATCTTCTTTGCACAGTACTTCATCTTCTTTGATTTGTGGCAAAATACTTGAGTACAGCTTCTACTGCAGGTTACACATAACATGTTGCAATACTGTTTCTGCATTGGACACTGAATACTGGCGAGTATTAATGACACATGTAAGTAATGCAGGGATGGAATGTTTTGTTGTGGGGAGGATGAGTAGAGGGTGGGTTGCTCACCAAACTATTAATTGCTTCTTTTCTTTTAAGTTGGTACTGAAAGTTACAGCATTGCACAGTCTGTGTCTAGTATGTAACCCCTTTAATGCGGTAGTATAACATGGTGTTCGGGGATTTTTTGCCAGTGTCACACCCCTCCATCCTGTGTCTTGGAATAAGAGGGAGGCGAAGCCTATGTTTAGCCCGTTAGTGTGTATGGAGAAGGGGGGATAGAGAGCGGGCTGCTCAAAATATAAACTTACTGAAAACTGAACATTTGCATAGTTGCCACCACAGTTCTGCAAAATTCCTAGCTGACTTGGGGATTTAGACAAAAGGTGGAGATGAGGAACAGCAGTATCAAGCAGGTTTTTTAGCAAAATACAGAAATCAAATCTCGTATTGCTATTCCCTCCAGTTCTCCTCCTCTCTTGCCTGTGCCCCCAATAGGTAACCGATTTCCATGTGTCCATTGACACAGGACATGTCACTGCCCCCTCCTCCTTTGTCACTTGAGTTGTTTGAGAGGCATGCTGCTATCAATCTGCAAACACAATGATGGCACAAGAGGGAAATCTGAACCACAATACCAAAGATGAATAAATAAATTAAAAAGAATGAAGATTATTATAGGGGCGGGGGAAGAAAACAATGGGGTGATAATGATGATGATGGAAGTCCCAATGTATAAAATGCAATAAAGTCCATATATAGATAAAAAAAAGTTCAAAATGACATGTACACCATGGCAGCACTTTAAAGAGTGAAGCAAACTCTGAATTGGCAAAAAGAAAAAAAAAATGTGCCTACTAAGTGGAGTATGTCTAGTAAAAATGTATTTATAAAAAAGCCAAATGGCTACTCACTAAAATGTAGTACAAATGCGCTCATAAGAAAGGAAGGTGAAGTCACTGTGGATCGTCAGCCAATGCTCCATAAGATGGTAGCTTCTCCGTTGGGAATGTGATTCATTGCTGTCCTGGAGAGGAGCTAGATGGAGCCCTGTAGGCACAGCACAACTAGAAGTGGCTGTTCGGCGGCGTGCGTTCCAGCCTGGAGTGCACATGGCTCTTGGCAACAGGAAGTGACGTCAGGCGGGGCTTGGAGAGATGACGCGTTTCAATGCTTCCGCATTTTCATCAGATCTAAGCTACCATCTTACGGAGCATTGACTGACGATCCACAGTGACTTCACCTTCCTTCCTTCCTTATGAGCACATTTTAGTGAGTAGCCATTTGGCTTTTTTATAAATAAATACATTTTTACTCGAACATACTGCACTTAGTAGGCACATTTTTTATTTTTTTTTGCTATCGATCTGCCCAGGGAGGTGGGACAAAGCCAGGAGACCTGCAGCTTTCATGCACAGTGCTGGATCGTGATGGTGTTCAGGTAAGTATAAGGGAGGTGAGTCTTATAGGCCTCGTACACACGACCGAGAATCTCGTCAAACTTGGGCTTAGGCTTGTCGAGAATCTTGTCAAGCTTTCTTTGCATACACACTGTCAAGACAAAATCTCATCATTCTCAAACGCGGTGACGTACAACGGCACTATAAAGGGGAAGTTCGATTCCACTGGCACAACCCTTGGAGCTGCTTTTGCTAATCTCATGTTACTGCGTGTTAAGTAAAAGCTTGGTAAGAGATGATTCGCGCTTTTCAGTCTGTTACAGCGTGACGAATGTGCTATCTCCATTACGAACGCTACTTTTACCGAATGTGCGCTCCCGTCTCATACTTTATTGTGAGCATGCGCGGGTTTCTAAACATACACACAAACGTGTTTCTTGTCGTAAACCAGCCCGACGAGTAACACGATGAGGAAATTGAGACTCCAGACGAGAAAAAAAAAAGAACATATTCTCTTTTTTTCTCATCGATATCCACAACAGTTTTCTCAACGAAAAACGTACACACGACCGTTTTTCCTCGGCAAAAAAAGCTCTGCCACAAATTTTCTTGATGGATTTTGTTGAGGAAAACTTTTGTGTGTACGACGTCTGACACAGAAGGTTTTTTACCTTAATACATTAGGGTAAAAAACCTTGAGGCTTTAGTACCATTGATAGTGGCCATCTTTGGCTCTACCTTTGATACTGTTGTCAAGCATGCTACAAGAGTAGCCGTCTTGCACAGCAGAAGAAACCCAAGGAATAGACGTACAAGTCTTCTCTCTTTCTCTGTTAACCACTTGCTTACTGTGCACATATACCCCCTTCCTTCCCAGGCAAAATTTCAGCTTCCGGCACTGCGCCACTTTAAATGACAATTGAGCGGTCGCGCGACGTGGCTCCCAAACAAAATTGACGTCCTTTTTTCCCCACAAATATCACCTCTGCGTTTTTTTATTTTTTGTGCTATAAACAAAGAGCGTCAATTTTGAATATTTTTTTACTTTTTGCTATAATAAATATCCCAATTGGACCGATACGTATTCTTCTACATATATTTTGGTAAAAAAAATAAAAAAAATAAGCGTATAGTGACTGGTTTGCGCAAAAGTTATAGTGCCTACGGAATAGGGGACAAAATTATGATTTTATTTTATTGATTTTTTTTACTAGTAATGGCAGCGATCTGCGATTTTTTTTTTTTTTTTTTAATTGGGACTGCGACATTATGGCAGACACATCGGACACTTTTGACACATTTTTGGGACCATTCACATTTATACAGCGATCAGTGCTATAAATATGCACTGATTACTGTATAAATGTGACTGGCAGGGAAGGGGTTAACTCTAGGGGGCGAGGAAGGGGTTAAATGTGTTCCCTACTAGTGATTCTAACTGGGGGAAGGGGACTGACTGGGGGAGGTGACCGATTTGTGTCCCTATGTTCAAAGGACACTTCCTTGTCTTTGTAACGGCTGCCAGGCAGGCACATCGGCACCGCAGTGATGCGGCTGGCTGGTGATCGCGTGCCACCGGCGGCACTTGCGCGCCCCCCAGTGGCCGGAGGAGCTGAGGACGTCAATAGACGTCCTCCCGGCATTTGAGAGCCACCTTGTGGCCGTCTTTTGCCTATGGCCGGGATACGAAGTTGTTAAAGTGGTTGTTAAAGGGGGTCTAAAGCTTCGTGTTTTTCAGTCACTGAGCCCCCCGTTTTACTTACCTGACACCGGAATCTCCTTAGGCGCTTTGCTTTGAGGGAGTTTGCTCTTGCAGGAAGGAGCCGCGATAGCCGCCGTGGGACCCCAGAGGAGGACGTTTGGGGCCACTCTGTGCAAAACGAACTACACAGTGAAGGTAAGTATGACATGTTTGTTTTAAAAAAAAAAAAACATAGTATCCCTTTAAGCCACTATCTCATATTTATATCACATCCTCTGTCAGATAAAAAGCTGTGCTTTATTAAAAACAAAAAAGATTTCTATCCGTTTTAACAGCATCTCCCGACGATCAGATAACTTCAGGCTCTTCCCGTGTGATATCTCCAGTGGGCAGGGCCAAGATTCCCCTGCTGACGTCAGCCAGGGAGGAGAGAAGCTGAGAGCCCGAAGTCATGTGATCGTTGGAAGATACTGTTAAAACAGGTAAAAAAAATATATTTTTAAAGCATGGGCATTAGGACAGAGGGAGACAGGAGAGCTGCAGATAGCAGCATATGACGGAGGCACGTAGGCTGAGAGCTATGTCAGGGCTCAGTGTACAGAGGGGAGGGGAGGAACTGGCAGGATCAGCCTGGTATTTCAAGTGATACAGGGGGCCAAAATCACAGCACAAGCATTGCACAAGCACAGTACATGCTTTAAAAGAACAGGATCTTTATTTTATTTATTTTTTGGGGTAACAAATGTTTTAAGAAATGTTCCTTGTGATTTGTGAAAAGGGGAAATTGGCTTTGTGAATGTGAATATAATAAAGCTCTAAATGTGCAAGGAATTAAGGTTTTTCCTTTTGTCCTCTTTGATTACATCTCCCCTCAACCGACAGCAGGAGAAGCCGCCAAATTTGGATTTTATTTTTAAATTTGGCCAGTAGGGGGACTAAGTTATTCCCTATATATTTATTAAGATCACTTGTTATATATATATTCCTAAGTATTTTGTTCTCCCCACTATCTCCAACTGTGGGATTTCTACCAATGTTTGGGTCTACTGGCATTAATGCTGATTTCTCCCAATTCATGACCAATCCTGAGAGTCTTCCAAATTTTCTGAAAATAGTCATTGCCTGTTTAATGGAGTGATCCGTGTCACCAAGGAACAGGAGAATGTCGTCCGCGTAGAGAGCAATCCTTTCCTCCCCAATCCGGGGCTCACAAACCCCTCCATTTTTATATCCGTTCTTATTGCAGTGGCCAACGGTTCCATTGCTGAGGCAAATAGCAGGGGTGACAATGGACACCCCTGCCTCGTGCCCCTCTCCAACTGAACCTTAGCTGAGTAGTCATTATTGTTGACTTTAATTCTCGCGCTACGGCAGTTGTACAATAACTTGACCCACCTAATACATTTTGGCCCAAACCCCAAAACTTCCAAAACATGCCAGATATACCCCCATTCCAGGCTGTCAAAAGCTTTGACCACATCTAAGGACATTACTGCTCTTGAGCCCCCATTCTCTACAGGGAGTGCAGAATTATTAAGCAAGTTGTATTTTTGAGGATTAATTTTATTATTGAACAACAACCATGTTCTTAATGAACCCAAAAAACTCATTAATATCAAAGCTGAATATTTTTGGAAGTAGTTTTTAGTTTGTTTTTAGTTTTAGCTATTTTAGGGGGATATCTGTGTGTGCAGGTGACTATTACTGTGCATAATTATTAGGCAACTTAACACAAAACAAATATATACCCATTTCAATTATTTATTTTTACCAGTGAAACCAATATAACATCTCAACATTCACAAATATACATTTCTGACATTCAAAAACAAAACAAAAACAAATCAGTGACCAATATAGCCACCTTTCTTTGCAAGGACACTCATGCAACCTGCCATCCATGGATTCTGTCAGTGTTTTGATCTGTTCACCATCAACATTGTGTGCAGCAGCAACTGCAGCCTCCCAGACATTGTTCAGAGAGGTGTACTGTTTTCCCTCCTTGTAAATCTCACATTTGATGATGGACCACAGGTTCTCAATGGGGTTCAGATCAGGTGAACAAGGAGGCCATGTCATTAGTTTTTCTTCTTTTATACCCTTTTTTTGCCAGCCACGCTGTGGAGTACTTGGACGCGTGTGATGGAGCATTGTCCTGTATGAAAATCATGTTTTTCTTGAAGGATACAGACTTCTTCCTGTACCACAGCTTGAAGAAGGGGTCTTCCAGAAACTGGCAGTAGGACTGGGAGTTGAGCTTCACTCCATCCTCAACCCGAAAAGGCCCCACAAGCTCATCTTTGATGATACCAGCCCAAACCAGTACTCCACCTCCACCTTGCTGGCGTCTGAGTCGGACTGGAGCTCTCTGCCCTTTACTAATCCAGCCACGGGCCCATCCATCTGGTCCATCAAGACTCACTCTCATTTCATCAGTCCATAAAACCTTAGAAAAATCAGTCTTGAGATATTTCTTGGCCCAGTCTTGACGTTTCAGCTTGTGTGTCTTGTTCAGTGGTGGTCGTCTTTCAGCCTTTCTTACCTTGGCCATGTCTCTGAGTATTGCACACCTTGTGCTTTTGGGCACTCCAGTGATATTGCAGCTCTAAAATATGGCCAAACTGGTGGCAAGTGGCATCTTGGCAGCTGCACGCTTGACTTTTCTCAGTTCATGGGCAGTTATTTTGCGCCTTGGTTTTTCTACACGCTTCTCGCGACCCTGTTGACTATTTTGAATGAAACGCTTGATTGTTCGAGGATCACGCTTCAGAAGCTTTGCAATTTTAAGAGTGCTGCATCCTTCTGCAAGATATCTCACTATTTGTGACTTTTCTGAGCCTGTCAAGTCCTTCTTTTGACCCATTTTGCCAAAGGAAAGGAAGTTGCCTAATAATTATGCACAGTAATAGTCACCTGCACACACAGATATCCCCCTAAAATAGCTAAAACTAAAAACAAACTAAAAACTACTTCCAAAAATATTCAGCTTTGATATTAATGAGTTTTTTGGGTTCATTGAGAACATGGTTGTTGTTCAATAATAAAATTAATCCTCAAAAATACAACTTGCCTAATAATTCTGCACTCCCTGTATTGGCATTTGCAGATTAAGAAATACCCTCCTAATATTCATACTAGTTGATCTACTTGGTATGAATCCTGTTTGATCCTAATGTATGAGTCTCGCAACAATTTTATTTAGCCTACTCGCCATTATTTTAGCCAATATTTTAGCATCTGCACAAAGAAGGGAAATAGGACGATATGAGGTTGTATCTAACGGATTCTTCCCTTTCTTGTGCAGTACTATTATTGTAGCTTTAGTCATAGAGATGGGCAGCTTCCCCTCTTCTCTTGCCCTGTTCAATACTTTAACCACTTAACGACAGCCGCATGTACAGTACAGACCAAAAGTTTGGACACACCTTCTCAATCCAAGAGTTTTCTTTATTTTCATGACTATAAAAATTGTAGATTCACACTGACGACATCAAAACTATGAATTAACACGTGGAATTATATACATAACAAAAAAGTGTGAAACTGAAAATGTCATATTCTAGGTTCTTCAAAGTAGCCACCTTTTGCTTTGATTACTGCTTTGCACACTCTTGGCATTCTCTTGATGAGCTTCAAGAGGTAGTCACCTGAAATGGTCTTCCAACAGTCTTGAAGGAGTTCCCAGAGACGCTTAGCACTTGGCCCTTTTGCCTTCACTCTGCTGTCCAGCTCACCCCAAACCATCTCGATTGGGTTCAGGTCCGGTGACTGTGGAGGCCAGGTCATCTGGAGCAGCACCCTATCTCTCTCCTTCTTGGTCAAATAGCCCTTACACAGCCTGGAGGTGTATTTGGGGTCATTGTCCTGTTGAAAAATAAATGATGGTCCAACTAAACACAGCTCCTTAAATCTTGACAAGTGGCACGTGGAAACTACCTTAGGAAGGAAAGAGGGCAGCGGACGCAATATCGCGTTATTCTTACGGAGGACCAAGTAAGGTGACTTGCAAGACAAGACCGCCAATTCAGAAACCCTTCTGACCGATGTAATGGCAAATAGATAAGCAACTTTCTGGGAAAGCGTTAAAAGAGGGGAATATCCCTGATTTTCGCAAAACAAGGTTCCTGAAGCACAGAGAGCATCTGATTCAGGTCCCACGGAGGAAGCAGTGGCCCAATCAAGGGAATCACGTGTCGGACCCCCCTATACAAACATACTAACCAGTGAGTGAGCCTTCAGGGGCTGTTGTAAGACGACGGCCAAGGCTGAAATCTGCCCCTTAATAGCGCTTAAGGCAAGTTTCTGATCCACGCCGCGCTGTGAAAACAGCAGGATCCGAGAAACCGAATAGTCCTGTGGGCGCCAAGCCATCTCTTCACACAGAGATGTATGCCTTCCAGGTGCAATGGTAGATCTTCCGGGAAGAGGATTTACGGTCCCTCAACATGGTGGAGATAACCGAATCCGACAGACCACGGTCCCTTAGTACCTGGCTTTCAATAGCTATGCCGTGTTAAAGCCAGCGACTGTAAAGCAGGATGAAGTATGGGACCTTGAGACAGAAGGTCTTCCCGCATTGGCAGACGCCATGAAGCATCTACTACCAGCCTCACAAGGTCAGCGTACCAGGGATGCCGGGGCCAGTCTGGGGCGATTAGAATCACCGGAATCCCCTTGGCCTCCACTCTGCCGAGCAGACGAGGAAGCAATCTCATTGGGGGGGAAAGCATAATTTAGCCGATACTGACCCCATTGAGCAACCAACGCGTCTCATGCATTTGCCCAGGTATTCCTGGACCTGGCCACAAACCTCGACACCTTGCGATTGAGTCGAGAGGCCAGGAGATTCACATATGGTGTGCCCCATTTCCGACAAAGGAGTTGAAAAACCTCCGGGTGTAACGACCATTCCCCTTGGTCCAGCATCTGGCAACTCAGATAGTCCGCCTGCCAGTTTTCTACGCCCAAAATGTAAACAGCCAATAGAGCCGGTACGCTCCTTTTGGCCCATCTTAGCCCTGGGCTGACTGAACCCCCCAGACTTCCCCCCCAACCGGTCAGGCTGGTGTCCGTCGTGATCACAGTCCAGTGGAAAGGAAGGAAAGACTTCCCGGACTGAAGTGCCAGGGATGTCAGCCACCAAGTCAGAGAGGCCCTGACTAGGCAACTTACCTGAATCTGATGATCCAGAGACAATGGGGATTTGTTCCATTTGGACAGAATCTCCCTCTGCAGCACTGGAGTATGGGATTGGGCATACAGTACTGCCTCGAAGGAGGCTACCATAAAGCCCAGGACTCTCATACAGAAACGGAGAGACGACCATTTGCGGGATGTTAACGGCCTCACTGCAGCCTGGAGCGACTGCAACTTCTCTGGAGGGAGAAACACTCTTCTAGGTACTGAGTCGGAACTAACACCAACTTCTGGAGGAGGTTCAGTATCCATCCAAAGTCTTGGAGAGTCTGACTGGCTATAGACATGTCGTCCTCTAATTCTAAGTTGGAAGCAGCTCTCAGAAGAAGATTGTATAAGTAACCTACGACTGCAATGGGGGCAAGCACCTTGGTGAAAACTCTTGATGCTGACACTAGGCCAAAGGGGAGAGCCACAAGTTGATAGTGCTCCTCCCCGACCGCGAAACGCAGGAACCTCTGGTGCCTGTCGCATATGGGGACATGCAAGTATGCGTCCTTGATGTCCAGGGATGCCAGAAAGTCCCCGGGATGGAGCGCAGCTACCACCGAGTGAATCGATTCCGTCCTGAATTTCCGAACCTTTACAAAGGCAAGACGGACGCTATGATTGGACGAACTCCGTCCTTCTTTTGGACTACAAACAGATTCAAGTAGAATCCCTGACACCTGTCCTGCGGTGGTACGGATATATTTACCCCGCACCTCATCAAGTCTTGAACTGCCCCAGTCAGGGCAGTCCGACAAGATGGTCGGAGAGGAAGATTTGAGGAAAAGAATCTGTGTGGTGGATAAGAAACTCGATCTTGTACCCTGAGGAGACCACTTCGCAAACCCACTGGTCGGAAAGCAAGGAGGTCCAGTGAGCTGTGAACCTGCAAAGAGGTCCCCCCACCCAAGTATCGGGTGGGGGCAAAAATTAATGCGGAAGTGGATTTGTTTGCGGGCTTGGATTGCTTGCGCACCCAGGGACGCTTCTGTCCCCCAGTTGAGCCTTTATCGGCTTGGGAGGGTCTGCTAGTGGGCCCTGACGAAAATACCACATTTGTGCAGGGAAATCTGTCAGAGACTTTTTAGAAGCTTGGTCAGCGGACCAGCATTTCAGCCATATCAGAAAGCGCAAGACCACCACGGACACAGAGGCCTGGAGAGCAAAGGAGTCGCATCCAGGATGGCATCACATACGTACACCAAACCCTGCACCTGCTGGTCGGCCAGTGTCACAATTTCTTGTGGGAGCTCATGCTCCTCCACTGTCTGGTGCAAAAGTTTTGCCCATTCAGTGAGTGTCTGAGACACGAAAATCACATCCACTAACAGCTGCAACGCTGACCCCAGCATGGCCAACATGGTCCGAGTCACTACTTCGGATCTCCTATCAGTAGGGTCCTTAAAAGCAGGTGTCCCCTCTACCGGGATTGTGGTTACCTTGTTCAAGCTTGATACCGGGGGGGAGAAGCCCATTTTTTCAAAAGGCTCTCTTCAAAGGGGTAACAGACCGCCATGCGCTGAGGGACCACAAAGGACGTTCCCATTCCTTATCTATGAATCTGTCAAAGAAATCAACATAAAGGAAAAACCTTTACAGAGCGAGTCAGTCTCCAGTGGATGTCCCAGCAGTATCTTGAAGCTTAAGGGTGTCCCTTACTGCATTGATAAGTGCTCCCAAAAGTGAACTGACCCGGATGAGGAGTCCTCTGTGCCCATTTGGTCCTGGTCCGCATCCTCTGACACCTCAGAACAGGGGTCCTGTGCTGCGGCCAGGCCAGAGTCTGACCATTCCCCAGGAGAATGCGCGGAGAGGGGGTGCTTTTTACCCCATTACGCCCGCATGCCACTTCCACCCTGGTAACAAATGACTCCAGGACTGCCGACAAATTGTCCATGGTAACAGCAGGTGCAGGGGCACCAGCTGCTGCCTCTGGGATGTCTGGAGGAAAAAATACCAGCTTCAGACTCTTTCTGACCCACTGACAGTCCTTAAGGACTAAGTCAAGACACTTGTGACAAAAAAATGTCCACCCTCCTAGCTGCGCTGACCAGGGGGGTTACTTACCACCCAGCCAGAGACTGCCCAGCACAGTTGTCCACTCTGCCTCACACACAGCGTGTGACTGAGGTGTTCTGTGAGGTGATTAGCGCTATTTCAGGAAGGTTCCAGTGAGGTCCAACAAAATGGTTGCCAATGGAAATGTTCAATGCAGAAAAAA
Source organism: Rana kukunoris (assembly GCA_029574335.1). Taxonomy (NCBI): domain Eukaryota; kingdom Metazoa; phylum Chordata; class Amphibia; order Anura; family Ranidae; genus Rana; species Rana kukunoris. The sequence goes on along the minus strand of CM056055.1, from coordinate 82,011,537 downwards.
AACACAAAAAAATACCAAAAATGGCGCCCGAGCACAGCGAGGTTGACGAGAGGGACGCCAAGCGGAGGCTCCCAAAAAGGCACACCACCCTCGCAGAGAGCGGACCCCGACACCTCCACAGCCCTCAACCGGGATACAGAGACCCTTACAGGTACACCCCGCTGACGCAGCAGGCCCCGCCATGGAAAGGAGGAAAGGGGGGGGACAGAGAGAGGGAAGGGGGTACAGGGGACTCCCTTATGACCCTTCAGGAAGCCCAGCTGTTCCAAACCGACAAAACAGGAGGAAATGTACTTACCGGTCCATGCGTTGATATTGCTGGTGCGTTCCAGGCAGACTCACCCCTGGACATACGGAGTGGCTGTTGGCCATGACCCACTGTGACTGAACCCCCGAGTAGGTCAGTCATATGTGGGCCCCGGAGTAAAAAAACTCACCGGCCACCCCCTGGAGCAAACGGGGCATGTCGTGGCCGACCCAGCGCTCAGCTAAGGTCTGCTCATGCTCGAAGGCCAGACTGGGGAGACTACCAGGATCTCTAATATCCAGCTTGTCGCCCAAAAAAAACTGAGCTGCATACTGCAGGGTAAGGGGTTATGACTGGAGGGACTGCCCCCTGGGCAGGGCTGGTAAACTCTAATAAAGTTACATGTTTTAAGATAACTAACATGTTCTGCCTAGTACTCTCCTATGAACAGGAACATAACCCACATGTCAATATTTAAGGGTCTGTGTCTGTCCATGGACGAAAAGAGAAAAAACTATTTGACTTACTGTGCTTCACTCAATCTCTCCTCTCCCTTCTCTCCTTGCACGCTGTATCGGAGGAGAGAGCTGAACCTCTGCATGACCCGGGTTTTTTACATTGTGATCGCTCCGTCATTGGACAGAGCGATCACATGGCCCTGTACCACAATCCATGATCCGTAGGGTCTGGTGAACTTTTTGCAATTCATCTGATTATTCTTCATAATATTCTGAAGCATATGGAAATTGGCATCATAAAAACTGAGGCAGCAGACTTTGTGAAAATTCATATTTGTGTCATTCTAAAAACTTTTGCCATGACTGTTTGTGTCGCTGGTTCCTGAAAAGTGTCAGTTAACTGCTTGAGAGTCCCGTGATATATACGTGGAATACTTCACTGGTAGGGGGGCCATTGCTATGCCAGACCATATTTCTTTTAAAACAAAGAAAAAAAAAAGACAGAGTCACAAGTCCCAGCTGGAGGAAGAGTGTCTGCAGGTCATTAGGGAGGCAGCTTCCTTCATGAGGGCCCCCTTAACCCTGTTGAGGGCTACAGCACCTACCTTGCTGACCAGCTGCAAAAAATGGAGGATCGACAATGGGCCCTGGCAGAGGATATTTTAACCCCGAAAATATGATGAGATTCATCAACAAATATCGCAATGTGACAAACCTGTGAGAAATCCAAAATCAATCCTATTATAACAAGAATGTTTGAAGGGCAACAAATGACCAATTGCTCACTTATATGCAGACTTGGATACCAGAGCTAACTTCCACCATGATAAGCAATACAATCAAGAACATGAGGAATGCTTACAAGAAGTGTTTTATACAGCTCCGTGCTTCTCGGAGGTCAGGAGCAGCAGCAGATGAAGTACAGGAGCCCAAGCTGTGGTACTATAAACACCTCAGTTTTCTGGACGATCAGATCGAGGCCAGAGAATCACAATTTCCAGTCTTCCTTCCACCCTTCCCTCCAGCGTTCCTTCCACTGTTCCCCCACCCCTGCAGAGTGTGCCGCAGAGCTGGCTGAGATTGAGGAGCCAGATCTGAACATCTTCAGTGAGGTATAGTTGTTTACAACATATTTCTTGGCCTCAAATTATTGGTGGTTTAACGAGATGTGTTTTGAACCAAAATGAAAGCTTGAAAACCCAAACAAAAGTCGTGGGCAGAAAATATAGTGACAGGGATGCCAACTGCAGGGGTCAGAATGTGAGTCTGTTCAATTCCCCCCCCCCCAAAAAAAACAAAATGCAAGTCATGAGCTTTAAAATGCGTGTTTTTGATGAAGAAAAAAAAATGTCCCTTTTTTATACACAAGAAGAGATCAGCCAAGAGGAGGCTGGGCCGAGTGGCAGTCAGGTGCCCAGGCCCAGTGGCAAAACTGAATCACAGGTGCCTCCCCTCCAGTTAACCCTGTTGAGGGCTACAGCTCCTACCTTGCTGACCAGCTACAAAATATGGAGAATTGCCTGGCAGAGGATCTTTTTGCATCTGTGATTCAGAGGGGAAGAAGGGGCCTGCTGACTAAGACCACACAACTCAGTGACCCGGCCCAGTCTCCTTCTCCTCCTTCTGCTGCCACATTCTCACCACCTGCAAGGGGCCGTGGAAGGAAGGCTGCAAGGAAGACCAGAAAGTGAATCCGTGACTTCAAGCTGATCTGCCAGAAAGCTGAGGTTGTTTTTGTAGTACCACAGCTTGGGGTTTTGTATGACATCTGCTGCTGCTTCAGATTTCTGGTATTTGGGGAGCACATTGTGACCCCAATTTATTGATTTTGATGTTTATCATGGTGGAATGAGCCTTTGGGCTCCAAAGTCTACATAGATTTGGCTGAGTGCTCAATTGTTGCCCTTCATGTTTAATTGTTTGAACCAGAATAAATGGAGATTTAATTTAAGTTAAATACTTGTCTATTGTGTTTTTTTTTTCTGGTGAATAGCCATCAAACTTTTCCGAAAAACAATGTGTAATTAACAAAGGACACAACCTCCTTGAGGGGGGGGTTATGTTGTCATAACTTGATAACAAAACAAAAAAAAAATTCTCAAAAAAAAATTTTGTGATAACTCGAGGAAAAAGAAAAGTCAAAAAAAATGTGGAGTACAAAAAATCATTTTGGAGATCTGGCTTTTTTTTAAAGAAAAATAAATATTCATGAGATCACAAGCAAAAAATAAAGAGACCGTATTGGAGAACTCTGTCTAAATACCATCAGCAAAACGAAGAAAAATATGCGCTGAAATAAACGAGGCACTAATTTTAAAAATGTAGAATGTGCCATCTTCAAAACGAATGCTAGTTTTGCGAGAACGAGCACTCCCATCCCCTAATTTAGTCTGAGCATGCGTAGATTTTTAACCGATAGTTCGTGCTCACTAACGATCGATTTTGACCTATCGGTTAGGAATCCATTGGTTAAATTTAAAGCAAGTTGGCTTTTTTTTTAACCGATGGTTAAATAACCGATGGCGTCCACACACGATCGGTTTTGACCTATGAAAACGGTCCATCAGACCATTCTCATCGGTTTAACCGATTGTGTATGCGGCATTAAATTCATTCACTTTGTAGTATGAAAGGCGGTTAAACATTCACAGTTTTTGGTGTACCAAGGCCAGGGATCATCTGCAAATAAGCTAATGGTATGCAATGATTTATATGATTGAAAATCTGTGATATGAGGCTGGCTACAAATGTGACACACCAGGGGCTCCATCAATAGGTTAAATATTAGTGGCGATAGTGAGCATCCCTGACATGTCCCATTCGTAATTTTAAATGGCGTCAAAAGGGTTTCTGAGGTGTATACCTGAGCGGAAGGGTTGGTGTATAGAGCCATTATGGCCGTAAGAATTAAACCTGCAAAGCCAAAGGCCGATAGGACCTTAGTCAGGTACCCCCAGTGTACGTGGTCAAACGCCTTCTCCGCTTCCAAGGCTAGGAGCAGAGAAGGCGTTCCACACGATTTGGCTTGGTGAATTTTGTTTATGAGGCGTCTAGTGGCATCTGAGGTCTGATGCCCCTTAAGTGAATCCGGACTGGTCAGGATGAATAAGGTTAGGGATGATGTCTACCAACCGTAAGGCTATGAGCTTGGCATAGAGTTTCAAGTCATTATTGAGAAGTGAAATGGGTCTGAAGTTCTGCGGAGTGTATGGGTCTTTCCCCGGCTTGGGTATCGTTATAATTAAGGCTTTAAGCATTTCCGAGGGGAAAGAGGACGAGGCAACAGCATCATTGTATATGCGGACTAAGTGGGGTGTCAAGATCTGTTTAAATCTCTTGTAATATTCCCCTATAAATCCATCAGGACCCAGGGATTTATTGAGCGGCAGTGATTCAATGGCTGTGACCACTTCAATGGGGCTAAAGGGTGAGTTCAGTTGTTGCAGTTGTTCTGGTGTCAGTTGGGGAAGGGACAATTTGGTTAGACATTGTGTGATCGATTCAAGATTTGGTTGGTGGGTAACTGAATCGTTCTCGAGGAACTGTAATAGCTACTGAAAGCACAGTCAAAAAAGGAAGAGTATAGCCTCAATTAAACTTAGTAAGTGGTATATAATGTGCCATCATCCAGAATAGTTATTTGGGAAAATTAGACCAAAAGAGGAGAGGGGAAAAGGCTGCTTGGGGCCTATCACCCATCAATAGTCAATGATTTTAAAGGCACTAATAACTTAACCATAGGATCATATATAAAAAAAAATTATATTTATTAACATAAAACAAATTACGTGTTTAAAAACAAGAGGGACAGGCCCCACAGATCAAGAGGGCAATGTAAATAAACAAAACCGTCAAAAATCTAGTTGGTGGAGCCAGCCAGCAACCTCGACCGGTTTCGCGGTCATAACCACTTCTTCAGGAGGGTCTATAGAATACATAGAAAACATGTACAATAGAGACAAGCAAATTAGATACAGTAAATAACATAACCAAGCAGTGATATAATATCAAATGTCAAAAAGAGTCACGTCAGCTCACCTAGGCTGGTGCATTGATCAGGCGTGGGCTCAAGGACCCCTCGTGGCGCATGAGGGGGAAGGATGTGGCAAGCTCTAAGTAAAAAAAACTAAGTGTATGTATTTAATTAGCATGGTGGAGTAGAATGACTGAGGGAGAGGATCACCCAGTGCGGGGGGAGTAAAGTGTTGGATATGGAATGGAGAGTCTGAGTGATGGGAAAGAAAAGGAAAAAGAGGGAGGGTGAAATGGATGGGGAGTGGAAATTGGGGCAAGGACAAGAGACCAGGGGGGTGGGGGAGGGGAGGAAAAGGGGGGTAGGAAGAAGGAAGATGGGGAAAAGAGGAGGGAAAGAAGGGGGGAGGGGGTGAAAGGAAAGGAGGAAGGGGGGAAGAAAATGAAAAGGGTACATGTGGATGAGTAGCATTTTATATATGATCCTATGGTTATGTTATTAGTGCCTTTAAAATCCTAGTCAACACCACCTTCTGACCATTGACTATTGATGGGTAATAGGCAACAAGCAGCCTTTTCCCCTCTCCTCTTTTGGTCTCATTTTTCCAAGCTACTGAAAGCATCCGCTATGTCTTTAGAAAGAAAATGTTTATCTTTAGTAGTGGGGTGGATTGTATAGTACCTGCAGCCACGAAGGCGTTGGGCCAAAACTTTCCCCACTTGCCTGGAGGACTTTTCAAAGTTCTCCAGAAGAAGAAGCCTGAGCTCATAGCGAAGCTCAGTCAGTTTCTGTGACGTTAGTGGTGAAGGGTTTAGCTTGTTTAAATTTTTAAGATTGTGGATGCTGTCAGTAAGCTCTCTGAGTTGCCTTTGCCTCTTTACTCCTGCACCCAGTTTAACCACTTGCCCACCGCGTCATGTCTAAAAGATGTCATGACTTTAAAGATGGATATCTCAGTAACGGCAGCAGCTGCTGCCACAACCGAGATATCCATCTTTACCGTGGGCAGTCCTGTACCCGATAATGGCGGTCTCCGCGGCGGATTCGCCGCAAGATTGCCGTTATCGGTGGCGGGAGAGGGCCCCGCTCTCCCGCGCCCTCCGCCGCTTACCGGAGCCGTCGGTAGCGGCGGAGGGGATCGGGTCCTGTCGGCAGCTGTGTTGGGATACGAGTGAGGGAAAAATCGCCCCCACCCGTTCCCCATAGCTCTGCTGGGCGGGAGTGACGTCTAAACGTCAGTCCCGCCCAGCGTCTTAAAGAAACATTTTTTTTTTCAAAAATTTGAAAAATTACTTTTTTTTTTTTTTTTTTTTTTTTTTTTGCATTTAAGCCTAAATATGAGATCTGAGGTCTTTTTGACCCCAGATCTCATATTTAAGAGGACCTGTCATGCTTTTTTCTATTACAAGGGATGTTTACATTCCTTGTAATAGGAATAAAAGTGATAATTTTTATTTTTTTTATTTCGGTGTATAAAATGATAAACTAATTTAAAATAAATAAGAAAACAAAAAAAATAAAAATTTAAACGCCCCGTCCCAACGAGCTCGCGCACAGAAGCGAACGCATACGCGAGTAGCGCCCGCATATGAAAACGGTGTTCAAACCACACAAGTGAGGTATCGCCGTGATCGTTAGAGCGAGAGCAATAATTATAGCCCTAGACCTCCTCTGTATCTCAAAAAATGCAACCTGTAGAATTTTTTAAACGTCGCCTATCGAGATTTTTAAGGGTAAAAGTTTGACGCCATGCCACGAGCGGGCGCAATTTTTAAGCGTGACATGTTGGGTATCATTTTACTCGGCGTAACATTATCTTTCACAATATATAAAAAAATTGGGCCAAATTTATTGTTTGTCTTTGTCTTATTTTTTTATTCAAAAAAGTGAATTTTTTTCAAAAAAAGTGCGCTTGTAAGACCGCTGTGCAAATACGGTGTGACAAAAAGTATTGCAATGACTTCCATTTTATTCTCTAGGGTGTTAGAAAAAAAAAATATATATAATATTTGGGGGGTTTAAGTAATTTCTATAAAAAAAAAGTGTTTTATTCTCGTAAACACAGAATCTGAAAAACAGGCCCGGTGGGCAAGTGGTTAATAAAAATCCCCCGCATGAATGCTTTGTGGGCATTCCACAGGGTAAAACAGTCTGGTACAGAAGCTATATTAATTTCAAAGTACTCAATTAGGTGTTTTTCTAATGACTTTCTAGTATCGTCTCATTATCCCACATTTTTATTGCATTCCATGTAATACTATGTGTTTCCCTACTAAGTTCTTTGTACTGTGCTGGGATCCATATTATCTTCCCCAGTGATACTTTTCTAATTTGATATTTCATATTTACCCATCTCTTTTCTTTATTATTTTTAACCCATTCTATTATTCGTGTAAGGATAATTGCATTATAATAATTTCTAATATCTGATACACCCCCCCCCCCCCCCCCTTGTGCCTTTTTCTTTACTAATACATGCTTTTTTCCCTCGCCAGATACATTTTAACAGCATCGTTTGTAAAGTTTTAAAATAGACCTGTGGTAGTGGAATCGAAAGCATCTGCATTTTGTACATATTTTGGGTACAATTACCATTTTGAAAATATTTATTCTGCACTAGGGATGAGCTTTGAGTCAAACTCATGTTCATGAACATTGCCTGTTCGGCGAACAATGAACAATTTGGGGTGTTCGCGGCAAATTCGAAAAGCTGCGGAACACCCTCTTAAAGTCTATGGGAGAAATCTAAAGTGCTAATTTTAAAGGCTAATATGCAAGTTATTGTCCTAAAAAGTGTTTGGGGACCTGGGTCCTGTCCCAGGGGACATGTGTCAATGCAAAAAAAAGGTTTTAAAAACAGCCGTTTTTTCTGGAGCAGTGAATTTAATAATGCTAAAAGTGAAACAACAAAAGTGAAATATTATGTTAAATTTCGTACCTGGGGGGGGGGTGTAAAGTTAGCATGTGAAATATTGCATGTTTCCCATACTTAGAACTGTCCCTGCACAAAGTTTCATTTCTGAAAGGAAAAAAAGGCATTTAAAAACCGGACTTGCAGCTATAATGAATTGTTGGGTCTGGCAATTCAGAGAGAAATTCATTCATAAAAAAAAAAGCGAAGGGGGATGACGTGTGCTACGTGACGTGATGCACGCCGAGGGAGGGGCTGAACCGCGCCACAAGCCGACCAAGGCACCCAGGAGGACGCTGAGAGAACCAGGGCTCCAGGGAGCGATGTGTAGGCGAGGTGGATCCGTTCCCAGGTCCCTAGCAGGCGTGAGTGGCGATCAACATCCGACCTAACCTGGGGATGCTTTGCTGACCCTCCATCCGAGCCCCACGGAACCGTACGAAGGGATCATACAAATGGATGCCTCTGCGGGAACGCTAGCTGACCGAGGGCGGGCTTGATCCCCCCACACCCCCCGCCGTTGATGTCAAAGTCGCCGCGGCACTCACATTACTGTCAGCAGACAGACAGCGGAGCGGCAGGAAGCAGGTAATATCTTCCTAGTGTATATCCCCACCATCCCTGCAACTCCAGAGCCTGGTAAGAGCTTTTTAAAACTGTATTGGCTATAAACATACTGTCAATTCTTGAGAGGTCTGGTGAAGAAGGCTGAGACTACTGCTAAAGTGGCCGGGGAAAAAAAAAAAAAAAGGGGACACTCTGTGATGCATATGACTGATGAGCGGCAGACTAAAATACTGCAAGGAGCGGATAAGAAACCACTTTGGCAGACTTGACTTCTTAGGCTACAAACCGCGCAAAAGATGCTTGACATAAGATCGGTACAGCTGGTGTAGTACTCAACAAAATTACTGCCAAAGGACTATTCAGACGTGAGAAATAACTTTTTGGCATAGCAGATTTAATGTTGAATTACTTTCCTTGCTTTCTTCTCTGTATCATTATCATTTCTATATCCTTATCCCCTCTTCTGGCTGCCCCCCTGAAGCCATATAACATCCCTAAATAACTCTTTGAGCTATCAACAACCTACTCCCTAGCTCTGCCTTGTTTTTCCTCTTGCCACCCCCCAAGGGAGGAGGATAGGGAGGGAGTCACCATCCCATTCATCACAGCCACGTACAGTCTCTGTACCTGCTGGGGTGTAGTGAGTGGCGGTACCGGGGAGGTTATAGTCTACTCAGAGCAAGTTGGAGACCTCTTGTTGAACCACCCATTTGGTGAGCAGGATTGTACCTTGCTGGTGGAGGAATACAGTTAAAACTGGGGAAACGGTTCCGGGTAAGGCGCAAATATAAAATGATTAAGGTAACAAGGGGGTCAGCCCCAAAAGCTCCTAAGGATAACCCTGCAAACAGTACAATCAGACAATATATGACCCAAGATGGGACCCCCAAAAGCCCAGGTAATACTAAAAAAAAACGAGAAGACGGGGACTACAAAAAAGGGGGGAGGGGCTACCAACGCTCAAACCCCGGACATATCCATGGAGGGTGAACAAGACCAGACCCTCAGTATGGAGGGAAGTAGGGACAACCATATACCAACCAAGGGGGAACTTGAAGCTATGCTGAGTAAATTAGAAGCCAGACTTGGAAAATCTATCAAAGACGAAATCAGTATCCTAAGAACGGACCTTGGCCAATTACTAACGCGGGTAGAAGAAACTGAGACCAGACTATCAAAACAGGAACTTGAACTCAGTCAATTGAAAGAGCAATATCTTGTCATCCAACAGAACCAAAAGATGTTAAAATAACGCTTGGAGGATCAGGAAAACCAGGACAGGAGAATTTTTTTTAGGATTAAATCTATCCCAAAAGATAGAGGAGAAGACCTGAAGAAAATCCTGAATAGTCTGTTTATTCCCCTCCTTGATCAAGATACAGATGAACCCCTTAAAATTGAGCGAGTACACAGAATCGGAAGAGTTAACAATGGAGAGGGGGGTAGGACTAGGGATACAATTGTTAGATTTAGGCACTACGAAGATAAAGCAGAAATTTGGTCGAGACTTGGGAAAAAAAAAAACCCTGTGTTATAAGGGGTCTGAGCTGCAGATCTTCCCTGATTTGGCCTGGGAGACCCTGGCCAGGAGAAGATATTTGAAACCCCTTCTGGAACAGATGCGGTCTCAGAATATCAAGTATCAATGGGGATTTCCAGCATGCCTCATAGGGCAGAAAGATGGGAGGTCAGCTAGACTTACCTTCCCGGAGGACTTACCAGGGTTCTGTGCTAAATTAGATATCTCGGTCTTGGAGTTGCCAGGATGGGTAGATTAAAAATGTCAGCCTAGTAAACAAGTTCAACCAATAATACGATGAACAGGGGGGGGTAGTGGGGGAGGAAGGGGAGGGGGGAGACTGGTCTACAACGAGGCTCGGCGGTATCCCTCTTGTTATGGATGGCGGCGAGCCGCGTGGACCCGTGGTCGGGGGAGGGTGGAGGGGGGCCCCACCTCAGGGGAAAGTTCCGATGGATTCGAAGAGGGAGGAGATCCACGGTACTGAGGCCTCTAAGTGGCCAGGGAAGGGGGGGAGAGGGTGGGAGGGGGGTGGTTTCAAGGGGGGGAGGTGGGGGGGACGTGGCTCCCAGAGACTCCACAAGGGCGTCCTAATACAGCAGGGAAGTAGACATAACAATGGCAGAAGTCAAATTCTTGACATATAATGTTAAAGGTATAAACTCCTCGGTTAAAAGATTTAAGGTGATGGAAGAGATTAAACCCCATAGAGCAGATATTGTTTTTTTACAGGAGACCCACTTAACTTTGGACTCCAATATAAAGTTGTATTCTCCTACCTTTCCAAATTGGTTCTATGGTGATTCTATCTCCAAACGTGCGAGGGGAGTAGCAATTGGCTTCTCAAGAGGAACCAGGTTCTCATTAGAGGCCAGATTAACGGACCCAGAGGGTAGATTTCTATTTTTGAAAGGAAAGGTAGGGGACATCCCTACCACGTTAGCCAATATCTACGCCCCTAATGCCCACCCAATCCAATATTTGAGTAGAATTCTTGATGAGCTAGAAAATTTTGCAGAGGGCTATATAGTGTTGATGGGGGATTTAAATTTTGTCATGAACCCTAGGGAGGATAGTACGTCCTGTGTAAGGGAGACAAAGAATGTGATGATGCAAAAAATAAAACAGAAGATGCACAGTTGTCAATTGGTGGATGTTTGGAGAGCTACCCACCCTAAAACATATGATTACACGTTCTTCTCTCCCCCACACGGAACGTACACCAGGATAGATTACATTCTGGTTGACCACAGACTATTGGAGAGGGTCACAGAGATGGATATTGGCATTATGACGGTATCGGATCATGCCCCTGTATCCATGAAAATCAAATTAGATACACACAAGACCAGCCAGTCCGTTTGGCACCTGAATGACAATCTGATTCGTGAGGAAGAGGTGGCGGGCAGGGTGGAAGAGGAGCTTAAACAATTTTTTTTAATAAATGACACTGAAGGGATCTCTAGTGCAACTCTCTGGGAGATGCATAAAGCGTATATTAGGGGAATTCTTATCTCAGAGGGAGCTAGGGCAACAAGAGAGAGAAATAGGAAGGCGGATATTTTGGTTAAAGAAATAACCAGCTTATAGCATAAACATAAAGAGCAACGAGCAAAAGAAACACTTCTTACACTAACCTCAAAAAGAAACAAGCTTAAGGGAATTAGGGATCAAGAAACAAGCAAACATTTTAACAATATCGCCAGAGAAAGATATCTATGGGGGAATAAATCAAGCAAACATTTAGCCAAAATGTCCCAAAAAAAGAAAGCCAGGAACTACATCGAAAAAATTAGAGGTAGAGATGGGGGATTGGTCTATAAAACTGTAGAAATTGCAGATACCTTCAAAAACTATTATGAAGAGTTATATACAATTGATCAATCGAGGGGGCAAGTGGGGGACAGAGGGGCTAGGATACAAGAGTTCTTAGACAAAGCTGGTCTTCCCAAAATAGAGGAGATAGAAAAGCTGAACATCGAGCGGCCCATAACTGAACAAGAAATTAAAAATGCCTTGCAAAACACAGCTGTGGGAAAAAGTCCCGGCCCTGACGGGTTCTCAGTATTTTATTATAAGAGATACAGTAAGATCTTAATCCCTAAACTAGTTAGGTATTTCAATGGTCTAGGCTCAGAATATGAAACTAGTAAGGAAGCGCTTGCCGCCTCGATTGCAATCATTTTAAAAGAAGGAAAAGATAGCTCACTCTGCTCAAGGTATAGACCAATCTCCCTTCTTAATAATGATATCAAACTCTTTTCGAAAATACTAGCACAACGTTTAAAAAGGATAATGCATACCCTGATACACCCTGATCATGTTGGATTTGTCCCAAATCGAGAGGGCAAAGATAATAGTCTAAGAGCATTGCTCTTGCTCCAGAAGATTAAGTTGAGTAGATCCCCTGGTCTATTCCTGTCGGTGGATGCCGAGAAAGCATTCGACAGGGTAGACTGGGGATTTATGATGCAAACTCTCACAGTAATGGGTATCGGGGAGAAGATGATTAGTTAGATTAAAACACTCCATCACCATCCTTCCGCCAGAATTAAGATCAATGGAGTCCTTTCAGACTCTTTCTAGATGAAGAATGGGACAAGACAGGGGTGCCCCCTGTCTCCCCTCCCTTTTATTGTTTCTTTAGAACCCCTGTTAGCCACCATACGGAATGGCCCAGAGATTAAGGGTGTTAAAGTGGGAGAGGAGGAACATAAGATGTCAGCGTTTGCCGACGACATTTTGTTCTACCTCACTAACCCGGTTATTTCGATCCCCAACCTCACTAGGACACTGCAACATTACGGATCTATATCCAACTTTAAGATCAATATAACCAAATCAGAAATTCTAAATATAAATTTAAACAGAAAAGAAGAAGGGCAAGTAAAAGAGATTTGTGCTTACTCTTGGACCAAAGAACTAAAATATCTGGGTATCAAACTTGCAAACACCGTCCAGAAGATGTATAAAATAAATTATGTACCCCTGCTGAACGAGATTAAAAATGAATTAAAAAAAACGATAAATAAACCTATTTCATGGATTGGACGAATTAATTTGTTGAAAATGGTGGTAGTTACCTAAAACATTGTATACATTTCTATTAATGCCAATTGCGGTACCCCAACAATTTCTACGGATTTTAAACTCTCTTCTCATGAAATATATTTAGAAAAACAAAAAACATAGGATCTCTTTGTCCATACTAAAACAGAAAAAGCAACAAGGGGGACTAGCGGCGCCCGATATTAAAAGCTACTATAAAGCGGCAGTTCTATCCCGGGCAGTGGAATGGGCAAGAAATAGAAAGGATAAAAGGTGGGTACAAATTGAAAATGCACAAGCCAACACACAATTGAGTAAGGTCATTTGGAACCCAACTGACCTTAATAATCACAGAGGATGGGATTAAGACTTATGAAGAATTGAAAACTAGAACTGATTTTTGGAATATAGATAGGTGGCACTATTCTCAATTAGCTCACTTTGTGCAGCATCTCCCCTGTCCTTTACGATCATGGGTGGAGATGACACCACTGGAAAAGTTATGTACAACTGAAAATTTCAAGGGCACGATCACTAAACTTTACGGGATAATCAGGCAAATAGGAGCAAGGGATGAACCACCCTTTATAGAAAAATGGGAAAGAGAGCTGGAAAGATCTAGAGGGGAAAATACATCTCAGAGGATTATGCAGTTAACGCACTCGTCGGCAATCGACATAAGAACCGCTGAGACAAACTAGAAATGTATATCAGGTTGGTACATCACCCCGGATAAGTCCTGCCACTTTAAAGCAGGGCAGCCAAAAGAGTGCTGGAGAGGATGCGCCGCCCTCAGCATCTTGGCCTTGGTGAGTTTATCTTTAACTACCGTGATAGCACAAGCCAGCCAGATGTCCGAGGCCGACAGGGCGCGCTCTCCCTTTGAGACTCTTTGCCTACAAGTCTCAGCACTAACCGACGCGGTACAGAAGTTACGAGAGCGACGTTCAGAACGCTGTCAAGTCACTCGTCCCAGCTGGACCCCACCAAGGTTCCCTCCAGCTCCTCCGCCTCTCCCGGTTCCGCCCGCCTCCTCGCTTCAGGATCCTGAGCCCATGCAACTCGGGATGGTCCGGGCTCCCCTCACGCCAGAAGAGAGGCAGTGTAGACGCCAGTCAAATCTGTGCCTGTATTGCGGTGGAGCAGGCCACTTCCTCCGCACTTGCCCCATTAGACCCAGTAAGTCTAGACCATCATCCACCTTCAATTACCACATTACCAACTTACCTCAGACTTATGTTGTCCTCTTTCTCTCCCTACAGCTCCCGGAGGGGGCGACCTGGCTACCGGCCATCGTTGACTCTGGGGCCTGCAGCTGCTTTCTGGACTCCACCCTGGCCCAGAAGCTGCAGATCCCCTGTCGTCCTAAGGACCTCCCCTTACAGATCCATCTGGCAGACGGCTCACTCCCCCGCTCAGGACTTGTTACCCATGAAACCCTACCTATTCCTGCCATCTCGGATACCGGACACCAAGAGTACCTGTGCCTAGACCTTATCCCGTCTCCTCTGGCCCCCATCATCCTGGGGCTTCCATGGCTACAAGTGCACCAACCCAGTATAGACTGGTGCGAAAAGGAGATCAAATTCCCCTCAGTCTATTGTGCTCAACATTGCCTCATACCTACTAAACCCGCTTGTTCTACCTTGATGACGGCGTCAGAAGACCTCCAACACGTTCCCGCAGTTTACTCAGAATTTAGGGATGTGTTTGACAAACAGCAGGCAGACCGCTTTCCTCCGCACCGGTCATACGACTGCCCTATTGACCTGTTGCCTGGTTCTAAGATCCCTTTCGGGAGAATTTTTCCTTTATCAGAGACTGAATTAGTAGCCCTCAAGGCTTATATCGACGAAAACTTAGGAAAAAAGTTCATTCGTCCTTCCTCTTCCCCAGCTGGGGCAGGAATCTTCTTCGTCGAAAAAAAAGATGGCTCCCTCAGGCCTTGCATCGATTATCGGGAGTTGAATAAAATAACCATCAAGAACCGGTATCCGTTACCCCTGATCCCGGAACTGTTCCAGCGATTCCGTTCAGCCCGGGTCTTCTCCAAACTTGACCTCCGGGGGGCCTACAACCTTATCCGAATCCGGCCCGGGGACGAGTGGAAGACAGCTTTCAGGTCAAGGTTTGGCCACTTTGAATACTTGGTGATGCCTTTCGGTCTCTGTAATGCCCCTGCCACATTCCAGCACCTGGTAAACGACATCTTCCGCCAATTCCTGGATGACTTCCTGGTCGTCTATCTAGATGACATCCTCATCTTCTCAGTATCCCTTGAAGTGCACCGGGTCCATGTTAAACAAGTCCTGGCCATCCTCAGGCAACATAAATTATATCTTAAAGCTGAGAAATGCGAATTTGAAAAGACCACCATTCAGTTCTTGTGCTTTATCATCTCGACCAATGGGATATCCATGGATCCGCAGAAAGTCAAGGCAGTCCAGGACTGGCCAGCTCCGACCGACAAGAAGGGGGTACAGCGGTTTATTGTCTTTGCCAACTTTTACCGAAGATTCATTGCTGGCTTTTCATCCACTGTGTCTCCTATTACCAAACTAACCCAGCAGGGATGTCGTTTCCACTGGTCCCAGGAAGCACAGGAGGCATTCACAAAGCTCAAGACCTTGTTTTCTTCCGCACCTGTTCTAAAACACCCAGACCCAACCTTGCCCTTTATCTTGGAGGTGGACGCCTCGGAAATCGCCATCGGAGCAATCTTATCGCAGAGACAGGGACCTAAATCCCTGCTACACCCTGTAGCTTATGCTTCACGGAAACTAAGCTCTCCGGAAAGAAATTATGACGTCGGTGACCGGGAATTACTGGCCATTAAGTTTGCCTTGGAGAAATGGAGGTATCTCCTGGAAGGTGCCCTTCACCCCATTCTGATTTTTACGGACCATAAAAACCTGGAATACTTGCGATCCGCCAAACGCCTAAGACCAAGACAAGCTCGCTGGGCCTTGTTCTTCACCCGTTTTCAGTTCCACATCACTTTCAGACCGGGGTCTAAGAATGGGAAAGCAGACGCCCTTTCCAGAATGTTCACCGAAACGCTCGGCCCACTGGAGCCTAGTACCATCTTAACCCCCAAGAACTTTTTATTAATTTCTCCAATTGACCTACTGACCTCTCTTAAAAGGGCCTCCGACCAATGCACCGACCAACTGGCACTCTCTCTGGAGAAACAAGACGGTTTACTGTGGTCACGGGGCAAAGTCTTTGTACCTACAGAAACAAGGCAGTTGGTGTTAAGCACATTCCACGATCACAAGCTGGCAGGCCACTTTGGAGCACGGAAGACCGCGGAGTTGATCGGACGCTCTTTCTGGTGGCCGAAGTGGAAATTAGACTGTAAGACCTACGTGTCTTCTTGTACCCGCTGCCAGCGTTGTAAGGGTCCGAACACCAAGTCCTGGGGCCTACTCAAACCTCTTCCTGTTCCGGAACGCCCCTGGACAGATATTTCAATGGATTTCATTGTGGACCTGCCTCCCTCCAAAGGCTTTACTACGATTCTAGTGGTAATTGACCGACTGTCTAAATTAGCACACTTCCTGCCTATGATTGGTACACCCTCCGCGACTGAGACAGCCAACATTTTTTTTAAGGAAATCCTAAGACTCCATGGGGCACCCAAGAGCATCGTGTCAGACAGGGGTGTGCAGTTTACTTCTAAGTTCTGGAGGGAGCTCTGCAAGTCGCTTGAAATTGAGATCTGCCTCTCGTCTGCCTACCACCCGCAGTCCAATGGCCAGACAGAGAGGACCAACCAAACGTTGGAGCAATACCTCCGTTGTTTTTGTTCATCATCTCAAGACGACTGGGCATCTTTGCTGCCAGCGGCAGAGTTTGCCTACAACAATTCGGTTCACTCGTCTACTAACCAAACCCCGTTTTGGGCCAACCCTCGGATACCATCCTTCCTTCCTTCCGGACTCCATTCCTGAAATATCGGT
Organism: Rana kukunoris; assembly: GCA_029574335.1. Classification (NCBI taxonomy): domain Eukaryota; kingdom Metazoa; phylum Chordata; class Amphibia; order Anura; family Ranidae; genus Rana; species Rana kukunoris. Next base: position 81,994,852 of record CM056055.1, on the reverse strand, counting down.
CCCAGCTGTCCAGGAACGTATAGTTGCCATGCAACAAAACTTCCAGAAACTCCAGGAGACCATGCACCAAGCCCAAAAGAGTTGCAAGAAGTTTTTCGACAGGGGGAGGAAGCATGGGCGTCCGCTGAACTTTTTCCAGGGGGGGGCATAATTTTACGGTCACCTATGCTCCGCTTCTTTGACAATGTCATGAAGGGCAGGGGCTTATTCATTATCCCATAAAGCCTTCTCCCTTAACTTGTACTCACAGTCCCCACTTGTAAGGTCACGGTGGTCTTCCTTCTCCCAAGTCCTGTTTCCACATGTCCCTTTGAAAATACATTACAGGCAGCAAAGCAAACACAAGGGTGCACATACAGGAAGCAGCCAGAGGTGGCAGTAAATAGCTCTGTAACTCAGTGACACTGATCTTGCAACAGCTGTGGAGCCAACTCGCACAAACACAGAGAGTCAGCACAGCTAGAGATGCAAGCATGGCAGACCCTTGCCGATTCCAGGGGGGTCACTGGCCCCCCCTTACTCCTATGAGCGGACGCCCATGGGAGGAAGGACTGTCCGAACTTCGAAGTTGGCGAAAAGGTCTGGTTATCGGCCACAAACCTCAAACTACCAATCCCTTCCCGGAAACTTGGCCCTAGGTTCATCGGCCCATTTAAAATCAAGCGGAAGATCAACCCTGTGGCTTTTGAACTAGAATTACCGGACTCCTACAGGATCCATCCTGTCTTTCATGCATCCCTGCTCAAGCCTTTCATACCAGACACTTTCCCTGAGAGAGAAGAACTCCCACCTCCTCCGGTGGTGATCGAAGGAGAAAAAGAATTTGAGGTGGAATCCATCCTGAGTTGTCGAAAAAGAGGGAGGCAACTTCAGTACTTAATCAAGTGGAAAGGTTATCCTCATGAGGACAATTCCTGGGAGCCTTCCAGAAATTTACATGCCCCTCGGCTGATCCGAACTTTCCATCGAGACCACCCGGAGTTGATGGACAGTTTGGGCGTCCGGAGCCCGCCCCTTGGGGGGGGCACTGTCAGGGCATCAGAGCTGCCCGTTCGCGGCCGTTTACTGCGAGCGCGCGCATGCGCGGCTCGGGCACACGCGTGCACGTCTTAGGCGCGCGCGGTATAGGCGCGCGGCGCGCGCACGGACACGCTCTCCATCCGGCCAATCAGTGGCTTAGGCGGGCTATTTAAGCCATCCTCTTCCTCCTGTCTGGTTGCTGGCTTGTCACAGTTTCTAAAGTGTATCTGATACCTACGACCTTTTGATCCTGACCCTTTTTGACCTTTGGCTATTGTTACCGGACTGCTGCTATCTCCTGCTCTTGACCTTTGGCTTGAACTATCGGACTTCCTGATCTCTCCAACCCTGCTGACCACGGCCTGTTTCCCGGATTAATCTTCTGCTTGTTCCCAGCTCCAGCTATCTGGACTTCCGGATTATCTCCGTCTGCTTCCTCGGCTGACCTCAGTGACCTGCTTCCGGATCAATCTCTGCTCCACGGACCCAGTCTTCGTCCACCTGTCGGTACCGGTGCCTCCCGGTGCGTCCGTCCCTCTGTACCCACTCCAGGGGGCGGATCGCGCTAGGTCGCAAAGGGAGCCGCCCTCAGCATCTTGGCCTTGGTGAGTTTATCTTTAACTACCGTGATACCTGTCCTGCAAGGCCCACGAACAGTGTTTTTCAACTCCAGTCCTCAAGGCACACCAACAGGTCATGTTTTCAGGCTTTCCATTATTTTGCACAGGTGATTTGATCAGTTTCACTGCCTTAGTAATCACCACAGCCATTGCATCTGAGGGAAATCCTGAAAACTTGACCTGTTGGTGTGCCTTGGGGACTGGAGTTGAAAAACACTGCACCAACAGGCCAGGTTTTATGTATTACCTTGGGGAGATGCAGACTGGAATACTTCAATCACTGAGCAGCAAATGACATCACCTGTGATGCATTTCAGTTATCTTGCAAACCTGGCCTGTTAGTGGGCCCTGCAGGACAGGGTTGATGACCATTGCCTTAGCCCCACTCAAATCCAGAATCAACGATATAAGCTTAATGGAAAAAATCTTTCATACCCTACAAAACACCAATCATACTGTATTTATAACAACAAATGGTCTCCTTGGTTTGAGCATTCCCCCCTGTTCTTTAACCCAGTCTAGTTTCCCCTCGCTTGTCATATTCTAGTTGATATTGTTTGATCTCTGCCTTTGACACTGTTACTTCAGCCTCCAACTTTTTTGCTAATATGGATAATTATTTGTGACCTTTAAGTGATATGCTGATGTGTGTACTCGTACTGACTTCTCATATACTTCAACCTTCATTGTATGGATTTGTACCACCATTTATTTCTTTAATAAAAGTTTGTAAAAAAAAAAAAAAAAAGTTTTTTGCCATTTCTGTTGTTTTATAAGCGACTTCCCCGGTGCCCGTTTGTATTTTTTCGATCTAGTTAGCTGTCTTTTTCTTTTTTAGTAATTTCGCGAAGTATTTCCCAGGCTTATTGCCCCATTGCTACCTCTTTCTTTTTCTTTTTTTTTATTAAGACCATTTTATTGAACTCTTTCTCTTGTTTGTTTTTTTTAACAGAGATGAACTATTTTTCTTTACTTGTAAATTATTCAGGTTTACTGCTCTATTAGTTCTCTTTTAATAATCAATTTTAATAGGGATTCTTTTTCTCTAGTTTGCTTATGTTGTTGTTCTAATTCATATATTTCTTTTATCAGAGTTATTTTATTCACCTTATTTTATTTTTCTCCGCTCCCTCCTTCATTAATATTCCCCTTATATTTGCCTTGTGGTTACCTCAGATTATGTACTCAGACATATCCTCAGTGCTATTAATCCTGAACAATTGTTCCAATTCCTCTTTTATTCTCTTTTCTACTGCTTTATCTTGTAAGAGTTCTTAATTCAATCTCCAGCTATTACTCTTATATTGTGTCTCCCCTATTTTCAATTGAAGTGTCACTGGCGCATGGTCCGAAAATTTCACTATTCCAATTTTGGTACAACTTCTAGCAACCTATGCTCGTTCAAGAAAAAAATCTAACCTGGAGTATGTCTTGTGTACGGGGGGGTGAAATGTATAATCTCACTGCTTATGTTATATCCTCCACACATCTACTAGTTGGTGCATTTTCTTTTTTAATTTGTTACTCAGGGCCTGTACATAAGAAGTAATATCTATCCCAGGAGGGGGGGCGTGGCCTGACGGTACATGGAGTAGGACGCTTTCTCCGGAGCTCCGACTGCTGATCCTGCAATCTGTACCATCCTGCTTCTGACGATCGGAATTGGCTCACCAAACCTACCTTGCTAGACTCCACAGACTCGGGACATCATGTCGCCACCTAAATCGCAAAAAAACGAAGTTGGCACAATACCACCACGACTCGGGGGACCCGGTGGAAGATGGCGGAGCGGCCCAGGCTGGGGAGACGAGGTCAGCGGGAGACACCGCTAAGCTCCTTGAGGCCATCACCCTATGCCACACCACCCTGGCTACACAAATCGAGGAGGTTAAGGTGGACATTTTCCTCCTTCGGCAGGATATGAATAAAATTCGGGATCGGGTGAAGACCGCGGAGAACCGTCTGAGCGCAGTGGAAGATGCCTTGCCGTCATTACAGACCAACACTGAACACATGCAGCACCAGATACAGCAGCTCTTCGCCAAGCAAGACGAAATGGAGAACAGGCTCCCGAGGTGTAACATTCGTCTGATTGGCCTCCCGGAGGGAGCAGAAAGTAAAGACCTGGCTACGTTCCTGGAGCAGTTGCTTGTCACGGCCTATGGGAGGGAAGCCTTCACCCCCATGCCATCAGTGGAACGCGCCCACCGCATGCCGGCCAAGCCACCGCCGCAGGGTGCTCCTCCACGCACATTTATAGCCAAAATGCTGCACTTCAAAGACCGAGATGCTGCCCTTCGTATGGCCAGATTGAGGGGGAGTATAGACTTTGAGAACGTCAAGGTGTCTGTGTTCCCGGACTTTTCAGTGGAGGTGCAGCGTCGCCGCCGCAATTTCATGGACGTCAAACGCAGGCTGAGGATCCTTAATTATAATGCCATGCTTTTTCCTGCTTGGCTTTGGGTGGAACATGATGGGGAGAGCATCCTTCTTTGAATTCCCCGAAGATGCGATTGCTTGGCTGGAACGTCGCTCCCCCCCCCGGGTGGCGGGGACTGAGGTGTTTGTGAGTATGTGGACACTACCCCTTTAGTTCGCACACACTTTGTTTCTCACTGTTGCGCTACCATTTCACATGCGGCTCTTTGCCTGACTATGACATTGTTTAGACCGCCTTACACCTTGTTGTTATATGGATCTTCCTAAATCCTATTAGTTCCCTGTGAGACCGGGCCCTTCTATGCTATGCTGATATGTCGCTTGCCTATTGATCACTCCGAGTGCGGCCTTAACTATCCTTGGGAACTACTAACTTGAGTTGATTCGAGGCCTGGGAAACGTTTCCTGTTTTGTTAATGACATTACCTATGGGGCCCTCCGCAGGGCCCACGTGTACTGTGCGCTACATTCGTAGCGGAAGCCTGGGGCCTGCCAGCTACGTGTACGGAGCAGAGTGGATATCCCCATGCCTATCCTGGTCTCTGGATCCACGTGCGGGAGGCTGCGTTGAGGACACCCGCCATGTCCGGTTGCTTTTTATTCCAGGACTTTCTTATCCCCCCTCGCGTGTATATTTTTTAATAGATCCTGGGCTTGCACTCGTTCTAGGGAGGTTTGCTGCTGCCCCTCTCCCTGATCTTCCCCTCATCATTATTAAATTATACAAGTTCAGGCACTGTAGTAGTAGGATAAGGATGCCTGTTTACAGTGTCTGTTTCTTAGACTTATACTTATAAATCAAGGAGTAAAAGGGGATGGAAGGATAGGTAGTAGTCACACACTCCAGGGGGGTCTAAGCCAGACCACTGAGGAAGTAGATTTCCTCTATTCACAGTTGGCAGTTTAAAACTATGCCTCTTATATCTCCTAGATTTCTTGGGTTTTAGTAGACCAGATCTTCCCGCAAGCAATATAGAATCTATATATAGTGTGCCCCCTTTATTTTTTTGGTCAGCACTTTACTTTATGCCTGCTATGTCACCTGGGTTTCATAATTGGCAATCATTCAATGTTTCTACTGGCGGTAGAAAAAGTCTCTGTATTCAGGATGCCTTTTTATTCACTAGTAACTACGCCGTTGGATACCTTTACTTCTATATTTCTTGAATTTTATAAATTTTATAGATGTTCATAGCTCAACATTCAAGCAGGCGATGTAGTCTTTATGCACAGGCTACTTTTTTTTCCGCTAGATACCTCTTGTTAAAAAGCCTTGACGTTCTGCCTCCAGGATTTCATAGGTGACACAGATGTGACCTAGATGTCAATATTTCAACAAATTTCAACAATCCTGTAAACAGTGTAAAGTCTCATCAGGTTGCCTTCTGATCGTAAAGTCATAAAAGTGCCCAAACAGTTGCACGTCTTATAATAATAGTCCAGTATTTCACTATCTCAACAGGCAATGTGCAGGCTCTATTTGCTCTGTTTTGCAGACTATTACTCACAAGCACCTGGCAGTTTAAGCAGATTAGGCAGATTAAGCGGATTAGGCAGATAAAACCTGTTGTCTTCCGTTTTCAGAAATAACAATCCAACATTCCAGCAGGCAATATACAGTCTATTTGTGCAATTGTGATGGGGAAGGTAAACTCACCCCCTTATTGCTCTGGTCTCTGTCTGTTTTATTCAGGTTTTACAGCCAATGTGCTAGGAGGATATATCTGCAACTCAGGCTGCACTCAAAGTGGTGCATCATTATTTTCAATTTGGACAGTTTGGACAGTTTGTGCCCTCACCTAGGTCTCCTCATTCCTACCTTGGGTGTCTTGCATGCCACTCTGCAGTAGGCCTCCGCCTTGTGTGATGGTGTTCTTTTGCCGCCGCAAGACCCCCTGCACTCGGCTCCATGCTGTACCAGGCTTCAGGCTTCCTGGCTACTCCCACCAGCCGTTGCGACCAGACTAAAGCAAGTGCCCGGCATGCAGAAACGTGGAGATGGAGGTAGGGACCCGCACTACTATGGCTTTATTTCTCATCGCTGCCTGGGGACATGCTCGGGGGGTAGGGGGGGCAGGGGAGGCGAGAGAGCCAGCCTTGTGTTAGACCTTAATGCTACTGGAGGGTGGATTCGCGAGCCTCAGCATTCACACCTGTCCAGCGTCTATATCAGGCCCCTCCCTCACACCGGACACGGCGCATCTCCGATCGGCAGGAGGGCTCTGTGATTGGCCCTCCTGATCACGCAAAGGCCATATCCAATCACAGACATCATGCAATGTAAATAGAGAGCCGGTTGCTAGGTGATCGGCTCTCCTCTCCACACACAGAAGTTGTTGGTGAGGAGAGGAAGCAGATTGCTGGAGCCGGCTGGTGATCAGTGAGTATGAGCTGTTTTTTACTCACTGATCAGTTTAGTGTCCCCACAGTGTAAACACACATGTCCCCACATATGTAACCGTAAAATCACATGTCCCAATGATTATCTGCATACATATGTCCATGATCACCTGTGCACATCTGTACATGATCATCTGCGTAGATCTGTCCGTGATCACACAAACCAATTATACACTTAACAGGATTTTTTTATACCAAAAACATGTAGCAGAATAAATGTTGGCTTAAATTTATGACAAAGTTAGATTTTATTGGATTTCTTATAAAATAGAAAGAAGAAAATATTATTATTTTTTTTCCAAATTTCCGTCGTGAATAAATACCACCAAAAGAAAGCTCTATTTGTGTGAACAAATGAACAAATGATAAAAAAATGTATTTGAGTACAGTGTAGCATTACCACACAATTGTTATTGAAAGTGCGAGAGTGCTGAAAGCTGAAAATTAGTCTGGGAAGGAAGGGGGTGAAAGTGAATAGTATTGATGTGGTTAAAGGGACAGTGTAAAAAAAATGGAATACAATATATATATTAGGGTTGTCCCGATACTAGCATTGGTACCAATACCAAGAATTATCCCGAGTTCTTGTACTCGGGGAAATGCTCCGATGCTTCAACCAATACCTGTACAGTCAGGGATGATTGGTGCGGCAGGGGGGAGTTGCATTCGCCTGTATACATTTCAATAAAGCCAGACAGCTTCTCCCTCTCATTTTAAATGAAACTGCAGATAAAGGGACTGGGGAATCTGTTTCCTTAGTACCTTTCTCTGTTTCAAAAGAAAAAAACAATTGCAATAAATTAAAAAAAAATGAATTGTAAAAAAATACTGACACATGTGCCACTGTCACATGACATTAAAAAAAAGTATCTGTAATCGGTATCGGCGAGATCAGGACTTGTACTCGGTCTTAAAAAAGTGGTATCGGGACAAGCCTAATATATATATATTGTGACAGGAAGTCAGGTAAATCTGTGTGTGTTGTCCCAGACGGAAGATACTTTTCTGCCTGGTGTAGACAATACACCAATTACTATTGGGCGTCGGCTGTAGAAATGGCCAGAGAGGTTTGGGGAGTTAGAAGCCTTCAGCTGTTCAAAATGAAGCAATTAAAGCCCCTATAAATAAAGCCTAAAGATAACGACTGATTGCTGCATCCTGGGGGCTTTGTGAGTGAAGGAGCAGACACAAGCACTTCTGAAGAGGTGATGTGCTGATGGATATTTCTGTGTGAGAAATATCAGAGAGACTTTTGTTGTTTTCTGCTGTAGGACCAGCAGTGTCTGCCCAGCAGTAGGCTGTGCCAGACTCCATAGGTAGGTTCCTGTGTTAGGAAGGTAGATGCCACAAGTGGCAAGGGTTTATTTTATGTTTTGTTTATGCTGTTTTGATGCTTGCACGTGTATCCCGCAAGATGGAAAAATAAACCATATAATTTGTTTTCAGTCATCCTCAAGTGCCGTTTTGTACAGTTCAGAGTGTAGTGAACCCATTCAGGGGGTCACACACACCCGCTACGGAGTTAATCCCTCACACATGGTGGAGTGCCGTGGGCAGTTAAAGTAAACCCAAAATGGAGGAGATGCTGAAACAGCCGATTATAGCAAATGCAACTCAACAACAGAGCATTGCAGCTCAACAACAGGCTCACCGAGAGAGCCTTGCAGCTCACCAAAAGAGCATGGCAGCTCATCGAGAGAGCCTTGCAGCTCAACAACAGGCTCACCAAAAGAGCATGGCAGCTCACCAGCAGCAAATGGAGGCCATCGCGAAACTATATGAGAGAACAGAAGAAAAGGATAGCAAGCCCTCTCTGATTGAGAATCCAGAGGATCATAATGCTATAGAGGTTACCACGTCTGTTGTTGAGACGGAATCATCACTTGCACTTTACCAGAGGAACAAGAAGTGGAGCCAGAGGAGTGTGCCCTGGCAGAGCCTGAAACTCCTGAAGTAAAGGAGCCGGCATTAGTAGTAGAAGAGTCTGTAGAGCCTGTGGAAACCAATATTGTGAATGGCGTTCCAGAGGTCAAACCAGATGAGATCAAACCAGAAGAGAAAGACCCTCATGTACAAGAAGGTGCTGAGAAGGTCCTGGCTGTCCCCGCAGTAGCAGCTCCTGTGAAGCTGAATCAACGGTCTGACAGTTCTGCTAAATACAGTAGAGAACCTTTAGCAAATACTTTGAAGAAACTTGATGATCCAGCTACCAAAGCTGTTACCTTGGAACTGGAACCCAACAAGTTTAAAGGCAAGATTTTGGATTGCTCCAAAAATTTTCGCAAAGCCAAATTGCTGCATTGATAATACTAAAACTAATAATTACAACACAAAAAATTAATCACCAAATGTAACCAGCTGCATCAAATGACTGGTGCACAAACCAAGATAAATATGTGATCAAAATAAATAAATGCGCTAAATTACAACTAATAATGTGAAACCGTGCAGTGAAACACACTATAGGGGCTGACAATCTGACAGCCAAGCAGTGTCAAATACTAAGCGAATCCTGCTGACACAACAGGTTCACAACTGTATAACAGAAATAAATAAATGACAAAATGAAAAAGGTACATAAACAGTGATAAACAAATATCAATGACCAAAGTCCCAATTTCATCGGATCCAAAAAGTGTCAAGAGATGTGCAAAACAATTCCGCAACTATAGGTATCGCTGTCCATCCAAGTTCATCTAAAATCCTTACTCGCGTAGATGGAAAAACCATACCTCAATGCGGTCCACGATACATGTAATGGGAAAGAAACATAACATAGCACAGAACTATTTAACAGAGCGATAACGGCATAGAGGCACGTTACAAGTTACACTCGCGGATCCCCGTTCAAATTAAGCCGCTCAGTATTCCTGAGTAACGTATGAGAGAACCTCTGCTGGTTTCCGTACATGTGGCTCCTCCCCCTACGCGTTGCGTCACGGTCACGTGACTTACTCATGGAATATGGACGTGTAGCGCATCGTGCGGGCCATTTATCTTAGTAAACCCGGAAGAGTATGCAACGGAGGGAGCTTGTAAGCAATCTACATAATTTGCGGCTGAAACTTATGACAGTGGTATTTTACCATTAAAAACTGTCACGAATAACAACTTTAACATATAAAAACAAAATACAACTGCATACTCTTCCGGGTTTACTAAGATAAATGGCCCGCACGATGCGCTCCACGTCCATATCCCATGAGTAAGTCACGTGACCGTGACGCAACGCGTAGGGGGAGGAGCCACACGTACGGAAACCAGCAGAGGTTCTCTCATACGTTACTCAGCAATACTGAGAGACTTAATTTGAATGGGGATCCGCGAGTGTAACTTGCCTCTATGCCGTTATCGCTCTGTTAAATAGTTCTGTGCTATGTTATGTTTCTTTCCCATTACATGTATCGTGGACCGCATTGAGGTATGGTTTTTCCATCTACGTGAGTAAGGATTTTAGATGAACATGGATGGACAGTGATACCTATAGTTGCGGAATTGTTTTGCACATCTCTTGACACTTTTTGGATCTGGTGAAATTGGGACTTTGGTCATTGATATTTGTTTATCACTGTTTATGTACCTTTTTCATTTTGTCATTTATTTATTTCTGTTATACAGTTGTGAACCTGTTGTGTCAGCAGGATTCGCTTAGTATTTGACACTGCTTGGCTGTCAGATTGTCAGCCCCTATAGTGTATTTCGCTGCACGGCTTTTACATTATTAGTTGTAATTTAGCGCATTTATTTATTTTTATCACAAATTGCTGCATTACCATATGAAGTATTTCCCTGGCGTTGACAAGTCAGAGCAGGATCAGATTCCTGTCACGAGGCATATGCGGACAAGAGGCTCTTTAGCTCACGAAAAGGCCAGTCAGCAAAGCTCAAAGAGAAGACGCACCACAAACAGTTCAAATTCCCACCGACCGTCCCTAAAAGACAAAAGCAAAGAGAACTTAATCCAAAAGTCTCATCGCAAGCCAGACAAGCTGTCTGAAAGTGTTAAAGAAAAATTCAAAGATTTCTTGAGTCTGAAGTCAAAGAAAAAGAAAGCGAAGTCAGAGCTGTCTGGTAGGGAAGAGAACATAGAGGTTTCTAATGAGCGCTCACCAAAACAATTACAACCTTCAAAGCTCAACAATGATTATAAGGCCCTGTGTTCCGGTAAAAGCAGCGATTCTTGCACGGAAAGCTTACTTTGGAGTGATGAGGATTACAACGAAGAGATCGTTGTCACGCATGCTCATGGTTTTCTAAATGTTGGCCACAACAGGAGCAAGTACAGCTCTGCCAAGCAAAGACTTGTGATGGACAATATGGATGAGAATGCTATGGATGCAAATATGGGCGAACTGTTAGATATCTGCTCAGGAAAGTTTTACCAATCACAGTCCAACACCAGCCAGCCTGATGCAAATGACTCCAAGATAGGGGTTATGGATGAGTTGCTGGGACTCTGCTCTGGAAAATGTGTCTGTTAAGATGATGGTTCAAATCAAGAATCTTTTAGTTGTACAAAGGCTCATGCTGAAAATTAGAAAAGTGACCTAATGTCTGAAGCAGTTGCTCTCTGTTCCAGTTCTTTCACCAACAGAGAAAATTAAGAAAATGAGGCTGGGTTTGAGGATTTCCATCTTCTACCTTGTGATGATTCTGACAGCGAAGAGCTTGCAGAAGATGAAGTGAAGGAGGAAGTAAAGGTGGAAATGGCAGTGAAGGAGAAGGATGAGGCGCCTGCTGTGCTGGTGGGGAGCGATTCCGAAAAGTGCTTTTACCCCCTGGGTTATGTGAAGAGACAAGCGCTGTACGCCTGCAGTACCTGCACTCCGGATAAAGAGGAGCCTGCTGGGATATGTCTGGCCTGTACATACAAGTGTCATGAAGGCCGCGACCTGTTTGAGCTCTACACCAAGAGGAACTTTCACTGCAATTGTGGAAATGCCAAATTTAAACAGCTGGAGTGCAAGTTATATCCGGATAAAGAGAAGAAAAACCTGGCTAATAATTACAATGACAATTTCTTTGGCCTGTACTGCACATGTAAGAGACCTTCCCCCGATCCTGAGGATGAGACCCCAGATGAGATGATCCAGTGTGTGGTGTGTGAGGACTGGTTTCATGGTCGGCACCTAGGGGCAGTTCCATCGGAGCCCGTTTAGTTTCATGAGATGGTGTGCCAGGGTTGTATGGATCCCGGTTCATTTCTTTGGGCCTACTCTGCCAAGTTAGGAGTTCCTGGTGTCACCAAGATAACCAAAGCAGAAACGGAACATGAAGATGTTAAAGTTGATGATTGTCCTACGGAAACAGCCAACACTCAGAATGGACTAACAATAAATAATGAAGAATGTGTGGAATATAACGACGATGAGGAGGAGGCAATTCTTAGAAAGCTAAATCTGAAGGACTTTATGGAAAATGAAGCTGAACTTTCTGGAAGTGATGTTGAAAGTGAAATCCCTGACCGCTTCAGGGCAAATGAAGTGGCTGAAGTGCAGGAAGTAGGGGTTTGCACATCTTCAGTTCTCAGTCCGTTGCTTGATGGAAATAAAGCTGAAAAACTTAATTCTGACACTGCACTAAATGATGTAGAAAAAGTGTGTCCAATATCCACTAAGCCTTGTGAATGTAGTAAGTCAGGTGATAATCATGACTTTCCCATAATTGATGATCAGCAGAGCGGGGTCATTGAGGAATCTGAATTGCAAGAAATATGCACCCAGACTATTTTTGCCTCTGTGAATTATTTGCATGTTGAAGAGCAGTGTGTTAATTTTTATGTTAATGAAATGAAAGCAGTAAATACCATGTCACCCCTACCACAGGCAGGATCTGTAGAGAGGGGTTTGGTGTCCACTGAAGTAAAAAGGACTCGTTTTGGGTCTTCAGAATTAATGGTACCAGCATGTCATGATCGGAATAGAATTCAGGAAATCATCTGTGATACCTTAAATCAGAGTGAAGACATCTGTGATGTTGAATCTAGAAAACTACGCTCCCACAGTGAGGATATTGCAAAATCTGATATAACCAGTGCAGTTTCTGTCCAAAACTTGGATAGACTGCCCTCTGTGGTTGAAACACAGATGATGCAGGGAGCCATGTAGTACAGTGCTGCCAGTCCATACATGATGAAATCGGATTTGAATATAAAGGTAGTGTCACATCCTGTGAAACCCAGTCTTTGGAAAGTGTTCTGTCAGAACCAGTGATGCAGGATAATACTTTGGACTTGATTACCGAGATTCCTCTGGAAGTAAAATCTATTTTTCAAAATGTAGAATCTGTAATGGCAGATGAGCCCTCTGAAAGTTCTGAAACCTTCATCACTGAAGTGGTCAGAGAGGCTAAATGTCCTAATTTATTGGATGCTTTTTCCAAATGTCTTGAAAGGAATGGAGAATATGAGAATTTGTGTCCAATAGTCGATGGTTTCAAAGAAACAAATACTAAAACATTTTTGGGAGACTATGAGGCAAATATAGTTGAACAACTAGCCATAAACACAATTTCAAAAGTGATTGTATCTGCTAGACAAGAAATTGTGTCTAGTTCAGTTAATGATGTGTCCAAGAGCACATTGTTGTCAGCTCTTGGTGTTGGTTATGACTCGCTGAGTTCTTTAGGGATTGAGCTATCAAGGGAAACCTTTGTGTCCATTGAAAAACCAATTAAGGTTTTACATGGTTTACAACTGAAAATGAGTATATTACAGAGCAAGTACCTCAGCCGAAAGTTGAAGACCAATAGGAGAATAAATAGGTGGTTCCTGGCCCTTCAGGAATTTAGTTTTGTCATAACGCATCGGCCCGGTGTTAAAATGGGGAATGCAGATGGGGTGTCCTGAGTGCATGCGTGCCTGGCAACCTGTGTCCCAACCCTAGGGGGGGTATGTGACAGGAAGTCAGGTAAATCTGTGTGTGTTGTCCCAGACGGAAGATACTTTTCTGCCTGGTGTAGACAATACGCCAATTACTATTGGGCGTCGGCTGTAGAAATGGTCAGAGAGGTTTGGGGAGTTAGAAGACTTCAGCTGTTCAAAATGAAGCAATTAAAGCCCCTATAAATAAAGCCTAAAGATAAGGACTGATTGCTGCATCCTGGGGGCTTTGTGAGTGAAGGAGCAGACACAAGCACTTTTGAAGAGGTGAGGTGCTGATGGATATTTCTGTGTGAGAAATATCAGACTTGTTGTTGTTTTCTGCTGTAGGACCAGCAGTGTCTGCCCAGCAGTAGGCTGTGCCAGACTCCATAGGTAGGTTCCTGTGTTGGGAAGGTAGATGCCCCAAGTGGCAAGGGTTTATTTTATGTTTTGTTTTGTTTATGCTGTTTTGATGCTTGCACGTGTATCCCGAAAAATAAACCATATCATTTGTTTTCAGTCATCAAGTGCCGTTTTGTACAGTTCAGCGTGTAGTGAACCCATCCAAGGGGTCACACACACCCGCTACAGAGTTAATCCCTCACAATATATATATATATGTGTGTGTGTGTGTGTGTGTGTATGTGTATGTACAGTCAGGTCCCTAAATATTGGAACATCAACACAATTCTAATCTTTTTGGATATGATATGAAACAAACAAGATGTGCTTTTATTGCAGACTTTCTGCTTTAATACATCCAAATCAGGTGAAAGGTGTAGGAATTACAACAGTTTGTATATATGCCTCACACTTTTTAAAGGGGTTGTAAAGGTTAGTCTTTTAATTTCTAAATAGGTTCCTTTAAGCTAGTGCATTGTTAGTTCACTTACCTTTTCCTTCTAAATGTTTTTTTTTCTTTGTCTGAATTTCTCACTTCCTGTTCCTCCTCAGTAAGCTGTTCAGTAAGCTGTTCTGGCTGACTAACCACCGCTCGGATGATGGGGGCAAGCTTACGGAAAAGAAACAGGAAGTGAGAAATTCAGACAAAGGAAAAAAAACATTTAGAAGGGAAATTGCAGGGAAAGGGTAAGTGAACCAACAATGCACTAGCTTAAAGGAACCTATTTAGAAAATTAAAAACAAACCATTACAACCGTTAGGGACCAAAAGTAATGGGACAATTGGCTGCTCAGCTTTTCCATGGCCTGGTATGTGTTATTCCCTCATTATCTCATTTACAAGGAGCAGATAAATGGTCCTGAGTTAATTTCAAGTGTGCTATTTGCATTTGGAATCTGTTGCTGTCAACTCTCAATATGAGATCCAAAGAGCTGTCACTATCAGTGAAGCAAGCCATCATTAGGCTGAAAAAAAAAACAGAGAGATAGAAAAAACATTAGGTGTGGCTAAATCAACTGGTTGGAACATCCTTAAAACGAAAGAATGCACCGGTGAGCTCAGCAACGCCAAAAGACCTGGAAGACCACTGGTGGATGACCGAAGAATTCTTTCCCTGGTGAAAAAAACACACTTTTACAACAGTTGGCCAGATCAAAAACACTCTCCAGGAGGTAGGTGTATGTGTGTCAAAGTCAACAATCAAGAGAAGACTTCACCACAAGATGTAAACCATTGGTGAGCCTCAAAAACAGGAGAGTCGGATTAGAGTTTGCCAAACAACATCTAAAAAGTCCTTCACAGTTCTGGAGCAACATCCTATGGACAGATGATACCAAGATCAACTTGTACCAGAGTGATGGAAAGATCCAAAGCATACCACCTCATCAGTGAAGCGTGGTAGTGTCATGGCGTGGGCATGTATGGCTGCCAATGGAACTGATTCTCTTGTATTTATTGATGATGTGACTGCTGACAAAAGCAGCAGAATTCTTTCGGGCAATATTATCTGCTCATATTCAGCCAAATGCTTCAGAACTCATTGGAAGGTGCTTCACAGTGCAGATGGACAATGACCCAAAGCATACTGCGAAAGCAACCAAAGAATAATTTAAGGGAAAGAAGTGGAATGTTATGCAATGGCCAAGTCAATCACCTGACCTGAATCCAATTGAGCATGCATTTCACTTGCTGAAGACAAAACTGAAGGGAAAATTCCCCAAGAACAAGCAGGAAGACCGTTGCAGGGGAGGCCTGGCAGAGCATCACCCGAGATGAAACCCAACGACTGGTCATGTCTATGTGTTCCAGACTTCTGGCTGTAAATGACTGCAAAGGATTTGCAACCAAGTATTAAAAAGTGAAAATGTGATTTATGATTGTTAATCTGTCCCATTAGTTTTGGTCCCTTAAAAAGTGGGAGGCACATATACAAACTGTTGTAATGCCTGATGTAATTCCTGTTCACCTGATTTGGATGTAAATACCCTCAAATTAAATCTGAAAGTCTGCAGTTAACCACTTGAGGACCGCCTAACGCCGCTATAAGTCGTCAGAATGGCACGGCTGGGCACAAGCACGTACAGGTATGTTGCCCTTTACGTGCCCAGCCATGGGTCGCACACCGCCGACTGCGCGCGTGACCCGGTCCGAAGCTCTGTGAATGGACCCGCAGACCCGATTGCGGCCGGTGTTCCGCGAACGGGTCACAGGAGCTGAAGAACGGGGAGAGGCAAGTGTAAACAAACCTTCCCCGTTCTCTGTGGCTTGTCACTGATCGTCTGTTCCCTGTTATAGGGAATAACGATCAGTGACGTCACACATCCAGCCACGCCCCCTACAGTAAGAATAACTCCCTTAGGACACACTTAACACCTTAGCCCCCCCTAGTGGTTAACCCCTTCACTGCCATTGACATTTTCACAGTAATCGGTGCTTTTGTATAGCACTTTTCTCTGTGAAAATGACAATGGTCCCAAAAATGTGTCAAAAGTGTCAGATATGTCCGCCATAATGTCACAATCACGAAAAAAATCGCTGATCGCCCCCATTACTAGTAATAAAAAAATATATTATTAAAAATGCCATAAAACTATACCCTATTTTGTAAACGTTATAACTGTTGCGCAAACCAATCAATAAACGCTTATCGCGATTTTTTAGAAGAATATGTATCGGCCTAAACTGAGGAAAATTTTTTTTTTATATATATATATTTTTTGGGGATATTTATTATAGCAAAACGTAAAACATATTGATTTTTTTTTTTAAATTGTCGCTCTATTTTTGTTTATAGCGCAAAAAATAAAAACCACGGAGGTGATCAAATGCCACCAAAAGAAAGCTCTATTTGTGGGGAAAAATGGACATCAAGTTTGTTTGGGAGCCACGTGGCACGACTGCACAATTGTCAGTTAAAATGACGCAGTGCAGAATCGCAAAAAAGGGGCCAGGTCCTTTACCTGCATAATGGTCCAGGTCTTAAGTGGTTAAAGCACATGTTTGTTTCATTTCAAAGCCATTGTGGTGGTGTATAGAGCCAAAAAGATTAGAATTGTGTCGATGTCCCAATATTTATGGACCTGACTGTATAAAGATTAAAAACGTTCATGACCCCCCTTGCTTGCGTGCAGAAGTGACCGCATACGTAGGTCACGCCCACATATGTAAGCAGTGGTCAAACCACAAATGAGCGTTATCGCCGTGAGCGCCAGAGCGAGAACAATAATTCCAGCACTAGACCTCGGGCCAGATTCTCAGAGGCGTTACGACGGAGTATCTCAGATACCCCGTCGTATCGCCTTTTTTTTTTAGTCGTATCTATGCGTGTGATGCTGTGCATCACTTTTGCATAGATACGCTTCTACATCCGACAAGTGTAATCCAATTACACTTTCGGATCGTAGGTGTAATGACAACTCCGGCCACTAAGTGGCCTTTACGTTGTTTTTTCATTTGCATATGAAAATGAAGTAGTACGCCGATTCTCGATCGCTTTTACGCCGCCCCGTCGTCGCGTACGTCGTTTTTGTTCGCGTAAGGTTACCCCAGCTTCTATGTGGAGTAACCTTACGAGGTCCCGTCGGATGCCGTCGTGTCCCGTCAGATGCCATGTTAAGTATGGCCTCGGGACCGCGTCGTGTTGTGCGTTGTTTACGTCGTTTGCGTACGTCGATTCTCAATGAGGCTGGCGTACGCTGCGATTACGTCGTTTACATTGAGAAAATGTGACGTCCTTTGGAGCATGCGCACTGGGCTTTTTCCCCGGCCGGCGCATGCGCAGTTCGTTCGACGCGGGGGCGCGCTTAATTTAAATACAAGCCGCCCCATTTGAATTGCGCGGGTTTACGCTGCGCGATTTACGCGACGTAAGCGAAACCTACGGAGCAAGTGCTTAGAGAATAAAGCACTTGCTCCAGTACGCAGCGGCGGCGTAGTGTAACTGGCTTACGCTACGCCGCCGAAAATATTGGAGAATCTGGCCCCTCCTCTGTAACTCTAAACTGGTAATGTGTAGAAATGTTTAAAGCTTGTCTATGGAAATTTTTAAGTACCGTAGTTTGACACCGTTCTACAAGCATGCAGAATTTTAAAGCATGACATGTTGGGTATCTATTTACTCTGTGTAATATCATCTTTCATATTTTACAAAAAAAAAAAAAAATGTCCTTCATCAGAGCCCAACTCTGATGAGGCTGTGATGGGCTCTGATAAAGGACATAACTTCAAAACTCATCAGCCAGCAGGGACCCAGATGAGGTCCTCCTTGTGCTAGAAGCTTTGGCAAAGCTAGGAGATAGTAGCCACATGTAGTGGCTGGATGAACCTGTTCACTACCTAGGTTTGTGAGTAGTTACATTTGATCTTTAATAAAATTGCGCCCTCTGTTTTAATCTATTTCCCACACTGATACCTACAGTATATATTGCATCCCCTAAAATACTCTATACTAACATGTCAGTTCTAGCTATTACCATACTAAAATAAATATTTATTGCCAAAAGTATTGGGTCACCTTCCTTTACATGCACATGAACTTCCCAGTCTTAGTCTCTGGGGTTCAATATTGAGTTGGCCCACCCTTTGCAGCTATAACAGCTTAAACTCTTCTAGGAAGTCTGTTCACAAGGACAGTGATGTGGGCGAGAAGGCCTGGCTCCGCTCTAATTCATCCCAAAAGTGTTCTATCGGGTTGAGGTCAGGACTCTGTGCAAGCCAGTTAAGTTCCTCCACCCCAAACTCGCTGATCTGTGTCTTTATGGACCTTGCTTTGTGCACTTGTCCCAATCATTTGGTGGAGGGGGGATTATGGTGTGGGGTTTGTTTTTTCAGGGGTTGGGTTTGGCCCCTTAGTTCTAGTGAAGGGAACTCTTAAGGCGTCAGCATATCAAGACATTTTGGATGATTTCTTCCTTCACCACTTTTGTTGCACAAACAAACATTATCCTCTGGGTAATATATGTACATTACATTTTCAGGGGGAATTCCGTACACCATCTGTGTGCAGAGCACCTCTGGGTAGCCATATTGCTCTACATTTTTATGTGCAAATTATTTTCATACAAAAGTGGAGTTACCTGTTAAGTTATACAGTATATACCTTCACCTACTGGCATCTTTGTCTTTTTTTTTTTTACTTCTCTCTTTACCCTTCTTTTTCTATTCTCCGGTCTCCTCTTCCTCTCACCCAGTCTCTCCCCTCCCTTACTGGACCCGTCTCTTCCTAAAAAAAAAAAGGGGGGACAGAGGAGTTGGTGACTCATACTTCAATGTAAAAAAAGGTGGTGTAATAAGAATTTGTTTTTTCTTTCTTTTATTTTTCCACTGATCCTTCTGTTTTTTTTTCCATCCGTTTGTCTCCGCTGTCCTCCTTCTCCTCCTCTCCCTTGACGACCCTTATTTCTAGGGGTATGTGGGAAAACATTTTCTCTTCCAGTTCTGAGATCTAGGGTGCACGTTATGCTCTCTATTCCCTCTTTTCTGCTCTTCTTGGTGTTCAAATTGATACTCCCTTTCTTCTCATTTATATTTTTATATATCAATGATTCCGTTTGTTCTAGGTTATTTTCAGTTCAGGGAAAGCAGGTTTAAAAAACTATACACCAGGGGTATTGAATTAAAATTCAAGGATGTCCAGTTACTAAAAATTTCTTTCAGCTGAGTACATCTTTGTGCCATTATGAGATTAACTTTATACATTAGGTGCCCCCACAAATCAGGATCCCTATTCAGAGTACATAGTATACTCGCATATCTGTCCTGTCCACTGATTCTCTCATCAGTGCCCTCCCATATATCAGGTTTCCCCCATCAGAGTGCCCCTTAGTTAAGGTGTCCCTGTCAGAGTGCCCAATGTACATGACCAATATGTCCATACAGGCAGGGGGTAGGAGCTGGGTGGGGCACATATGTGATATCAGTGGTTGGTAGAGCACCGGCAGGCCTAGCAGCCAATGACTGCTGCTCAGTGGGGAACCAGCGCTGTGGACTGGTGGTATCACTTAGTCTGGACCACAGTCTGCCATTTAGTGAAGGCTCCTATACACCAAGAGCAATGGCCACTGGCTATATATTGTGTGTGTGTGTGTGTATGTGTGTGTGTGTGTGTGTATGTGTGGTGGGGATGGCTGCTGACACTAGCTAGATGACAAAATCAAGTTACCGCAGCTGTGAGCATGACATACTTCAGAAGTCTGAATGTTTTTTGAATTGCGAAAGTGGGTGCCAGGAAAGAATTCCCCGCCTACTGTCACAATGGGTTATCCGGTCGGTGTGGTGGCAGGTGCTTTAGTTACATGTTACTAAAGTTGAACCTAGACTTACATTTCTGCAACTGTGACATTACTTGTACAGTGCGGAAAATAAGTATTTGAACACCCTGCTATTTTGCAAGTTCTCCCACTTGGAAATCATGGAGGGGTCTGAAATTGTCATCGTAGGTGCATTGCCACTGTGAAAGACATAATCAAAAAAAAATTCCAGAAATCACAATTTATGAATTTTTAACTATTTATTTGTATGATACAGCTGCAAAGAAGTATTTGAACACCTGTCAATCAGCTAGAATTCTGACCCTCAAAGACCTGTTAGTCTGCCTTTAAAATGTCCACCTCCACTCCATTTATTATCCTAAATTAGATGCACCTGTTTGAGGTCATTAGCTGCATAAAGACACCTGTCCACCCCATACAATCAGTAAGAATCCAACTACTAACATGGCCAAGACCAAAGAGCTGTCCAAAGACACTAGAGACAAAATTGTACACCTCCACAAGGCTGGAAAGGGCTATGGGGAAATTGCCAAGCAGCTTGGTGAAAAAAGGTCCACTGTTGGAGCAATCATTAGAAAATGGAAGAAGCTAAACATGACTGTCAATCTCCCTCGGACTGGGGCTCCATGCAAAATCTCACCTCGTGGGGTCTCAATGATCCTAAGAAAGGTGAGAAATCAGCCCAGGACTACACGGGAGGAGCTGGTCAATGACCTGAAAAGAGCTGAGACCACCGTTTCCAAGGTTACTGTTGGTAATACACTAAGACGTCATGGTTTGAAATCATGCATGGCACGGAAGGTTCCCCTGCTTAAACCAGCACATGTCAAGGCCCGTCTTAAGTTTGCCAATGACCATTTGGATGATCCAGAGGAGTCATGGGAGAAAGTCATGTGGTCAGATGAGACCAAGATAGAACTTCTTGGTCATAATTCCACTAACCGTGTTTGGAGGAAGAAGAATGATGAGTACCATCCCAAGAACACCATCCCTACTGTGAAGCATGGGGGTGGTAGCATCATGCTTTGGGGGTGTTTTTCTGCACATGGGACAGGGCGACTGCACTGTATTAAGGAGAGGATGACCGGGGCCATGTATTGCGAGATTTTGGGCAACAACCTCCTTCCCTCAGTTAGAGCTTTGAAGATGGGTCGAGGCTGGGTCTTCCAACATGACAATGACCCGAAGCACACAGCCAGGATAACCAAGGAGTGGCTCTGTAAGAAGCATATCAAGGTTCTGGCGTGGCCTAGCCAGTCTCCAGACCTAAACCCAATAGAGAATCTTTGGAGGGAGCTCAAACTCCGTGTTTCTCAGCGACAGCCCAGAAACCTGACTGATCTAGAGAAGATCTGTGTGGAGGAGTGGGCCAAAATCCCTCCTCCAGTGTGTGCAAACCTGGTGAAAAACTACAAGAAACGTTTGACCTCTGTAATTGCAAACAAAGGCTACTGTACCAAATATTAACATTGATTTTCTCAGGTGTTCAAATACTTTTTTGCAGCTGTATCATACAAATAAATAGTTTAAAAAAATCATACATTGTGATTTCTGGAATTTTTTTTTTTTTGATCATGTCTCTCACAGTGGACATGCACCTACGATGACAATTTCAGACCCCTCCATGATTTCCAAGTGGGAGAACTTGCAAAATAGCATGGTGTTCAAATACTTATTTTCCGCACTGTATATTGCCATGTAGGCAAGCTGGAATTTAGAAAATAACATTTAAAAAAATGAAATTGGCCATTTGTAAGTGCATCACAGTAGGCAAGTCTGATTTTCGTAAGTCCTGCACAATTGAGAAACCTAATGTGTTTTATTTTTATTTTATTTTCATTCTGAAAGTTTCCTGTGTATTGAAATTATGAAAAGCTGTGGGTTTTTTTTACTGACCACTAACACGTTTTCTTTTATAGTCTGCAGCATCTCTTCTTGCAAATACATCACCTTTGACCCTTATGGCAGCACCATTATCAGTAACTAATCCCAACGTGACAACAACCTCACTTAGTCCATTTGGCATGTTGGGTGGCCTGGTACCTGTTAATATGCCATTCCAGTTTCCTTTGGAGTTGCTTACCTTTGGGAGTGACACTGCTGGTGCAACATCTACATGTTCTACCTCAGCTGCATTTCATCATAATATCACTCAGAGTAAGAGCATCAAAATGATCCTGTTTAAAATGTTATCAATTGTTTTTTTGTTTTAACATGTGTGGTAAGTCTTGTTATTGAATACCGTATTTATCGGCGTATATAAGGGGAAAATCGTCGGTGCCCGATATACGCCGATACCCGCTTCCCGCACTCAGTTTGAACTGAGCCGCCGACATATACCGAGTGCAGTACACTCGGGTATATTCGGCCAGGCTCGGCTTCGCTCATGCTCACGCATAAACGTCACAGAGCGTGAGCACGAGCGAAGCCGAGCCTGGCCGAATGTACCGAGTGTACTGCACTCGGTATATGTCAGCGGAGGCGTTCAAACTGAGCACGGGAAGCGGTGATTCGACTCGAGACAGCGCTGGAGAAGCCGGGAGGACACCGAAGACGGACGCCGGACCGGGCAAGGCCGCCGATGGATGCTGTGCAAGACACCAAAACTGTAAGTACTAAAAGTACAACATTTTTTTTTTTTTTTTTTACAGGTCCACATTAGGGGTGCGCGCTATACCCGGAGCGCAATACCCCGATAAATACGGTAATCAAAAACTTTATTGCATTTGAATTCATTGTTTGTGCTTGAATCTTTTTTTATAATTGGGCCATTTAGCCAGGGTTGTCCTGATACCACTTTTTTAAGACCGAGTACAAGTACCGATACTTTTTCTTTTTCGTTCATGGACGGACACAGCCTTAGTCTTGACTTAGTGGGTATTAGCCTTTCTTTAGGAGTTGACTAGGCAGAAACTTATATATAAAAGGTTAACTTATCATACACCCTATAGCCCCACCTCATTTTTTTTTCTGCCTAGTTTCAGAAGAAGACATGGCTCCCTTCAGGCCCATGGCTTGAAGGCTGTTAGTTCAAGATTCTGGATTTTTATTTTTTTCCTGCGATCTTCGATCAACTACCGACTGGCGACAGGCTGGATCCTAGATCCTTGTATTCTTCCCAGTTTTGGCCATTGAGCGTGTGCCGACCGTAGCTGCGCGCTGGGTCGTTCACGACATGCCCGTCGCTCTATGGGTGAATGGTGAGCTATGCGCTCATAGCCATACTGCATAAAGACTGTTCTACAGGGCCAAGTCACAGTAGCTTGGCCGACAGTCATCTCCATTACCATGCGGAAGATGGACTGTCCAGGATGCTCCAGCATAAAACCACAGGAGGGTAAGTACTACTACCTTGCTTCGGCAAGAAAATAGAGCTGGGCATCCCTGGAGAGAGGTAAATAAAGGGCTCTTGATTTTCCTTATCCCCTCCTTCCACTTCCCCTTCCCTCCTCCCTAGACTGCTGAGGTGGGGGTTGCCCTGGGGAGCTCCAGCTGAGAACCAATATAAAATATAAGTGCATAGATATTGCTTACTTGTGTCCACGTTGTCAGCTGCCGCTTCCCTCTTTCAATGTAGAGAGCTGCATAAGAGATTCTGCTGCTGTGTGTCTGGCGACCATTTTTTCTGTGACCATGCTGGATTGTTTGTATACCTGGCAGACATTTTTTTGTAGCCACTGTTGGCTTATACTCAGAGATCGGTGGCCATACTTCTGGGGTCTATATGCACTACGGTGGCCATTTTCTTGTAGCCGCCCAGCGCTAGAGGTGTTGCTCACAAGGCGCCCAAGGGGGGGCTGTACCGCGTCTCCTGGCCACTCAGCGGCCTGCACGGTGTGCCCCAAGAAGGGTGCTTAGAACGGTTATCCTCCGGCAGCATTTCCCCATAAAACTGGGGCCTCTAGTGTCCCGGTCGGCGGCCATTTTTTGTAGCCCATGCAAGTATTACAGCACTGGCGGCCATGCTTTTGGGGCCTCAGTATGCTTGACCTTTATTGCCTGAGCAATGGCCATCTTATAAATCAGCAGCCAAACAGACACAAGCTGCTGACTAGCAAACAAGCTGATGATGACAGCAGCCTTGTAAATAGCAGCCATTCGGCAGACTGACAGTTCTATTCAGCAGACAAGAAGCAGCTTAGCTAAATGGCACTCCACTGCTGGTTCCAGGGTGGTGAGTCCTCTGGGGTAGTACCCCTCATCTCTGCTGCAGTTAGGAGGGTGTGTTGTCCACCTTGCTTGGAATCCCTGTGTCAAGCGTGTGGGCAGCATGGTGTCAGAAACAGATGTTTTTTTCCCTGAAACACCTGAGCCGGCAATTGATGCCCCTGTAGCCGATGTATCGGTGGACGCTATGTCGGCAATCCTAGATGCCTTCATTGCCAAGGTAGAATCAGCGCGTGGAAGAACGGGGGCTAGAAAGCATCCCCTCCCCTGCCATCTTCTGGGGATAACTTGGATACGGAGCCAGGTCTAGCTACCACTCAGGACCCAGACTCTGAGGTAGCCGACTGTGCAGTCCTAAATCGGCCAGACAGTGAGGATGACTCTGGACCCAGGTCAGCTCATGAGAAGGCTCTGGTGAGTGAACTTATCACTGCAGTGCGAGATACCCTAAAGATAGAGGGGTCTGTAGAAGCAACAGAAGCGCCGGTCCCCGTTGGGTTCCGTAAGGCGACCCGCACTGCTAAAGTGTTGCCTTGTGTGTCTTATTTAGACAAACTTTTATACAAGGAATGGGATAGACCACAACAAAAACTTTTTTATACCTAAGAACCTAGCGGTACGTTACCCACTGGAGGAGAGTTTCTTAAAGAAATGCACCTCTCCCCCCATAGTGGACCCTCCTGTGTCCAGACTAAACAAGCTTACCACCATTCCGGTGGAGGGGGCTCCTGCCTTCAAGGACCCGGTGGACAAAAAGGCAGAGATTCGATATCCCATAACCTATACACTGTAGTAGGTTTAGCGGTACGCCCAACCATAGTTGGGGCTCTGGTGTCCCAGACACACACGGTGGGCAAAGTTACTGCTCAATGGGTTACAAACACATCGTGCTTCCACCCACGAGGTAGCCCTAGCGGAACAACTGGTACAGGGCCTAACATTCGTGTGTGAATCAGCTTTGGACACTATTCCTCTGCTGGCCAGAACCTTTGCTCAGGCTGTGTTGTTACGCCGTCTACTGTGGTTGAAGAATTGGTCGGGGGACCAAGCTTCCAAGAAGGACCTACTGGACCTGCCCTTTAAAGGCGATAGACTCTTTGGAGCTTGCCTGGATGACATTATTAAGGATGTCACAGGAGGCAAGAGCACCTTGCTCCCACAGACCTATAAGGGGATGGAGCCACATCGGCGACAGGGGCCCTCCTTTACCGCACCAAAGCGTTTTTTTTCGCCCGTTGCGGGAAGAAAACCACAGGCCAATAAAGCGCCTGCTCAGGGACAGAGACATCCCTGGTTTCGCAAACCCAACAAAACCCGTTAATAAGACCACGTCCGCATGAAGGTGCGCCCCCACCGATCCCTCAGGTGGGGGGACGTCTTCGCGAATTCGTGACCCGGTGGACCCTGTCCCCGACCAGTTGGTTTGCGAGGTAGTCTCATCAGAGGACAAGATAGAGCTCCTATCTTGCCCACCAAACAGATTTTTTCCCTCCAACTACAGTCTCGTCGGGAAGCCTAGATGGGGCAGTTTAAGACCTACTGGAACGCGGGGTGATCGGTTTCAGGGGTTTTACTCCAATCTGTTCAGTGTACCAAAGAAGGAGGGTGTTCGTCCTATCCTGCACCTCAGGGCCCTCAATTGCTTTGTGAAGGTACAAGGCTTCCGGATGGCATCAATCCGCTCTGTCGTTACTACCCTCCAGCTGGGGGACGTTCTGGCATCCTTGGACATCAGGGATGCCTATCTACATGTCTCCATATGCACAAAGCATCAGAAACTTCTGTGCTTTGCGGTCGGGGAAGACCACTATCAGTTTGTGGCTCTCCCCTTTGGCCTGGCATTGGCACCAATGGTCTTCACCAAGGTGCTTGCCCCAATTCTCGCCCTACTAAGACAACGTGGCATCGTTATTTTGGGCTACTTGGATGACCTGCTTCTGAGGGCTCCTTCAGCCTCCGAATTAGAGGAGAGCGTGTCTATAACATGTCAGACCCTCCGACATTTTGGATGGCTTCTGAACATACAGAAATCAGTAATGATACCGACTCAACGCCTAGTGCATGGGTCTTCAAACTACGGCCCTCCAGTTGTTCAGGAACTACAATTCCCATCATGCCTAGTTATGTCTGTGAATGTCAGTGTGTTACAATGCCTCATGGGATGTGTAGTTCTACCACAGCTGGAGGGCCGTAGTTTGAGGATCCCTGGCCTAGTGTATCTGGGATTGATCCTGGACTCCTCAGAGGCAAGGGTGTTTTTCCCTGTGAAAAAATTGCATACCCTTTGGACTGCGGTGCGGCAGTTGACGTCCCAGAAATGGTCGTCACTCCCATTTCTGCATGCGAGTCCTGGACCTCATGATGGCCTCCTTCGAGGCGGTACCATATGCGCAATCTCATACGCGAGTATTACAGAAAGAAATTCTGTCCATATAGGACAAGTGCCCATCATCCCTGTATTACCAGATCCGGGTGAGCCACCTGGTCAGGGCCTCCCTGGTTTGGTGGCTGACCTTACCGGCAATTTTGTCCGGGAAGTCGTTCCTTCCTTATCACTGGACAGTCATCACGACGGACGCCAGCCTTATTGGGTGGGGGGGGGGAGTCTGGGGGGTTCAGTCGACCCAGGGTTGCTGGTCCCTGGAGGATTCCCACCTGCCGATCAATGTCCTTGAACTTAGGGCGATCAGGCTGTGCCTCACCACATGGTTTTAGAGACTACAGGGGCGTCTAGTCAGGATCCTGTCGGACAAGTTCACGGCGGTGGCATATGTCAATCATCAAGGAGGAACAAGAAGCTCAGCCGCAGCATCAGAAGCCACGCACATTCTAAGGTGGGCAGAAAGGAGCATACCGGCACTGTCGGCCATATACATTCCGGGTGTGGAAAACTGGCAGGTGGACTACCTGAGTCGTCAGTCGTTGGACCAAGGAGAATGGTCTCTGCACCTGGAGGTGTTTCAGCTCCTTTGCCAGAGATGGGGCACACCAGACGTAGATCTCCTGGCGTCTCGACTCAATCGGAAGGTATTGAGGTTTGTGGCCAGGTCGAAGGACCCATGTGCAGACGCCACAGATGCGTTAGTGGCGCCGTGGAGTCAGTATTGGCTAATCTATGCCTTCCCTCCTCTAAAGCTCCTGCCTCTTCTACTTCGCAGAGTAGAGACAGAAGGGATTCCAATGATCCTAATCGCCCCGGATTGGCCTCGGCGACCTTGGTACGCCAATCTAGTGCGGCTAGTAGCAGACGTCCCTTGGCGTCTACCGCAGAGAAAGGACCTGTTGTCACAAGGTCCCATACTGCATCCTACTTTACAGTTGCTGGCTTTAACGGCATGGCCATTGAGAGCCAGGTACTAAGAGACTGGGGCCTATCGCATTCGACAATTTCTACCATGAGAAGGGCTAGGAAGTTAACCTCTAGGAGGATTTACTATCGCACCTGGAGGGCTTACTCTGAGATGAGGTGTAATCCACAGGCTTATTTTGTGTCGAGGGTACTGCTGTTCCTACAGCGCGGGGTGGACCAAGGACTTGCCTCAAGCACGGTTAAGGGACAGATCTCTGCCCTGGCTGTTTTCTTTCAGCGACCCCTGGTGACTCACTCTCAAGTGAGAACTTTTGTACAGGGGGTCCGGGATGTGGCCCCTCCGGTCCGTCCTCCACTACCTACGTGGGACTTAAACCTGGTTCTCGGTGCTTCAGAAGGCTCCGTTTGAAGAGATCACAGAGATTCCTGTATTGACACTTTCTCAAAAGGTGGTCTTCTTGGTGGCGGTCACATCAGTTAGACGAGTATCTGAGCTGGCTGCCTTATCGTGTAGGGCTCCCTACATAATTTTCCACAAGGATAAGGTGGTGTTGCGTCCGCAGCCATCTTTTCTACCTAAGGTCGTCTCAGCCTTCTATCTCAATGAGGACATTGTACTTCCATCCTTGTGTCCTACCCCGTCGCACCCTAGGGAGACGTCGTTGCATTCCTTGGCCGTTGTCCGAGCCCTGAGAGTATATTTAGCTGCCACTGCTCCGTTCCAGGGGTCAGGCTCTCTGTTTCGGTGGCTGGGTCTAGGAAGGGCCTAGCGGTCTCATCGGCCACCATCTCTAGGTGGATCCGACAGACAGTAATTCAGGCTTACGCCATAAGGGGTTGGGCGCCCCCCTTTCCTATGACGGCACATTCGACCATGGGAATAGGTGTCGCCTGGGCTTTCCGACATCAAGCATCTGTTTCCCAGGTGTGTAAGGCGGCGACTTGGTCGTCCGCTCACACTTTCACCAAATTCTATAAGGTTGATGTGAGTGCATCTTCGGATGCTTCTATTGGCCGAAAAAGTTTTTTAGGCGGCTGTTTAGAGTTGCAACTCCTCAGTGGAGGAGCTCTGTTGTTTTGGGGTCAAGTTTAATTTTTTGCTGTTCCCACCCCTCATTTTTTGACACTGCTTTGGGACGTCCCACTAAGTCTAGATTAAGGCTGTGTCCGTCCATGAACGAAAGAGAAAATAGGATTTAATGCTCACCGTAAAATCTATTTCTCCGAGTTCATGGAAGGACACAGCACCCTCCCCTCCTTTTTATGTTTGTACTGCTTTTTGACGAAATGATCTGCAAGATGCAGAGAGAGGGGTTACACCCAGAGGGCCCGCCCCCTGGACGGGGCTATAGGGTGTATGATAAAACTTGTATATATATGTTTCTGCCTAGTCAACTCCTAAAGGAAGGCTAATACCCACTATGTCAAGATTAAGGCTGTGTCCGCCCATAAACTCAGAGAAAGAGATTTTACGGTGAGCATAAAATCCTATTTTTT
This sequence comes from Rana kukunoris, assembly GCA_029574335.1. Taxonomy (NCBI): domain Eukaryota; kingdom Metazoa; phylum Chordata; class Amphibia; order Anura; family Ranidae; genus Rana; species Rana kukunoris. Next base: position 81,965,866 of record CM056055.1, on the reverse strand, counting down.
CAAGTACTCGCCGATACCGATTTCTTTTTTTTAATGTGACAGTGGCACATTTTGTCAGTATTTTTTATTTTTTTTTGCAATTTTAATTTTTTACTATTTTTTGTTATGTTTTTTTAGCCCTCTTAACAGACCCCTGACATCTCCTCTTTGAGACAGAGAAAAGGACTAAGGAAACAGATTCCCCAGTCCCTTTCTCTGCAGCCTCAGCTAAAATGAATGGACAGGAGGCTCCTCTCCATTAATAAACTGAAGCATTGTAAACACAGGTTACGATTAGGGACAGGAGGATCACTGCTGTATAACTTTCACTAAAGCAGCTGAAAAGGGGGGGGGGTCTGGGGAGAAGCTGTCAGGCTTTATTGAAATGTATACAGGCAGATTGGTGCATGTAACTCCCCCGCCGCACCAATCATCCCTGACTGTTGTCAAAGAAATAATACCGTACTTAATTAAACTGAGCAATTGAAACATTTTTGTCTATATAAAAATTAATTTATTGATACATAGAAGAAGCTTATATTAATCTGATATTAGTGACCATTAACATAACAGATATCACCTCCAAAAACTCAAGTTCCCGAGGATACGATTTGTTGACTTATGTGTCTTTTGAGAGTGACAGGAACCAGTAACCCACTGTTGTCACATCCTCTTGACATAGGACATGTCCTGGAGTTTGCATCCTTTTGTGATCTCTAACTCAAGTTCCCCCACTTAGCATATCACAAGACACCTGGCTAAATGGATATTTCCTGTCTGGCCAAGCTCTATACAAACCAGAGGGGTTAAAAGCACTGGACTGTTTTCCATGCTATGTGTGTCTTTGGTTGTGCTTGTTTTGCTGTGTGTTGGAATGGATGTGGTATGCATGTGTGTGACTGTTTCTGACCCTGTCTCCGTTTCCACTTATACTTTTCTAGGGGTACTGTCGGGTGATTTACTGCTGTGTATTAATATTGTTACTGCATTCCTATGTCTGGGTTCAGGTGTATCTCCTGGAATGTCCGGGGGTTAAACTCCAAGTTTACTAGGGGGTCACTGTTGACTTCCTTAACCACTTCTGACCGGCCCCACGTCTCCCGCGCCCTCCGCCGCTTACCGTAGCCGTCGGTAGCGGCGGAGGCGATCGGGTCCTCTTGCTGGCTGTCCGGGGATGCGACTGAGGGAAAAAATGTCCCTCAGCCGTCCCCATACCTCTGCTGGGTGGAAGTGACGTCAAAACGTCATTTCCGCCCAGCCTCTTAAAGAGACATTTAATTTGTTTACATTTTGACTTTTTTTTTTCTTTTTTTTTTTGCATTTAAGCCTGAATATGAGATCTGAGGTCTTTTTGACCCCAGATCTCATATATAAGAGGACCTGTCATGCTTTTTTCTATTACAAGGGATGTTTACATTCCTTGTAATAGGAATAAAAGTGATAATTTTTTTTTTATTTTTTTTTCAGTGTTAAACATTATAAAATAAATAAAAATAAAAACGAAAACCAAAAAAATTTTTTTTTAAAGTGCCCCGTCCCGACGAGCTCGCTCGCAGAAGCAAACGCATACGCGAGTAGCGCCCGCATATGAAAACGGTGTTCAAACCACACAAGTGAGGTATCGCCGCGATCGTTAGAGCGAGAACAATAATTCTAGCCCTAGACGACCTCTGCATCTCAAAAAATGCAACCTGTAGAATTTTTTAAACGTCGCCTATTGAGATTTTTAAGGGTAAAAGTTTGACACCATGCCACGAGCGGGCGCAATTTTTAAGCGTGACATGTTGGGTATCATTTTACTCGGCGTAACATCATCTTTCACAATATATAAAAAAATTGGGCCAAATTTATTGTTGTCTTATTTTTTAATTCAAGAAAGTGAATTTTTTCCAAAAAAAGTGCGCTTGTAAGACCGCTGCGCAAATACGGTGTGAGAAAAAGTATTGCAATGACCGCCATTTTATTCTCTAGGGTGTTAGAAAAAAATATATATAATGTTTGGGGGTTTTAAATAATTTTCTAGCAAAAAAAACTGTTTTAGTCTCGTAAGCACCGAATCTGAAAAACAGGCTCGGGGCTGAAGTGGTTAAGGTGCACAACCCTCATTTGCTATGCTTACAGGAGACGCACCTTATGGGGTCGAAGGTGCTAGCGTTAAAGAAGTGCTGGGTCATGTATGGTTCCCATTCCACCTACTCTAATTATGCACAGTGGGTGTCTGTATTGGTAAGGAAGGGCCTCCCCTTCTCCTGTGTCAGGGTGGTGACAGATCCTAAGGGTCGGTATGTTTTTCTCCACGCCGCTACTGTTGGTGGTGGTATATGCTCCCCCCCCCCTGTCACGGCTGATATTTTTACATATTTGAGTGTCCTCCTTGCCACCTTCCCGGTGATGGCCACTCTTATTGTGGGGGACTTCAACTCGGTGCTCGACCCTGCTCGGGACCGCTTGAAGCCCCTCCAGAATGAATCCAAATTGTTTAGTCAGTGGTGTTCCTCTTTCGGTTATGTAGATCTCTGGAGGCTCAGCCATCCTGGGTCTCGGGAGTTTACCCGTCAATCTCGGACGTACCGTACTCTTTCCAGGTTGGACTATGCTCTGGGAACCCCTGATTTAGTCCCCAACATACGGATGGTATCCCACTTGACTCAATCCCTATCTGGCCACTCTGCTGTGTCTGTTGATTTGGTGATGGGTCATAGGCCCTCATTTCGGTTGTGGCGGCTCAGTCCTCTTTGGGTCTCCACTGCCGACTTTCAGGAGCCGGTTCGGCATGATATATCCCACTATTGGGGGGACAATGCTGGTTCCGCCTCCTTTGGTCCCACATGGGATGCCTTTAAGGCGTCGGTGCGGAGCTCGTATATTTCCAACATTGCCCGGTATAGAAAGTCTTCCCAGACTACTCTCTTAGCCTTGGAATCCTCCCTGGAGAATGCCAGGGCCCAGTATCCTGCGCTCCCTGCCCCGGACACCCATGGGGTCCTGGTGGGGGCGCATAGGGCTCTGGACCTTCACAGGGTGGATGTGACGCGAGGTCAACAGTTGTCCCTCTCTGCTAGGTTACATGAGCATAGTGGTAAGAACGGTAAGATGTTGGCCTATCTCTCCCGCACGGAGTATGTGGATCGGACGATACCCCATATTCGGTTGCCGGACGGCTCTGTCACCTCGGACCCCTTGCTTATCAATCAAACCTTTAAGGCTTTTTATCTGAACCTCTATACTGCCCCACCCGGATGAGTTGGAGACTTTGGGATTCTTTGAGTCTATTTGGTTCCTCGTCCTGGAGGAGTCGCATATTGCCCTCCTTGACAAACCCCTTACGGTGAAGGAGGTCACTGAGGCTGTTTTTTCACTCCCCCCTAATAAGGCCCCTGGATTAGATGGCTTACCCACAGAGGAACTGTCGCAGAAATTGTTTTCCTTTTTTGGGTGGGCACTGCATGAGGGGGAGCTCCCCTCCTCCATGTGTGAAGCCCTGATAGTGGTGCTCCCTAAACCTGGGAAGGATAGGCTGTTGTGTGAATCCTATTGTCCAATTTCACTACTGAACAGTGATGTTAAGGTGTCTGCAGAAAGTTATCCTCCATCTTATTCACAGAGATCAGGCGGGGTTCATGCCTGGAAGGAGTACGTACCACAATATCAGACGCCTTTACCTACATATTTATGGGGCTGCTAATGTTAAGAGGAATGGTCTGGTGTTGTCACTGGACGTGCGTAAGGCCTTTGACACTGTTAACTGGTCCTTTCTGTGGGAGACGATGCACCGTATGGGCTTTAGCGCCCAATTCATCTGGTGGGTCCGCTTACTTTATACCAATCCCAGGGCCAGGGTAGGCACCAATAAAGATGTCTCAGACATATTTACTTTGCAGAGGGGCACCAGGCAGGGCTGCCCGCTGTCGCCTCTCCTGTTTGCTTTGGCTATTGAGCCATTGGCTTTGGCGGTGCAGCAGACGGCAGCGGTGGGTGGCATTTGTTATGGTTCCCTCTTTGAAAAGATCTCTCTGTACGCGGACGATGCTCTAATTTACTTGGATGGGTCTGAGCGGTCCTTTGATTCTCTAATGGGGGTGGTTGAGGAGTTTGGAAAGGTCTCCGGGTTGCGGGTGAGTTGGGACAAATCGTGGCCTTTCCTATAGGCCCTAGATTTGACCGTGATTACCTCTCTCGCTCTAAATTGTCTGTCCAGACAACGTTTAAGTATCTGGGGATATATATCAACGCGGATTTATCCTCGTATGAACGTCTAAACGTTACCCCGATTATAACGCACATGGAAACCAGGCTGAAAACTTGGGCCTCGTTACCGCTTAACCTCATTGGTCTAGTTAATATCTTTAAGATGATATATCTACCCAAATTTCTATATGTGTTTCGGGCTTCTCCAGTCTTTTTGTTGAAAAAACTCTTTAAGAAAATTGATTCGTTACTTTTTGCTTTTTTGTGGCACGGGTCGAGTCCGCGGGTTTCTAGGGCCTCTCTTCAGGCAGCCACGCTGGCTGGGGGGTTGGCCTGCCCAAATTTGCGGAAATATTTTATTGCGTCCCAACTTGCATACGTATACAATTGGATCCTGGAGCCCTCCCCGTCCTGTTCCACTGCCATTTTGACTGCTCTGGAGGGCCCCAGGAGTCGCTGGTAAACAGCCTGCATAGGTCTGCTCCCGGGCCTCCCCGATTGAGGTGAGTTGGCTGGCCTGGCATGAAGGTAATGGGATGCTCACGGACTCGGGTGGGGTGTCTCCCAGTGCTCCCCTGTGGCAAAACTCAAATTTCCCTGAGCTCCTGGGTCATCCAGACTCTCGTTAGTGGACCCAACTTGGGGTCACACGAGTCTCCCACATATTTGTTGGTGACAATTTTATTTCTTTTGCAGACTTAAAGGTAAGGAATGGGGTAACGGATAACTTTTTATTTAAGTATCTGTTGCTTCGTCATGCGGTGCGGGCGCAGTTTGGGGGTCTGGCCCAGGAGCTCACTGAATCGCTTCTCGAGACGCTTATGTCATATTCAGATATTGGAAAATTGGTTACGACGATTTATTGCCGCCTGCTGTCGGCATTGATTGATCCCTTCCGGGTGGCCCAGCGAAAGTGGGAGGTGGATATTCCAGGGCTGTCCGAGGAGAGGTGGAAGGAGGCCTCGGAGGCTTGCTTCCTTGATATTATTGGGTTAAACGACCAGTATGTCCAATTTAAATGTATACATCAGTTGCACTATACGCCTGCTAGACTGGCCCGCATGGGTCTGGTTTCTACTGTATCCTGCCCTAGGTGCAGCTTCTCAGAGGCCGATTGTATGCATATGTTTTGGTCATGCCCTGATTTGTCTGCATACTGGGCAGCATTGTTTTCCTTTTTTAGGGATACCCTGCACCTCCCTGTCCCCTTTGCTCCGGCGGTGGGGTTACTGGGTGTGCTTAATGACTATGTGCCTACGATATATGCCCGAACCTTACTACGTTTGCTCTTGTTTTATGCAAGGAAATTGATTCTACTGCACTGAAAAAGTGCCTTTGCTCCTACTATTCACATGCTGTTCCGTATGATCAACAAGGTTCTACCAATATATTAGTGTATATGTAAAGGAAGGGGTTGTCCTCAGAAGTTTAATAAGATATGGCAGCCGTGGCTTGATATAGAGGATTTTTTTGGAGAGATACCCCGCTCACTCAGCTGTAATCGACTGGGGGGCGAGAGGGGACAGGGGGGGGCCGGAGTGGTTGTAAGGTTGCGTGTGTGTGACTGGCTGTGTGTGTGTTGGATTTGTTTGCTTTTTGTTGGGGTTAATCTTATATTGCTGTAGGTTGTTGTAGGGTGTGACCCCTCCGGGTCCAGTACACCTATGCTGTTTCATTTGTTGATAGGACCCCCCGGTTGGGGCCTAAGGAACCGCGACATGTAATATACTGTCTTCTGCCCTGTATACTGTTATCGTTATGATATGTTCCCTGTGTGCTATGTCTGATATTGTGCCTTTATTCAGTATACTTTTGTATGTGCAGAAAACCAAATAAACAAAGTTTACAAAAAAATATACAGGGGGCCACTTCCTATCAGAAAATATATTGTAACTATAAAATGGTATGCAGCTATCCTCCGACCACGTACATTACAAATATACACGGGTATATATATATATATATATATATATATATATATATATATATATATACACACACACATACCCACACATATTAATCAGGGGCATGGTGGTTGAATTCAGGATATGAATATGAAGATGTTCAACATATCCATTACAGTACCCACTCAAGTTCATGATTGAACTTATGTCCTCCTTCAATGATTTGGTATCCACTCACAACAGCCCAGAAGCCCCGACCCTTCCCCCACCACCATTGCGGCCTCTTTCTTTCTTGAACTCGCCGTAACTCATCAAGGTAGACTTGACAGTCCTGGTGCCTTTGAGACTTCAGATCCGAACCATACTGCAATGTTTCATCACCCCTCTGCATTGGAGGAGTGGAACTCCAACATTGATGGCGGGATCCTTAGGCCTCGTACACACGATCGGACATATCCGATGAAAACGGTCCGCGGACCATTTCCATCGGATATGTCCGATCGGGAGTTTGATCCGATGGCGTGTACACACCATCGGATCAAATTCCCCGCTGCCGGACGGCGCGGTGATGTGGCGGTGACGCGGCGGTGACGTTGACGCCGCCACGTCACCACCACGTCACCGCACCAGGAAGTTAAACACTTCCGCGCATGCGCCGAATCCATGCGGCGCGGTGGCGGTGGGGGACGACATGTCTGCTGGTAAGTGTACTAACCAGCAGACATGTCGGGCGGACAGATTCCCACCGGATAGATTTCAAAGCATGCTTTGAAATCTGTCGGGTGGAGAAATCTGTCCGCTAGCCCATACACACGAGCGGAGATGTCTGCTGAAACGGTCCATCGGACCGTTTTCAGCGGACATATCCCCTCGTGTGTACGAGGCCTTACATATTTAGTCCTGTATCCTGGAAATATGGTGTTATGATTGTCACAATTGGATCGGACTGCGAGACAGCACTTTTTCAGCATGATGAAGGAAAGTTCAGGAGAGTCTTCTTCGTGGCACGTTTGTCTCAAAAAGAATGACTTGGTTGTTGTTGCTTCTTCAGGTGATGGTTGGGTGGGCCTCCACAGTCATGTATAAATACAAAAGGAGAAAGGAGAATGTCAGTGTACAGTTATTGGAGGAATGTCAGACACCCCTGGCCCCAGGAAAAATAAATGCAGACAGAAGAAGCCAAGGTCCAGGAGGTGGGGCGGTAACCAAAACATCGGTTAATAAGAATACAGCCATAGTGGACACAGATCCAACAGTAAATGCTCCACCAGAAGAAGTTCCAACAATAAAAGACGTATTCTTGGTGGTGAATGAATGCAAAAGAACACTGGGGGAGGTATGTAATCAAATGAAGGGTATAAAAGAGGAGCTGGTCTCGGTGATACAGAAAACCAACAAAAGAATATTGGAGGTGGAAGGGAGGATATCCCAAATAGAGGATGAATTGCACCCAGTCAAACAAGATGTCAAGAACCTGAAGACACAAACAGATAAATTCGAGGAAGAAATAGAGAACAGACTCCGAAGGCACAATATTAGGCTGGTGGGGATCCCAGAAAGAAGCGAGGGGTCTCAGCCGATAGAATTTTTGGAGAACTGGTTTATAAAAATATTTGAAAAAGAGACTTTTTCACAGGCGTTTATGATAAAACGAGCGCACAGAGTTCCTTTTAAACCACCGCCCTCTGGAGGGCGCCCTAGATCAATACTTCTGAAATTTCTGAATTACCGCGACAAAGAGTCTTTATTGAGAAAGAGCAGAGAGATGGGAAATATTTTTTTTTTAAGGCTCTAAGGTCTCATTTTATCCTGACTTTTCCCCTCAGCTTCAGAAGCGAAGGGCGGGTTTCATTGAGGTCAAACGGAAAATGCAAAAGGTTAATCTCACATATGGTTTATTATACCCGGCGCGCTTACGGGTGTCAGCGTTGGGTAGATCTTTTATTTTTGACACTCCAGAGGCTGCGGTACTATGGCTGGAGGAAAAAAAGGATCAACTATTAGCAGGGGAAGGAGGGGACACATAGTTTATAACCAAAAGTAAGAAGGGGCGGATATGGGGATTAATTTAAATTTATCAAGCAAGTAGGAGTGGGGGGGTGGGAGGGGGGCACGCACCCAAAGAGTGGAATAGGGCACAAGTGGAACACAGAGAGAAATGGTATGAGCGGTAATGAGGGGGGCGGGAGTGTGGAGGAGGGGAGAATGAATGCAAGTATGGCAGTAGTGGAACCGGTCACCAAATCAGCCCCTAGGGGTTACCTAGGAAGGTGGGGAAAGGGGGGTGGGGGGGAAAGGGGGACTCACAATGGGGAGACACCTCTGGGGCAAGAGATGGGATTCAGTATAGGGGGGATAAGAGATATATACACACTGCAAGAACAACTTTTGGCAACACACAGGAAAACACGGATACCATATTATAGGGGATTGAGAAAGATGTCACGGAATGTAAAAGATAAAACACATATATCACAAGCTCTTTAAAGAGATATTAGGGGGAAAAGATATAGGGCCAGATTCTCTAAGAATTCCGGCGGCGTAGCGTAAGCCAGTTACACTACGCCGCCGCATTGTACTAGAGCAAGTAAGCGACGGAAAAAGCAGACGCTGACCCAACGCCATACTTAACATGGCATCCGACGGTACTTCGTATAGTTACTCCACATAGAAGCTGGGGTAACCTTAAAACGAACGAGAACGAAAACGACGTACGGGGCGACGTAAAATCGATCGAGAATCGGCGTACTACCTCATTTGCATATGCAAATGCGAAAACAACGTAAAGGCCACCTAGTGGCCGGAGTAGTCATTACAACTACGATCTGCAAGTGTAATGGTTTTACACTTGTCGGATGTAGAAGCGTATCTATGCAAAAGTGATGCTAAGCATCACGCGCATAGATACGAGACAAAAAAAACGGCGATACAACGGGGTATCTGAGATACTCCGTCGTAACGCCGCTGAGAATCTGGCCCAGAGCCTTGATCTATAGTAAGAGATTAAGACTATTCTTTTTTTTTATTTTTTATTTTTTTTTCCTCTTGGTGACTTGTTTGGTGTGTTCACTCAATTTTCAAACAGCACTTTATTATAGAGTGATTTTGGATGACAAAACATATAAATATATAAAAGTATAAATGAGTAGAATCTTAAAAATAGGATCCTGGAATGTTCGGGGGATGGGGACACCAGCTAAAAGAGCAGTTGTCTTTGATGCATTAGAAGGGTATAGGGTGGGATTAATTTGTTTGCAGGAAACCCATTTTACAAATGACAGTAAAAAACAGATTCAGCATAGGAAATTTCAACATCAATTTCATTCAGTTCACACATCATACTCAAGGGGGGTGACAATCCTGGTACAAGGGGGAGTGGGGTTTACTTGCAGGAGGGCCAGTATTGATGACGAGGGACGCTATGTTTTCCTATATTGTGTAATAGAGAATAGGGAATATATACTCGCTAACATATACATCCCTCCACCATTCAAACTAGAGGTTATGTATAAGTTAATGGACTTTATCCTGGATAAACCCGGGATACCTGTCATAGCAATGGGAGATTTTAACGAGGTATTAAACAAAAAAATGGATAGGATCCCAACGGCAAATGTACAGGAGACTCGCCTATATCTGTTTTTACAAGAGACAGGGTTGTTTGATGTATGGAGGAAGAGAAATCCAGAGGGGTACAGTTCTCCTGCTGCTCTAGCACCCATGCCACATTGTCCAGGATCGATTTAGTCGTGGGCAATGTAGAAGCCTCTCAAATAATTGGGGAAATAGAATATTTACCGTGGGGAATATCAGATCACTCCCCGGTGACAATAACAGTAAATCTAGAGGGGAGAAGATCCGTTACGGTATCGAAAATAAGCCCCCTATGGTTCGAATTAATGGGAAACCCCGAGGAGATAATGGCAAAAATAATAGAGTTCATAGACTTTAATGAGGGAACTGCAACACAGGGGGTAATGTGGGACACGCTGAAAGCCTTCCTCAGAGGCATATGTATCCAACAAGTGGCGAAAGCAAAAAGGATTTTAAAAGAACGAGAAAACAGAATTAGAAATGAAGTAGCGAATACCGAAAAGGAATATATAGTAAATCCAACAGAGGAGAGGAAAAGAATATGGCTAGATAAGCAACGGGAATACAAAATAGAGCTGTTAAAAAAATCAGAAAATAAGAGAATGTTCCAAAAACAAGCGGCATATGGGGAGGGGGAGGGGGTAGGAAAAATGTTGGCTCATTTAATAAGAACAAATTCCACTCCATCTGCTGTTCCGGCCATCAAAAGAAGTTACGGTGACATATCCACAAATGTGACTGAGATAACGGACACATTCAGAGAATACTACGAAAAACTATATAAGTCCCAAAGAACAGCAGGAGGAGAGGAATTGCAACGCTTTTTTAGAAATCTAGAACTGCCCTCTATCACAGGAACGGAGATGGAGCAAATGGAGAAACCAATAACACTAGAAGAGACTCAGATAGCAGTCAAAGAAATGGCGAATCAGAAGTCCCCGGGACCAGACGGGTTACCGGCAGAGACCTATAGATATTACGGGAAGGTGTTGCTCCCAGAACTTATAAAAGTATTTAATGAGGCCATGGTAGAGGGGAAATTACCTACGTCAATGACAGAGGCCACGATAATAGTACTGCACAAGGAAGGGAAGGATCCATTGGAAGCTTCATCATACCGGCCTATCTCTCTCCTATGTGCAGACGCTAAAATCCTGGCTAAAATTATGGCTAGCAGGTTAAATAAAATAATCTCAAGACTTATACATCAGGATCAAACAGGATTTATCCCAGGTAGATCAACCAGTATAAACATAAGGAGGGTATTCCTTAACCTGCAAATACCCACAGAAAACAGCGGCAATAGGGCAGTCATGTCCTTGGACGTGGTCAAAGCTTTTGATAGCTTAGAATGGGAATACATCTGGTACGCACTAGAGGTCTTCGGGTTTGGCCCCATCTTTATTAGATGGATTAAAATACTGTACAGCGACCCCAATGCAAAAATTAGAGTCAACAATGAATATTCAACAAGGGTAAAGTTGGAGAGAGGCACGAGGCAGGGGTGTCCACTGTCACCCCTGCTCTTTGCATTGGCAATGGAACCGCTCGCCACAGCCATAAGAATGAACAGGATAATGAAGGGATTTATAAGACCGATTAGAGAGGAGAAAATTGCTCTCTGCGCGGACAATGTTCTTCTATTCCTAGGAGATACAGGCCACTCCATTAGACGAGCAATGACTATCTTCGGAGAGTTCGGCAATATATCTGGATTGGTAATAAATTGGGAGAAATCGGCCTTGATGCCGATAGACCCAATGAGGAACCAGGTCCAGGAGGAGATCCCACAGTTAGACACAGTGGGGAAAATGCAGTATTTGGGTATAACAATTGCACAGGATCTCAATAAATACATAGAGAATAATTTGGAACCATTGATACTTAAATTTAAAAACAAAATCTGAATCTGGCGGCACCTCCCATTATCGGTGGCAGGGAGGTGCAACCTGATTAAAATGGTATGGATGCCACAATTACTCTATGTATTACATAATACACCTATATGGGTACACAAAAAATGGTTTAAGAAGATAGACGCCCTGTTCAGGGAATTAATATGGAAAGGGGGACCCGCTAGGATAGGACTGCAGACTCTGCAGCTGCCAACGAGAGAGGGAGGAATGGCAGTACAACATCCACGCTGCTACTTTTTGGCTGCACAATTGCAGCATATTGGAGTTAAAACGGAACCAGGAGAGGATATAAACGGAAGCTTAATGATCCAAGGGGCCCCACATGAAACAACTATGGAGGTGATGGAGGCTAACTCATTTATCAACTTGACCCCTACGGTCAAGATGGTAACTAAAGTGTGGAAAGCCATAACGATAGCGGGAGGACAGGTGGGAGTGACAGAGTACGCTCCATTGTGGAAAAACAGGAACCTTCAAGAGCTTGAAACAGTGGGAGAGATCAATGAATGGGCAGTAAACGGGATAACAAGACTGGCTCAGTTATATGAGGGAAGGACCTTAAACACTTTCGCCACCCTGAGAGAGGAATATGAAATTCCCAATGGCACGTTCTACAGGTATCTCCAAATTAGGCATGCATTAAATACTCAGTTTAATAGAGCGGGACCAAATTGGATTAAGCCACGAATCTCTCAAAAAATGAGGAGGGATAGAGAAGAAAGGGTTTATCTCTGAAATTTACCCATATATATATGTGAGGAGAATATTGAGGGATCAATGCAGCTTAAAAGTAAAAATAAATGGGAGGAAGACTTGGGAATTATAACGGATGACCAATGGAGGATGGTGCTGGAGAGAGGGCAAATGGTCACAGTCTCGCCAGCCCAGAAGATATTTTTAAAGATGATACACAGGGCATATTATACCCCAAAAAGACTATTTAGATTTGGTTGGAGAACGGATGCAGGGTGCCCCAGATGCCAGGACACGGGGGACTTATTACATATGTTATGGAGGTGCCCTAAATTATTTAGGTATTGGCTAGAGATTATCAGAATCATTAACAAGACATATGGGACTAGGTTGGAGATGGACCCTAGGAACGTGCATATTGGGAATATGGGAAGAAAGGGGAGGGTTGGCAAACACTACAAAAGCCGTTGTAAGGTGCCTTTTTCAGGCAAGAAAATTAATCGCCCAAAGATGCCAAGCAGTAAACCCCCCAACAATAAGCGAGTGGACTAACATTGTGACAAAAACAATCTGGAAAGAGAAAACAGTTTATATCAAAAGAGGAAATATCAAGGAATTTGATAAAATATGGAAGCCGTGGTTACTTGAGATAGGATATCCGGTATGAAATGTTGTGGAGCAAACTGGAAATCAAGGGTGGGTAGTGGGAGGGGGGTGGTAGGGAGAGAAGGGGAAAACAACCAATTAATAGGGGTAAAATCAAAGATTATGTTATGCGGGGAATGTGAAATGTTTTGTAAAAAGAAAATTATGTATGTAATCTGTTTTTTAAATATGAAAGATAACGAAATAAAGAGAATTAAATAAAAAAAAAAGGTTCTAGGGCCAAGGCAAGGAGCAGGGGCAACAAAGGGCACCCCTGTTTGTGCCCCAATACAGAAAAAACGGCTCTGATGTTCCCATTCATACGCATTCTTGCTGATGGGGTGCTTTATAACAGTTTTACCCAATGTAGAAATGAGGAGCCCACCCCAAATCTTTTCAACACTTCCCAGAGGTAGGGCCATTCCACACTATTGAACGCTTTGGCCGCGTCTAAGGAGAAAATGGCCCTATTACCCGGATTGTCTGTGGGCAATTGTAAATTGAGGAATAATCTCCGCAAATTATGGGCGGTGGACCTCGTGGGAATGAACCCAGATTGATCCCTGTGAACTATTCATTGCATACATTTAGCCAGCCTATTTGCCAGGACCCGTGCCAAAAGTTTGATTTCACAATTGAGTAGCAAAATAGGCCTATAAGAATCAGGCGATAAGGCATCCTTTCCTGGTTTTAGTAGCACCACTATAAGAGCTTCCCGCATTGAAGGGGGGAGCTCCCCAGTTTCAAAGGCCCTATTATAAACTTTCAGGGGGTTTGGAATTGTGTTGTATACCGCTTGTAAACCTCTGACGGCAAGAAGCTTCAGGCAATTTCTCATCCCTTCATGATTTTGGGGGGGAGATTTTAATGTATGCATGTCCCCAATTAGAGATAGGAAGGCCCTATTCCGGGACACTACTGGGAGTGCTGTCCAGAGGCTATGCGCTTCATTCCGCAAACTGACTAGATCATTTAATCTTTTTGACACATGGAGGGTGCGACATCCGACTCAAAGAGGGTTCACCTTTTACTGCCCACCCCATAAACTCTATTCCAGGCTAGACCATTTCTTTGTAACGGCCCCCCTACTTCCGTATGTGATCGCCTCTGAAATTAACCCAATTACTTGGTCTGATCATGCCCCCATTGAGCTTGATATTGTTTTATCCGCCCCCTTCCCCAGAAATTGCCACTGGCGTCTCAACGAGTCCCTCATTAAGGATCCATTGTTACAAGATCAGTTGCAACTAAAACTGTCTGAATTTTTCGACCTCAACGTGGGATCGGTGACAGAGGTCTCCACCTTGTGGGAGGCCCATAAGGCCTTTTTCACAGGGGAGTGTATTTCCGCTAGCTCTCGTTTGAAGCGGGATTCTTTGAAACAAAAGAACGAGCTTTTGGCTCAGCTTAAGCTCGTCTTCTTGATTCCCCCACGGTAGAGCGTTTGAGATTGGTGACGTCTCTGCGGAATCGTATTAAATCTTTCAATCTAAATAGAATCTCCAAATCTATGCTATGGGCTAGACAGAAGTTTTTACGAATTTGCTAATAAACCACATAGAATGCTAGTTAATAGGTTGAAACCGCGCCCCTTTCTTTCGATCCCTGATCACCTGATGCAGCCAGACGGCAATCCCACGTATTGCCCTAAGGCTATGACACAAGTTTTTGGAGACTTTTATAAGAAATTATATAATTGCCTGAGTGAGGAATCATCGGCCCATTTCTCCCAGATTGACTTTGAGGCCTTTATGTCCTCCTTAGCTTTACCCAAATTGTCTAGTGAACAGAACTCAACACTTAACGCCCCTGTCTCTCTAGAAGAGATAGCGAAAGTGGTGAAGGCACTTCCAGCTCACAAATCCCCTGGCCCAGACGGGCTCCCGTATGCCTATTATAAAACATTCTCAGATGTTTTGAACCCTCACCTACAATCTTTGTTCTCCTCGTTACTTATGGGTACCGCCCCTCACGCACATTTTTTACACGCCTTTTTGACGGTCATCCCAAAACCAGGCAAGGACCCCTCATTACCGGATAACTACCGACCCATTGCGTTATTAAATTCAGACTATAAGATTTTTACTAAGCTGTTAGCTAATAGACTTTCCCCACTTCTGACGGCCCTGATACATAGAGACCAGGTAGGCTTTGTACCTACTAGACACGCTGGCGACAATACTAGACAGACTGTAGACCTGATAGACTTACTGACCAGATCTGAACAATCGGCAATTGTTCTCAGCCTCGACGCACAGAAGGCTTTTGACTGCCTTAGCTGGCCTTTTATGTTTGCGGTCCTGGACAGATGCGGATTTTCAGTCCCTTTTATTAAAGCCCTACGAGCTATCTATTCCACTCCCACTTCCCAGGTTCAGTTGTCCTCCTGTCTGTCTCAGCGGTTCTCCCTCAGTAATGGTACTAGGCAGGGGTGCCCATTATCGCCTCTACTGTTAATTTTGAGTTTGGAACCCCTTGCTGCGTATATACGACAACACTCAGACATACGGGGGTAACGCTGAGACGGAGGGATTACAAGCTCTCTCTTTTCGCTGATGACATTTTACTGACTCTCACTCACCCCTCTACTACCCTGCCTGCTTTACATGACGCCCTCTTTAAGTTTGGAAAATTGTCAGGCTTCAGAATTAATCAAAAACTGAGGCTCTACCGATTAACATTCCACCCAATACGCTTCAAGACCTTCGAGCTCAGTTTAATTACCGTTGGTGTTTCAACTCACTGAAATATCTAGGTGTGCATATAACTCCCTCTTATCCTACCCTATACCGCGCTAACTTCCCCCCCATCTTTGCGGAGATAACATGCCTTTTGAATATTTGGACTTCTCTCCCAATCTCCATGTTAGGCAGGATTAACGTCCTTAAAATGTCCATACTCCCTAAACTGTTATATCTTTTTGAGACCCTCCCTGTCCCAGTCCCGATGTCGCAGATGAAACTTCTCCAAAGGCGTTGCCTCAAATTTATTTGGAATGGTGCTTCCCATAGGATTGCACAATCCGTAGTCTATGCCCCTAAGCACAGAGGTGGTTTGACAGCGCCGGATGTTATTAGGTATTATTATGCATCTCACCTCCGGGTGCTGACATCCTGGGTGTCCAGAAAAGCCCCTTCTAGGTGGGCGGAGATAGAGATGGGGGTTACTGCCCCGGTACATCCCTGCTACCTATTGTGGCCCCCTATTCGGCTAAACATATGCCCCAATTGAGATCTCTGTGCCTTGCTCCAATGTTATTTACCATGACTATCTGGAGGAGATGTGTGGAGCGTTTCTCCCTCTCCTCCAGATGCTCTCCTCTAATGAATGTCCTTTTCAATCCTGATATCCCGGACAGTCTGTCATCGGAGAGAATGCATCCTTGGACCCAAGCTGGGATCTTTCAGCTGCGACACTTAGTCCACCCAGTTACGCAAATTTTTATGCCATTTTCGGAACTTAAAAGAAAACATGACCTCCCATCTTCCCTTCAATACTCACATCTACAATTTCAGCACTTTTTCCTTTCCTCCTTCCCCTCGTTATCACTAGATAGACCTACGGATTTTGAGCGCCTGTGTGTAGCTGGTCCCTATGAGCCTAAACAGATTTCATCCATATACAAGATTTTACATAATTCCACCCCCTTGACCGATTCAATGCATAAATATATGACCAAATGGTCCTCTTTCTTGCAGCGTCCGATATCGTTGCTGGATTGGGGGAAAATCTGGGCCACTGCATCGAAAATCTCCAGATGCGTGGTGCAGCGTGAGACCGCTTTTAAAATCCTAATGTTTTGGTATAGGACCCCAGATTTATTGCATGCTTGGGATCCCTCCCTATCTAACCTTTGCTGGAGATGTTGAGTCAATGTAGGTTCCCTCTTTCACATTTTTTGGGAATGCCCCCTCATTAGCCCTTTTTGGATTCAAGTTCAGGAACTTTTACAAAAGTTATTGTCCCATCCCATACCTCTGTCTCCTTTACATTTTATTTTGAGTTTGCCCCTGGCAGATCTGTCCAAGTCATCGCGGAAACTTATGTCCTTTGTTCTGCTAGCCGCCAGGAGGGCCATTCCTAGATTATTTGTTTTTTGCATCATCTCCTTGTATCCAAGGAGTGATAAAAGTGCAGCAGTCTAATTAGCACAAGAATTTTGCACACATTTTTAATCTATGGTGTGACCCTGACGCTATTGACGCAAACTGACGTTGACGCTATTCAGCGTCACAAGTGATCATCAAAAAAGATCTGCACACTGTACCCTGTCACAGTGCAGTGAAAGGGTTAACTGGGGGTGATCAGGGGGTTAAAACTTTATTAAGTTCAGGGTGCCCGCCATATATATTTCCTATCTGGCACTGACACTAACTGCCCCTAATGCTAACAAGTGACACCAATACAGTGATCAGTAAAAAATCTGTACACTGTATTTTGGTGACACTGTGACAGGGAGTGAAAGGATTAACTGGGGGTGATCAGGGGGTTAAATGTGCCTAACTGTGTGTCCTGGTGTCAGTGTAGTGCTTTACTCATTGTTTGATGCCATCCCCTTTTACACTGGCACCAAAAAGGGCTTTAGAAGAGGAGATTACATAATTTCCTGTGCCTGTGTTTACATATCGCAGGCACAGGATGTTCTGTTATCATTTGTTATGGGGCCTACATACTCTACCCACCTTATAAAAAAAAGGGCCAAACCCAAATTTCTCCAGGACCTGCCAGAGATAATCCCACTTTAGGCTATCAAAAACCTTAGTGGCATCCAGGGATAAGATGGATCTATCACCTATATTCTCAGTTGGCGTTTGTAGATTCAAATACAGCCTTCTAATGTTGGTGCTAGTAGATATATTCGGGATAAATCCGGACTGATCCGGGTGTATAAGTTTCTGAATGTATTTATTTATCCTAGCCGCCAACACCCTAGCCAATATTTTGACATCTGAGCATAACAGTGATATCGGTCTATAGGATGATGTATCTAATTGGTCCTTTCCTTCTTTTTGAAGCACTATTATGGTGGTTTCTGACATCAAAGGAGGCAACCTCCCCCTTCTATCGCCCAGTTAAGCACCTTTAACAATTCCGGGAGCAGCCCCTCGCCATATTGTTTTATTGTTAATAAATCTCTGCTGGTAAACCATCTGGTCCAGGGGACTTCTGATTAGGCATCCCCTTTGCAGCCTGTTGCAGTTCCACTAACGTTTATTGGGGCTTCTATAACACTTCTATTCTCTTCTGTTAACACTGGTGTTTCTATTCCTCTTAGAAACCCATCAATTTGTAACATTTCATCCCCCCTTTTTGATTTATATAGATCTTGATAGTATGATACAAATGTATCCAATATTATAGATGTTTGGGAGGATATCCCCCCCCCCCCCCGTGTTCTGACTGCAGGGATGCTAGAAGTGGGCGAGTTGGTTTTAGCTAGAAGGGCCAATGTATGGCTTACCCTTAATTGCATGATAAAAACCTTTTAGATGTGTAGGGTAATCTTACAATGTTTTATATGGAGTCGTGATGGGCCTGGTAATAGACATCAAAATATCAAGGCAAAATAGAAGACAATTGCATGTTTTAAAAAAAAGGAAAAAAAAATGATTGCAGCTTGTGTGACTACCATTAGCTTAGAAATGAATATGTGAATAAAGGAGCTTATCAAACGCAGACAAACTACAGTGCTCAGGAGTGGTCTGAGATTTAAAATGGGTAAAAAACTAAAAGTACCAGATAAAAAATAAAGGAGGAAAAAGATTGGTAAATGACAATACTGATAATGTATTCCAGCAGGTAAAAGGTTTATGTAGGAGGGCGTGGCCTGACGCATGGAGGAGTGAGACGTGTGTGCTGAGAGCTCCCGCACATACGGCCGGATCAACAGCCTTAATCGCCGCACGGACACACCAGACAGGTCGGTGATGGGTCGCAAGGGAGGGGGAGACACTCTCCATCACTCAGACCCGGGCAGGGACGGCGAAATCGACCGTTTTTTTCCCAAAATCCACCCGGAGCAGCGCGGCACCCCCTCGTCCAAGATGGCGGCGTCCCATTCCTCTGGGACACACGCTGCCTCGCTGGGAGCCTCATCACAGCGCTCTGCTTCTGCAATGAAAACCAGGCAGAGAGCCATCTCTCCCAGACTCCCACCGCTCCTACACTGGCTGGGACCTGGAGGCTTACATTAAGGCCTTACCCACCAGGCATGATTTTGAGGCCTGTGTGCAGAGAATGGAGCGCTCCTACAAGCAGGAGATCTCAGAGCTGCGAAGGGATGTTACAGATAACATATTAAATGACCACACTATCCAGATCCAGCAGCTAATGCTGTCCCAAGATGACCAAGAGAACAGGGCCAGACGCAACAACATTCGTGTCCGCGGCCTCCCTGAATCAGTGGAACATAAAGACCTGGTCCCCGTGGTCACCGCCATATTTAATGAACTGCTCCTGAAAGACAAAGACTCGGCAATAGAACTGGACCGGGTCCACAGAGCCTTGGGACCCAAAAACCCCAACCTGAACTACCCCAGAGATGTGATATGCAGGGTCCACTTCTATGCCATCAAAGACGCCATTATGCAAGCTGCCCGTGCTCAAGAAGTCATCCTCTTTGAATAGACTCGCATACACTTGCTACCTGACGTCTCCAAGCTTACCCTAGATCTACGCCGGGCCCTGAAACCTCTCACGGGGGCCCTCCAGGCCAAGCAGATCAAATACCATTGGGGCTTCCCTTTTCAGCTGTCGGCTTCGCACGAAGGTAAATCGGCAGTGTTCCGCACGCTGGGTGACCTCCCTACATTTTTGAGGGACTCTTGAACTTCCACTGATACCTATCCCAGACTGGCCGCTGCACTCTGCCACCCCGGGATTTCAACTCTCCTCTGGTTGGAAGAGACAGACCAAGAAACCCAAACGTTCCAAGCCGGAGGCCTCCAAGTCATCTGCTGGATGAAGTGACTCGGCCAATTTGGTATCACTGGCTTCTCCATTTTTCAGGTTCCGGCCCGTGGACACACTCCCTTGTTGGGATGTTCGGCTGCTGGCTTTCCTCGGGCCTGCACCCCCCCACTGGACTGGCTTACCCTTAGCCCCTCTCCCCCCCTGACTTTTCAACATGTTGTTGTATTTTCTCCCCCCCTTTCCCCCCCTTTTTTTTACTTTTTATCCACATGTTTCTGGTGTGTTCGTCTGTTGTGGACAGGACTCTGAGACGCTGAATCCTGAAGTGCTTGGTGGGGGGTAACACCCCCGCTCTGCACACAAAATCTGTTTATTTGCACAGTCTTATGGGGTCCTGGCTTAACTTGAACTGTTTACTTAATTTGCTGTTGATGCTTAAATGTTTAAATGCAAAGTTGTGATATGTGCGGGGATCTCTCCGTGCGGTGACCATGTTCCCCACCCTAGGCCTTTCAGCTACCTTTACGGTACTGGCTGAACCGTTGCTTGCAACGCAGTTAGTGTGGCCGTTTTGGCCCAACTTTCCTTTCATCTTTTTCTTTTCTACTCTCCTCTCTCTTTACCCGGTACCCCTCCTCCATGTACAACCTTTCATACCCTCCCCCCCCCCCTGGCAGCGGTGCGCTCGTTCCTGGTAAGTACGTGCTCTCTACCTCTGCAATACCCACATGGCTACGCCTGATTTCTTGACGGTATCGTCCCTGAATTGTCGGGGGTTTAACACCCCTGAGAAACGGAGGCAGATTGTGTTCCACTTTCACAAACTCCGCACCCAAATTTTCCTCCTCCAGGAAACCCACTTCAGGTCCGACTCTGTCCCGCAACTTGCTTGTAAACATTACCCTACCTGGTACCATAGCACTAACCCAGCCGCAAAGTCGAAGGGGGTTTCTATCGCTTTCCATGCTTCTTTCACACCTGATGTTTTAGACTCTTATATAGACCCCGCTGGGAGATGTATTTTCCTTAAATTGTCATATAAGAATGTAATTTACAACGTTGCTAATGTGTATTCTCCCAACCAGAACCAACTGCAGTTTTTCTCCTCCGTGGTCTCCCGCTTGCGGAAGTTGGGTGCGAGTAACATGATCCTGGGTGGTGACTTCAGTGCTGCTATGGTGCCACGCCTAGACACGTCAACTGGTAAGTCCTCGCTCTCCCTGGCTAGTCTGACCAAGCTGCGTTCCCTCCTTACAGACCTTTCCCTTGTAGACGTTTGGAGGGTCTTACACCCAACAGATAGGGACTACACATATTACTCCCCCGCACATTCCTCATATAGTAGGTTGGACTACATCCTCATCTCACAATCCCTTCTTGACCTCTCCCCTACTGCCTCTATCGGGCTCACATTGTGGTCGGACCATGCTCCTGTACACGTCACTTTGGGGAGGATCCCTTCTCACAAACCTAGAGAATCTTGGAGGCTCAATGACAACTTGCTCTCAGACCTGACGTATACTGACGACATTACCCAGACCATCACCCATTTCATCTCGGATCACGCCCAAGACGACACAAATTCACTCACGAAGTGGGAGGCACTTAAGTGTGTCCTTCGGGGCAAGTTTATCCAACACGGGTCCAGACTTAAAAAAGCCTGCTTGGCAGACATTACTCGTCTCCTGGCCTCTATCGCAGCCCTCGAAGAATCACATAAGAGTTCCCCAGACGCGTCCACACTTGTTGAGTTGACTAAT
Source organism: Rana kukunoris (assembly GCA_029574335.1). Lineage (NCBI taxonomy): Eukaryota > Metazoa > Chordata > Amphibia > Anura > Ranidae > Rana > Rana kukunoris. The sequence continues at coordinate 81,944,275 of CM056055.1, read as the reverse complement.
GCCAGAAGGGATCTTTTGCAAATCTTCGCTGAACGCTCATTGGTGGCCAGAGATAAGATGCGCTTTACACACTACTCGCAGGTAAATAAATGTGGCAGGCTGCTAGCTAATACCTTGCAGCCGCAACTAAGTAGAAAGCACATCCCCCTGATTGTCTCTCCTAACAAAGGCAAGCTACAGGCTAACTCTGCTATAGCGGAGGAGTTTCGCCAATACTATGCAGGTCTTTACGACCTTCCCTCTCCGTCCCCCACATCCCCCCTTCAGACAGGTGGACCCCCTTGTGATCTGCCCTCCTACATAGAAGAGACTGCCCTTCCTACCATCCCTGCTTCCTCCATTGAGGAACTGGAAACTTCCCTCTCGGCGGAGGACTTTCTTGCCACCATTAAAAAACTTAAAAATGGTAAGAGCCCCGGCCCAGACTTGTTTACTTCGCGTTTTTATAAGACGTTTGCTTCCCAATTGGCCCCTCTCCTGGCTAAAGCTGTTGACGACGGTGCCTCCCCTTCTTCCGCCCTCTTCTTAGCCCAGATTGCAGTCCTACCCAAACCAGGCAAAGACCCATCCTGTTGCTCTAATTATAGGCCCATATCACTGCTGAATATAGACCTGAAATTTTTTGCGAAGGTTTTAGCCGATCACCTTTCTCTGCTACTGCCCGATGTTATACACAGAGATCAAGTGGGATTTGTTCCGGGCCGCGAGGCCCGAGACAACACCACCAAGACTATACATCTCATAGCCTATGCTCATCGCCACCGAATCCCTGCTTGCCTTCTCTCCTGTGATGCGGAGAAGGCATTTGATAGGGTCAGTTGGTCATTTCTGCAATCTACCCTCACCTAATTAGGTCTAGGCCCGAAGATGCTTGCTTGCATTATGTCTCTGTACTATGCCACCTCCGCCACCGTTCTGGTTAACGGAATTCAATCAAGCATGTTACCCATTAAAAACGGCACCAGGCAGGGGTGCCCCCTATCTCCTCTTCGCTCTTGTAATCGAACACTTGGCCCAGGCGCTTAGGGCAAACCCGAACATACACGGGATCCAAACGCCTTCTTCCCATTGTAAACTCTCACTGTATGCGGATGACTTGCTCCTCTATGTCACTCGACCCCACGTCAGCATTCCCTGTATTCTAGCTGAGATCGATAGGTTCGGTAGGCTGAGTAACTACAAATTGAACCTGTCTAAAACTGAAGCTTTGAATCTCTCCCTCCCTCTCCCCACCCTTAATGCCCTTAAGTCAAATTTCTTTCTCGTACATCACGGGACACAGAGCGGCATATTCATTACTATATGGAGTACCTTCAGGTGTGGACACTGGCAATCTCAAACAGGAAGTCCCCTCCCTATATAACCCCCTCCCCTAGAGGGAGTCCCTCAGTTTTTTCGCCAGTGTCTTAGGTGTTGGTCACGGAATAGCTTTGCTCCACATCCTTGGGATTAAGGGCGGGCTAACCGGATCTGTCCAAGGAGCCTCAGTGCCAAAGTGGACAGTACCCGGGCCCCAAACCGTGGGGTTTTGCCTATAATGCTCCTCTTTGGAGGGCTGGACCCTGGGCCCAGGACTTGGAGTTTGTAAAGACCATAAGTTCCTGTTTGCCAGGGTGCTATATAGGTGCAGGACAGTGGGTACCTTCCAGGACCCCAGGGCCTGAAGGTCTACTACGCTACCCACGGAGATGGGAGAAGATTGGACAAACGTCCTGCAGCATGGAGCAGGAAAGAGGGGAGCCTGCGGGACTTGGTTCGACAGCAGGCTCTCCAGGGTGACCTAAAAGGGGGGTAGCCTAAGTATGCTCTGCATTGGCAGCCTTACTCACTATGTCTGAGAAGACAGGATGATCTCATTCCCCCATCACTGGGTCCCCCTGTCTAAGATTGTGTTTGCTAGCTACCTGCTGCTTTCTTCCCAGAGCTAGTAAGGATCCCTATGTGGCCTTTTGGAGAGTCCTACCTGGCCGGGGGTTTGATTCTGCCGCCTGAAGCTGCAGTCCTGGGTCTCCAGCAGCGTGGCTCCTCCATGTGCTTCCTTCTCCGGCATACGCGCGCGCGTGCGCGCATGTCTTATAGACGTTTTTCGCGCCGTTCGGAGGGGAGGGCGGGGGGGGGCGTGCCTGCAGCGTCATCAGGGGCGCGCCTTGTGTGCTGTTATAAACAGCAGGCTATAGTCAGTGCTCAGTCTGAGGCTGATCTGGAAGGGAGAGGACGCAGAGCGGCAGAACAGTGACTCCCGGTGGCGGAAGAGGGGTAGTACATGCTGGACTTTGTTCCAATGCTTTTCTGTTAAGCCAAAAAATCCCCTTTTGCAACAGGTTGGAGGCTGGCAAACTAAATTTGGGGACGCTGTATGTTTTAAAAAAAAAAAAAAAAAAAAAAAAGTTATATATTATAAAAATAAAAATAAAATAAAAAGAACATACGGGGCCCCATCGGTTTTTGGGCATTAGTGAGCTATTGTCCCCTAAACCCTAGTTTTGTACTCCTGGCCACTACAGTCTGTTGTTGTAGGCGGAGTCCCTCGATTTTGTATTATGGCTTCCAAAAGTTCGGGGTCAAAGGGTACAAAAAAGACCAAAAAACAAAGGGGTTCCCCCTCTGATTCTGATGATATGCCGATACTTTCCCCGCAGCTTATTCCCATGAGGGTCGCCTTGGATGAGCCATTGGGGGGGTCTGGTGCTGAGGCTGGCCCAGATCAGCCCAGCCCTGTGTTTATCACAGAGGAGATGCTAGCCGTATCCCTAGGGGGGCTAGAAGAAAGATTAGCAGCGATGATCGCTAAATCTATTCCTGGCAAGAAACGGGCTAGATCCCCATCGCCAAAAGGTATATCCTCAGATGCTGAAATTCTCTCTCAGGAGGAATTGGAATCGCAGGAGGATCAACTAGACCAGAACCAAGAGGGTTCAGGGATTGAGGGATCTACCTCTGAGGAACCATTTTCAGACTCCCAGACAGAGAGACTGTGGGTGCAGTCTTTGACGGACATGGTCCGCTCGGCATTTAATTTACCATTGCCAGAGCCTCAGGTTCCTGCGGTATCCTCTCTGGGCTCTTTGAAAGCTCCTTTGAGCAACGCGGTTTTTTCGGTCCATCCTCTCTTAGAGGAATTGATCTTTCAGGATTGGTTACGACCGGACAGGATTTTTCTGCCGCCGAAGAGATTTTCGGTCCTTTACCCTATGGAGGAAAAATTCTCGAAGAGGTGGAAGCTCCCAGTGGTGGATGCAGCCATCTCATGTGTGAATAAATCACTAACTTGCCCGGTGGAAAACATACAAATGTTTAAAAATCCGGTTGATAAACGGTTAGAGACACTTTTAAAGGCATCCTTTGCGAAGGCAGGAGCAGTGCTACAGCCAGCTGTGGCTGCAATTGGAGTTTGTCAGGCGTTAAAGGACCAGACAAAACAAATGCTAAAAGACATGCCTACCCAACAGGCAGAAGAGTTTTCTGACATTCCCAGAGCTCTGTGTTTTGCGGTAGATGCTATAAAGGATTCCATCCAGCAGGCCTCTCGTTTATCACTATTCTTGGTACACATGAGAAGGCTCTTATGGTTGAAGAACTGGGCGGCGGAGCCCCCATGCAAAAAGCTTCTGGCAGGGTTTCCCTTCCATGGAGGACGACTCTTCGGAGAGGATCTGGATAAATACATTCAGACTATTTCAAGTGGCAAAAGTACCCTTTTACCAGTCAAAAAGACATTCCGGGGTCCTACATTTAAAAGGCAGCTCTCTCCTGTCTCAGGGCCCTCAAATTCCAGGCAGTATCGACGGCCGCCTGCGCGATCAAACTTTAACAATAGATCGCAGGGACAGGCCCCTGGGGGTAAGAGACCATGGTATCGCAAGCCGACAAAGCCAGCCCCTAAGTCTGCCTTATGAAGGGGCGCCCCCACTCTCGCGGGTGGGGGGAAGGGCTTTGTTTCTTCTCAGAAGTTTGGGAAGCCAAGATCCCCGACAAATGGGTCCGGGCATCTGTAACCACAGGCTACAGACTGGAGTTTTTAAAGCTTCCTCCGCCTCATTTTCAAGAGTCAAGGCTACCAAAAGATCCAGCAAAGAAGGCCTCGATGCTGGCAGCCTTGGATCACCTACTTTGCCAGGGCGTGATAATAGAGGTACCAGCCCAAGAGCAGGGGCTAGGTTTCTATTCCAATCTCTTTGTCATACCAAAGCCCAACGGCGATGTCAGGCCAATCTTGGACCTAAAAAGTTTAAACGTTTACCTAAGGGTTCGTTCCTTCCGGATGGAATCCGTCCGGTCAGCAGTCGCCACACTCCAGAGGGACGACTTTCTGGCTTCCATAGACATAAAGGATGCTTACCTTCATGTACCAATCTTTCAGCCGCATCAAAGATTTTTACGCTTCGCAGTGGGGCAGCGACACTTCCAATTCAGGGCGCTCCCCTTCGGGCTGTCCACGGCCCCCCGGGTATTCACGAAGATCCTAGCCCCAGTTCTGGCCAATCTAAGGATCCAAGGGGTCACAGTCCTAGCATACTTGGACAACCTTTTAATCATAGATCACTCACGGCCGTGTCTGCAACAGGCAGTAAACCTCACGGTTCAGTACCTCGAGAGGTTCAGCTGGGTCCTAAACCGGGAAAAATCAGTGTTTCATCCTACAAAGCAGTTGGAATACCTCGGCATGAGGTTAGACACAGAACAGCAAAGGGTGTTCCTGCCCCTTGTAAAGGTTGAAGCTATCAAGGGGTTGGTTCAGTTGGTTCTAAGCAAGAAAAAAACAACTATTCGCCTGTGTATGCGATTACTAGGCAAGCTAGTGGCCACGTTCGAGGCAGTACCATACGCTCAGATCCACACTCGCGTCCTACAGGCAGCCATTCTAGCAGCCTGGGGCAAGAGAGTACATGCCTTGGAGTCCCCTTTGACGCTATCATCAAAGGTCCGACAGAGCCTGGCCTGGTGGTTTAACCCTCAGAATCTTCTAAAGGGAAGGTCCTTCAGCCCCGTTGTCTGGAAGGTAGTTACCACAGACGCCAGCCTGGCAGGCTGGGGGGCGGTCTTGGAGGGGTTCTCTCGCCAGGGAACTTGGGCGGAAGCAGAGAGGCAGCTACCCATCAATGTCTTGGAGATCAGAGCTGCTCGCCTAGCCCTCCTGGCATGGACTTCCAGATTACAGGGGTCCCCGGTGAGAATCCAGTCAGACAATGCCACAGCGGTGGCATACATAAACCACCAAGGGGGAACCAGGAGTCAGGCCGCTCAGAGGGAGGTGAGCTTGATTTTTCAGTGGGCAGAGGTTTATGTACCCTGCATTTCGGCGATATTCATTCCCGGAGTGGACAACCTGCAGGCAGACTTCTTAAGTCGCCAGATTCTGTCGCCGGGGGAGTGGTCTCTGCATCCCCAGGTCTTTCAGACAATCTGCCAGAAGTGGGGAATGCCAGACATAGATATAATGGCATCCAGGTTCAACAAGAAACTAGACAGGTTCGTGTCTCGAGCGAGGGACCCTATGGCCTGCGGAACCGATGCGTTGGTTTGCCCTTGGCATCAATTCAAACTTCTATATGCATTCCCTCCGCTACAGTTACTTCCTCGTCTGTTGCGCAGGATCAGAGTGGAGCACAAGCCAGTCATTCTAGTAGCTCCAGCTTGGCCCCGGAGGACATGGTACTCACTAGTCCTGAAGATGGCAGTGGGAGACCCTTGGACTCTTCCTCTACGACCAGACCTACTCTCACAAGGCCCGATCCTCCACCCTACATTACAGCGTCTAAATTTGACGGCCTGGAGGCTGAATCCCTGATTCTCAGGGGTAGAGGTCTGTCTAGGCAGGTAATTCCTACCCTGATTAGGGCTAGAAAGCCGGCCTCCAGGGTGATTTATTACAGGGTGTGGAGGACCTACGTAGGCTGGTGTGAATCCAAAAGATGGAATTCCCGCAAATATACCATTGATAGGGTGTTAAGTTTTCTCCAGCTAGGAGTGGATAAAGGCCTGGCATTAAGCACAATCAAGGGACAGATTTCAGCTCTGTCAGTGTGGTTTCAGAGGCCGCTGGCCACCCACTCGCTGGTAAAAACCTTCATACAGGGGGTCTTACGTATTAATCCTCCTGTCAAGTCACCAATTTGTCCATGGGACTTAAATCTTGTCCTGTCCACTCTACAGAAACAACCCTTTGAGCCGTTGGCTGAGATTCCTTTAGTTTTACTGACAAGAAAGTTGGTATTCTTGGTCGCCATAGTTTCGGCCAGGAGAGTGTCAGAGTTGGCAGCCTTATCGTGTAAGGAACCATATCTCATTCTACATAAGGACAGGGCAGTTCTCCGGCCCCATCCTTCCTTTCTACCAAAGGTTATATCCAATTTTCACTTGAACCAGGATTTGGTACTTCCATCCTTCTTTCCGAAACCCACATCTAGAAAGGAGGGGTTGCTGCATACCTTGGATATTGTCCGGGCCATGAAGGCCTATCTTAAAGCTACAGAAAAGATCCGGAAAACAGATGTGTTGTTCGTTTTACCAGATGGCCCCAAGAAGGGGCAGGCAGCTGCAAAATCCACCATCTCGAGATGGATTAGACAATTAATCATTCAGGCCTACGGTCTGAAGAGGTTGCCTCCTCCTTTGTCGGTAAAAGCCCATTCTACCAGGGCCATGGGCGCCTCCTGGGCAGCACACCATCAGATCTCTATGGCTCAGATATGCAAGGCGGCGACGTGGTCATCAGTTCACACGTTTACAAGGTTTTATCAACTAGACGTGAGAAGGAATGCGGATTCAGCCTTTGGGCAGGCAGTACTACAGGCTGCGGTTTAAGATCCTCGGGATCGGGGGCACCCTTGGTTGTAAAAGAAAAAAAAAAATATATATATTTTTCTTGACTAAGTTGGATTTATTATTATTATTTCTCTATTATTAAATCTCTTTTGAGAAGATGTCTCCCTCCCCTCATTAAAGCATTGCTTTCGGACATCCCATATAGTAATGAATATGCCGCTCTGTGTCCCGTGATGTACGAGAAAGAAAAAGGGATTTTTAAATACAGCTTACCTGTAAAATCCTTTTCTTGGAGTACATCACGGGACACAGAGCTCCCGCCCCTCTTTTGGGGAACATTTTTGGGAGGCAAACTGCTTGCTACAAAACTGAGGGACTCCCTCTAGGGGAGGGGGTTATATAGGGAGGGGACTTCCTGTTTGAGATTGCCAGTGTCCACACCTGAAGGTACTCCATATAACCCATATAGTAATGAATATGCCGCTCTGTGTCCCGTGATGTACTCCAAGAAAAGGATTTTACAGGTAAGCTGTATTTAAAAATCCCTTTTTCTCCTTCCAATGGAAGGAAAAATCAATTTCTTATTTAGGGACAGCAATCCTGCACCAGTTGTCAGATATTTTTGCTCTCACGGAAACCCGCATGGATTTGCCGGTGTCGTGGTTCGGACGTATGAACACACTCAAAATGGATATCCTGCCCAAACTCTTGTATCTTTTCCAGGCGCTTCCAATAGCCCTCCCTTCCACTTTCTTCAGCACGGTACGTTCCATGGCCATTCAGTTTGTATGAAGGCGATGCCGACCCAGGCTGAAACATAAGCTTCTTTGTTCTCCCATCTCGAAGGGAGGGACGGGTCTCCCTGACTTTGAACTTTACCACATATCAGCTGTTTTATCCCGGGTGCTGGAATGGTTTTCCCACCCCTTGGGTAAGGTGGCCATATGCGTCGAACAAGATCTGTCCTCAGTGGACCTTCGGGCCCTGCTCTGGGGTCATGCTTCATCTCATCGCACCCTTTCGTAGATATCTCCCCTTACTAAAGATGCCTTGGCAATATGGTACCGTAGGAGGGAGTCCTACACCCTCTCTACCGACCCGAGTCCATTGACTCCCCTTTTCGATAACCTGGACCTCCCAGAGGGTAGGGGACTTCACTCCTTAGCGGGCTATCAGCGTGAGAATTGGCCCACTGCACAAAGTTTTGTCCATGCCACCTCAGGATCCCTCATGCTGGGCCCGTCATCGGCTTCCCCAAGAGTAACTTGGCTCACACGCATACATCTGACGGCTTACTGTAGGACGCTCCACGACTCCCGACGGGTTCACAGACCAATGACGGGGTTTGAACAACTTTGCTCCTTTTCTTCATTTCAACGGCACTCTCTCTCTCTGATATATAGGTTGGTACTAGGTCATACACACAGTACCCTTCCCAAATTTACTTCAGCTTGGTCGGAGGAGCTAGGGAGAGACATTAGTGAGGCGGAGTGGCGTAAGGCCTTCTTCTATACTCACAAATCCTCCATATCGAGCTATGCTCAAGAAAAAATTATAAAGTACTTTCGCGTTGGTATCGCGTGCCGACCACCCTCAGGATCATGTTTCCCACTGCCTCGGACTCCTGCTGGAGATGTGACTTGGCCACGGGTACGTATGCTCACATTTGGTGGGATTGTGACAAAATTAGCCCATTCTGGTCCCAAATTTTCTCGATTTACTCTGACCTCTATGCTGAACCACTCACCCTCTCTCCATTTATAGCTCTCCTCTCCATTATTCCTGGCGCTACCAAATTTCAGAAAAACTCCCTCCTAAAGTTTTGTTTAAGTGCAGGGCGGCAGCTGATCTCTAGACACTGGAAGTCGACTGCTCCCCCAACTATTATTGAATGGATAAATGAAATGAACGGCATTATGCTCATGGAGGAACTGCAAGCCAAATCCCTTGATAGATATGCTAAATTCTCCTTTACCTGGAGTGTTTGGAGGCATTACTCCACTTCGGATAAACTTAAAGACCGTCTCCCAGCCGCAGTGACCCCTGATACTCGGTAGACTTGGCCCCTAATCCCCGAAGCACTGGTGGCTCTGCTTTCCAACCCCACTGGCTGAGATTGGAAGCTAGTGGGAAAAAGGTTTTATTTATTTTTATTTTTCCTTATTTTTACTCATTTATTTTTTCTTTTTTAACCACATTGCCTCTAGCTGATTTTATTCAAGACAAAATGATGTGCTCCTGCTGAGGAATGAGCGCACCGCTCCCTTTACCCTGCTCCCCACCCTCCCCTTCCCCTCCCCCTCTTTCCCCCTCATTTACCGTCTCATATCACCTTTCTTCTCTATTTTCCACTTTCCGTTTTTTCCTTCTAAGTGGGGTTTTTCCAGCCGGTCTCAGGTTTTATTTCTGCACAATCTGACCATTTTACATGACCAGTTACCTCTATGTTTTATTATTATGGCTCTTGTAAATACATTACGCGAGAAATGAATAAGAATGGCTGTCCACATTACATGCCTGCCTGAGGCAGTTTGACCTCCGTTCCTCCCCTGTGTCTTGGGCGCAGCTGGATCCCATTGGGGCGTCCGGGCCAGGGGAGGACTTTCTAGTTTATGGACGAATCCTGTAACCATAGCAACTCCCTATACCCAACCCTCGTAGCAGTAACTGTTTGTGCTTTCTTAATTTTAGTAATACAGATTGTGTATGTTCCATGTCAAACTGCCCGGGTCGCCCTTTGTTGGACGCTCGGTTGAAAAATGTTACTCTTCTGTTTTTACTGTCTTAAAAAAACTCAATAAACCTTTATTGAACCTAAAAGGTTTATGTAGGATTGTGTTATGAGTGCTAAACATAGATAAAACTAGCAACTGCAGATAGAACAGGGAGGGTTTCTCACTTTCCACCCACTGGAAGAAAACAAAAGAAACGGCGGGCGTGGCTTGGACATGGCCGAGTGAGGCAGCGTTTTCTTAGAGCTCCCGGCCTAGGCCTCCATTGACCCGCAAACTAACTTACCCACTCGGTATGCAATCTACCAAAAGACACACCAAAACCCGCAGCACCCCCCTCAAACAAAACAGGGGGGACATTCAGCGCTATTTCAGGCAACTACAGGAGGCCTCACCTGGCGCCATAGTATCGGCACCACGAGGCACCCCACGTGCACCAGCACAGAAGGCCCCGACCACGGTAACGGATACTCCGAGCCCGGCGGACCACCCCAACCAACTGAGCCCACCGGGGGATCCCGGGGACCACCAGCAACAGGCTGAGATGTCGCCCCCACAGTCTCCGGACAACGGCGGGGTAGACCAGGACACACGGTCGCTTTTGCAGGCCTTACCTACCAAGACGGACATTGAGGCGCTGATCCTCCGGCTGGAGGAAACACACAGACGCGACATCCAGGAGGTGAGGGGTGAGGTGTCCACCCTAGCTGACAGGATCACGTCGGGAGAGGAATCGGTCGCCACCCTCGAGAGGCGGGTGTCGGCGCTTGAGAGACCCCGCGACCAGCACAGAGACGCAGCGATCGCCCTGCAGCTTCACTTGGAAGATGTGGAGGACAGGAGCCGCAGACAGAACCTTCGCCTGTGGGGTATACCGGAGGATGGTGAGGCGGCAACGCTGGGAGACACGGTCCTCGGGATCCTCCGCATGGTACTGGAGGACCAGGATGCAGAAATACAGCTGGACAGAGTCCACAGAGCGCTAGGCCCGAGACCGACGGACCCGGACAGACCAAGAGATGTAGTGATCCGGTTCCACCGTTACCTGCAGAAGGAGAATGTCCTACGCCGGGCCTGGGAACATGGAGATGTGTCGCTAAACGAGGCGAACGTGAGAATCCTCCCGGACCTGTCGAGAGCTACGCTGAAGCGCAGGGCCATGTTGCGCCCAGTGCTGGATCTTGCACGCCAGCGAGGAATGACATACCGCTGGGGATACCCTCTTGCTGTCACCATCCGCAAGGACAACGAGGCTTTCACGCTGCAATCCACCGCAGACCTCCCGGCCCTTTTCCGATTCATGGAGACCGACCCAGTCCCGGTCCCAGACTGGCTACAGCGCCTGCCACGCCAGGTAGGCCTGTCAGCACCCCGGGGACCGCCGCAACCACGCCAGCAGAGAGGCAGACGGAGGCGCAGAACCGGGTCGGGAGGAGAACGCCGTGAGTAGGCCTCTTAGGCCGTATATCCCTGATAGTGCCGTCCCCCTTACACTGCCAGAAACTGGTACATGCTACCCCCCCCCCAGTACACAGCCCTACCACAGTCCCCCCTGAGAGGTACCATCCATTCCCGGAGGAGCCTAGAGGAGAGTCCCGCCTATATACCCGATGAACCGGTGCTCCGGAGGGCCCACCCGGACTGGAGCATACGCTCATTGACTTGATCCCGGCACACGCAGTTCTCCCCCACCCCCTCGCTGAATGCCCGGTCACGGGGTAAACGTGAGAGATTTGGAACTGCCTGCACACCCTGCAGCCGCCCCCCCCGCCCCTGTACCCGGCACCAACCTGTGAGAGGACCCCAGGAGGTATGTTCCCTGCTGACTGTTGTGGGGGGGATCCACAGAGGACTCCAGATCCGATACTCTGCCAGGGAACATTGGACATCCCCCTCCTGGTGTTTGACCACATTCGAGGGTGTTCCGGGACTGGGGGGGACTGGGGGGGCGGCGGGAGCCTGGGTGGATGTGTGCTTCTGTTTTTTCTTTTTTTTATGCTTTACCCACCCGAGGAGGCTTTACTTTCATCGGATATTACCCGCGGGCTATATGCAGTCTTTACTAGCAGACCCGGTGGGGTGGGATGATACTCCTGACTTCTAGGATCGGGAAGTAGATCGCCTGTATGGTGAAAGGCGGTCCGGGATGGATGGGGGAGACATGCTCCGTTTGGAAGAGGGAGCTAGACATTACTTTCACCTTTGGGAGGGAGGGGAACACCCCACGGGGAGGCACGAGGGGATTTTAGGGACCCCATGTGGGGGGATTACGCACTTCAGGGCTGCATGAATAGATATAAATGTGGGGCTTGGTTTGGACACCATCCGTTCCTAAATGGGTAGAAACCCTGGGAGTTGTATGCCCCACAGCCAGGTAGAAAGTTCTGATGGGACACCCCAGGTCACCACATGTTGCACTATGCACCCCTCACTACCTTAATTGATATTTGCGCTGTTTGCACCGTTTATTATTAGTTGCTGCTGTTGGTGTGCCGTCTGCCCCCTGGCGGACGGATGACACATCTAACCTATGTTGTGTTTTTTTTCCCTTTTATAATTGTTTTTTTTATTGTTACTGTGATTTGCTACCGTATTGATTGCACCACTAACTGACTGCGGGCATGGTTGGAGGGAGTCGGGAGCTTGCTTCCTGGCTCTGCTCAACCCATTACCCACTTAGGACTGCGCTCAATTCCCAGGTTTATTCTGGCGAGCGCCTCAGCCAAATTTGGCTTCTTTTAGACTTCCCTAAGACCGCACGCCCTAGTGACGGCCCTCTCTTCTCTCACTCTTTTACTGCCTTTCTGTACCACTCCTCCTCCCACCATTTGACCACTCTCACCCCCCCCCCACCCAGCCGAGACCACCCCCCACCTTCCCGAGTCCCCCCCCCCTCCCCGAACTAGACTCGCGGGCATGGACGCACTTACTGTAGTCTCCTTAAACGCAAAGGGCCTTAACACCCCAGAAAAAAGGAAGATGCTACTCCACGACATGCGTCGCATGAAGGCAGACATAGTGTTCCTGCAGGAAACTCACTTTCGAAAGAACTACCTCCCACTGTTAAAAAACAGATTCTACCCACTAGCATACCACTCCATGTATATGGAGGCAAACTCTAGAGGAGTCTCCATCCTCATCTCAGCTAGGGTCCCCTGGACACACATAGACTCCCGGACGGACATAGGGGGGAGATACCTCCTATTGAAGGGCCGAATAGGGGGGGGAAAGGTGACTTTCGCCAATCTCTATGCACCTAACGAGCACCAAGACACTTTCTTGCAGAGACACCTTACTCAAATTTCACAGTATTCGGAGAGTCAACTGATAGTAGGCGGAGACCTTAACATCCCCCTAGCACCACACGAAGACACCTCCACGGGGCTGTCCTCGACCTCACGCGACATGCGTAAACGGATAAGCTTGGCGCTCCACGCGACACAGATGATAGATATATGGCGACTCCTTCACTCAGGCGAAAGAGACTACACGTTTTTCCCCAGACCGCACCAGACCTATTCGCGCATAGACTATTTCCTCATACCCCATAGATGCCTACAGGCGGTTAAAAATACCTCCATCGGGTCCATAACTTGGTCGGATCATGCCCCGATCACCCTACGTTACGCTCTCTCGGACATCCACACAGGGCCGCGGCCACCCTGGAGACTAAACGCAGGTCTGCTTGGGGATCCGGAGGTACTGGCGGACGTGACGGGAGAGCTGGGACATTATTTCACCTCCAACGACACCCCAGACAGTGACCCTGGCGTGCTGTGGGAGGCCCATAAGGCGGTGGTCCGAGGGGTCCTGATTAAGCATGGCTCTCGACTGAAGAAAATTCGAACGGAACAGCTGAATCGGTGTCTGCTGAAACTGCAGACACTAGAGACAGCCCACAAGTTGACACCTACCAGGCAGTTGGGGGTGGAACTAGACACGACACGGGCTCAGGTGACCTAACTGCTGCAATTTAAAGCCAAGGCAGCAATGCAGATAGGCCGCAGGTTAGTATATGAGTCGGGGAACAAGTGCGGGAGATGGCTGGCCCACACGCTGAGAGAACAGAGACTCGCGTCGTACATTCCGCACATTACCTCTCGCACAGGGCAACAGATATCCCTGCCCCAACAAATCGCCCAAGAATTTAAGACATTCTATGACTCCCTCTATAACCTGCCAGTGAGACAACTTGACCGCGACGCCGCATCGGAATATATTGCCTCGTCCACCATGCCTTCCCTCCCCCCCGGTGCCAGAGAGGTACTGGACGAACCCATCACGGTACCGGAGATCCAATCAGCCCTCCGGAACACTAAGCCGGGGAAGGCCCCGGGACCAGACGGTCTTACCGTCCCCTACTACAAGGCCTTGCTGCCAAATCTGGGCAGCCACATGGCCAAACTTTTCAACAGCTTTAGCTCAGGAAATGCTTTTCACCCTTCCACAACCCAGGCCCACATCACGGTAATACCAAAAGAAGATAAAGACCCCTCCCAATGCGGAAGCTACCGCCCGATTTCCCTCTTGAATGTCGACCTTAAACTATTCACCAAGATTATCGCCACTAGACTGCAAACACACCTGACACACTTAGTTCACTGGGATCAGGTGGGATTTGTTCCGACCAGGGAGGCCAGGGACAACACCATTAAGGTGTTGAATCTCCTCCACGTAGTTAATAGCGAGAAAACACCCTGCATCTTCCTTGGGACAGACGCGGAGAAAGCATTCGATCGCGTCAGTTGGGACTTTCTGTTCGCCACTCTGAACCATATAGGGGTAGGTCGCAACATGCTAAGCTGGGCCTACCATGCTCCCTCGGCGAGGGTCAGGGCGAACGGTGTACTGTCCGACCCGTTTCAGATAACTAATGGCACCAGACAGGGCTGCCCGCTGTCACCACTACTCTTTTCCCTATCCCTTGAAACCTTTCTGTGCCTCATCAGACGAAGCCCTGACATCACCGGCGTGTTGGTCGGCGGCTCGCAACATAAGGTGTCCGCATATGCGGACGACCTTCTATTCTCCCTCACCAACCCTACGGTATCGCTCCCTAACCTGATGCGAGAGTTTGAACAATACGGGAAGCTGTCCAACCTCAAGATAAATTTTACCAAATCCGTGGCGATGGGGGTGAATGTCCCACAACCGCGGCTCACACACCTCCGGGGTAGTTTTCACTTAAAATGGACTGACACGGCCTTGAAATACTTGGGTACGCAGATCCCACCCAGAATCAACCAACTTTTCCAACTTAACTTCCCACCCCTCCTGAAAGAGGTGCAAAAACTCCTAGATAGGTGGGGCAGAGGCCTCCACTCGTGGTTTGGCCGCTGTAATATACTTAAAATGTCCGTCCTACCAAAATTTCTCTACTTGCTTCAAGCCCTCCCAGTCCAGATACCGGCAGAATATTTCAGGCAAATAGATTCCACCTTCATAAAATTCATCTGGGCAGGGAAGAGACCACGCATACAAAAAAAAATTCTCTCATACCCCAAACGATACGGTGGCCTGGCAATGCCAGACATCCGTTCCTACTACTACTCAGTACATCTCAACAGACTCCTAGACTGGTGCAGACACAGAGAAACCAAACTTTGGCCAAATTTGGAACAGGCTCAGATGGCGGTGTCACTGCAGGGGACTCCATGGTGTTACACGAACCTCCACCCTGACCTTAAGCGGCACCCTTTGATAGGTACCACGGCTAGGATTTGCTCACAACTGACATCTAACCACTCCCTTTTCTCCCGGCACTCACCGCTACGCCCCGTATTGGGGAACCCCCAATTTGACCTGGGCATCAGCGATAAGCGATTCCAAACACTCAGGGAGGTGGGAATCAGCCAGGCAGTCCACTTTAGTTGTAGTGGTCGGTGGAGAACAACTGAGGAATTGCTAGACCCCGACGGGCAATACAGATTAGACTTTATGAGGACACTACAACTCAGACACTACCTCAACCTCCAGACACCCCCGACCACACATCCCGTTACCCCGCTGGAGGCAATGTGCACAGACACTGGGGTGCTATCACACGCACTCTCGCAGGTGTATAACATGCTGGTAACACCAACTGGGGACTTTCAACTCCCAAGCCTAGCTAAATGGGAAAGGGACCTAGACTGCCACCTCTCTGCCAGTTAACGTCAATGTATCCTTGAATTCACGCACAAGTCCTCCTTGTGCTCTAAAGTACAGGAGACTAATTACAAAATCCTTATGCACTGGTATTGGACTCCAGACCTTCTACATAAATTTTTCCCCGACACTACGGAGGTTTGCTGGCGATGCCAAAAAGAGGAAGGCACGCTACTTCATATTTTCTGGTCCTGTACAGAGATACAGATGTACTGGAGAGAGGTCCGCAGAATAGTACAGAAATTTACAGACCGCCAGGTCCCGGACAAGCCGGAGTACTTCCTCTTGCACTCCACCGACATCCCAACCCGCGCCTACAAAAAATCAGTGATAAGACACCTACTAGACGCAGCGAAGTCCTGCATTCCACTTCTGTGGAAATCACAATGACCTCCAACCATAGCCATGTGGCTAAAGAGGGTGGATGAGATCAGCCTAATGGGGGATCTCGTCCTCTCCAGCCACGACAGAAATGAGACTTACACAGAAACGTGGCAGCTTTGGAACCTTTTTAAATACTCGACAGAAGGCCAGGCCCTTAGGGGAGATGCCTAAGCTTGATGTGGGAGACATGCACGCGAGTCTTCCTCTCCCCTGCCCCACCCCCCTTTCTTTTCTCCCTCACTCTCCTTTGGCCTACTCTAGGCCCCGCTCTATTCATCGAACCCCGAATATCTCAGGGGTTCCCCTCCCACCCCCCACCCAACATCCCCTATCTGGACTTATTTTTCCTTTCCAATATAAAAGTAAAACACTGGGAGCCAGGCCCCTCCGTTCTGAACCGGAGGATAAGATGTCAAGGGTCATGCCAGCAGGTTAGATATACGTGGGACCCCTTTGGGTCCAGTAGATGGAACATGACTTACCCTATATTTACCGGTCACATGCTCATAACTACGCACAGGTGGAACGTTTTTCTGCTTTTTTTTTTTTTTTCTCATGTGAATAGTCTGTAATACCCTGTATATTGAATGTCAGTGCCCTGCGTGGCACCACACTGTGATGTTCCATTACTCTGTTGTTGGTCGGTTGGGACCGGTTTCCTGATGTAAATAAAAAAAAAAAAAAGAAAACAAAAGAAACCGCACAACCCCATAGTGTAGCATTAAAATAAATGACAATTTATTGAAAAATAGAAATACACTCACAAAGGTACGCATGTGTAGGGCATTGCATAAAGGTGACTTTGGAGCCAGGAAAGTCCAAGGGGCAGCCAGAGAACACCGGTCTTGACCACCAGCTGGGAATGAAGCGTGCTGAAGATGGAGGAACTGCAACTGCAATCGGTGTTCAACCCAGGACTGTACTCCTTAGTTGGATTCTTCATCAGCCTCCATAGCCAGCATAGAAGCGATCTGCTCTTAAGATAATATATCAGTTGTAAAAAAACATCTTGTGTGAGATAGCTTTTTCACTATGTATTTTTGGAAATGGCACTTATGTTATGTGTTGTTATGGCATGTGTAGTAATAGCTTACGATTATCTTTTCTTATTTAGATTTACTGAAAGGGTTACAGACAACTGCTACGCACACAACAACTATTTCTCACTCCAGCTTGTCGGCTCGTTTGCAACAAGCATTCACAGGTAATGGGCATATTTCTCTTGTATTTCTCCTACATATTAATTTTAGAAACTTTTCTTTAACAGTTATTGATTTGTGTATAATATTAAAACTCACATTTTTATTAATATAGAGTCAAATCCAAAGAGTGTACAAGTACACAGTAAATATTGCACTCCTAGTACAAGTGCAAAGTCACTTGGTTCATTGGAACTTTTATCTGTATCTGTAGACCATCATCATGGTAGAGGAAGTGATTAGGCAACTGAATGAATGGATGGATGGATGAAATGGTAATGGATGTCTGAGCAGGAGAAGGGACTGAGACCGAAACCTCTGCAGCTCCCATAGAAGATCTGGGTAGGGTCACCTTAATGTTGAAGAAAATGAACAGCAGGGTGTTGAAGGTCAGTATCAAATAAAAATCACTTTATTAAAATAAGCAGCACACTTGCATTGACATTAGCTTAAAACAGTAGATATGGAACACCTGAGACTAAGCAGCTGTGACCAGTGCTATAGGCATCACCACCACTGATATCTATACCTTGAGCTGGCTGGCTCCCTGTCATTCTCGGTCTGTCTGCTCAGTGAAGCCCATAGCCTCACTAATCACAGCTGCTTGGTCTCAGTTATTTTTATTACTAACCTCGGCGCTCTGCTGTTCATTTTTTTCTACAATAATGTAAAGTCACCTTTTTCTGTTTTAATAAATATAAGGAAAATAAGTACAATTACAAACATAGTCACTTTGCATTATTTTGTCAACAGAAGAGGTACATAGGTTTAACAATCCAGCAAAAGAGATGCATTTCAAAATTATATAGTATTTTTTTTATAACCATTTCTAAAGGAATTATGAAGTGGAAACTTTGAAGTTACACAATTAGCAAGAGCTGTATCAAAATGATTGATCTCTGAAATCAGCAAAAACATTTCTCCTACGAATTAGAGAAGTTATTCACTTTGGTGAGAAGCAAGCATGCAGGAGAGGAGTGTGGAGAGTTTGAGGATGGGCAGTATGCACCAGAGTGGTGCAGAGTATATGACAACAGGCAGGAATTGAGAGAGAATTTTGGTATGACAGCAGGCAGTATGTTCAGGAGAGGAGGGTGAAGGGTATGATGATGGGCATCTTGTGCAGGATAGGCTGCAGCTGTTCGTTTTTATGTAATACAGGATATAAATATTTTTCTCTGGCATTTTCCAGGACAGCCCATGAGACCTAGGGCTCCCCCTACCAGGACAGGAAACACGTTACCCCCACCAGATAAATGGGTGGTCCTCCGAGCCCCATGTCAGTATTAGTGTTTCCTCCGGACGGAGGGTAACATGTTTCCTGGAACCTGGTCCCCTAGATCTCATAAGCAAGGGCTCTAATGGCTGTTGGGGTATTTTTTAACTAACCTCTCTCCTCGCCAGAATCAGCATCTCCGCTGGGTGTTGTTTGTATTTGGTGACCCCTGTTCTCTGCCTGGGGAGGGCCAGGACCGGGGTGATGTTGAGCCCCGTGTGGTCGAGGGTGCGACATGGTGGCATCCTTTCCCCGCCGGAGACACTGGTTCCTGTCTCCATTAACGGCGTGAACAGTGAACGCTGGCTTGCTGGTGTTTGATGTTGTGTAACAGCAGTGGCTGTGGATGACCAGAGGGACAGATGGATTGTTCTGCAGCAGATGCGGTCTCCAACACCAGCACCTCTCAGGTAAGCCTTGGAGTGTTTGTTACTTGTTACTCTCTTACTATCCTGGTGAGTGTTCATCTGGGATGGCGGACTGAGCAGACGTGTTCCCTGAGCTCTCCTGGAGTGTGATCCGCTTTTTTCCCTGTATCTCTTGACTGGGCCTGTCTGGGGGCACCCCCTGATCCTTGAATGCCGTCTCAAATCTATGGGAGTCAGAGAAAGACCAAGAAGTTGAAGTTCCCCCAGTATATTCCGAAAGGATATCGCTTCGATTGCTGGCTCCCTGCCATCTCCTGTGCGCCTTTGCAATATGGCGTTGCAGGCTGACCATGGGGCGGACCTTGCTACGGCTCCCCCTGGAATACCTGAGATGATGGTGGCTCTTTCAGTGTGCTATTTCAGTGTGCCAGGTGGCCTTAACTACTAAAATTGAGGAAGTCCAGCTGGACTTGAGCAGCCTTATCCGACAGGACTGCGACAAGATCTGCGACGGCGTGTGAGTGAGGTGGAAAATACAGTCACGGACCATGACGCTTCTATTCGGGCCCTGCAGTCTAAGGTCCGGGCCCTCGAGTATCGAGCGGAAGATGCCGAGAATAGGAGCTGCCAGAACAGTGGGACTACCGGAGGGGGTGGGGGGACGATTACTGGCCCAGTTCGCGGAAGACCTCCTCGATGCCGACGGCCCAGCTCTCCCATTGTTTTGCGGTGAAAGAGCTTACTGAGTTCCGCCCGGGCCTGAAGTGGCCCCTCCTCGCACCTTCATACTCCGGCTACTTAATTTCCGGGATCGGGATGAGCTGCTCCGGGCCTCTCGTGCTGCGGGCGAACGAACATTATGATCCTCTGAGGCACCCATGCACTGTTGCTACACTAGAGAGCTGAGCCGGCTGCCCTCCTGACGCTGTGTTTTCCTTGCCACTGGCTTCCCGTTGCCCCCCCCAGCTGATCCCTCTCCTGTTGCCCAGCACCTCAGTTGCATTATACTGCTGCCTTTTGGTTTTATTATGTTCCCTTGGTGTGATGGTGAGGTCAGCCTTTCCTTGCTAGGGGGTCCGGGCGGGTTTGTCTTTGCCCCTGTACTTTGTGTTTAGATCCCCCTGGGCCCCCGCACGTTGCTCCGGGGCCACATTTATTGCCTGAGCTGCTGCCATGTGCTCTTGCTCTCTACTGTCCCGGGTATCTGTGCTGACCCACGTGTTGTCACCTACCTCTTCCATCAGTACTTGATCTCTCCCCCCCCCCCCCCCCATTTTTTGACCTTTGTGATTTTTTTGTTCTTTGCTTTGATGTTTTTCTGTGCCTGCTATCTGCAACAGACTTTAAAGTGTGTGCCCCTGCCTGGTCAGGAGAAAGACAATTCTTTCATCCGTTCATACAACACTCCAACGACTCTGGAAAGAGACTTGTGTTACCTGTACTCCTAGATCCAACGTTAATTTCACTGGTTACACGACCCCAACTTTAGTTACTGGTTCATGAACTATGGGTTTTCTGGGACTTAAGTGCTCCCCGCTGTTCCGAGGTGCATGAGGTGGAGGGTGGGGAATGCCGCGGTTGCCTGTACTGTTTGGTTGGGTTTGTTTTACTCTGAATATACAGTTAGAGTTGGTCCTATGTTAAGTTTATTTGCCAATCTCTGGATGCCTACTTGGTATGATACTGTGCTGAGGCTGGTGGGCTGCTCGGCTCTGGTGGACCCAGGATTGAGGACTTTTCTCCCCTGGTGCACTGGGTCTGGACGCCGCTGCGGAGGTGTCACCTTCACTATGTTCCCACGTCCCGCTCATGGCTAAGGGCATGGTGGTCTTGTGGAATATGAGGGGACTGAATTCCGCTGTCAAGCGATCTCTGGTACTCGGTTATCTGAGGAAGCTCCACCCCCAGGTGTGTGTCCTTCAGGAGACACACCTTGTGGGATCCCAAATCCTGAGTCTGAAGCGGTCATGGGTTGGTGCACACTATCATGCACCTTATTCTAACTACGCCAGAGGCGTTAGTATTCTGGTGCACAGATCCCTGCCCTTTCGGCTTTTGGATGTGAAGCTTGACTCAGGAGGCAGGTATGTGCTTTTACATGCTCTGATTTTGGAGATTCCCTTTTTGTATCTGCCCCCCCCCCCAGCTGATTTAGATTTACTACACTCGCTTATGCAGCAGATTAAGATGTATAATGTTGACAATGTCCTGGTTATAGGTGACTTCAATTTGGTTCCGTCTAGGGATCTGGACAGACTGCACGCCTCTGGTCCCCAGAAGCATGGCCTCGCCATTGGGTGACTGCCTTTCATATGATGGATATTTGGCGTCCTCTCCATCCCTCTAATAAGGCATACACCTGCCTATTTAGCACTTATCGGACCATGTCCCGCATTGACCTGGCGTTTACCTCCCCTGCTCTTGTACGGAGGGGGGTCAGTGCTGAGATCCTCTCAAGGTGCATTTTGGACCATGCTCCGATACCTGTTACTATCCAGCTTTCTCAGGTGGTGGGCGTGCGATTGTGGAGGGCTGTCCAGGTACTTGATCATGGACCCTGAGATACAGGCAGATATGCCGGAGGCTCTCTGTACTTTCTGGATGAATAATGAGGACACTGCTACCACCCTGAGTGTGGAACGCTTTCAAATCCTGGCTCAGAGAAGATTATATGGCTTGGATAGCGGCGCGCAAGCGGGAATCCATGCAGTCTCTGAGCATATGTGCGATCAGGGCTGGATTTCCCACAAGGCCACCGAGGCCAGGCCTCGGGGCGGCAGTGGGTGAAGGGGCAGCGCCGCTCCTGCGGCGACTTCTTGGCTTTCGCAGCCCCCCCGCACTGTAATGTAGTAGTTTTTGCCGCCCGCCGCCACCACTGGAGGTCCGCGGCCGGCGGAAATAATGTCTCCACCGACAGCCATTTTCTAGAAGACCTCAGACTATTCATAAACGAGAAGGGAGCCTGCCGAGTGGCTACAATAGAAATTTTCTTCCGTCCGGTGGAACGGATCGGATGCAAACTGACAGACGGTCCGTTTCCATCCGATTCCCCATAGGGGATAGTGGAGGAGAGACAGGGCGGTCCCTGCATAGTGTGCGGGGACCGCCCTGTCCGCCCGACAGCTCAGCGGAGACCCCCCCGCTGAGCCGACGGACACACGGAGCGGACCGCAAAACGGACCGCTCCGTGTGAAAGGGCACTTAGGATGACATGTCTTCAGGATGTTGTGGATTCAGTTCAAACACATTTTGTCCAGCAGGTATTACATGATCTACAGTGCTGAGTAAGTGCAAGGAAGGTATCTGTAATTTCTACTATGTACTATGTACTTTATAGTTGAAGATGGTGAGTGGTGACAGTTTGAAATTAATCAGATAAAGACATATTCAGGGCTATATTGGCTGGAAAAAGAGTATATGGTATAAAAAAAGAAACCGCCAGCCTAGAAAAAAAAAAGAATATTAATCTATTTAACACTACTCTACATAAAGGGCTCATTCATATATAGTGTGATAATTGGCATTTCTCTGCAATGGATGGATACACGGTAGTCGCTGCTAGGCAGGGCTGGATTTCCCACAAGACAGTGTAATGTAATGATATGTTATGTTATGTTGTGGAAAGGGGTAGCGGGTGGGGGGTACCGCCGCTTAATTTCTGATGTAGCCACTCGGCAGGCTCACTTGTTCATAACTTGTCTGTGGTCTTCTGGAAAATGGTTGCCTCTAATTTGTTCCCCCTCAGCCTTCAGTAATGGCGCAGGAGACACTGCTGCTGAAATATAGAAGGGCTCTAATGGGGGGGAGGGCGATATCTGAGATGTAAGGAAGCACTCCACTGGCTGGGGACAGTGACACCTGAGTTGTAAGGAAGCACTCCGCTGGCTGGGGTCAGTGACACCTGAGATGTAAGGAAGCACTCCGCTTGGGGACAGTGACACCTGAGATGTAAGGAAACACTCCACTGGGGACAGCAACATGTAAGGAGACGAGACCCTCTGTGAGTGGCCAGCATCTCCCCCAGGCAAGGAGCGGGGGTCTGAGACTGTGACGTCACCACCGTGGTGAAGCAGCAGCCAGCAGGGATTACACACTAGCAGGTATGATTGATGACCATGATTGATCATCATGTTGTGCATGTGTGTGTGCCACTAGGGATGAGCTTAGCGTTCGATGCGATGTGTGTGTGCCACTAGGGATGAGCTTAGCGTTCGATGCGAACACATGTTCGATTGTTCGTCGAAAAACGAACAAAACGGGTCGTTCGCGCCAAATTCGAATGACACGCAACGGCCCATAATTCACTGCAGCGTTGCGCACTGATGATTGGCCAAGCATGCACCATGACCCCGCATGCTTGGCCAATCACAGCGCCCAAAAAACGAAGAGACCTAATTGGCCAAAGACTGGGTGCTTTGGCCAATTAGGGCTCAGGGCTTTAGCACACGCCCCACACTATAAAAGGCCGCCTCCCGGGCGGCCTCGTGTAGTGTGTTCCGGCTTGCTTTCAGAGAGAGAAGTCAGACAGACGTGAGTTAGAGAGCGATAGATAGAGACACAGTGTCTTTTCAGATAGATAGATAGATAGAGCAGGGAGGCTAGTAGTCAGTATAGTTAAATTTACAGTTTGTAGAGAATATATTGACATCCCTAGGAGTTGTCAATATATTTATAAACTGTATAGCTTAGCTAGATCTGCTATTAGTATCTGTCAGGCAGGAGATTGTGCTTGATGCAGTGCTCTAACGTGTTGTATTGCCTGCATTAGGGTTTACCTTAAACATAGTACTCCGTGTTAGTCAACGTGTGCTAGTTAATTGCACATAGACACATTACCTGTTACTGCAAGTGTGCTATTTATTTGCACAGAAAAGCTATTTATTTGCACAGAAATTCAATAGAATTGCACAGAAATGCAGTTGCTCTGACTGTGCGTGTGCTGTTTAATAGCACCTGAACGCATTTGGTGTCACTGCATGTTTGCTGTTACATACCACCTAAGCGCATTTGGTGTCACTGAACGTGTGCTGTTACATACCACCTGAGCGCAGTTGGTGTCACTGCGCTTGTGCTGTTACATAGCACCTGAACGCAGTTGGTGTCACTACGCTTGTGCTGTTACATAGCACCTGAACGCAGTTGGTGTCACTGCACGTTTGCTGTTACATACCACCTGAGCGCAGTTAGTATCACTGCACGTTTGCTGTTACATACCACCTGAGCGCAGTTGGTGTCACTGCACGTGTGCTGTTACATACCACCTGAGCGCAGTTGGTGTCACTGCGCTTGTGCTGTTACATAGCACCTGAACGCAGTTGGTGTAACCTGAACGCAGTTGGTGAACGCAGTTGGTGTCCTCTTCCCTCTGCACAATGGCTTCACACAATCCTTCCCTAGTCCCACCATGTCCTCCTGAGGAGTCCCCCGAACTGTTTTAACACAGTGTTGGGTACATGCTGCTGGAAGATGCGCAGCGTTTTGAAGACTCCGATGACGGAACACAGATAGAGGAAGGCATTGATGTGAGCCCAGGGAGAGGGGGTGGCCAAGAGGGACAGCAATCTGGGAGTGATGTTCCCCCAGCTGGAGCATACTGCCAGGTTTTCGACAGTGATGATGAGGAGGGAGGGTATGATGAGGTCACTGACTCTACCTGGGTGCCTGATGGGAGAGAGGAGGAGGAGGAGGATGAGGACGAGGCACAGGCACATCTCCAAAGAGGCAGGATGCCCTCCAGGTGTCAGCTTGAGGGCAGCACACCAACTGCATTACGTGGCACATCTTCGCATTGGCACTGCAGTGTCTCAACGGTACAGCAAAAGTTCTTTGGTGTGGGCCTTTTTTGAAACATGTCCATCAGATCATACCTTTGCTGTTTGCAACATATGTCTCAAGCGTATCTCGCGTGGCCAAAACATCACCCGCTTGGGCACCACATGCTTGTCAAGACATATGTCGACCTGCCATGCAACTCGTTGGCAGGCATACCAGAAAGACCCACACCAAAGACCAAAGCGGACCTCCCCTTGCCCTTGTGTGACCTCCAACCCCACTAGACCCCCAGTCCTCTCTGAAGCCTGCACTGAAGTTGTAGAAATAGGTGTGTCACAACCTAGTAGTGGTAGTACATGCGGGCAATCTAATGATAGTACCAGACAAATTTCCCTGCCCCAGCTGCTACAGCGCCGAAAGAAGTACACTCCCAGCCATCCACATGCCCAGCGGTTGAATGCTAGCTTAGCGAAATTGCTAGCACTTCAACTGCTACCTTTTCAGTTGGTAGATTCTGCCCCCTTCCGTGAGTTTGTGGAATGTGCAGTACCTCAGTGGCAAGTACCAAAACGCCACTTTTTCTCACGGAAGGCGATTCCGGCTCTCCACCGGCATGTGGAAGGCAATGTCCATGCCTCGCTGGACAGGGCAGTCAGTGGTAAGGTGCATCTTACCGCTGACTCATGGTCCAGCAGGCATGGACAGGGACGTTACCTGTCTTTTACGGCCCATTGGGTGACTCTGCTGGCAGCTGGGAAGGACGCAGGGCAAGGTACAGTAGTTTTGGAGGTTGTTCCGCCACCATGCCTCCAAAACACTACTACTGCTTGTGACACACCTCTCTCCTCCACCCCCTCCTCTTCGTCTTCCTCTGTGCCCTCTTTCTGTGCTGATGTTTCCTCAGAACCAGCTGCGCTCCGTAGGCGTACGAGAGGCTACGCAGGAATGCAGGCCAAGAGATGCCATGCGGTGCTCTAGCTGGTGTGCTTGGGAGACGGGAGCCACACTGGGGAAGAGGTTCTTTCAGCTCTGCAGGGGCAGGCTCAGAGGTGGTTGACTCCACGCCAGCTGAAGCCTGGAATGGTGGTCAGCAATAATGGCACCAACCTCCTCTCTGCCCTGCGACAGGGAAAACTCACCCACGTGCCCTGTTTTGCGCATGTCCTGAATTTGGTGGTGCAGCGGTTCTTGGGCAGGTACCCGGGCTTAGAGGATGTCCTGAAGCAGGCCAGGAAAGTCTGTGCGCATTTCCGGAGGTCATATAATGCCACTGCTCGGCTGACTGACCTCCAAAGGGAATACAACCTGCCCAAGAACCGCCTAACTTGTGACATGCCCACCAGATGGAACTCTTTTTTTTAAATAGATTTTTTATTTGTTTTTTTATCCATGCTTTACACATACATATAACCGTCAATAAAGAGTACGGGCTAATTGTTAACAAAATATAAAAAAAACAATATTACAATATCTAGAAGCTCTGCCCGTTAAGGGTTAATATCACTTGCCCTGTTGAATGATTGTTGTGTTAGTTGTGTGTCCCCTCCCCCCCCCAAGTCCCACCTCCCCTTCCCTTACCCCCCACCCTCCCCTTCTCAACCCTTGTGAGCATACTAGCTTGGTAGAGATTAGTTGGGTTATATATGGCTGCCGACTTGCCTGGTGTTTAGAATTTGTCGTAGCTAAGTGCAGACCTGTAGGGACCAGTTCACGCCCCCTCGTGCCCGAGTTCCGCTTACTCTATATCACCCTCTGTTCTCTGCCATATTCTCCATATTTTTGCAAATTTATCGTTCTTCCCTTGGGTGGTATAATGGACCTTTTCATTTGAAATTGTTTGTTTCATAACTGATAACCAGTTCTCTATAGTTGGAGGCGCCTGAGCTTGCCATTTTTGAGCAATTATTTTGCGAGCTTGAAATAGGCATCTCAAGATAGGTTCTATGGTTCCTTGCGGTACCTTATTTTCGTCCATGCATCCCAAGAGGCAAATCCTAGCGGTTGGTTCAAGGGCAGCCCTGAATTTCTCGTTTATCCGCGTTATAATACCCACCCAGAAGCTGTACAATTTGGGGCACTTCCAGACCATATGAAGAAGATCTCCTTTATTGTTGCATCTTGGGCATGCATCATTGGGTCTCCAACCCTTTTTAAACAATTTATGGGGGGTGTAGTAGACCCTGTGTAGTAAAAATAGATGGCACAGTCTTTGGGCCGGGGCGATGGACGCCCAGGCTCCTTGCCGGAGGATCCTATCCCACTGGTCTGGGGAAATTATGCCCAGGTCACGCTCCCAGGCCACTTTACTCTTCCGCGGCCCTTCTCTGCTTAGTGCCCTCACTCCCAAGCTGCCATAGGTTGCAGAAATTAAGCCCTTGACTTGTGTTGCCTCAACTACAAAGGACAGAACAGACATCTGTGTCCACTCAACTATTTTAGCGGCAAATTGTACTTGTATGGCGTGGCGAACCTGGAGAAATGTATAGAAAGATTTATTTGAAATTTTAAATTTGCTTACTAGGTCTTGGAATGACTTCAAAACGTTGCCCTTGAATATATGCTTTAGTCGGCATATGCCATTGTTTGCCCAGTCCCTCGAAATTTCTATGCTTAACGTCTCATGGAGATTGTTGTTGTTCCAGAGGGGGGAAAATTCAGACGGGCCCTCGAGCCCCATGATTATTTTTATTGTGTGCCATGTTTTGCTAATTACTTTTGTAATTACATGGTTATAGCAGAAATAATCTGCTTCTAGAGCTTCAACTAATAGCTTATGTGGGTTATTTGTCAGTAGGAGTCGGTTATTAATGCCATTTCTTTCTGCGGTTCCGCATCCGGCCAGATGTTGCAGTTGTGCTGCCAGAAAATATAGTTTTGGATGTGGAACCGCCATTCCCCCCTCTTTGACCGGCAGTTGTAATGTTTGTAAGCTTATCCTAGGTTGCCCACCCTTCCAAATTAATTCTCTAAATAAGGCATTTATCTTTTTAAACCACTTGTGTCCAATCCATAATGGCGAGTTGTGTAACAGATATAATAATTGTGGCTGCCAAATCATTTTAATTAAGTTACAGCGTCCTGCTACGGACAGGGGCAATCTTTTCCATATTTCACATTTAGTTTTCCACTTTATTAATAATGGGTCTAAGTTTAAAGTGAGGAAATGAGAAACCTCTTTTGAGATCCATATCCCCAAATACTTAATTTTGGGGCTAATGGCTATTTGAGAGAGGCTTGACAGCCTATGTGGAGCTACCGGGTCCAGTGGTAGGAGGGCTGACTTCGACCAATTAATCTTAAGACCTGAGAACTGTTCGAATTCCTCCATTAGTTGTATTACTTTGTCTAGCGACCCTTCAACATCCCCAAGAAAAAAAAGGACGTCATCTGCAAAAAGTGTAATTTTTTCTTCTCCCTGGTGTCTTCTGAACCCCGTTATGTCCGCCCTCGCTCTGGCCATAAGAGCTAATGGTTCCATTGCGAGGGCGAACAGAAGGGGGGACAGCGGGCACCCCTGTCTCGTCCCTCGTTCCAATTGAAAAATCTCGGATAGCTCACCGTTAATTCTGACCTTAGCTCTTGGACCACCATATAGCAGTTTGACCCAATTTACATAGAGCGGGCCAAATCCAAACCTGTCTAGTACCTGCCAAAGATATGCCCACTCAAGGCTATCAAAAGCCTTAGCAGCATCGAGCGACAATATGGCTCTGGTCCCTGCGGTTTCTGTCGGGGTAAGTATGTTTAAGAAGGTTCTCCTGATATTAATACTAGTTGACCTGCCTGGTATAAAACCAGACTGGTCTGGATGGATAAGTTTACTAATACATCTGTTAAGCCTGGCAGCAAGAATTTTAGCTAAGATTTTTATATCTGAGGTCAATAGAGAGATTAGGCGGTAAGATGAAGGGTCCGTTGGGTCCTTCCCCTCCTTATGGATGACAATAATGGTTGCTTCATTCATTGAGGGGGGAAGTGTTCCCTCTCTCATCGCCCCCTCATAGGTCCTCAAGAGCTCTGGGAGCAGTATCTCACCAAATTTTTTATATATCTCTATAGGGAGCCCGTCCGGGCCAGGGGATTTTTGGTTTGGCATGTCGCCCGTTGCCTGTTGAAGTTCTTTTAGGGTAATTGGTGCGTCTATTATCTTCTGGAAGAAAATTTCCATCCCGCCATTCGTCAGTTTCCTTTTGGACTTGTATAATTCTTTATAGTATAAAGAAAATGTTTTTAAGATTTCCTGTCCATCTGTTGTTATTACGCCCGACGGTGTTCTAATTACTGAGACATTTGATGAGGGAGAGTTGGTTCTATTAAGAAGAGCTAGCATTCGTCCTACCTTCTCCCCCTCCCCAAACTGTAATTGCCTTTGAAGTGTTCTCTTGTTCTCCGCTATTCTTAAAATATGTATTCTATATTCTTCTTGTTTTGCTAGCCATTCTTCCCGTTTGGTTGGCGTTGGTTCCTTGATAAAGCTCAATTCTGCTTGAGCAGTCTCGTTAATCAACCTGATCTCTTCCATCCTCCCTGTCTTTTTAACCCTAGAGACCTGTTGGATTAGCAGGCCCCTTGCATAAGCTTTTAGGGAGTCCCAGACCACTCCTGAGGGTGCCGTCCCTTGGTTGATGGACATGAACTCTACTAGCTGAGACATCAAGGTCTGCGGCTCTCCAATCAGCTCTAGCCAGCCTGGGTTGATCTTCCATTCTTTGAAAGGGGACTTGACCCCTATCCTTAATACTAAGACCAGCGGGGAGTGGTCTGAGACCCCCCTTAGGCCATAACGTATCGCCTTAACCTGGGACATGGCTCCATCGCTACACAGGGCCATATCTATTCTAGATAGCGTACCATGGGAGCTGGAGTAGCATGAGAACTGACGATCCTGAGGGAAAGAGGCTCTCCAGATGTCACTTAACCCAGCTTCCTGAATAAAACCGACTAGTCGACCTCCCTTGGGGCCAGTCCCTGGTGGAAATCTGTCAATACTGTTATCAAGGACTTCGTTATAATCACCAACCGCTATGATGGGGACATCTGGGATATCAAGGGTGAATTTGATGAGGTTATATAAGACATCTAATTTAAAGGGGGGGGGATGTATAAGTTAGCTATGACATATGGCCTATTCTCGATAGAACAGAGCAGGAATATAAATCTACCTTGATCATCCACCCACGTCTTGGAGCAGGAAAAGGTCACTCCCCTCCCGATCAATGTACTCACTCCTCTTGAGTAAGAGGAGTATACTGAGTGATATTGGGCTTTAAATTTGCGGCTATTCAACTGCTGGACTGAGTCCTTGGTCAGATGTGTCTCCTGGAGGCAGATTAGCCCAGGCATTCCATCCTCCAAGAGTGACATGACTGCCACTCTTTTGGTTGGATCGCCCAGGCCTCGTACATTTCAAGAGGTGATAGCCAGTAACTTATCCTGCATCTTTTGTGATTGCGGTGATCTGGTTTACAATAATTTTCAGGCCATATAGATGTAATTCCCTTGCCCATCCGCCGTAGAGGACACGGCAGCCGGGCGATCGACCTGCTCGCATGGTCCCTAACACCCCTGCCTGTCTTGTCGCAGCCTGTGGTACCCCGAATGTATGCTCACTACTCCCTCCCCTAAAAACCTCCCTCCCTCCCCTGGCCCACCCTCCCTTCCCCCTGCCACCATGCCCTCTAGGGCTTCCCCTTGGGGCTAGTCCAATGACCGCTTTACTCGCTCTCACATTCATCCCCCTGGCCCATGCAGCAAGTGTCCCTCCCGCACTTGCTCTCCTCCCCTCCCAGGTCTCGGAAGTTCAATGCCTTTGTGTAGTGGTTTTTTTCTCCTTACCCCTCTTCCTCCCCCCTCTCTTTTGACTAGGAAAGAATAACAGTGCGACAAGGAAGAGGCACCGGAGAGGGGAAAGAAAAGAAAGGAAAGGAGAGAAAAAAAAAAAATCTATGCAGTTTACCTGCCCCTTAAATATATTTGTAAGTAGACATTATAGCATTGACATTTAGGCGTTAGATAGGGGCGCATCCCCTGGGGTGCCCCTTCATGAGTATACCTGCTATTAAAGATAACCTAAGTGGCCCTCGATATACATAAGTGCAGAAGTGCAAAAGGAACATAACATAAAACAATCGTAGATCACGTTGGATTGCTGTGCAAATTATCCAAGTTTACAGCCGATTCTAGAGTCCCTTTCCCTTTTCTCCCTTCTTCCCCTGCACCAAAATGGTGTTAACGGGTGCTCGGGATAAAGCCTTAATTATAACCCCAAGAGTTATGTGCGGGTGTTCCTATTATGGTAAGGGAGAGAAAAAAAAAAAAAATTTTTTGGGGATGGTTTACGTGCCGTTTGTGACTATATATATGAAAACGTTATAGCCTTTAGTGTTAAACCCTAGTTAGAAGCGCGTAAACAGCGCTGTGTTCCCTGTACGTAAGTATACGTGTTATTGAAGGTGCCGTAATAAACTCTCTCACAAGCGTATGTGCCAATACTCTGTTACATGTTAGCCACATTGCTGTGGTTCCGCTATATAGGTGTTCGTGTATAGAAATGCAATAGTGAACTCTTAACCAAACAAATCTTCCAAAACTGTGTTATATGGTAACAACCAATCCTATGGTTCAAGTGCTACTTATCTATACTTGACACCCATTATATAAATAAAAGAAAATTTGAGTTTCTATGGTGAGAGTGAAGTGAAAGAAAAAAGGGAGAGAGAGGGAAAAAAAA
Source organism: Rana kukunoris (assembly GCA_029574335.1). Lineage (NCBI taxonomy): Eukaryota > Metazoa > Chordata > Amphibia > Anura > Ranidae > Rana > Rana kukunoris. Next base: position 81,912,902 of record CM056055.1, on the reverse strand, counting down.
CGGGAGAAAAAAAACACCCCACAACTGTAAGCCAATAAGCCCGAAAGGTATGTATGGATCATCCTATATTTAAAAAAAATGGTAAAATTAAAAGAAGCAAGCAATACAACCAAAAAAAAAAAAATCGCACAGAGAAATAAAAATGCGATTTGCATGCAGCTTATCTAGCTATATATTGTAAATATTATAACCTTAGTATTTAACGTTGGAAGGGAGCTTGTCTCCCTTCCTGGAATACCCCTTCAAAACTGTGCGTGTTATTAAAAATAGTATAGATAGCATTCTCAAATTCATAAGTGAGGGAACAAACTAACATAATGTAATCCTAAGTGGCATAAAAAAAAAAATTATACAGCCCGGCCTTGTTTAGCCTTATTTTAGACCCGGTCCCTTTCCCCCCTTCACCCCTCCTCCCTGGAGGAAAAATAGTGATAACAGGTAATTCAGAAACAAACTAGGGGGGAAAAAAAAGAAAACAAATAAAGAAAAAGGGAAAAGGGGAAAGGGGCCGAGTGCTCCTTATATAAGCTAGCACAGATTATCCAAGTGGGGCGGAGCCCTTAATAACGCCGTGCCTACAACATGCTTGTAAACTATACTTAACATGGCATCGATGTAGTGGTAGTACCCCATTTATGTTCACTTTCTTGACTCCAGGGAGAACACCCATCATGTGGGGGCCCACCAGCTAAATCCCATTTCTTCAATGCCTACCCCCCCCCCCCCCCCCAATACCAGCAGCAAAAAACAGCTTATTGTATTTATCAGTCCTCCGGGAGGGCCTAGACCCTTCACCCGTCCCTGTGAGTCTCTAGAGCGGCTTTGTTCTGCTCCAGCCAGTTGACTACTTCGCTGGGGTTATCAAAGAAAAAAGTCCTGTCCAAAGATGCCACTCTGAGGCGAGCCGGATACAAAAGAGCGTAGGAAATTTTGTATTTTTGTAGGGACTTCTTGACCGGCATAAACTCGGCTCTACGTTTCTGTAGGTCGGGTGAAAAGTCTGGGTATATTGATATTCTCGTTCCTTTATATATAATCGTTCCCAGTTCTCTGGCTTTTTGTAGCAAGGTTACCTTATCGGTATAGTTGAGGCATTTAAGAAGGATCGGTCTTGGGTTTTTACCCTGTTGGACAGCTTTAAAGGGGACCCGATGGGCTCTTTCTATGGCAAAAAATGCCGATAGGCCGTCAGGGCCAACAGTCTCCCTGCACCAGTGTTCCATAAAGGCTATAGGGTCTGTACCCTCACATCCTTCAGGCAGGCCTACTACTCTCACATTGTTCCTGCGCAGTCTGTTTTCCAACGCATCAAGTTTAACCACCTGAAGGGCTGTTAACTCTTGTAGCCCCGTTAATTCCCCTTGTAATGGAAAGAGGGCATCTTCCACTGCACTTAGCCTGTCTTCTAATGCGTTGGTTCTGGACACAGTTCTATGCAATTCCTGCCTCATCGATAGCAATTCTTCTCTTAGACCTATTAGCTGGGTATCAAAACTAGCCATATAGTCTCTGCAAACATTGACTGCACTGAGTACCTCCCTAAGGGTAGGCTCCCCTTCAGGGGTAGAGCCCACCACTAGGGGCTCAGAGCCGCTGGTCATTCCAAGCATATTTACAGTTCCAACAAGATCTGGGCTCCGCCCTTGAGGGTTGGCGCGTTTACCGCACTAGATGCCTTTGCAGTCCCTTGACCGTAGCTCCTTCTTTCCTGGGATGGGCCCGTTAGTGCTTTGTTTTGTGATGCTGCTACAGATGGATGATTTTTAGCTGGTGATGTGGCAGGGGTGTGAGCAAAACGCTCTAGTTTAGCAGCGGCGGCCTGGTTGCTCTTGGTGGACCTGGTGTTCGACATTCCTTGGATCACGGTGACGGATATCCTAGCCCAAACCGGCAAGAGCCGTGGCGTATTAAATGCGATGATGTCTCTCCTCTGCAACAGATATCCGGCAATAATCCAGGGAGCGATAAGAAACAGTAGTTGGCTATTATAGGGGAGAAGGGAGCTGTATAACTTACAAAGAACCTTCTTTGCAAACTATACACAGCTCCACCCGCCTCCACCCTAAATTTTTAGTTGCAGTAAAAAAAATAGACAGGTATGCGTCCTCTAGGAGCGCAACACCAACATGCAGTAGAGATTGAGGTGCAGCGCAGCACTAGCAGCACTGATACGTCAGTGATAATGAGGTGTGCTCACGCAGACGAGGTGTCCAAGGATAAAAGCCTCTATGTAGACTTTGTGGTGTATACTTTATATGCATTGACTGCGCTGTAAATAATGCACACAGTTTATCATATACAGCCTGCTGCTGCTGCGGGCTTGTTAGGGGGAGGAAAACTCTCTACTCCCTTCACTCAGTCCACGTCTCTCAGTACCTGGTTGTGTAGAAGCTGGGGCTTCCGTTTGGCGCCACGAGGGGGCGCTGTATCCAGGTCGCGGAACCATAGGCTGGAATCCCCGACTCCCAGCACCCGAGGACAGCCCAGGCACCAAGCGCAACCCCCGTTTCCGTGTCGCAGCCTCCCCGAGTGTCCAAATGTCTGAACCGGGACACAGGCGTGCCCAGGGCCTCGAGGTCCCGCTGGAGCCGGTAAAGAATGGCAGGGAGGGAGAGGGGGCTCTAGTTTTTGGCGGGGGGTTATTCCCCGTGTTGTGCGCCAGCCGCTGCTGTACTGAGAAGGCAGAGGTAGCACTGGATGGGCGAGACAACGCGAGGAGGCAGGCACTCGATCCTCTAGTTCATCGGGCAGTCCATCAGGCAGGAGGAGGAGAGCCTAGCGGGAGGACATGTCCACTCACACACTCAGCACGCACGCACGCTCCTACATCCGGTCATCGCCCCAGTCGTTCATCCCAAGTGTCCTAGCCACCAGATGAAACTCTACGTTGGCCATGCTGCAGCGGGCCATCAATAAGTACCTGTGCCAATATGGCAGCAGAACTGGGTCAGGGCAGCTAGGTTTTTTTTCCCCACGCCAGTGGGCCTTGATCAGGGATGCATGCACTGTCCTGTCACCATTTGAGGAGGCCACGAGGATGGTGAGCAGTGACAGTGCATGCATCAGTGAGACTGTCCCTCTTATTCACATGTTGGAGCACACGCTACGTGGAATAATGGACAGGGCCCTTGAGGCAGAACAGAGGGAAGAAGAGGAGGACTTCCTTACCTCTCAAGGCCCCCTTTACCCAGACAGTGGGCCTGCTTGCCCACCTAGCACACAGGAGGAGGAGGATGATTGTATCAGCAGCATGGAGGTGGAGCCTAGCACTCAGCATCAGCAGCAGCAGTCTTCAAGGGATCACTTACAGTCCCAATGAACACATGGACTTTTACGTGGCTGGGATGAGGTGCCTGTGGATCCTGTCATCCTCAGTGACCCAGAGGACTGTGCCCCAAATGCCTCTGCAAACCTACGCTGCATGGCCTCCCTGATCCTGCAAAGCCTGCGTAAGGATCCTCGTGTACGTGCTATCAAGGAGACGGATCATTACTGGCTGGCAACTCTCCTTGATCCATGTTACAAGAGTAAGGTTGCGGACCTTAAGTTGCCATCGCAGAGGGAGCAGAAAATGAAACTTCTGTGGGAGGCCTTGCAGAAGGGTCTGTGCAATGCGTTCCCAGAACCGGGGGGATTACCAAAACTTGGCTCTGGACGACGTCTTGCTGAGGCTTCGGTGAGTCACAGAAGGAGCGGTGGAGAAGGTGGCCGTCTGACCGTTTTTTAGTCCGCAGCCCCAAGGTCTGACCGGTTCCAGCAACCATCGCCAGCGTCTGGTTTACATGGTCCGGGAATACCTAGGGGCGAGATCCGACTTGGACTCCTTCCCCACCAAAAATCCTCTGGCTTACTGGGTCTTGAGGATGGATCACTGGCCAGAGCTTGCACAGTACGCAGCATCCAGTGTTCTTTCAGAACGCACATTCAGTGCTGCTGGTGGCTTTGTTACCGATCACAGGGTGCGCCTCTCCACCGACTCTGTTGATCGACTGACCTTCATCAAAATGAATTAGGCTTGGATCAACACCAGCTACCAAGCACCTGATGCTGATGTTACTAAATAATATTTTTTTGTTGAAATGTCGGATCCCTTTTAGACTGCGTATGCTGATGCTGAGTGACTGTCCTCTTATGCTGCTGATGGAATATCCTTCTCCTCCTCACTTTTCTTGCTGATAGCTAGTGAGAAATGTTGTGTTTTTGTTCGAATGTTCTGATGCGAACCAAACACGGGTATGTTCGGCTCATCCCTATGTGCCACTGTGCCAGGCCCAAGCAGAAGCATACATCCAGTTAAATGTTATAGTTCTAAATATGGATGCAAGCTGTCTCGCATATGGGTTAGTTCTTGCGGGCACGCTCCCGTGATACAGTCGGCGGCTATAGCCGCCGACTGTATCACTTGGCCCCTGTGTGTGTGTGGGCGGGGGGGCGGCATTGAAGGACCTGGCCTTGGGGTGGCACAGGGAGTAAATCAGGGGATCGCACACAGGCCCGGACTCGGAACACTATGTGACCTGGCAGGATGCCCTGAGGGACTTGTCCCTGCTTAGGGTGGACCTTACAAAGAAGTTCATGCTTGAGAGCGCTCAGAGAGTCTTTGAATATGGAGACAAGAACAGTAAGCTCCTGGCTTGGCTTGCCAGGGGGCAGCGGCCCGTGACTCATGTTGGTAGACTATGGAATCGGGATGGCGGGCTACTGACATCCTCCACGGACATTGGTGTCAGATTCCTAGAATACTATCAAGCCCTTTATTCTAGGGCGCACTATGACTGCCCTGAGCTGCTTCAATAGTTGGACCGAGTTTCCTTCCCCTCCCTGGATGAAGAAAAATGTAAGAAGTTGGATGCAGATGTCTCCCTGAAAGAGGTGCAGGAAGCCTTAAACTTCATGCAGTCTGGGAAGACCCCTGGGCCGGATGGCATACCAATCAAGTTCTACTCTGTATACCAGGAGCTTCTTGCTCCCAGGCTTACCTCAATGCTGCAGCAATTCTATAACCTAGATTCCCTCCCGGACTCAATGTCTGACGCAATAGTGGTGCTCTATAGGACCCCTACGGCTAGGATTCGGGTGAATGATTTTTTCCGGACTACTTTCTTTTCCAGAGAGGGACCTGGCAGGGGTGCCCCCTGTTGCCTAGTTTGATTACTCTGGCTCTGGAGCCCCTGGTCGTCCTGGTCAGGGACTTGGACCGTATTGTGCGACTCCGGGTCGGCCCTCTGAAGTAGAAGATATCTCTATGCGCGGATGACACCCTCTTATACTTGAAAAAACTGCGCTAAACCAAATGTGAAACAGAAAAAGCAGCTGGCACACAAAAAAAGTTTAAAGCAATTACAATACAAAAAGTGCAGCGCTAATATATGATGGTCAGTGTGATAAAACCATGACCAATAATGAATACATATAGTCCAATAGTGGATCTCCCAACAAGTGAATGGATCACTCCGGGAGGTGAGTAATTCACAATTCAAATGAATGAGTGAGTGAATACATATAGTCCAGTAATGGATCTCCCAACAGGTGAATGGATCACTCCAACAGGTGAGTAATTCACAATTCAAATGAGTAAGTGATGGGTGGATGTTATCTTATGGGGTAAGTGGCTTGTCTGCAGCAATCATCCAAAACATCATAAAAAAATGAAGTGGGTACTCTTACCGACAGTTGTAGACTCGCATGTTAATATTAACAGCAAATCTAGAAGGCTTGATGGTCTCAACAGACCTGGGACTCTGCATGGATGGTCACTCCGGGCGATGGTGGCTGTATCAATCCAGTCGAACGAATACCTCCAATCCAGGAACCCAAACGGATATAGTTTGAAGATGCAGGTCACAGATGGCGAGCCTCAATGAATAGGCAGGACGTATATGGACATAAAAAATAAAGAGTGCTCCAGATGGTGCAAATCAAACTAAACCTGAGAAGGTTTTATTTGAAAAAATATTTCATAAAGTCACGTGATAGGATAAAATAAAAAGCAGTATAGGGTGCTAACATAGCAATACTTGCATGACGCAGATGCTTCACTGACTACTGCCCTTAAGACGTTTGACGAGTTTGGTAAGTTTTCTGGGATATGTATTAACTGGACTGTCTGTCCTGTTTCCCCTGGATGTGAGAGGGCTAGAGGCGCATCCCCCCAGACGGCATTGCAGTGGGTTGAGAAATATACATATCTAGGAATTATGATCTCTCGAGACCTTCAGTCCTTCCACCGCCTCAATCTGCGGCCAGTTGTTGATTGCCTTAAAGACCACTGTTCCCGTTTACCGCTTAACCTTTTGGGGCGTATTAACGTTTTGAAGATGATATACCTGCCCAAGTTTAATTATATCTTTTAGAAACTGCCTATATGGATCTCCCTGTCCTTTTTTAAAGAACTGGACAGCTGCGTTGACTCTTTTCTGTGGTGGGGATCATCTCCTAGATTGGCTAGATCGATTTTTTAGCTGCCTGTTGGATCTGGAGGGCTGGCCCTGCCTAACCTACTGGTGTATTACTGGTGTATTTGTGTACGGCTGTACGGTTACAGTGCAGGGGTGGTTCGAGCAGTCCAGGGCCAATGCGGCTGTCTGCCTGGAGGCGGTGATTTTTCACTGAACTCGGCAACTTGATTTATAGCGGGGCCTTAGCATACCACTCTTTGCCAGCTCCATCTAGGGCTACGCTGCGGGGTGTGGCTAGACGTTGCTTCCTATCTCCCAATCGATGGTCCCCTTCGTCCCGTTGTGAGGTAACCCTTCCTTTGTGCACTTCTGATCCATACCGGATCCACAGTTGTGGGCCCCTTGTAGCATTAAGCTGTTGAGGGATGTTATCTCTAATGGGGTCCTTGCTTCCCTTTCGGGACCTAGCAAACCGGTTCAGCCTCCCAAACTGGATACTGTTCCGTTACTATCAGCTGCGGCATGCCTTCCGGACCAATTTCTGACACCTCTAGCCTCGAGGCGGATGGTGTTGAGGACTTGTTAGCCCAGAGCTCTCTGCCTAAGCCTCTGTCTGCATTGTAGCTGATGCTTATTCAGAAGGACTCGCGAAAGATGGAGTCTCTATGGAGGAAGTGGGGAGGAGATATCCCGTCCCTGGACAGGGAGTCGTGGCAGGAATGTTTTGAAGATGGCTACAAATTGGTGATATCCTCTAGGGATAAATGAATTCAGACAAAATTCATGCATAGGGTATACTTCATGCCTCAGAGACTGCATGGGATCTATCCACAACGCTTTCCTAACTGCCCGCGATGCCAATCTCCTGATGGTACATATATCCATATGTTTTGGGCCTGCCCCAAACGCTCAGACTACTGGTCCGACATATTTAAATTTATTAATGTCTGTCTCTGTCGCACAGGGAGAATGGTTCTTGAGGGAAGGAAAAGCTTAATCGAACCAGAGAGAGCGGTTCAGAGAGCCTTGCAAGTTTTTCAGACAGAGATCAGGCGTCACAATCTCCAGATTCTATCCGACAACATTACGACGGGTGCGTACCTCAACAAACAGGGAGGTATGAGGAGTCTGATTCTTCAAGCTATTGCCCAGAAGATTTTATCATGGGCAGATGGAAATCTAGCTTTAATTGCAGCAGTACACCTGAAGGGGATGCAAACATGTCTGGTAGACTATCTCAGTCGCTACAGGGTGGATCGAGACAATTGGTCTCTTCATCCTGAGGTATTTGCGAAGCAGATCTGTTCACAAACCAGGACAACCAGACAGAGGCATTATTTTCTCTGAACCGAGTAGATCAATCATTGGGGATCGATGCTCTGGCGAATCCGTGGCCATTCGGTCTCTGTTACGCCTTCCCGCTGATCAGACTTATTCTGTAAGTTTCTCCTAGAAGAAACTTACCTTATTCTGATTGCCCCTTTCTGGCCCAAGAGGCCATGGTTTTCCCTGCTACAGACTCTGGTCTCGAAGCCTCCACTGAGGCTTCCAAAGAGAGAAGACTTGCTATCGCAGGGTCCAGTGTCACACCCACAGGTGGTTTCCTTAACCTCCCTGGCGGTATGATTCTTTTAGATGTTAGGTACTGAAAGCGGTGCCATTCTTTTGCATGGAAATTTGTCGTTTTAGATTGCAGGCCTGTAATTCTTAGGAATAACTCACCTAAATCTGTCCAAACCAGAGTCTAGTAGAACGTCTCGGGTATGATAAATTTTAAAACACAAAATCATAAATTATAATATAATAAATAACAAATAATAATTTAATAATAACAATACTTTTTATTCAATACATTTTAGTAAATAATATAATCAAAAACTCTGAATTTATTTTTTTGGTCAAACAAGATTGCAACATTAGTAGTCGGTAAATGTCTCGGGTATGGAAAATTTTAAAACAAGGTGCAGCACAAAGTCTAACGTCACAGTTGGGACAATAGAAACATGTTTCTTTTCGGATTTTTCTTCCGGTGTCACGGTGTGGGTGCTGTTTTTTTTCCAGTGGATGGAATGTGGTCCATAAAGTGACAACCAGTCACCAGAACTGAACCAGTTCAGGGTTCACAACACCAGCATCCTGACGTCCAGATTGGTTTACAGCAGTTAGTGTCTGGTGCTTTATAAAGATGAGTTTGGCAACCTTCCACACAAAGTCCGCATGGACCATAGGCCTGTCACTCTTTTTTTTCATCAGAGTGAAGGCATTCCACAGGCACTGTTTTTTTTATAGTATTTTTTTTTTTGTTGCTTCCTCATGGCTGGATAAAAGGTCATGTTCACACCTCACATGGTGTAGTTGTAGTCCAAGACAGCCTGTGGCTTCATCACATCTATCCACCTTTGGTGTGTACCATTACGGTTGAGGTGTGTTAAGGCACACGTCTTTTTTGTCCCGCCACCTCAGTGCCATCATTTTCCTTTTCTGCCAGGCAACTACTTCTCCTGCCCCGAGCTTTTTCTTGGCAAAGATTGATGGCATTTCACGCCGGCTAGGCCTCATGGTCCCATATGTGTCCGTCTTGTTCATGAGAAGGAACTCGTAGAGTTCTGGGGACATATAAAAATTGTCTGTGGTGACACAGTAGCCCTGGTTCAGCAATGGCTCAATCAAGAAAAGAACCAAAGCGGTTGCCATTCCAAAACTGCTAAATCGCTGGCAGAATTTGGTCCCTTTCCCGGTGTACAGGACTGAATTCCAGAGCTGGATTGACATAGCATAAATGAATTTATGCCAAATCGAGCACGCTTTGATGCAATATATTGTATCCAGCTAAGCCTTTGTAGGCCATGAGACTTTCGTCAATAGTTATGTCTCTCTCTGGAACATAGGTCTGCTGAAAATTATTCAAAATAAGCTGGTAAATTTCCCAATTATTTTTTTTTCAGTTTGGGAGCTGGATGAGAACTCTCATCAAAGTCTTTATTATTTGCAAAGTGCAAATATTTCATTATCAGCGAAAATGTATATTCCGACATAACCGTGCCAATAATTTGTTTGCTGATGGGTAGCAGCTTGTGGCTCCTGGTAGCGATTTGTCTCCAAAACTATTTTGGCGATAACTTCATCCTTCAAAAAAAGTTGGAGGTATGCCAAGGGATTGTCATCCTCAACATCCACTTTGATCCCAGGTGCTCCTGTAAACGGAAATCTTGGGGGCACTACGTGCTCCGTTCAGCAATCAATTGAGCACCAAGTCTGCACATCGCTGGGCACAGTCGCAGGATCATCGCTCTAATCACTTTCTGCGTCTGATGACGAACTTCCCCAGGAGTCACTGTCACTCAACTCCTCTGCAAGCGATTCTGTATCGCTGTCGCTGTTTTCCAGCAGGTTGCATAGCGATTTTGAGGTGGAGGCGTGCTTTTTTGATGCCATGGTCGCTGTGCAGTTTATAGTCACAAAGTAAAGTAAATCTGATGGGCCCTGGAGAAAGCACTGGGGGGCAATCTAAGGTCACTGTATTTAATTTTTTATTGTAATCCAATAGAATTACATTGTATTAGTGTGTTTGAATTTGGCGCCGTTTGCAAGGAAGGGAATCAGGGGAACACACAGTGCATCGGGCGGAAGATCCGGCTGCCGTGCATTGTGGAAATTCATCGCTGGACTCCTGGGAAAAGGTAAGTCACCACTTCCAGCATCCAGCGAGGGAATCCTGAGTGTGGCTCGGGGTTACAGATAATAACACAGAAATCTCACCCGAGCCACACTCGGAAATACCGCTAGGCAAGTTAAACTTGATGGCTTGGTAGCTGAAGAGAAACTAAGAGCCCAGGGGTTCTCTGACAAAGTAGTCACTAGAGCCATATATTCCAAGGTTTGGAAAAAGATGAACTTATGGTTATCTGAAAATCAAAGATGAACTCATGATGTTCCTTCTATTTTGGAATTTTTTCAAGAGTGTGTCGACAAAGGTCTTTCAGTTCCCTAAAGGTACAGGTGGCAGCTATCAGTGTTTTCCTCCAGTTTTCTCTCCTGGAAAATCTCACTATATCTAGATTTTTCAAATCCATTTCTAGGGCCAGGCCAGTAGTGGTGAAAAGTTGTCCAGCTTGGGACCTGTCCCTGGTGCTTCAAACGCTGGTAGAATTTCCTTTTGAGCCCCTAGAGGATATTTCTATTAAGTTACTTTTAAAAATATATATATATTTTTTTGTGGCTGTTACCTCAGCTCGTAGGGTAAGTTAGTTACAGGCTTTATCAGTGAGTGAGCCGTTCCTCTCAATTTTTGAGGATCGTGTTGTTTTAAGAACTGATCCAGGGTTTTTGCCTAAGGTGGCCAGAACTGATCCAGGGTTTTTGCCTATGGTGGCCAGTACATTCAACAGATCGCAGGACCAAGAAAGAAAGTTTGTTTTTTTTTGATGTGAGAAGGATTCTCCTCGTCTATCTTGAGGTCACCAAGACCTTTAGGAAAACAGAAGCCTTGTTTGTCCTTTTTTCAGGTATGCACAGGGGTAAGAGTGCATTGGCTAGATGGATAAAGCAAACCATCTTGGAAGCTTAAAAAATTAGAGAAGATTCTCCACCTTTTGTCACTGCGCATTTAACAAGAGCCTTGTGTGGATCTTGGGCTGAGAGGGCTGGTGTCTCACCAGAACAAATTTGCAGGGCTGCCACATGGTCCACGGCTTCCTGTGATCGGGAGCAGTGATCAGTGTCGTGTCACATGTAGCCCCGCGCCCACACAGTTAAAACACATCCCTAGGTCACACATAACTCCTAAAGGTCAACTAATTCACTGCCAGTCACATTTACACAGTAATCAGTGCATCTTTATAGTACTGATCGCTGTATAAATGTGAATGGTCCCAAAATGGCGCCAAAAATGTCTTATAATATTGCAGTCACAAAAAAAATTGCTGATCGCCGGCCATTACCAGTAAAAAAAAAAAAAAAAAAAAAATTAATAAATGCCATTAAACTATCACTTATTTTGTAGACGCTATAACTTTTGCGCAAAGCAATCAATAAATGCTTATTGCATTTTTTTTATATAAAATATAATTTTGTGGGATATTTATTATAGCAAAAAGGAAAAAATATTGCTTTTTTTTTTTTTTAAGTTGTCTCTATATTTTTTGTTTTGTTTTTCGCGTAAAAAATAAAAACCGCAGAGGTGATCAAATGCCACAAAAAAAAAGCTAAATTTGTGGGAAAAAAAGGACGTCAGTTTTGTTTGGGAGTCACATTGTACGACCACGCAATTGTCAGTTAAAGCGACGCAGTGGCAAATCGCTGGTCTTTGGCCAGCCAAATGGTCCAAGGCTGAAGTGGTTAAGTTGTAAACCACTACTGAAATAAAATATTAAGTGCAGAGTTAAATTATAATGTAATAGTATGCACCACATTACTTGCCTGTAAAGTGAATTCCTCCTGGGCTTCGGCACAAAGCATTGAAGGTACGGCATGAGTATGCCGTCATTTCAGAACGCATGCGTCGATGAGGTCGCCGGCAGCATCGCTTGTGAATATCTCCTAAACAATGCAAGCAGGCAAGCATTATTATAATCTTACCCATAGGTACAAATTCAAAAGTGAATACAATAATAATGATACACCGAGATTAAACAAATCCTTGTTCACAGGTTTTACTTGTTTATCTGTAGTCTTCTCTGGTCTACAACCCTTTAAAAGAGCAGTAAAGTGTTGAAATGTTACTTCATCTGTCAGTAGTAGGCATGGGTTTGAGCATTTTACGGGATCCTGCCAGGAAGCCGACACTGCTAATCACAGACAGTGAGACTTGTGCCGCTCTGCAGCTGCACAAATCAGGAAATGTCTCGCTGCCTGTGATTAGCCGTGTGCAGTGTCGGCTTCCTAGCGGGGGCGGGCAGGTGGGTTGGGACCAAGATCCTGAACTTGCCCAAGCCCATCTCTGGTCAGGAGCAGTGGCGTCTCCAGCTTTCATATTTAGGGGGGGCACATGGGGGGACTGGGACCAAAGTAGGGGGGCCAACTATAAAATGCAATTTTTATATATATATATATATATATATATATATATATATATATATATATATATATATATATATATATATATATATATAGGGCTGTGCAAATTAACTTTTAATTGATCGATTAATCTTTAATTTTTTTGATCGATTACAATTCTTTTGATTCATACTCACCTCTCCGCCGGCTTCTGGGCCTTCAGGAAGTTCCGTCGGAGATCCAGTGACGTCACGGACACCGGGGGGGTTTGCCGTATCCATCTGAAGGGCTCCTTTGCTGTACCTTCATATCTGCATGCCCGCGGGACCGTGCTATCTGCCACACGCAAGGGCTGTTGCACTTCCCTCTATCAACCTGGCATTCTACAGCCATTCACTGGGAGTTGTGATAGTTCCCTTCATGGGACATCTACATGCCGACGGGCTGAATCCTTATCTGGATTCAGCAGTGGCATCGTTGTACACATTTTTATACCAGTATCATACTTAGCTACAGGTTTTTATGACTGCTTTTGGTACCGTTTGGTATTACTCACCCCATTTTTACAGTTTATGTAGCTACATCGATTTTATCTCCAGTGCAATATTTATTTTGTTACCTACTTGAAGACTAATAAAAGTTTTAATGCTATTCCCAGCAAATGTGCTCTTTGTATCCTGCTATCCATTTTTCCAGTGGTTGGTAGCTGCACTAGGAATCAGCCTGCAAGGAGATCAGCTAAAAGTAGTTGAATCGGTATGTGCGTTACAATTAATCAAAATTAGTCGATTAAACGATTAAAAAAAAACGATTAATCGAACACAAAAATGTTGATCTATATATATCTCCTGGGGCCCTTTACTACGATCCCACAACGAGCCCTTTCACATGTTCTGCAGTGAGCTCCCATACTGGGCACCCCCCAGGGTGGCAGAAAACAAGAAATATATGTCACCAGCACACCAAGAAAATATAAGGGTACAAAGCAGTGGAAGAACTCTCAGGGTTGCAAAGGTTGTCTTGCCACCGGCCCTGGTGTTCTGCCACTGTGGGGTTCCCCAGCTGTCCTGTCCCTGCTATTGACAGCGCTGGTCCGGCACCTGTCTCCTTGGCAGTGGCAGCAGTCTACTAGGACCTAGTGCTGGTGACATTATGGATGCATGAAGGCTGGCACTATTGGTTATAGAGAGCCGAGCCCCCAGCTGGTCACCTAGCAGCAGCAGTAATGCTGTATAACCTTCTCTGTTGACATGCTGATCAGGATGTGATCCAGGTGATGCTCCCAGTCAGACCTAATAAACACAGGAGCAGCTAAGCAACCTGCAAGGAGCTCAACTGTCTACAACCAATAGAGATAGGCTTGGGTGTGTTTGAAATCCCATATGCTCGATCCTGCCAGGAAGCCGACACTCCTCAGTGCTAATCACAGCCACTGAGACATTCCTGATCTGTGCAGCTGCGGACCAGGAAATGTCTCACTGCCTGTGATTGGTGCTGTGCAGTGTTGGGCTTCCTGGCAGGACAACAAAACAAAAGCTTTACCACCTCAGCTTGTTGCTGGAGAGAGGGGCCAACCGCCCCGGCTCTCGAACTCCACACCATCCGCTTCGGCTTTAGGGATGGCAATCTCCATATTTTCCACTGCACATTCATCAGCCAGGATTTCACAGTTGTCATCTGAAATTTCCTCATAGTCCCAGGCAATGGGAGCCCCACCCTGCTGCTGAGCCGAGTCTAGCAGCTGTCTGTAGGCGATTTCCAAATCCCATTCCTGAATGGCCAGAAATTCCAAATATTCCTGTAACCAGTGGCCTTCCGAGATATTCAATTTATTCTCTCTGTGCTCCATTATGTCCTCCACTCCCGATTATCCCCAAAGTCGGGATCACTGGACATCCTCCAATACAACAACCCCAGGCCATCATAGTCATAGCCTTTTCTGTGGGGCTGTCATCCGCTGACCACGGGCACTCCTAGGCTCTGTAGCTCTCGTCTAGCTGCATCTCTTCCCAGATCAGCCTGTTTAACTCCGCTATCCACTCCTGCTTCGGTTGTTCCCCCAACAACGGCATTCGTACGTCATACTGCGGCCAGTAACTTGCATAGATGGAGGGCAGGACCTTTCCTTGGTGTTGCTGCTCCAGAGCTAGCGCTTTCTTCCAGAGTTGGCACCGAATCACATCCGACCATCCCAGCAGGACCTCCTCTGTGCTGTATTTGCATCTCTTGTAACCTCCTTTGGAATTCTTCTTCCATGGAGACTGGTATCTGCACCTCTCCTCTGTCTTCAGTTGGTGCTGCTGTGACTTCAGGTGCTGCAGCACTTCTTCGCTGTCGCTATAACCCAGTCTATGATCTCCGGTGGAGGATTAGGACCATATTGTGCCAGTCCACGTTTAACAGCCCGATCAAAAAAATATTCCTCGGGTGTCCTGTGTGTTTCGCTGGGCCTCTTGGCTCTATTCATTTCGACAAGTTCTGCGATAATGTCCGTTTTCTTACGGTTGCTGGCCGGTCTGCCCCGGCTCTCCAGTAAGTCCTTGAAGAGAGCTTCATCCGTTCATACAGCATCTCCATTGTCATGTGCCCTTGTAGCCGTCCTTCTGAAGATGGAATCATCCCACTGCTGGGCCACCAATGTAATGGTCACCACCGTTTACAACCTTCCATCCACCAACGACAAGCTTATCCGACACATTGCGACAATCTTGCATACACGATCCATTCCATTTCCCATAATCAAGACGAGACTCTGCTCTGTACTTGTTTCCAAATGACTGAACACTTTATTGGTATCTTAGCTTGTTTATATATCTTAGTACAGCATGTTACAGTTAATCACAGGACAATGCAATCTCCACCCCCCTATTCACACACTATGGCTAATTCTCTAGCAGACATTTCGGCACCGACCCTGATGAGATTTATCACATTCCAAAATACAATTACACAATGCCTTGACCTCAATCCACATATCTAGACAGACGTACTGTCCCTAAAGGGTCTTGACACCTGGGCAACAATAGGCTTTAAACCGTGTTATCAGACAATTGAAAGATCTAGCAGCAGACCTGAATTAACACCTTTATAATGTCTTTCACAAGCCGGGCCACTTAGTATTTTAAAATACTAAATACTAAAATACTAAATACTTAAATACTAAATACTTAATACTTAATATTAAATACTTTAATACTTAAATATCTTAAAATACTAAATACTTAGTATTTTAAGATACAGAGGGATGAGTCACTGTCTTGTTGACCTGGTCTCAAGTCAACATGAACCACTTATTAATTCCAGTATCCTGCCATATGAAGTATCAATAATGTCCCATCTCATGTAATACATGAATTATGATCCTATTAGCCACCCTACGCCTACAAGGGCACAGGGTGGACTTAGACCCAGGAGTTATTAGTGTCCCTGGCACAGGAGTATCTCTCATCCTTCCAAAGTCTCTGATTGTCACGGTTCATTTTGTTACAGGGAGGAATGCCCCGAAGAGCTGACTCTCAGGAGAGACTGTTACTCCAGCGGCGGCCCGAGCAAAATACAAAAAATGCAAATAAAAAAAATGCACATGGTGGGGCACAGCATATTGTTGGGGGGGTCAGGCCCCCCCCTAGGGTCGCCATTGGTCAGAAGTACAGAAAAGGCGGCTGAATATATTCAGTGATGTTTTTGTATGTTTTCACTGTTGGAGAGATTTCCAGTTTCTTTATTTATAATAAATATAATTATATTTCTGAATTGTGATTTCTACTGCCATCTACTAGAAGATTGAACAAAAAAAACGTATACTTGTAAATAGCCTTCTTTGTGCAGACATCCAAATACAGTGAGACTGCTGATGTGTGGCAGCAATTTGAATGCGGTCTCAGCAGAAAGCTGTCATTCCGTTGACACTTCTGCACCTGCTGCAGCAGCTACATAAGTTTATTTTGGAAAGCGAAGGGAGTGACTGGGCCAGGCCAGTGGGCAAGAGACATTCCAACAAGAGAATGTGCTAGTTATTTGACTAGTAGTCAAAAATTTGTTACATTTTCTAGTAAGTCAAAAAACACATTGCAAGACAATAAAAAATAATTACTCGAAAGGAGAAACACTGCAAGTAATCATTTGAAATGCTTGATTTTCTGTTTCCTAAAGTAGAAGTTAAGTGAAATTTAAACCTGCTCCCATCCTCGTTCTAAGCCCTAAACTAACTACGCTGTAAAGAAAAGATCTGTACACTTACCTACTTTCTTGGCTCCAATCTGTCTGCAGATTTACTTGAATCCTTTTTGTGAATGCTCGTTTTGGAAGGCCTAAACACCTCTGATACACACGATCGGATATTCTGACAACAATTGTCCGATGGACGTGTTTGTTCGAATAATCCGACCGTCTGTATGCGCCATCGGACAATTGTACTTTGCACCTGGATGCTCAGCTTGTAAAATGCAATATTGTCCACTCTTTTTCATTTTAACCACTTGGTTCCCTGCCTATCGTCAAATGACGGCGGCAAGGTGAATCTGAATATCCAAGCCGCCGTCAATTGGCGGCATCATGTTCTCCAGCCACTGGGGGGGCGTGCGCGCGCGCACCCGGCGCGTCCCCGAGATGCCGATGCGCGTGCCTGGCGGTCGCGATGTCCGCCAGGTACCCGCCGATCGGCAGTTTTAGAGCAGGGACGTGTAAACACAGAGCTTCACGTCAGGGAGAGGTGACAGATGCTGTGTCCCTTGTACATAGGGAGACAGCATCGGTCACCTCCCCCAGTCACCCCCCTCCCCCCACACACCCAGGACTCACATTTAACCCCTTCCTCACCCCCTAGTGTTAACCCCTGCGTTTTTATAGCACTGATCGCTGTATTAATGTGAATGGTCCCAAAAATGTGTAAAAAGTGTCTGATGTGTCCGTCGCAATATCGCAGTCCTGCCAAAATTCGCAAATTGCCGTATTACTAGTAAAAAAAAAAAATTGTCAGAATTCTATCCCCTATTTTGTAGCCAGGTTATAACCTTTGCGCAAAAACCAATTACTTTACGCTTATTGCAATTTTTTTTTTTTTTTACAGAAATATGTAGAATACATATCGGCCTAAACTGAGAAAAAAAAATATATTTTTTTTCCAAAAAATTGATATTTATTATAGCAAAAAGTAAAAAATATTGTGTTTTTTTTCAAAATTTTCGCACTTTTTTGTTTATAGCGCAAAAAATAAAAACCGCAGAGATGATCAAATACCACCAAAAGAAATCTCTATTTGTGGGAAAAAAAGGACACCAATTTTGTTTGGGAGCCACGTCGCACGACCGCACAATTTTAATTTAAAGCGATGCAGTGTTGAAAGCTGAAATTTCACCTGTGCCCAGTAAGCAAGTGGTTAAGGCTGGATTCACACCTATGCAGTTTTAGTGCTTTTTGCAGATTTGCTCTACAGAACGTGTTCCATAGGAAACCCTTGTTAAATGCAAATCTGCAAGATGCAAAAAGCACTAAAACTGCATAGGTGTGAATCCAGCCTCAGAGAATGGGGGGGGGGTGTCACATATGTATATTTGCTTTATTTATTTATTTATTTACTTACGTATAATTTTTTTTTCCAGATGGAAGTCAAAGTAAAGGGGAAACAAAACCGCAGCGTAAAAACCCATGACGTTAAATGAATAAAAAGGACATTTATTTAGGTTTTATTTTTCTGAATGGCTATCAGAAAATACTTTTCTGGCAGAATGAGCTGCCGCAGTTTGCTATGTTTACATTACTCAAGCACTGTGGAAAGCAGAATAAATATTTGATTGATGCAAGAAAAGGTGGCGTTAAGTTGGTGCTTCAAATAACAAAGGATTTGTTTTAGACTAGAGCAACTGATGATGATGAAGAGGATGATTCTTTCTGTGACATGAAAATCACTGGGCTTTTTATATTTATTTTTGTTGCCTACACCACAAAGAACACAAACATGAAATGGATATATTTGCATTCCATCCTATTTTACTGATTTCAGAACAAGGCTGTTGACCAATTGTTTTTAACCAATAAAATGCAGAATTTCACTCTCCCCTAATCCTGGCTGTAGATTGGAATAAGTAATAACTAACGTTAATGCAAATTTCACATTATACATTGTTTTTACACTTGAGGTCTTTTATATAAATGACATAAGGTTGCTTTTTTAACACTGTGTATTTTAAGTCTCACAATTGTTGGCATGCAGTTCTTAATATGAGGAAAATAAAAGACAGAATAATGGGTAACTCGGCTGGATTAAGACAAATTAGTATTTTTGTATATGCTTGGAACATTTCTGGATAAAGTACAGTATGCAATAGAAAAGTATTACATTAATTAACCTTGTTCTATATTTCTGGCAATACTTCAGTACTTGAAGATATTTTTAATTTGTTACAATAAATATTCCTGCAGTATTGTTCTCGCTACCCTCTCCTTTATGGAAAAAGTTGAACTTTGAAAAAAAAAAAACTTGAAAGCAACATTTCAATAGAAATAACTAATGATAATGGTTACATAAAGAGCAGTGGTTTGCCGTTAAATTTTAATTCTGCAAAGCCTGTATTTGTTTTGTTGACTTTGAATACTTCCCAAAATTGGACACTGTTACACAGCAGTAAAAAAAAAAGCATAGCGTGGGAGGCTGCGCTGCCACAAATGAAGCTGCCCAGCGCATCCTAGGACCTCGCCGGCTCACAGGCCCGCAGTTAGACAACGGCACAGTGAGTGAGCGAGTGAGTCTCCATTCACAATATAGACACGATTTATCTGGGATCCCTAAGCCTAACCATGTGAAAACTTACATTTATAGCTTACGGAGCAGCGTGGTAGGTAGGTAAGCAGGACATTGGGACCACTGGGAGAAGATCATAAAGAATTAAGGGGTACGGAGGCAATTACTATATTACAGAAGTGCACGGTATCGAGGGGTTAAAGTGGAACAGGGACATTGGTAATAAAAATACAACCACTCCCCCTGAAATAGCCCATCTATAGCCCTTAACTATCATACGATATCAGTGAGGATTCAAAAGGCCGTGGCAGAAAACGAGGATACAGAGAGTTACAAATATATTTCTCTCTCGTGGCCCATGGAAACTGGTCTTAGAGAGAAATATATTCATATATTTGTATATTAGTCAATTGCGGCCTAACACTGCATTGCACTGAAGGATTACGGGGGGGGGGGGCAATCATATAAAGGCCTCAATTGAAATTGGATTGCATACTGTACGACAACTGTATAGGTCGATACTAAAGTTGGATTATAAAAATTCCCACACACATTCCCACCTACAGTGGATTTATCCATACAGGAGGCATCTGGGATACCCCGGTATCATTTCCCAAACTACTTAGATACCCGCCGAGAAACCGCGTCTGAAGAGTGGAAATAAGTGGATTTTGAAACTAGGTAAGCGAATAAGACCAACCAATAAAAACAACACGAGTAAATCCACAAGTAAAATTACGAAGGGTGTAACCCCTAAACAAGGTCAGCCAGTACAATTAAACAGTATGACACAGGAGGCAAGTCCAAAGAACTCAAGAACACAACAGCAAAGAATACCACAAAAAAGGAGTAGTAGGAGCCGACCAATCAATTGACGATCTAACAACAGAAAACGGAAAATTGAATACTTACCTTTCTGTAATTTTCCTTTCCTGGTGCCTTACCCATGGCAGCATACCAATGGTCATGGCTCCGCCCCTGACCGACCCACAGGACCACTTAACTCTCTAATAAATGGAGTTGCTCGCCCCCATTAGGCATTCTTTGTAACTAGACCTCAGAACCGCAGAACAGTCCATAAGGATGCTGCCATGAGAGTGTGGCAAGTATGACAGTGAGGCACTATGTATAGGAGAGGAGTGTCAGGGGTATGACAGTGGTCACTTTGTACAGGAGAGGAGTGTCAGGGTTTTGACAGTGGGCGCTCTGTATAGGAGTGTGGAGGGTATGACAGTGGTCACTATGTACAGGAGAGGAGTGTGGAGAGTATGACAGTGAGCACTATGTACAGGAGTGGAAGGATGTTTAGGGACTGCGTAGAGGTTAAGCGGGTCATACATGAATTGAAATTACACCAATTATGCAGAGACCAACCATAGTCGATATGGGCTGGCTGGTTTTACACAAGTCATTAATTGACTTGAGTACAACCAGCCTGTTTTTCCCAAAACAATCAGTGCTGCCAGCTATAGATGATCATTGATCTATAGATCTATAGCTACAGATCATCACTGATCATTGTACTCACTGGCAGAACACAATAGCACTGCAAGAGTGATTCCCCCATCTACAGGTCAGCAGGTGAGTGGGTGTGTGGGGACAGGCTGGGTAGAGATACCAGTCAGTGGCTAGGTAGGCACTGGCTAGTATCAGAGCCAAATACACACAGGTTACATACGTTGTGATCGTTTAGAGCGAGAGCAATAATTCTAGCACTAGACCTCCTCTGTAACTCTAAAACATGTAACCTAAAAAAAATTAAAGCATCGCTTAAGGATACCAAAAAAAAAAATCGTGCTAACTTTAGTGTTTTTTTTTCAATTAACTGTTCTCTGCCCCCTTCTATGAGTGAAGCCTATATTGTACTTATTCCCAAGCCTGGCTAAGACCTAGAACTCCGTTATTTCATCTTTGGTGATAGTCCACCTGGGGTTGTGTGAGTGTGCGATAAGTGTGGCAATTTCCTCTCTAGATTTATTAGGGGCAGAAGGTGTAAAGAGATGCGAAGAAGCCATCAGGGTCCGTCAGCAAACTAGAAGTGCGGAGGGAGACCACTGTTGGGGGTTTATAATCCAAGTGGGCCAGATAGGCCAAAAGGCGTCCCACCAGCTCTTCGCATTTGTATGACCTCTGTTTATTATAAAATATTTTCTTTTATGCCCTTTCAAATTGAAGACCCTCGTCTGAAGTTTTAACTGGTCTGCATGTGCATGCATGTGTTTCATTTGGAAAATTCACTGCTTGCCAAATGAAGCTTGAAAAAGTTACCGCTCCAGGTGGATTGTGTTAAGATGATCAGTATGGTCTCAGGAGATCGAGGGTGCTGACAATGCAAAAGGCAGAAAGGAAATATAGACAGCCGTACTCCAAAAAAACCTTGATGGTTGTATTTATTTAAAGACTAGTAAGCACTAGTTGATAAAGCGCTAGCCTTGATGGTTGTCCTAAGCACCAATGCGAACTGCCGTGTTCGGCAGACAGCAAGATGGAACAAATGGGAGACCACTGGAACCTAGTGCTGCAGGATCCGCTCCAGCCGCAAACTGCTGTGAATCAACACACCTACGGCTATTTATGGCCGCAAATCGCAACCTGTCCCCCTAGGCTCATGTCCAAAAAAAAAAAACAGTAAAAAAATCAATACATACACAAACGTGTTTTTCAGGTGCTGCTCATCGATATCAGACCACAAAAAAATAATAATAATAATAATATAATAAACTAAAATCTAATATTAACAAGGGAGGGGCAGATTAATATTGCAGATTTTGAAAGGTATACATTGGCAAAACACTTACGGTATTTAATTACAGAAAGGATTTATACGTTTGTAATTCGTTAAGTGGCATTCAAACGTTCTATCTCCTGCTGTAATATTTTTTTTGCCCCAGTCACCTCCTCTTGGATCTCACTGAACATGCCAGGGCCAAGAAGGTAACGTTCAAAGATACAGACAAGAAAGATCAGTCTGTTGTGTGAGCAAAAAAAGGTCATCTGCCTATCTATAGACTCGAATAGAATCTATAGACGGGAAGCGAAAACTCCGGTCCAGTAAAACAGCAAAGGGGAAGAGGTTTAGCTACACGGAAGAGCTACAGTCTGCAACCGACTATACAGCCAAGCAGGCTGCTTACTCATTCAAAACCAGATCAAAAGTTTACGGTTCCGGCAAGTCGATGACAGCCAGTGTTGCAGCCGCCATTGCCCGAGGGAAAGCTGAAGCAGCAAAGACCTTTGCTGAGCAAGAAATGCAGATTAAAAAGCAGAAAGTGCGGAGAAAGACAGGGAAAACAGTCAGTGCAGCAAGGGGCACAGTTAGAAGCCGAGGAAGCCCTAGGAACATCCAGCCATGAATAAGCACTGATCCAGTGCGAAACGCGTCGGCTGTTCCTTGTTTCTGCTGCTGTGACCCTATTTTTGTACATGCTGTCTATTGAATAAAAGACCACCCATCAGGTTTTGGAGTGCGGCTATCCATTTTTCTTTGTCTTCAAGCCCTAGGAACATGTCGCTCTGCAAAAGCTTAACCGCCATAGTTGAAGCAAAAGCCCTGGAAGCAGCCTTGAGCCTTAAAACATCCGAACAGCCGAATCCGCAAGAGTCAGAGTACTTGCACTAACACTTCAAATCAACCTCCTCGACAGGGAATAGACGGTGTTCTAGAAGAAACAAACCAAACACAGCATGAGAGCCACGACGCCACGGTCTCAAAAAAATCTTAGGGGAAAATATTGAGGACTTTTACAGAGGTTATCACAAACTACGAGAATTAGCCGACTTGCTAGAAGAACTACTTCTTGCTAGAAGAACTACTTCTTGCTAAAGAAGTGGGAGACTTGCCTGGTCTCTCCTCCCTGGGCCTGGTCTCGTGGCAAGAGTTAACCCTCTGATTCTGAAGCTTCCTTACAATCGACAACAAAGGTGGGTCACATCCATATCTTAACCATAAGAAAATGTTCCATTCAACGTTTTTGTTTCAGAGCAAGCTAAGTTCTTGAATGTCCCAGCTTTGATTTTATACTGCCATCAGCCACGCCCCCCTAGCTTCAAACAGCACAGGATGCCAGTGACAGTGAACCAGTCTCATGTTTCTTCTACATCATCTTCTATAGGAATTCCAACATCGTCCACCCAGAGAACAAACCGCACCTTCTACCAAAATGCAGGCTTTCCTAAAAGAGAACCGCATATGCTTCAGGTCAGGGCCGGCCCTATAATGGGACCGGGTGGTACCATGGGTACCAGGCGGCACATTTAGGGGAGCGGCTTTTTGCTGCCCCTACCAGCCCGTTCCGCTCGCTCTGCTGCCTGCGAGGAGCATGGCGCCAGGCTGCCGTGAGGACACTCGCAGCGGAAGCAGTCAGCGTGTGAGAAGGGCAGGCAGTCACTGCTGCCTCTCAGGAGCCCGGCACCGCTGCTGTAGTGGTGACATGACAGGACACAGGAGCGGGCGGGCCATCCGTAGGGCTTGTCCGGATTAAACACGTGACATGTGCGTGAGTGACTGTGGGTGATCGTGATTCGCAGCCATCCGGAGTCCCGCCCCCTTGTCTGGCGCGCTGTTCCTTCTGACTGCCTGGGATGAGGTCTGTGACTGTCATCATCCGCTCTTCCACCCGCCCGTCTGTAAGCCTCCCCTGGCTGTCAGGCTCAGCAACCCCCGTCAGCAACACCACCCTGTCAGCAACCCCCCCTGTTTGCCCCCTCAATTTCAGCAAGCCCTCCTCCTCTGTCAGCAAGCCCCCCTCTCTGTCAGCAACCCCCCATCATCCCCCCTCCCTGTCAACCCCCCTCTGTCAGCCCCCTCCCTGTCATCAACCCCCTTGTCAGTGCCCCCCTTCTGTCTGCCTGCCACTCTTTGTAAGCCATTCCACTGTCAGCCCGCCGCTCTCTTTAAGCCGCCCCCTGTCAGCCCACCCTTCTCTGTAAGCCACCCCCCTCTGTCAGCAACTCCGTCTGTCAGCCCCCTCTCTGTCAGCAACCCCCCTCTCTGTCAACAACCCCCGTTAGCCACCCTCTCTGTCAGCAACCCCCCTCTATCAGCCCCTTTCTCTGTCAGCATCCCCCCTCTATCAGCCCCTTTCTCTGTCAGCAACCCACCCGTCTGCCCGCCCCTCTCTGTCAGCCCACCTTTCTCTATAAGCCACCCCTCTGTAAGCCCGCCCTTCTCTGTAAGCCACTCCCCTCTGTCAGTAACCCCCCTCTCTGTCAGCCCCCCTCTCTGCCTCTTTGTCAGCAACCCCCCTGTTAAACCCCCTCCCTGTCAGTCCCCCTCCCTGTCAGCAACCCCTCTGTCAGCCCCCCTCCCTGTCAGCAACCCGCCTGCCAGCCCCCAACTCTGTCAGCAAACCCCCCTGTCAGCCCCCTCTCTGTCAGCAACCCCCCTATCAGCCCCCTCCCTGTCATCAACCCCCCTTGTCAGTGCCCCCCTTCTGTCAGCCTGCCTCTCTCTGTAAGCCATTCCACTCTGTCAGCCCGCCACCCCCTGTCAGCCCACCCTTCTCTGTAAGCCACCCCCCTTTGTCAGCAACCCCCTCTCTATCAGCCTCCCTCTCTGTCAGCAACCCCATCTGTCATCCCCCTCTCTGTCAGCAACCCCCGTCAGCCCCCTCTTTGTCAGCAACCCCCGCAGCCCCCCTCTCTGTCGGCAACCCCCCTGTCAGCCCCCTCTCTGTCAGCAACCCCCCTCCATCAGCCCCCTTCTCTGTCAGCAACCCACCCCTGTCAGCCCGCCCCTCTCTGTCAGCAACCCCCCTCTCTGCCTCTTTGTCAGCAACCCCCCTGTCAGCCCTGCTCTCTGTCAGCAGACCCTCTCTGTCAGCCCCCCCTCTCTGTCAACCCGCCCCTCTCTGTCAACCCACCCCTCCCCTCTGTCGCCTACCCCTTCCTCTGTCAGCTACCCCCTTCTATCAGCTACCCCCAAACAGCATGCAAACCCATCCTTTCTTCCCCCGCTCCAGCTGGGCCAGTTCACACTGTCTGTGCACTACCGAGACAGTGAATGGAGGGCCACATCTTTGCAGTGGCTCCTGGAAGGTAATGTTTTTTTTTGTCTTGATGCCAGAGAGCATGTCAGTTGGTGTCACTGTGTTATTTGGGGGGTGGGGCAGGCACTGTCTGATATTTAATCTGTTATTTTCTTCTCTATTTGTGGGGTGCCTGTGGATTGCTTTGAATTTTTTGGGCTTTTTTGTAATTAAAAGGTGCTGAAAGGGTTGTAGAATGCACAGTGGCACTTTGTGAACAGTTTGTATGGGGTTGGGTTCAGTAGAGCTGATTCAGGTTTTTGCCCTACTGACACCGTCCACTGCCCTACTGACACCGTCCACTGCCCTACTGACACCGTCCACTGCCCTACTGACACCGTCCTACTGACACCGTCCACTGCCCTACTGACACCGTCCACTGCCCTACTGACACCGTCCACTGCCCTACTGACACCGTCCACAGCTCTACTGACACCGTCCACAGCTCTACTGACACCGTCCACTGCTCTACTGACACCGTCCACTGCCCTACTGACACCGTCCACTGCCCTACTGACACCGTACACTGCTCTACTGACACCGTCCACTGCCCTACTGACAGTTTTTATTTATTGTGCTAAAAACGACAATTTAAAAAAATATGTATATATATATTTTACTTTTTGCTATAAGAAAAAACTAATTTCTTCATCAGTTTAGGCCAATATGTATTATTCTACATATTTTTGGTACCAAAAAAAAACACAATTAGCGTACATGGTTAGTTTGCGCACAAGACATTCCCTTTATACTCCTGGATACATGTATAGAACCATGACAGGTCCTCTTTATACTCCTATATACATGTATAGAGCCATGACAGGTTCTCTTTATATGCCTTTATACATGTATAGAGCTATGACGTGCCCCCTTTAGCTATCATGATATAAAATAATGAATGTGGGGGCCTTTTGGTGGGCGTGATTTATTTGGGGGGGGCAGCATTTCATTCTTGGTCCCAGGCAGCACAATGTCTTGGGCCGGCACTGCTTCAGGTGCAATATCAGACCACAACTCGGCAAGAGAACACTGGTTCAGACATTTCAATTGAGTACCAGTGTAAACTATATAAAAATAAAAGTAAGCAGCCTCTAGAGGCCTCCGCCCCCTGTCACCCAAAAGAGCCTGTTTCGCAGATTTAACCATATTAAACTGAGTCAATTAATAAATAAAATTATGAATCCTGGCCCATATTTGGTAGGTAGTTCCAATCTGGCCACAACCTGTAAAACACTTAGGGGTAGCCTAAGGTGGCGAGCCTAGCCGGCACCATATAATATCTCAGCAACATTTTATAATTGGCTTCTATTATAGACGTATATAAAAGTGATTCAGACGCAGTCTCAGACATTGTATACCACTTCTCCAGTTCAGGCCTGGGGTTTTCACCCCACTATTCCTCAACAGGGGTGAATTCTAGAGAACCTGTCACAGACAGAAGGATAAAGATGGGCCCTAAAGATGGGATATTTGCTGTGGACGACAAGCTATTCTTTCCACTGACACCATGGGCGTCCGCTGAAATTTTTCCAGGGGGGGGAGCGCTTTGGCAGCGGCGATACAGTCGCATAAAAAAGTTAAAATGTAAAAACACCCCACTGCGCCCCCTGCATCTTTCAATATCTCTTTGTCCCTACTGTGTACCCCCTCTCCACAAATGCACCTCTGGGCCCCTTTACATTACACAGCACCTCACAGCTCTGGTCCCCTTTACATTACACAGCACCCTGCATCACTGGACCTACAGTATTTCTATTATTACATTGTTATACAAGATGAAATGGTTCAACTGTTATACAAGATGAAATGGTTCACCATAATGCAGAATCAGTTGGACCCCCGTGTGTGTCACTTGCCACTATCGCCTGCCATGCGTTGCGGATTGTCACTTGCCACGTCGCCTGTCACATGTTGTGGATTGTCACTTGCCAGTTGCAACGTCGCCTGCTGTCACACATTGTGGATTGTCACTTGCCACGTCGCCTGTTGTGGATTGCCAGTTTCCACGTCGCCTGCTGTCGCACATTGTGGATTGTCACTTGCCACGTCGCCTGTTGTGGATTGCCAGTTGCCATGACACCAAAAATAGGGAATGTTCCTTCCACTGACACCAATGATGGGTCACTTTCTCTTCCATATGAAATGTTTGACAACATGGTAGAATTCCTGTTGTGATACACAGTGATACACAGTGATGTGTAATGTTTCCTCTCAGTAGAGACCAAATATGTCACTATTCCTCCAACTGAAACTAATGTTGGCTCCACTCATTAATCACCCACCATTCATTTCAAGTACACCAATGATGGGTCGTACTGAATACTTCCTTCCAATGACACCAACAATAGGATTTAACTACAATGATGGGTCAATATGCCTTCCATTGATACCAATGTTGTAGTGAGTGGAGGGAATCGTGAGTGGAGTCCATATTACAAAATCAGTGAAAAAAAATAGGGACACAACATGGGTGGTCAATCATTGATGTCAGTGAAAGGAGTAATGGCCTAATGTTGATGGCAGTGGAATGAATTATGACCAATCATTGGTGTCAGTGAGATAAGTAGTACCCCGTTGTTGGTGTCAGTGGTAAATTGAGACGACATTGACGTAAGTGAAATGAGTCAGTGGACAGAATAGTACTTGGAGTACTTAGGAATAGTGTCAGTGGGAAGAATATATACCTGGTCAGTGTCAGTGGAAGGAAGGAACGTGAGCCAATTTTGTTGTTAGTGCAAGGAATAGTGACCCATCATTGGTGTCAGGGGGAGAAGTTGTTGGTGTCACTGTGTTAGTGAAACAACTGACCTGTCATTGGTGTCAGTTAAAAAAATAGACCCTATTGCTTTTTCCGGTGGTATCTGACGCCCGACAGACTGCACAGATGCTTCCCTTCTACTCCGGTCCTGCCCCGGATTGAGAAATTTCTGGGATGAGGTCCGTCGGATCACGCAGGAATTTATTGGAAGCAGCAGTTGCGGCTAGAGGAGGTACGGAGAATGAAGTACTTGATCCTCACCGCACAACACAGCGAGGAGCTATACAAAAAAGACCTGGGAAGTCTATTCTAATGAAACGATTATTGCTCCCCAAGTCCTGAGTTTGCGCCCTGCAGTCGCCGCTATGTCTCCCTTCCCCCCGTCCGTGTTCTTTGCGAAAAGGTAAGGGGAGAGAGCCCTTGGCCTTTAAATGCGTCCACGGAATTTAGTGTAAGGGTGGACACCACTTGGTCCACAGGGGCTATGTATTTTCAATCGGTTTTCTTTTGTCTCTGTTCACATTATTCTTGTACTGTGTGGGGCCTCCCCCCATTTTGTGGTGTTAAATAAAATAAATATTTGGGGGGAAAAAATTGTGAAGAATCATTGGTGTCAGTGGAAGGAATAGTCCCTATTTTGGAAAGAATAGTCAGCCAACATTGAAGTCAATAGTGACCCCCATCATCGGTGTCAGTGGAAGTTTGTATTATTGGAGTCAGTCGAAAGAATAGTGAGGTGGAGATTATCATTTGTCTCACTTTAAGGATTAGTGATCCATCACTAGTGTATTTGGAAAGATTAGTGGAGTGAATTGCCCAATAATGTCTCATGAACCTATAAAATTGATTGCTAGTAATGTAATGAATTGAATAATCTTGAATGCAGATTTACTGTTTCGTATGATTCGATGCGGCGACCTGATGTCTCTAGTCACTTTGTAATCAGCATTTAGCCTATGTGACAGATACAGAAGGGGTGGCCACAGGAGAGGTATCCTGAACAGAGGATGATGGTACACCAGGGGCTCACCTTCCATCCATCCAGCCATCTACTATCTCTGCTTGTAGAGTCGCAGTCACAAGTTGCACCTAATCTTCTGGGTGCAGTCCTTGGCCATATGACCCTGACCCCGACACACTGAACATAATGAAGGCTGAACTCAAACTCAAAGTTCAAATGCGCCTTTTCTCCACAGCGGTGACACAGCTTCGGCTTACCATGGTAGAGTTTTAATGGGCCGTAGTTCTTTAACCAAACCTCTAGAACCAGAGTCTCTATTCCTCAGAATGTGAGGATAATTGTGATCTTTTTTAGGTTCAATAAATATTTATTAAAGGTTTTCAGAAAGAATTCTAAGGAAAGAAAACGGAGCCGACCCCCGACAAAGGGCAAAAAGACAAACTTGCACAAATATTCACATTATGGGTACATTTATAAGGCAATCCTGCACAAAAAAAGAAAACTACTCCTCGATCCGGGCGCCCGAGATTGCCGATAACATCCGAACAGCAAATGAAATTCTTTTGGAATTTAATGGAGCAAGAGAGAATGGAGAGAAGGGCTATAAAGGGAGATGGGGAGAGGGGTTCACCGTACAGTTCAGAATATATTTGAATGTGGTTCCAGAACGGGCGGATCAAATCACAGTCCCACCAAACAGTCTTTTGGTGCATCTCCAGCAGGAGTCAGAAGCCGATGGAAACATGACAATAATTTATAATTATTTTCCTGAGCATAGCTAGACATCGAGGACTGTCCGCCATTCCGCCTCGCTGATGGGCCTCTCCAGGTCCCCTGACCACGCTGCAGTGAATTTAGGGAGGGAACTGTGGGTCTGCTCCCGTAATTATTTTGTATACCAACGAGAGGGAATGCCGCTGGGCTTCTGGCAATGAGCACAATTGCTCAAATCCTGTCAGGGGCCTGTGAACCTGTCTACAATAGTCTACAATAGGCCGGCCAGGTGTATATGGGTAAGCCAGGCCAGGAAGCCTTATCATAGTCAAAAGCTGGGTTGTCAAATAGGGGAGTCAGGGGGCTGTAAGTAAGGCGTCTCTAATTTTTATTTTTTTTGCTTTTTTTTTGCTTTTTCGGGCCGCCGCTGGAGTAAAAGTCTCTCCTGAGAGGGACTGCGTCCCCAGTAGTCAGCTCTGCGGGGCTTCCTCCCCCCTCCCTCAGCTCGCTGACACTGCATAATGCGAGCATTCACACAACCACAGCCGCCCGATCTGCTCCTTCCCCTGCATCCTCATTGGCACGGAGAAGAGCGAGTTGCAGAAAGGACTCCATGAGCACTCCCGTCCTTAGAAGAACCAGCCTGTAAATTCCGAGAGTGGTGATTGCAAGCTGAGCCGAGTGTCAATCTGACACTCTTTTACAGCCCAGCGAGTCCAGCCACCTCCCCCCCCCACGCTCCTTCTCCTCCTCCTTTCTGTCCCGCCCACACTATCTTGGTGTGCTTTATCTGCAGAGAGGGGATGTGTGTTCAGGAAATATGAAAATCAGCAGCATGTGTGTGAATGATGCCGTGGGCAAGTGTAATCACTAAACTGCATTATCTCCATCCCTTCTCTCCCCCATCTGTCTCCCTCCCCCTCTCCTGTTCTTTCAAGACATTCACAATTTACTTTCTGTAACGGTCACCACTGTTTACGATATTCCATTCCATCGCCCCATGACAGCTGCTTATCCGACAGACATCAGACACGACCCATTTCATTTCCCAGAATAACCGAGACAAAACAAGCTCTGGTACTGGTTCCAAAATGAACTAATGAATCCTTTAATGGTAACTTAGCTTTGTTACAGTTAATCACATGGACAAAGACACACTCCACCCACACATCACACAATCATACACATTCTTTTAGATAATGACATTCCGATTACCCGTCATTACCCAGACGGTCTGGCTCTGCATTTAGAGGGGTTAATTACTACAGCTTGACAAGTCACATTCCACATCTTAACAGTGTCATTAGCATACACAATGAACAGGTCTTAGGAGCAGACCTAATTAGCACACAAAACAGTATTAGCATCACACAAAGGAATGTCTAGGAGCAGACTCAACACCTCAAAAAGCATGTGTCCCCCACATTGAATGAAAACACTCTATATTGACATGTTGGAGTCGGACTTTAACAACTTGTAATATTTCAAGATATCGTGCAAAACATAAATTATCAGTAATGTCCCATCCCATGTAATTTATCATTATCATTTCTCAGTCACCCTATGCCCAAAAGGGGCACAGGATGACCCCTAGACCATTAGTCATTAGTGATGCTGGCACTCGAGTACCCCCCATCCTGGGTGTCACGGGCCATTCTGTTACACTTTCACTTTCAGTTAGGCAGGTACTATACAGTGCAAATTTCTTTCCTACATCCAAAGATTGCAGGTAAGAAACTTGTATGTTTCCCCCATCAACACAGACAGTGCTGACAGGGGAATATCCCTCCTGGCCAACAATTGTATTCTCCCGACAAACAGTGATTCTTACTAGTGGCTATACAGCAACCACTAGTGATATAATCATAAGAGAATCTGCTCATTAATGGTTCAAATCTCAGCCAGTTCCTGCAGAACCAGCTGAGATTTAAACAGTCTATGGCTGGTCTTAGCTCTTAGGCAAAAAAAATTTATCCAATTCCCCCATCTACACATTATAGGACCAGTGCTGGAATAACCAGAGTTGCTGTCCTGTCCCGTCCCGGCTATTCACAGCGCTTGTCTCTGTCTCCTTGGCAGTGGCGGGCAGCACATTGGAATCCATTTCCGAGTTACTTTATGGGGCTGATGTACAAGAGGGCCAGCACAATTTGTTGTTACAGATGGGCTGGGCATGTTCAAAATTCCACATGCCAGGGCCTGCCAGGAAGCCCACACTGCACAGCGAATCACAGGCAGTGAGACATTTCACGGTCCGTTTACACTTCAAGGAGAGCCGAAGGTCCTAAGTGGGGTATCGCGGGAGTCGCACAGATTAAACAGCAAACATGTACAAAAAGTCAAAAATGGTAATCAAAACTAGCTTGACTAAGTACTGAAAGGTAGCATGCGTACAAAGTCCATTAGTATACCTGTGTCCCGCAGGGTCATGCGGTAAAACAACTGAGCACGCCTTGGTGACAAGGGTGAGACGTCTAGAAAACAGTATAGGGACGGGAAAGGCGGGAGGGTAGACGACTAAGTAAGGCACGGTCCGCTGACAGGATCCCTGGGAAACTAGGGGACACCATGCCGGAGAGGGCCCCAGAAAGGCCCTTTTTTTCATTCAACTATTAGGCACGGTCCGCAGTGAGACATTTCACGGTCCGCTTACAAGGAGAGCCCAAAAAGAAGCCCATCACAGTCCACCTGAGCGAATGTGGCCGAAGTCACATTACATTATTTACTAATTTTTATTGCTATTATTATTATTGTTATTATCATCAACTGTATGAACTGAAAAGGCTGGTACTGGTACCGGGGTGATTATCAGTCAGAGAAAATTTTGGTTTCCCATCAGGAACAGTCACAGTTGTTGCTGCAGCTGTCTCCTGATGCTGCGCTGTGGTCTCAGCTAGAGGAGGGTTGTGCCTGACACCTGGTGTTCCTCCACAGAAATTACATTCTGCATGAAAAAACTACGTTTTTCGGCATGTAGAAAGACAGTTATTTTCCAACTCATTAAACCGACGTCGCCAACACACGGTTGTTTTAAAAAAAACTGCTCTAGCAAAGCGCGCCTTTATTCCATTACGAATGATAGCTTTACTATCATTCGTAAAGCTATCATTCGTAAGCGCTCCCGTCTCATAACTTGCTTCTGAGCATGCGTAGGTTTTTCACTTTGTTTTGTTTAAAACGTCGTTAAACAAAGCCCACTCACGATCATTTTAAATTACATTTTTTTTTTAAAAACGTCGTTTACTTCAATATTACTTTCACTTACTGCATTTGCATGGGGGGGTCACTATTCCACCACTAACGTCGTGCAGGAAGGGATGGCACCATCTTCCCATTATGTCTGGGACACCCAGCAGAAGCCAGAGTCCAGGTAGTGATTGGCTCATTATTCTTTCCACTGGGATTAATAGGGATCCCAATGCACCAATGATGCTTCACTATCTCTTCCACTTACTGCAACGTGGCAAGATCACTATTCCTCCCACTGACAATAATCTTGTCTCACTATTCTTTTCACTGACTCCAATAATAGGGCCAATCTTTTCAACTCACATCCAATGATGGGTCATAATTTACGTAAATGTTGTCTCACTTAATTCTTTTTACTGGACACCTTATTGGTATAATAGGGACTAATTCCTCCACTGTCACCAACAATTGGGTATTACTTCCCCACTGACACCAATGTTTTGTAACAATTCATCCCACTGACACCAATGATGGGTCAAAATTTATTTTCCACTGACACCAACAATAGTATATTACTCCTCCCTCCCACTGACACCAATGATGCTTCACTATCCACTTACTCCAATTGGGGCGGGGGGTGTCCCACTGACATCAATGTTGGCTTACTAATCTTTCCACTGGCACCAATAATAGGGACTAATGTTTCCACTTGCTACCAACAAGTGGAGTACTGACAACAATTTTGGCTCATTATTTCTTCCACTGGACTCCAGTAATAGGACCTATTCCTTCATCTAACTTCAACGTTGGGTCTCTATAACTTCCACTGACACCACCGATGCTTCACTATTCCTTCCACTTAGGGGGTGTCCCACTGACTCCCAATGTTGGCTCACTATTCCTTCCACTTATTACACCAGTCACTATTTCATCAAATGACATCACTATCCTTTTCACTGACACCAATAATAGGGACTATTCCTTCAACTGACTCCAATGATCGCTCACTATAATTCGTTTTTTAAAAGTTCAATGGTCTCAATCGCTGAAATACGCAGGAGTTACGCAGGTAACTCCTGCGTATTTCAGCGATTGAGACCATTAAAATGTTGATCTCTTTTCAGCTAATGATGGGACTTCTTCTTTTGTACTAATTTATACTTTTTAAAATATTAATGTAGACACTTTTTTAACATTGAAGTCAATGAGAGCATCCCTTTTACCCCTTAAAATCTTATCCTTTGGGATCCTGTGCGGTAGTAAACGTTCCTGACATTACTACTTTACTACTTTTTAGAGGCAGGGTAAACTTAAATTTTCAGACTGGCCCCTCCATTGCTGCGCTGTGATTCTCACGCATTTATTTATTATTTATAAAAGGCCCCACCAAAATCCTCAGCACCAGGCCCATGATGTTCTTAATGTGGCCCTGAAGAGGCTTTCTCCACACCAGGAGTACAGACAGAAGAACAGGAAGTTTAGGAAAAATAATGATCAAAGAGAGGCTTTATAAGTACTGAAGGAATATTGCTTGAATGTCCTAACGATAGTGTAGTGGTTATGGTGAATGGCATTGGTGCAGGCTTGGCTATTCAGCATTCCCACGTATTTTCCTCAGGAAATGCATTTTTTAGTTCCGTACGTTTTTTTGTGCCTCTGCGAACTCGGCATACTTTCAGCGATTGAGACCATTTAACTTTTAAAATGTTCATCTCATTCAGCTAACGAACGGGGAGAACGGGACATCCAGGTCCAGAATTGCCATAATCTGGAACTGTACGTCCACCAGATGTGCAGGAGCGTATCCCTGTGGACGCATCCCCTCCAGCGCGACAGTAATTTTTAGCTAGCTAGATCGGGTAAATTGATACAAATGCGTCAGCTGGCTAGGGGTAAAAGTCGTTTCTAAGTCCCTCTCTCAGGTCCGGACAAAAGTGGGTTTCATGTGTGGGATCGGTTCAAAGAGGCGTTCAAAGGCCCTGAGCGTAGAGGCGTCTCGGATTGAGTCCCCGTGGGTCGTAAAAAAGTGGACCAGCTGTCTATAGCGACATGGGACATGTCGTTCTCTAAAAGCTATAGACAGTGGACCAGCTGTCTATAGCGACATGGGACATGTCGTTCTCTAAAAGCTTACCGTCTCGCAGGAGCTTACCACAGCTAGCGCCACTGTCCTCGACCCATGGCCCAAAAAAGGCCATCTGTCCCCCGGTAGGAACCACAGAAAGCCACCCAGGGGGCCAGGTCCAGCTGAGCATTGAGCCGGTCCCAGATCCTCAGGGTCTGTGTCGTAAGCGGGGAAGCAGATTCCGACTGCCCCCTATCTCCCCGGGACAGCCACGGGGCATGAGAGAGGTTCCTACCTGCCATATACTTTTCCAGGGAAGCGTGAAAGCGCCAATTGAGCATCCTCTGGAGAATGATCGCCCTGTGATATCTCTGAATATGCGACAGGCCCAAGCCCCACGGGCGTGTCAGTAGTCTAAGCGCAGTTCTCGGTTTCCTTTCATGCCAAATACATTTTGAGATCAGGCGGGAGTGAAAAAAAACCTAGGTAGGGATATGGGTATCATCAGAACAGAATGCGTGGGAGAATGCTCATCTTTACTACAGCCAGTCTGCCCAACCAGGTAAAGGCCGTCTTAGTCCAACTGGCCAAATAGTTTTTCACTGTTGCTAACAAAGGGGGGTTGGCTGCATAAATGGCGTCATACCTATCCGTCAACCTAACACCTAGGTATTTTAGCCCAGGTAAACGGGAAGGCGGTCCGTAGCCGGTCAGCCAGTGAGGGTGACAATTGTATAGGGAGTATTTCGGACGAGTAATTGATTTTAAAATTAGAACGTGACCCACAAAGGTTAAGCAGCAGATTTTGCAACGAGATCAGGGGTTCCGTCAGGTGGAATAGCACATCATCAGCGTAAGTCGAGAGTTTATGCTCCGTATGGCCCACTGTCAGTCCTTTAATGTTGACACCCTGTCTCGTGCCATTTCTGATCGGGAATCTATGGGAAAGAAAGCCATTTGGGTCCGACAACAACGCCATGATCCAGGTCAGCATGTGCGTGCGGAGACCAATAGTTTCTTTTTTTTTACCCTTCGTTCTCTAGTCCCCGATCTTGGCAGATAGAAAAACATAGGGACTATGAAGCTTTCCCACGTCCCCCCCTCCTCCAGACCTCCACACTTCACCCTCAAAGATAATTGAAAGCAATATTAACGTATTGACTTCACACTCACGTTAGACAGTGCTGTAAGGTTATGTAAGCATAATTTTGTTGCTAGGGTATTTTCTAGGCTATTTTTTCCCCCTTGAGTACTATATTTCCTGGCCCCTCAAATTTTCTGCATAGCTCCAAGATTTTTTATACTCTATCCATTTTTTCCATTTGTCCTTAAAATCATTATTCGTTCCTAATACCCTCTCCCTAAGCTCTTCCAATTTATAGGTTTCTTCTACAGCATTTATCCAGTCCCAGACCAAAGGCGTTTTCTGTCTCCCGCCACTTTTTTGGTACAGTCCTTTTCGCAGCATTTAACAGATGTGGGAGGAGAGATTTTTTATAGTTTTTATTACTTTCATGACTACAATGGAATAGGTCTTTCTTTATCCCCTTGCCCATGATTCAAAAAAATTGGGATAACCATATTGAGTCTCAAATAAGAGTATTTGAGACTCAATATGGTAATCCCAAATTTTTTGAATTTCTTGGCAGGTCCACCACAAGTGTGCTATTGTACCTCTATCTGCACATTCCTCGCCATCTGCCCGCTGACTGCTGGCTGCATTTATAATTTGTCTCAGCATCATTATATCAATTGCAGATTAGTGAGTCAGCTGCATAATCCTCTGAGATTTGTTTTCCCCTCTGGGTGTTTCCAACTCTCTTTCGCATTTTCCTACAAAAGGTGGTTCATCCCTTGCTCCTATTTTAGTGAGTATTCCATAAAGTTTAGTGATCGTGCCCTTTGAATTCTGTGCTGCACAAAGTGAGATAACTGAGAGTAGTGCCACCTATCTAAATTCCAGAGATCAATTCTAGTTTTCAATTCTTCATAGGTCTTGATCCCAT
Source organism: Rana kukunoris (assembly GCA_029574335.1). Taxonomy (NCBI): domain Eukaryota; kingdom Metazoa; phylum Chordata; class Amphibia; order Anura; family Ranidae; genus Rana; species Rana kukunoris. The sequence continues at coordinate 81,876,052 of CM056055.1, read as the reverse complement.
CGTCTGTGACTGTCACAGTGTTTTTTTTTATTCAGTTTCCACCAATTTTTTTTCCCCAGGTGCCAAAAAGACGTTTTCTTTTAAATTTTCTTTTAAATTTATTAGTGGAGAGTTAAATTTACTTCCTAATAGTGTCTGAACCCTATCCCACATTCTTAGAGTGTCCCGTGTCATGAGGTTGGTATTGTGGTCAAGTGTGCGATATTGAGTTGGGTTCCAAATTATCTTACTCAACTGTATTTTTTATTTGTACCCACCTTTTATCTATTCTTAGCCCATTGACCACCCGAAAGAGAGCTGCCGCCTAGTAATAACTTTTAATGTCAGGCGCCGCTAGGCCTCCGTGTTGCTTTCTCTGTTTTAGGATAGACAGAGAGATCCTATGTTTTTTAATTTTTCCACATGTAGTTCGTGAGAATAGAATTTAAGATTCTTAGGAATTGTTGCGGACAGCAATTGGGATTAATAAGAATTTATACAGTATTTTGGGTACTACCACCATTTTTAACAAGTTAATTCGTCCTATCCATGAAATATTTATCGTTTTTTTAATTCGTTTTTAATCTCGTTCAGCAGGGGTACATCATTTAATTTATAGATCTTCTGGACCGTGTTTGATACCCAAATATTTTAATTCTTTACTCCAAGAATTGGCGCAGATCTTTTTTACTTTCGCTTCTTTTTTGTTTAAATTTATGTTAATCTTGAAATTTGATATAGAACCATATTCCTGGAGAGTTAGGGATCGAGGTGACCGGATTGGTCAGATAGCCGACAATTTATGTTCCACCCCCACCCCCACTTTGACACCGTTGACCTCGGGGTCATTCCGTATGGAGGCCAGCAAGGGTTCTAATGACAAAATAAAGAGCAGGGGAGACAGTGGGCACCCCTGTCTTGTCTCATTCTTTATCTCAAAAGAGTCTGAGAGACTTCCATTGATCTTGATCAGAAGGATGATGATAAAGTGTTTTTATCCAGCTGGTCAGCTATCCCCGATACCCATTGCCCATACCCATTGCTGAAAGAGTTTGCATCATGAATCTCCAGTCTACCCTGTCGAAAGCTTTTTCGGGATTCACTCAGCTTTATCTTTTGGAGCAGGAGCAGTGCTCTCTTAGGCTGTTATCTTTACCCTCTCTGTTTGGGACAAATCTAGGGAACTCTTGTGTTCTAGTTCTTCTGTCACTCAATTGCTGTCTCGATAGCTCAATTGTATATAGAGTTCTTCGTAATAATCTTTGAAGGTATCTGCAATTTCTACCGTTTTATAGCCCCCGTCTCTACATTTAATTTTTTCAATATAATTCCTGGCTTTCTTTTTTTGGGACATTTTAGCTCGTTGTCAACAGTGAAGGCCAGATCAGCACGTGTGGGGAGAGACCAAATATGGCGCTTTTAGGTCCCCATCACTCAAAACGTCCGCCATGTCAGGGCCCTGGCCATGGGGAATGGATGATCCCGGGGAGGGAGGGGGAGCAGCGTCTCTCACCAGAGTGAGAGGAAGAGTGTCCAATCATTGGTATCAGTGAGAGGAATAGTGTCCAATCATTGGGGAAGGTTCCAGCTTGTCAAGATTTTTTTTATTTTTATGTATTTTTATTTTATCTGAAGTTATTTACCTATCCACATTTGGTTGCAACATTTTGATGCCATTTTTTTTGCTTTGAGTTAAGGAGAGCAGTGGACTGAGAAAGACTTCTGAAGGTGATAAATATATCAAAGAGACTTTTTGTTTTCTTCTGCACACCATAACCAGCAGTGTCTGCCCAGAAGTAGGCTCCATAGGCAGGTTCCTGTGTTGTGAAGATGCGTAGATGTAGATGCCCCAAACTGGCAAGGGTTTATTTTATATTTTGTTAAGTTTATGCTGTTTTTGATGCTTGCACTTGTATAAGGAAGAATAAACCATATCCTTTGTTTCCAACCATCCTCAACTGCCTTTCTATATAGTTTAGCGTGTAGTGAACCCATTCAGGGAGTCATACACACCCGGCTACAGCGGAAACATAGAGTTTGGCCTAAAGAACAGTGGACTGGACTAGGGGCATGGTTTTACATGTGTGATTTTATGCTGTTAGAACGGTCTTAATTTCAATAGTAATTGGCAGTGTTCAATAATCATAAATAATCATAAAAAATGTGATAAACATCCTTTTTTCTCCCCTCACAGAGTTTGCGAGTTATGCTACCAAGTGGTTGTGTAGAGATTTGTGGCTCGTTTCACACATTAAAGCTATTTACTTTAGGTTACTACATGGACACTATGGCCGCAGACAAGCATATCCTCATGCACTGCGATCCCACTGGCAGTGAAAAGCAACATCAAAATACTAGAGAAAGTACAATGATAAATTGTCATGTTTGTGTCACCACAGTCAGAAAATGACTACTTTCTCCATATAAATAACCACTTGCGTAGTTATGAGACAGTAAGTTGTATGTTAAAGGATTACTCATTTAAAACAAATGTGTATGGCACATTCAAATCACATAGAAAACGAAAACACCGTCGGTGTTCATTAGCAGATGTTAAGGAATAGTGAAAACCCAAGTGATAAGTGTATCGATAGACAGTCTTTTAAATAAAGAAACTGAAGCTTCTGTGTTAGATGAGGATTCCAGCTGTATTGATACAAATGAGGTTCCAGGTAAATTTACACTTAGGACTGCAGAAGAACCCCAGGGACATGTGAAACATGCTTTGGAAAAAATGGTAAACGTCATGGGTGTTTAAAAATCATGTGTTTTCAGTGTTTTCAGTGAGAGCCTGAAATACTTAAATGTTACAACAGGCTACAATTCCTGATCTTGCTCATGATCATTTTGAAGGCGTAGTTCGCTGCTTTTGGTCCTTTGTTTTTTTTTGTGGACATTGCGTTTTGAAGCTACTTCAAACAAGTACAAATTGCTTCAAGAACATAACATTGACTTTGGCAAGTAAACACCATCTGATGGCTGGATATAACATCCGCATACCCAGCCATGAAAAGACCACATTTAAGGTCACACATGTCTCTAACGTCGCTGTTGATGTCCTGAAAGACGATGTCATACGTTGCCTTAATGTTAGCTATCACCGCTGTCAATGTTAATCGGAATATCTCTTATAATGATAAAATGATAATCGCCCATGGGTCTCTTTGTAATTTGCTGAAATTACACAAATGTGTCTATTCAGTGACAGTCTAGCTCCAAGTCTAGTCTCTTGGGAGATAATAACTGTGAAAAGTTAATTATGCCAACTGGTATACCAGACTCGTTGAATGACCATAAAAGAGAAATCCAAACACAGTCCATGAAAATGTTCGACTTCAGTTCAAAGATCCTGATTTACGTTATCCTTAGTTCAGTGGACAGAGCCACACTTCATCTAAAAATGTTACAACAGGCTACAATTCCTGATCTTGGCAATTGAAGCTCTCAACAGTAGTTCTCAACCCCAATACCAAGCTGAAGTCCGATATTTTTGATGCTTTAGCTTCAGAAATACAAGACATACCCTTCAAGTGCAGATCTTGATGATGTAGCTCCTGCTTTGGTACAAAAGTTCCCTTGCCTCAAAGAAAAAGGATCGGTTATGGTTATAGCTGGAAAATAAGTCTAAGATACAAGATGGCAAACTACAGAAAAAAATTGAGGAACATTGGATGTTCTGAACTAAACATCAACTCACATAAGCGAAAAGGATCCATGGGAAGTCCTAACCAAGTGAAGAAACCTAAACCTAAACCCATTGGGAGAAACTAAAACTAAACCCTTGATTCTTTGTGACTAAAAGAAATAAAAAAAATAATGAGAAGGTTATCACAAGACATTTTCGTACAGGAGGCAAGAGGTGGTTGGTCCATTGCTGAATTTAAGCAAGCGAGAGGTACGTTTTTGTAGTGTCAGCTGTAATTATTTGGATGCTTGTAATTCTAATTCTAATTTTAAATAATTCTAAATGATCATTTCGATTTAATTGTGTCATCTGTAACTGCTCGTTGGGGCTGACATTTACAGACCACTTTTGTCTACAACCGTACCCGTTCCTTAGGGATTAGTCCGGCACATGCGAGCGTGACGTTTCTTTAGCGGATGTGCTGTTACTGGCGCGGCTCCGACCCATCACAGCGCCAGAGCCCGCGCTACCCGGGAATAATTTCTGGGAGACAAGTCGCCGGCCAGAGTAAGTGTTTAATAATGAGCTAGTATACATTCTCCATTTGAGTAGCTCTGTAAATGTGCATATCTCATCTTTTTTGACCATCTAATAAAATATATGTGTTAATCTTTTCCCGGTTTAAAATAATTTGTGTCTAATAAAGAAATTAAAGGTGAATTTAATTTTACCCAATCCATCCCATACCCTAAAAAAATGTTAAGTAAATAAATTTCTTTGCAATTGTACAGTATAAGATTTCCTATCATCTGTGCCCAGTCTTGCCACACAGAGTTAATCCAGCTCTTGTATTGTATCATTAGATCGACGCTACACCAGCTTGTATTGTATGTATTATTGTATTATTCTTAGATCATTAGATCGATATGATAGATATGCACAAATACAACATTTCACAAAGACGGTACACCAGCTTCTGTGGGGAAATGGTAATATGATCTTCCTCCCCCCTATATTTCAACCCTTCCCTCCTATATGTTTCCTCTACCGAGTCGATCCACTCCCATACCTGTGGGCTTTCAGATTCCCTCCATTTTTTAGGGATCAGCCGTTTAGCTGTGTTCAGGAGGTGCGGTGTCAAGGATCCTTTATATTCTTTTATGTTTTCTGTTCCTCCGTGAAATAGGACCACCCATGGGTCTTCTTCTATCTCTTTTTTGGTTATGTCTTTAATCAGTGTCAAAATTTTCTTCCAATAGCTTTTAATCTTCCACCATAGATGGGCCATGGTACCACTGGTTGGACATCCTCTCCAACAGTCTGCCGACTGTCCTTCTCTGTACTTGCTGATTTTATCTGGGGTATTGTACCAACCAGTGATACACTTGAAATTCATCTCAGCCGTTCTCACATCAATTGCTGAGGAATGAGTCAGATTAATGATTCTATCTACTGTGGTTTTCCCTCTATTTATTTCCAATTCCCTTTCCCATTTGTGAATGTACGGGGGTGTCCCCAACTCTTCCGCCCCCATCAGAAATTTGTAAATCCTGGAAACATTCCCCCTCGAACTATCGGTTACACATAGTTGTTCCAGGATAGTATATTCCCCACATTCACGTAGAGGTCCCGGTAAATTTCCGATGAAGGAGGAAAGCTGTAGGTATCGCCACTCGTCTAACCCTGTGAATTCTATCTTCGACCTAATGTCGTGAAATTTCATTAATTTTCCTTTTTGTATCACATCTTAAGATGTTCTATTTTTAATCAAATTTCCCCCCACCCCTTTTGTCCCTGGTGCAAAGAATTCATTATCTTTTATGAGTGGGGAATTATATTCCGATCTTAAGTGTTTGTGAACTCTATCCCATATCCGTAGAGTCGTACGTGTGATTGCATGTGTAGTTTTGTGTGTAAGGTTCTGAATTGTGGTGGGTTCCATATTATTCTTCCTAACCGTGCCCTTGCAAGTGCGCATTCGATATTAAGCCATCTTTTATCATGATTTTCTTTGGCCCACTCTATTACCCGACATATAACCGAGACCGCCAGACCTCCCTTTTTTTTACTCTGTTTTAACACGTGGAAGGAAATCCTATGTTTTTTCTTATTCCATATATAATTCATTAACAAGGAGTTAAGTATGGCGAAATAGGATTGTGGTAGGGCAACTGGGACCATTTGAAATTTATATAAGATTTTCGGAACTAATATCATTTTTACTACATTTATTCTTTCCCTTCCTTTCCTATAACTGTAATATTTGCTGTCGCGGCCTCCCTACTTAGATCGTAGTCTGCTCCCTAGCCCGTTGTAATAATGACAAAGTCTTGGTATTAGGATTGTTTCAAACTTTTGTAGATATCTTGTCGTAAAGCCATCGGGCCCGGGGCTTTTCCCTTTAGCGGAATTTTTTAAGGCCCCCCTAATCTCCTCCTCGGTTATTGGTCCGTCTAGATTTTCAGCGACATCATTATCTATTTTGGGAAGGTTGGCTTTTTTTAAGAAATCTCTTATTTTGGTCTCTTTCTCTCCAGGGTTCCAATCCTTTTGTTTCTCATAGTAACTTCTAAATTCTTCTGCAATGTTGTTGCATGTACCAAGTCCCCATTCTTTTTTCTAATTTTTTCAATAAAATTCCTTTTTTTCTTTTTTTGCACCATTCTAGCTAAGTTTTTACTCGGTTTATTCCCCAATATATATCGCTCTCTCTCAATGTTATTAAGAATGTTCTTAGTTTCTTGTTCTATAACTCTTTTTAGAGTTAGTTTGTGCAGTATTTCTATTTTTTGACTCTTTGTTTTATGAACTTGTTCTAGCTTAAAGGATTTCTTTCCTTATTGATTGTAATTTTTCTTTCCTTTTCCTAGCCCCCTCCATAATAAGTATTCCTCTTATATATGCCTTGTGGGCATCCCCGAGTGAAGCCCTAGAGATCCCCTCCGTGTCGTTCTCACAGAAATAGTTTTCCAATTCCTTCTGTACTCTTCCTACTATCTCCTCATCCTCCAAGTAGGCTTTCATCTAATCTCCACTCGGGTGAGTTTGTTTTCAAGGAAGGTAGGCTGATTTTTAAAGTTATGGGGGCATGGTCGGATATAGTTGTAGCCTCTATTCCTGTTTCAATTACCCTCTCGAGAAGTCTATGATCAATGAGGGTGTAATCTATCAATAGAATGTGTAGTCCCGATTTTTAGGGCGTTGGATTCGCCATATATCCACCAACTGATGGTGGAGCATTCTTTGTCTTAATATTTTCAGCTGTGCCCTTTTCTTAGTCCCCTGTGCCCGGGACGTACTATCGAGGGCAGGGTCCATGCATAGATTCAGGTCCCCCATTATCACCACATGTCCCGCCTCGAAATTTTTAAGTTTTGTTAGAATTTTGTTTACATACTTAATAGGATTTGCATTAGGGGCATATATATTAGCTAATGTATATAAGGATCTGTCAGTCGATCCTCTAATACAAAACGCGTATCTCTTGCAAATCCTATTGCGACTCCTCGAGCTCGCTTTGTTATCGAGTCTCCGTAGTACCACCTGGGATGTCTATGGGAGTACAATCTTATATTAGATTCTAATTAGATTCTAATGTTAGGTGGGTCTCCTGTAGGAATACCACGTCGGCCTTATGATGTCTCTTGACCGGAGAATTTAAACCTTTTACATTATATGAAATAAATTTAATCTCTGTCATCTAACTGTGTGAGGGTCTAGTTTGTGTGGAATCCCCGAGATGGTACCCTGCTCCCTTTCCCCCCTCCCCTCCCTATCCCTCCCACCCCTTCACCCCATTCCCTCCCTCCCTCCTTCTCCCCTCTCTTCCCATCCCTTGATCTATTGTAGACCTGGGAGCCGCTATTGGTAGCCTCCACTCCTTCGCCATCGGCTCCTCATCGAAAGGTGGCACTCAAGAGATGCCCCCCGGCTGCCCACCCATCCCCCCACCTCTCAACATCTTTTTTTTTTCTTTTCTCTTCTCCTTTAAGCTACCCAGTCCGGCAGATCAGGAGCTTTTATGTCCAGTTTTTGACAGAACCTCTCTAGTTCTTCCGGATGTCTAGCGAGCCGATAAGGCACGCGGGAAAACCCCATTGACACTTTACGTTCTGCTCACGCATTACGTCCAGTAGGGGTTTCAGATGTCTTCTCCTTGTTAATGTTTCATTTGATAGGTCGGCAAAGATTTGGATCTCGTTTTCTTTATATCTAATGGGGGGCGTCCCCCTCAACCTTCTGCAAATTTCAGCTTTATCAGCATAGTTCCGGAACCGTACTATGACGTCTCTTGGTCCCCTTCTCTCTGTCTGTCTGTTTAGGATTTCCCACTCGATGTACCCGATCTATTTTAAGCTGTATTGAACTAGTCCCAGCATTGTTTTTGGGTGTCTTTGCAGCTACGCCTCGCGTTGACCTGCTCATCTTATTTTTGTTTTTGTTTGTCGGTCTTATTCTCTTCCTCAGTTTGAGATTATTGATGAGTTTCTACTGACTCCCCACTTCTGTCGCTTTATTTTCCTTTCCCTTCTCTTTCCCTCCCTTCTTCCTTCCTTCCCCCCTCCTTCCTCTCTCTCCCCTTATTAATCAGTTTCTTGTTTGATGTACTTACTAGTCTTCATTGGTTAATTAGTCAATTTATTATTTGATATATTCCCTCTTCCCACCTTGGTTCTGGGCTTTGTGGGGAGTTACCACATTCTTGGCCGGGGGGGCTATAACAGACTTTCCGGGACTAATGGACAGGATATACTTCCACTTCTTATTGTAATATAGTTGGGGGGATTATTTAGCTTGTGTTCCTACTTTTCATACAGATCTTCCCACTTTGGTTCGATAATTTGGGCCGCAGAATTTTGCTGTCAGTCTGGGGGTGCTCCCTGTATGTTAATATTTCTATTATGTTAATATTTCTCCGTTGTAATCAGGTGGTATGGGACTCCAACCCCCCCCAGACCTTCTGCTCTAGTGATCGCAGCTTCGCTCCCGTCCTGCAAATCAATATCTCCATCTCATCTGAGCATTCCATTTGCTCTGTTGTATATGTTAGATCCTTATCATATCTGTACAATTCCTAAGAACTGGGCTATGAGACTGATTTATGCAGCTAAAAGCCTGCCTTTATACTGCTGGTATAAGGCGCAGTTAGGAATTGAGTCCACTTTAATGTTCCCAATCTCGCGTCCCCTAGTTAATTCTGAGATGCTTCTTACAAACTCTCAGTCTGTCCTTTTAAATGCCTCCTTAAGGAGAAAAAAGAAAAAAAAAAAAGAAAAGGCAGAAAAAGCAAAGGGCCATATCTATGAAGTATACACTTATTAATCAACAACAAATAGCAAGCAACAAGCTGATGTCACTATTAGCCGTTCATAGGCAATTATCTGAGCTTCTCATAAATTGCGCTCTTTATCCGTTCACTTCCAGATATATGGTCATGGGGCTGATATAACTTCGAAGATTACCCTTATATTGCCTATATGGCGGACGTCCAGCAACAAAAGAGGGTAAAATCCACTTTAGCGTTCCTGATATTGCACCCACTAGGTATTCCTAATACGCTTCTCTTATTTCCGTGTTATATTTAAGCACATGTGTTCTCAATCTGTCTTTACAAGCGTAAGACCTGTAAAGGTCTTATCACACAGAAGGCTAGTTGATGTTAATATGGACATAGCAGGCTGAGGACCTTATTAGCAATTCATATGCACAAAAAAAAAAAAGGCAGAAAAAGCAAAGAGTTCATATGCACATTCAGAGAGGGTAGCAGTGCGATCAGGGGGGGGGGGAGGTCGGGGAGGACCCGACACGCTAGGGAGCCGCCGCTGGATTCGTAGGAGGATCGATGCCGCTGACAGCCATAGAGCACTCCGGTGCCTCCCTTCCTCACGCACGTCACGTCCTCATCCTTAGGTATGAGTGGTGATTTTTTTTTTATTTTTAACTCCTCCAAAGTCAATGGCCTCTCCACCATCTCTCATCCCGTAACATTGGAAAATTGGCGTCCGCTGAAATTTTTTCAGGGGGGGGGGGGGGGGCCTCGCTTTGGCAGCGGCGATACAGTCGCATAAAAAAGTTAAAATGTAAAAACACCCCACTGCGCTCCCTGCATCTTTCAATATCTATTTGTCCCTACTGTGTACCCCCTCTCCACAACTGCATCTCTGTTTACATTACACAGCACCTCACAGCTCTGGTCCCCTTTACATTACACAGCACCCTGCATCACTGGACCTACAGTATTTCTATTAATTACATTGTTATACAAGATGAAATGGTTCAACTGTTATACAAGATGAAATGGTTCACCATAATGCAGAATCAGTTGGACCCCCGTGTGTGTCACTTGCCACTATCGCCTGCCATGCGTTGCGGATTGTCACTTGCCACGTCGCCTGTCACATGTTGTGGATTGTCACTTGCCAGTTGCAACGTCGCCTGCTGTCACACATTGTGGATTGTCACTTGCCACGTCGCCTGTTGTGGATTGCCAGTTGCCATGACACCAAAAATAGGGAATGTTCCTTCCACTGACACCAATGATTTCTCTTCCATATGAAATGTTTGACAACATGGTAGAATTCCTGTTGTGATACACAGTGATACACAGTGATGTGTAATGTTTCCTCTCAGTAGAGACCAAATATGTCACTATTCCTCCAACTGAAACTAATGTTGGCTCCACTCATTAGTCACCCACCATTCATTTCAAGTACACCAATGATGGGTCCAATGACACCAACAATAGGATTTAACTACAATGATGGGTCAATATGCCTTCCATTGACACCAATGTTGTAGTGAGTGGAGTCCAAATCAGTGAAAAAAATATTGACACAACATGGGTTGTCAATCATTGATGTCAGTGAAAAAGGAGTAATGGCCTAATGTTGATGGCAGTGGAATGAATTATGACCAATCATTGGTGTCAGTGAGATAAGTAGTACCCCGTTGTTGGTGTCAGTGGAAAGCATAAGTATAGTATAGTCAGTGTTAAATTGAGACGACATTGACGTAAGTGAAATGAGTCAGTGGACAGAATAGTACTTGGAGTACTTAGGAATAGTGTCAGTGGGAAGAATATATACCTGGTCAGTGTCAGTGGAAGGAAGGAACGTGAGCCAATTTTGTTGTTAGTGCAACGAATAGTGACCCATCATTGGTGTCAGGGGGAGAAGTTGTTGGTGTCACTGTGTTAGTGAAACAACTGACCTGTCATTGGTGCCAGTTAAAAAAATAGACCCTATTGCTTTTTCCGGTGGTATCTGACGCCCGACAGACTGCACAGATGCTTCCCTTCTACTACGGTCCTGCCCCGGATTGAGAAATTTCGTCGGATCACGCAGGAATTTATTGGAAGCAGCAGTCTCCCCCCCCCCGACTGTTGCGGCTAGAGGAGGTACGGAGAATGAAGTACTTGATCCTCACCGCACAACACAGCGAGGAGCTATACAAAAAAGACCTGGGATATAATGAAGTCTATTCTAATGAAACGCCTGAGTTTGCGCCCTGCAGTCGCGAAAAGGTAAGGGGAGAGAGCCCTTGGCCTTTGAATGCGTCCACGGAATTTAGTGTAAGGGTGGACACCATGGGATCACTTGGTCCACAGGGGCTATGTATTTTCAATCTGTTTTCTTTTGTCTCTGTTCACATTATTCTTGTACTGTGTGGGGCCTCCCCCCATTTTGTGGTGTTAAATAAAATAAATATTTGGGGGAAAAAAATTGTGAAGAATCATTGGTGTCAGTAGAAGGAATAGTCCCTATTTTGGCATAAGTGGAAAGAATAGTCAGCCAACATTGAAGTCAATAGTCATCGGTGTCAGTGGAAGTTTGTATTATTGGAGTCAGTCGAAAGAATAGTGAGGTGGAGATTATCATTTGTCTCACTTTAAGGATTAGTGATCCATCACTAGTGTATTTGAAAAGATTAGAGACCCATGATTGGTGTCAGTGGAGTAAATTGCCCAATAATGTCTCATGAGCCTATAAAATTGATTGCTAGTAATGTAATGAATTCCATCCGTCCAGCCATCTACTACCTCTGCTTGTAGAGTCGCAGTCACAAGTTGCACCTAATCTTCTGGGTGCAGTCCTTGACCCTGACCCCGACACACTGAACATATGAAGGCTGAACTCAAACTCAAAGCTCAAATGCGCCTTTTCTCCACAGCGGTGACACAGCTTCGGCTTACCATGGTAGAGTTTTAATGGGTCGTAGTTCTTTAACCAAGCCTCTAGAACCAGAGTCTCTATTCCTCAGAATGTGAGGATAATTGTGATCTTTTTTAGGTTCAATAAATATTTATTAAAGGTTTTCAGAAAGAATTCTAAGGAAAGAAAACGGAGCCGACCCCCGACAAAGGGCAGCCAGATCCACAAAAAGACAAACTTGCACAAATATTCACATTATGGGTACATTTATAAGGCAATCCTGCACAAAAAAAGAGAACTACTCCTCGATCCGGGCGCCCGAGATTGCCGATAACATCCGAACAGCAAATGAAATTCTTTTGGAATTTAATGGAGCCCGAGAGAATGGAGAGAAGGGCTATAAAGGGAGATGGGGAGAGGGGTTCACCGTACAGTTCAGAATATATTTGAATGTGGTTCCAGAACGGGCGGATCAAATCACAGTCCCACCAAACAGTCTTTTGGTGCATCTCCAGCAGGAGTCAGAAGCCGATGGAAACATGACAATAATTTATAATTAGCTAGCATAGCTAATAGCATAGCTAGACATCGAGGACTGTCCGCCATTCCGCCTCGCTGATGGGCCTCTTCAGGTCCCCTGACCACGCTGCAGTGAATTTAGGGAGGGAACTGTGGGTCTATTCCCGTAATTATTTTGTATACCAACGCTCTCGCTGGGCTTCTGGAAATGAGCACAATTGCTCAAATCCTGTCAGGGGCCTGTGAACCTGTCTATAATAGGCTACAATAGGCCGGCCAGGTGTATATGGGTAAGCCAGGCCAGGAAGCCTTATCATAGTCAAAAGCTGGGTTGTCAAATAGGGGAGTCAGGGGGCTGGGGTCGGTCGTAAGTGCCCAGGTCTCCCTCCTACGCAGAGGCGTCTTTAGGGGGGGCAGAGGCCCCAACATTATGCTGTGCATGGTGATGTGCCCCCCCATAAAAGTTATTTTTATTTTTTTTGCTTTTTCGGGCCGCCGCTGGAGTAAAAGTCTCTCCTGAGAGGGACTGCGTCCCCAGTAGTCAGCTCTGCGGGGCTTCCTCCCCCCTCCCTCAGCTCGCTGACACTGCATAATGCGAGCGTTCACACAACCACCGCCGCCCGATCTGCTCCTTGCCCTGCATCACTAAACTGCATTATCACCATTCCTTCTCTCCCCCATCTGTCTTCTTTCAAGACATTTACAATTTACTTTCTGTAACGGTCACCACTGTTTACGATATTCCATTCCATCGCCCCATGACAGCTTATCCGACAGTCCGACAGACATCAGACACGACCCATTTCATTTCCCAGAATAACCGAGACAAAACAAGCTCTGGTACTGGTTCCAAAATGAACTAATGAATCCTTTAATGGTAACTTAGCTTTGTTACAGTTAATCACATGGACAAAGACACACTCCACCCACACATCACACAATTCATACACATTCTTTTAGATAATGACATTCCGATTACCCGACATACTGCCCCATCATACCCTCTGCACTCCTCCTCTCCTGTACATACTTCCCCATCATACCCTCTGCACTCCTCTCCTGTACATACTGCCCCATCATACCCTCTGCACTCCTCCTCTCCTGTACATACTGCCCCCATCATACCCTCTGCACTCCTCTCCTGTACATACTGCCCCCGTCATACCCTCTGCACTCCTCCTCTCCTGTACATACAGCCCCTGTTTGAGGTCATTAGCTGCATAAAGACACCTGTCCACCCCATACAATCAGTAAGAATCCAACTACTAACATGGCCAAGACCAAAGAGCTGTCCAAAGACACTAGAGACAAAATTGTACACCTCCACAAGGCTGGAAAGGGCTACGGGGAAATTGCCAAGCAGCTTGGTGAAAAAAGGTCCACTGTTGGAGCAATCATTAGAAAATGGAATAAGCTAAACATGACTGTCAATCTCCCTTGGACTGGGGCTCCATGCAAAATCTCACCTCGTGGGGTCTCAATGATCCTAAGAAAGGTGAGAAATCAGCCCAGGACTACTCGGTCAATGACCTGAAAAGAGCTGGGACCACCGTTTTCAAGGTTACTGTTGGTAATACACTAAGACGTCAAGGTTTGAAATCATGCATGGCACGGAAGGTTCCCCAGCTTAAACCAGCACATGTCAAGGCCCGTCTTCAGTTTGCCAATGACCATTTGGATGATCCAGAGGAGTCATGGGAGAAAGTCATGTGGTCAGATGAGACCAAAATATAACTTTTTGGTCATAATTCCATGAGTACCATCCCAAGAACACCATCCCATCTGTGAAGCATGGGGGTGGTAGCATCATGCTTTGGGGGTGTTTTTCTGCACATGGGACAGGGCGACTGCACTGTATTAAGGAGAGTATGACCGGGGCCATGTATAGCGAGATTTTGGGCAACAACCTCCTTCCCTCAGTTAGATCTTCAAAGTCGAGGCTGGGTCTTCCAACATGACTATGATCCGAAGCACACAGCCAGGATAACCAAGGAGTGGCTCTGTAAGAAGCATATCAAGGTTCTGGCGTGGCCTAGCCAGTCTCCAGACCTAAACCCAATAGAGAATCTTTGGAGGGAGCTCAAACTCTGACTGATCTAGAGAAGATCTGTGTGGAGGAGTGGGCAAAAATCCCTCCTCCAGTGTGTGCAAACCTGGTTGAAAAACTACAAGAAACGTATGACCTCTGTAATTGCAAACAAAGGCTACTGTACCAAATATTAACATTGTTTTTCTCAGGTGTTCAAATACTTATTTGCAGCTGTATCATACAAATAAATAGTTTAAAAAATCATACATTGTGATTTCTGGAATTTTTTTTTTGATTATGTCTCTCACAGTGGACATGCACCTACGATAACAATTTCAGACCCCTCCATGATTTCCAAGTGGGAGAACTTGCAAAATAGCAGGGTGTTCAAATACTTATTTTCTGCACTGTATATGTATATATATATATATATATATATAATTGCATTTTATAGTTGGCCCCCCTACTTTTGTCCCTGTCCCTGTCCCCCCATGTAAATATGAAACCTGGAGACGCCACTGCTATTACGAGATACCTTGGGGACAGATAGGGGGGACAGATCCAGAGGAGCACGCGGAGATCAGTTGAGGTTAAGTCCTGTTCAACCTGGGTAGAGATCTTAGTCAGGAGCGGGAGAGCACCGCCGATAGAGTTCAAATTCAGGGAGACCCGTTCCACCGTTGGAGACGGGGGAGCAAAGCAGTGAGTGTTTCAGCCTAGGGCACTTCCCGCGGAAAAGGTATAACAACTTCGGCAATACGTCCATTTTTAGAGTGTTCATACGCATAAACCATGACACTAGCAAGTCCATGCGGACTGGTCCGAAGCCTGGTCAAGAGCGGAGTATAGTTCAAGGCGTAAATCTTGGACAATTGTGGTGGGATGGCTGTTCCCAAGTAAGAGATGGATTTCTCCACTGGGAAGGAAAAATTGGACTTGATTAGACTTGAGAAGACGCTGTGGCAAGGATAGGTTCAACGCTTCCGTCTTGGACAAATTCAGTTTGCAATTGCTAAGTCTACCAAATCTGTCTATCTCCAGGATGGAGGGGATGCTCAGGTGGGGTTGAGTGACATAAAGAAGCAGGTCATAACAGGGAGAGCTTGCAATTTAGCGGAGGGCGTTTAGATCCCGTGAATGTTCGGGTTTGCCCCAAAGCGAAAAGGAGAGAGAGGGGGAAACCCTGTCGTGTGCCATAGGCCCGAAAATGCTCTCGCGTATCCATTCCCTGTACTCCACCCCCTCTGCCTCTGTCAACGGCTTATGCCTATGCTGATAGCTGAAGCAGTGTAGATTCCAGGAAGGACCAACTGACCCTAGCCTTCTCCGCATCACAGGAGAGAAGGGAAGATGGTAGTCGGTGCCCAGAGAGGGCATAAGCTATGAGGGTCTTGGTAGTGTTGTCACGGGCCTCGCGGCCTGCTCTCCATGTATAATAGGGGGGAAAAACGATCAGAGAGAATTTTCGTGAAGAGCTTCAGATCAATATTGAGAAGAGAGATAGGCATGTCTAACTATAGAGTTACCAGGTTTAGGAAGGACTACAATCGGGGCCAGGAGGAGAGAATGGAGAGGGACGAACACCCTCCTCGATGGCGTTAAAGGCCTTTGCGGGGGGGGCGAACAACTTATAGAAGCGTGCTGTGAATCCGTCTGGCGTCTTAGCCAACACCTTGCCCCCACCGGGAGATGCGATGACGTGGCTGAAGAGTGTTCGCCAAAAGCCTACCGCACTTGTTGGCTTGAGAGTAATGGGTGAAGCGTCCCTAATCTCTCGCCACCAAGGAGCGGTCAGAGAAAATATGTAACAGTGCGCCGCCAGATCCACCAAAGTGGCAGCGTCAGGCGTCATCGCTTGTGCGATTCCTCTAGAGTCGTGATAGTAGCCAGAAGCCGTGAGCCTGGAGCCATATGCTGGATGAATTTACATCTAAGGACACAATTGAGGGCTTCCCACTTCGTAATCCGCGTTGAAGTTTGAAATGGTTTGAACTATGTCGGCAGTGCAGGTCAGGTCTGTGAGGAGATTGTCATTGAGTCTCCGACCAGAATGGAAGCAGAAGGCGAGAGGTCCAGCAATGATTGTGAGATGAGTATATAGTCTAGTCTGCTGTACGAGGTGTGGGTAGTATCCCTTGGCAGAGTGATTAAGAACTCTCCAAACATCATCTAGGGAGAGATTAGTAAGAAGAGTGCCCAGCCTGGTCAGAATAGGTAATGAGAGCGAGGACTTACTATCTAAAGTTAGTTCTTGGAGAAGGAGAATCTGGGTACGTCATTTTAGTTCAGGGAAGAAACTGTCAGAAAATTGTAATAGGACCTATTCCTTCATCTAACTTCAACGTTGGGTCGCTATAACTTCCACTTAGGGGGTGTCCCAGTGACAACAATGTTGGCTCACTATTCCTTCCACTGACTCCCACAACAGTCACTGTAAGGGTCACGATTTCATCAAATGACATCACAATCCTTTTCACTGACACCAATAATAGGGACTATTCCTTCAACTGACTCCAATGATGGCTCACTATTCTTCGTTTTTTGCCTCTGCGTAACTCCTGCATACTTTCAGCGATTGAGACCATTTAACTTTTAAAATGTTGATCTCTTTTCAGCTAATGATGGGACTTCTTATTTTGTACTAATTTATACTATATTAATTTAGAGAGCGCATGCGCGGCCGGCCGGAGCAGATGTGCCTCTGAGCTGCTCCGCACACCCCC
This sequence comes from Rana kukunoris, assembly GCA_029574335.1. Taxonomy (NCBI): domain Eukaryota; kingdom Metazoa; phylum Chordata; class Amphibia; order Anura; family Ranidae; genus Rana; species Rana kukunoris. The sequence continues at coordinate 81,859,027 of CM056055.1, read as the reverse complement.
GGCAGTTTGTGCTATTATTAGCGGTCCCGCACCTCATCCGCGGCATCCGACCACCTGATCCTGCTGGGGTGAGGATCGGGAATCTGCTGGATGTCTTTCCAGCGCCGGAACAAGTCCCAGGGTGGCCCTTGTTACTCGTCCTGGACGACGAGCAAGAAATCCAAGATGGCGACCGGCTGCAAGCACACGAGGGACATGCAGAGATGTGAAGCCTCCCTCGCAGAAGACGGTTCCTCAGGCAAATGGTGGCTCCAAACCAGGCTCCGTGTCCTCCCCAGCTACAGGTGAGCCTGCCAGTGTACATGGCTCACCTATTAGCCCTGCACAATCTCCCTCACAGGGGACAGCCCTATCACCTAGCCAGGACTCCCATGCTTCCTCTCAGCTAGATAGGGAGATGGCAGACATATTATGCAGCCAGCCTAGCAGCCAGGATTTGGATCAGGACAGCATCACTGATTTCCCCAGCTGTCACGTCAGCTCAGCCACAATACTCAGGGGACCCAATACTTTTAGCCCGCTTTGCGGATTTGCTGCAAAGGGAACTGTCTAAAGCTACCAGCAAATTAGCCCTGGACATAAAACAAGATTTCCAGGAACTGGGCTTGCCGGCTGGAAAGCATTGAATCTAAAGTAGATGACACAGTTCATAGGGTATCCCGGAACTCTAACTTGCATGATCGCCTTGAGAAAGCCTACTCTAAGATCGACGATCTCGAAAATCGCGCCAGGCGCTATAATTTTCGTATCAGGGGCATCCCTGAGTCTATAAAAAGATATAACATCTGTCGCTCATTCACAAATGCAAGCCGCAGTGCCTGGTATTGATGGACTTCATATGGAAATAGATTGTATACATTGGGCTCTAGTCCCTCTGAAACCTGATGGCCCCCCCAGGGATGTGAAGCCACATTTTTTCCGGATTAAAGAAGCAGAGAAAATCCTGATCTGGAAATTGATGGTATTAAGCTCCAAATATTTGCAGACATTTCCCAGGCTACGATCTAGAAGATGGGTTCGTTTAAACCTTTGCTTCTGCCACTGATACAACGGAACATTCGTTACAGGTGGAACTACCCCTTTAAACTTCAATTCACCTTTAACAACAAGACTTACTCCTTCTCCTCATTTACTGAGGGTGAATCGATTCTGCTGCCGTCTCGGAACAAGACCGGATCCAGTGATCCCCCTCCACTCTTTGGTCGATGAAGCCGACGAAGATGACGAAGACGTCAGCTGCTTCCTCTTGTACAACTTGAGGACTTGTTGCATAATGTCTGATGTTTTTTTTTTCTTTTTTTGTTTTAAGCTGCGGCTTCTCAGTGGTCCTGATATGGGACATTAGCCGTTGCCTGTCCACTCTCCCCCCTTTTTTTTTCTTTTTTTTTTCCCTTCTTGTTTTGTTTGGAGTGCGGCTTCTCAGTGGTCCTGATATAGGACATTAGCCGTTTCCTTCCCACTCCCCCCCCCCTTTTTTTAAAAAATTTTTTTTTACTATTATTTTTATTTTATGTTTTGTTTTTTGTTCGTTTTGTTGATGTCGGACATTCTCACGTTAACACATGCTATTATGTTATATTTCTATGCTGTTTTATTTTATGGTCTTATGTGTTTTTATGGGCAGAGCTGTGGGACCAAACAATGTACATGTTTGTATCTATGTGTATCTTTACTGCCGGGGGGTGTCTATGCACTCTCCTTATTCGAAGGACTCTTTCCACTACTAGTTTTTGGTGAAGACTCCTCCGTGCTCTGAGCTTCGGCTTTGAGACACTTCATTTGTTGATTGGTTGCTATCCATGGCTTTCTACTTTTTTTTGCTGTGGTATTCGGCGTCGGGAGTTTCCTGGCCCGATTGTTTTTCTGATTCTTTTTTTTTTTTTCTCTATTTTTGTTTTAACCTTTTCTGTCATTGTCCTTTTCCTGAGGGTTACCTGGAGTTTCTCTTGGCATTCCTGGATCCTGCGGGTCGCGACTTGGTGGGTGAGTTTTTCTGTTGATAATTGTCTGGCTGCTTCCTATGTCTAGTTTAAAGTCAACCTCTCAGAATATTCGGTTGCTTTCCCATAATGTTCAGGGTTTTGGATCGCCAGCCAAACGGATTAAGGCCTTCACACATTATCGATCTTTGGGGGCGGATATAGTTGCTCTCCAAGAGACGCACTTTACCTCCCGGTTCACTCCTCGATATCTTCATAGTGATTACCCTCTTTGCTACTATGCTAATGCATCAGAGAAAAAGAGAGGCGTGGCCCTATGTTTTTCTAGACGCATGTCGTTCACTGAAACCAAAGTTCTTATGCTTAGGACTATGTCTTCCCGAAAAAGAGGTGAGAAGCATGTAAAGAGTAGGAGCGCAAGGGCGCCGCAGTCGGGGTCTGAGGATCCCAGTCCCCCTTCCACAGTTCTATCCTTACCTGAAGGACCAGAAGCAACTGGCCAGTCTGTGTCATTTTGGGTGGAAAGAGTGCCCTTTTACCGGTGAAAAGGAGGAGTAGACGTTCTTCATTTAAACGTTCTTCTTCCGCGATAGTGGCCACAACTGCCTGAATCGCCTCCGCCATCTGTTGTCAGAGGTAAGCCTCTCAAGGCCAAGCACAAGGCCAGAAGAAGCCATGGGGGCAAAATTATGTAAAGCAGAGTCCCAAGTTCTCCTTATGAAGGGGCACCCCAGCTCACTCGAATGGGGGGAGAGCTTCTGCAGTTTTTAGAATCTTGGCAGGAAGAGATCGGAGACAGATTGTTCATCTCCCACCGTATCTCTAGGGTACAACCTAGAGTTTCGAATGTTTCCACCTTTTACTGCACTATTAGTGTATAAGTGTATAAGTTGCCACCTTTTCATCAAGCCAAACCCGAACACATTAGCAGCGCACACCAATATATTTTTTCCCGCCACCCCAGCAATATCTCAGCTATATAAATATTTTTGTAGTACATTAAATTCCTCTCATTACCTCTGTACAAAGCAATGCACAGCTAATTTTTATTTTTTTATGTAGGGCTATATACTGTGATTAAATAAAATTTCTAATCATAAGTAGTTAATCACAAAAGTCCCCCTTTATATCAGAGTCAACGTTGGTGTGTTCTCCTTTAGATCTAAATCCAGAGTTCCCAATTACATTTGAATGCACAGGGTTCTGCAGAAGAGAAGTGCAGAGGGTATTATGATGGGGGCAGTATGTACAGGAGAGGAGGAGCGTGCAGAGGGTATGACGGGGGCCCTCAGTATGTATGTACAGGAGAGGAGGAGTGCAGAGGGTATGGACAGGGGCAGTATGTATACAGGAGAGGAGGAGTGCAGAGGGGATGATGGGGTAGTATGTACAGGAGAGGAGGAGTGCAGAGGGTATGATGGGGCAGTATGTACAGGAGAGGAGGAGTGCAGAGGGTATGACAGGGGCAGTATGTACAGGAGAGGAGGAGTGCAGAGGGTATGACAGGGGCAGTATGTACAGGAGAGGAGTAGTGCAGAGGGTATGACGGGGGCAGTATGTACAGGAGAGGAGGAGTGCAGAGGGTATGGACGGGGGCAGTATGTACAGGAGAGGAGGAGAGCAGAGGGGATGATGGGGTAGTATGTACAGGAGAGGAGGAGTGCAGAGGGTATGACGGGGGCAGTATGTACAGGAGAGGAGGAGAGCAGAGGGTATGATGGGGCAGTATGTACAGGAGAGGAGTGCAGAGGGTATGATGGGGCAGTATGTACAGGAGAGGAGGAGTGCAGAGGGTATGACAGGGGCAGTATGTACAGGAGAGGAGGAGTGCAGAGGGTATGATGGGGGCGGGCAGTATGTACAGGAGAGGAGTAGTGCAGAGGGTATGACGGGGGGCAGTATGTACAGGAGAGGAGGAGTGCAGAGGGTATGGACGGGGGCAGTATGTACAGGAGAGGAGGAGTGCAGAGGGTATGACAGGGGCAGTATGTACAGGAGAGGAGTAGTGCAGAGGGTATGACGGGGGCAGTATGTACAGGAACCATGAGGAGGAGTGCAGAGGGTATGGATGGGGCCCAGCAGTCTGTACAGGAGAGGAGGAGTGCAGAGGGGATGATGGGGTAGTATTATGTACAGGAGAGGAGGAGTGCAGAGGGTGAGTATGATGGGGGCAGTATGTACAGGAGAGGAGTGCAGAGGGTATGATGGGGCAGTATGTACAGGAGAGGAGGAGTGCAGAGGGTATGGATGGGGGCAGTATGTACAAGGAGAGGAGGAGTGCAGAGGGGATGATGGGGGAGGAGTATTGTACAGGAGAGGAGGGTGCAGAGGGTATGATGGGGGAGTATGTAAGGAGAGTGAGTGCAGAGGTATGATGGGGGCAGTATGTACAGGAGAGGAGGAGTGCAGAGGGTATGATGGGCAGTATGTACAGGAGAGGAGTGCAGAGGATATGATGGGGCAGTATGTACAGGAGAGGAGTGGAGGAGGGTATGAATGGGGGCAGTATGTACAGCAAGTGATGTGCAGAGGGTATGATGGGTGCAGTATGTACAGGAGCGGACGGGCAGTGGTATGATGGGGCAGTATGTTAGGAGAGGAGGAGTGCAGAGGGTATGATGGGCAGTATGTACAGAGAGAGACGGTGCAGAGGGTATGATGGGGCAGTATGTTCAGGAGAGGAGTGCAGAGGGTATGATGGGGTAGTGATTGTACAGGAGAGAGAGTGCAGAGGGTATGAATGGGGCAGTATGTACAGAAGGAGAAGTGCGGGGGTATGATGGGTGCCACGTATGTTAAGGAGAGAGGAGTGCACGAGGGTGTCTTGATGGGGGAAGTATGTACAGGAGAGGAGTGCAGAGGGTATGATGGGCGCTGTTAGTCTGGAGAGGAGTGCAGGAAGGGTATGATGGGCGCGCAGTTAGTACTGGAGAGGAGTGTAGAGGGTATGATGGCTGCCAGTTAGTACAGGAGAGGAGTTTGGAGGGTATGATGGGGCAGTTAGTACAGGAGAGGAGTGCGGAAGGTAAGATTGGCGCAGTTAGTACAGGAGGAGGAGTCGCGGAAGGTAAGATTGGCGCAGTTAGTACAGGAGAGGAGGTCAGAGGGTATGGCGGGTGGCAGTATGGGGGGGATTTCTTGTGGTGTCTATGGGATGACAGGGCGTGATGTTGGACGCTAAGGGCAAGGAAAGTGAATGGAACGATGTCCTCGGTGGGGGGTTAGGAATGCAGCTCGGAGTGATGTCTGTATGACGTGATCTGGGGGTGATGCAAGCTGGGGGGAGTTGGGGGCTGAGAAGTGGTCAGATAGCGATGTATAAAAAAAAAACCTCATCCACTTTTTTACAACCTAGAGTTTCGAATGTTTCCACCTTTTACTGCACTATAAGTGTATAAGTGTACAAGTTGCCACCTTTTCATCAAGCCAAACCCGAACACATTAGCAGCGCACACCAATATATATATAATTATTTTTGTAGTACATTAAATTCATTACCTCTGTACAAAGCAATGCACAGCTAATTTTTGTGCATGTAGGTATATACGTGGGCAGTAATGTACAGGAGAGGAGTTAATGAAGAGGGTATGACGGGAGGCAGTATGTACAGGAGAGGAGGAGTGCAGAGGGTATGGACGGGGGCAGTATGTACAGAGAGGAGGAGTGCAGAGGGATGATGGGGGTAGTATGTACAGGAGAGGAGGAGTGCAGAGGGTATGATGGGGCAGTATGTACAGGAGAGGAGTAGTGCAGAGGGTATGATGGGGGCAGTATGTACAGGAGAGGAGGAGTGCAGAGGGTATGACAGGGGTAGTATGTACAGGAGAGGAGGAGTGCAGAGGGTATGACAGGGGCAGTATGTACCAGGAGAGGAGTAGTGCAGAGGGTATGACGGGGGCAGTATGTACAGGGAGGAGGAGTGCAGAGGGTATGACAGGGGCAGTATGTACAGGACGAGGAGTGCAGAGGAGGTAGTGGAGGAGGAGGGGATGATGAGGGTAGTATGTACAGGAGAGGAGGACTGCAGAGGGTATGATGGGGCAGTATGTACAGGAGAGGAGTGCAGAGGGTATGATGGGGCAGTATGTACAGGAGAGGAGGAGTGCAGAGGGTATGACAGGGGCAGTATGTACAGGAGAGGAGGAGTGCAGAGGGTATGATGGGGGCAGTATGTACAGGAGAGGAGTAGTGCAGAGGGTATGACGGGGGCAGTATGTACAGGAGAGGAGGAGTGCAGAGGGTATGGACGGGGGCAGTATGTACAGGAGAGGAGGAGTGCAGAGGGTATGATGGGGGCAGTATGTACAGGAGAGGAGTAGTGCAGAGGGTATGACGGGGGCAGTATGTACAGGAGAGGAGGAGTGCAGAGGGTATGGATGGGGGCAGTATGTACAGGAGAGGAGGAGTGCAGAGGGGATGATGGGGTAGTATGTACAGGAGAGGAGGAGTGCAGAGGGTATGATGGGGCAGTATGTACAGGAGAGGAGTGCAGAGGGTATGATGGGGCAGTATGTACAGGAGAGGAGGAGTGCAGAGGGTATGATGGGCAGTATGTACAGGAGAGGAGTGCAGAGGATATGATGGGGCAGTATGTACAGGAGAGGAGTGTAGAGGGTATGATGGGGTAGTATGTACAGGAGAGGAGGAGTGCAGAGGGTATGATGGGGCAGTATGTACAGGAGAGGAGTGCAGAGGGTATGATGGGGCAGTATGTACAGGAGAGGAGTGCAGAGGGTATGATGGGGCAGTATGTACAGGAGAGGAGGAGTGCAGAGGGTATGATGGGGCAGTATGTACAGAAGAGAAGTGCAGAGGGTATGATGGGTGCAGTATGTACAGGAGAGGAGGAGTGCAGAGGGTATGATGGGGTAGTATGTACAGGAGAGGAGGAGTGCAGAGGGCATGATGGGGCAGAATGTACAGGAGAGGAGTGCAGAGGGTATGATGGGGCAGTATGTATAGGAGAGGAGGAGTGCAGAGGGTATGATGGGGGCAGTATGTACAGGAGAGGAGGAGTGCAGAGGGTATGATGGGGCAGTATGTACAGGAGAGGAGTGCAGAGGGTATGATGGGGCAGTATGTATAGGAGAGGAGGAGTGCAGAGGGTATGATGGGGCAGTATGTACAGGAGAGGAGGAGTGCAGAGGGTAATGATGGGGCAGTATGTACAGGAGAGGAGTGGAGAGGGTATGATGGGGGCAGTATGTACGAGGAGGAGTGCAGTGCAGGTAGAGGAGGGTGCAGAGGGTATGATGGGGCAGTATGTACAGGAGAGGAGTGCAGAGGGTATGATGGGGAAGTAAGTATGTACAGGAGAGGAGGAGTGCAGAGGGATGATGGGGCAGTGATGTATGAGGAGGGCCAGTATGTACAGAGAGGGAGTGATGCGAGGTAGATGGGGCAGTATGTTCAGGAGAGGAGTGTAGAGGGTATGATGGGGTAGTATGTACAGGAGAGGAGTGCAGAGGGTATGATGGGGCAGTATGTACAGAAGAGAAGTGCAGAGGGTATGATGGGTGCAGTATGTACAGGAGAGGAGGAGTGCAGAGGGTATGATGGGGGCAGTATGTACAGGAGAGGAGTGCAGAGGGTATGATGGGCGCAGTTAGTACTGGAGAGGAGTGCAGAGGGTATGATGGGTGCAGTTAGTACGGGAGAGGAGTGCAGAGGGTATGATGGGCGCAGTTAGTACTGGAGAGGAGTGTAGAGGGTATGATGGCTGCAGTTAGTACAGGAGAGGAGTTTGGAGGGTATGATGGGCGCAGTTAGTACAGGAGAGGAGTGCGGAAGTAAGATTGGCGCAGTTAGTACAGGAGAGGAGTGCGGAAGGTAAGATTGGCGCAGTTAGTACAGGAGAGGAGGTCAGAGGGTATGGCGGTGGCAGTATGGGAGGGATTTCTTGTGGTGTCTATGGGATGACCAGGGAGTGATGTTGGAAGCTAAGGGAAGGAAAGTGACCATGGAACGATGTCCCTCGGCTGGGGGGGTAGGAAGCAGCTCGGAGTGATGTCTGTGTATGACGTGATCTGGGGGTGATGCAAGCTGGGGGGAGTTGGGGGCTGAGAAGTGGTCAGATAGCGATGTATAAAAAAAAAACCTCCTCATCACTTTTTTACATTCATAATAATGAATCACACAACAGTACTAGATGTATGCACAGATCTATGTAATCCAATTAGACTGGATAATGTGGGGTCATTCATGTAACTGTGTGTGTATGTGGTGAGTTCACACTTCTGATTGTACATGTATACAGGCTCTGAGTCGTACAATCAGAAGTGTGAACTCACCACATACACAGGTTACATGAATGGCTATAAATGACTCCACATTATCTGGTCTGAACAATTGAATTGGATGATGTGTGCACAGAATGTTCATGAAGTGTGAAGTGATCTGTCACATGTGATCGGGCTGCTGCAGACCTCACCCCCCCTCCCCCACACTTAAACTCACTATCTCCTCGGATTCTTCTCCTTTGAAAAAATCTCCATGAAAGTGTGTACTACTACTATCCACCCTAGGAAACTTCTCCCCCCAGAACAATTCATCTCACTCACACCCCCTTTCCTTACCTCTGTACAAAGCAATGCACAGCTAATTTTTATTTTTTTATGTAGTATATACTGTGATTAAATAAAATTTCTAATCATAAGTAGTTAATCACAAAAGTCCCCCCTTTATATCAGAGTCAACCGTGTTCTCCTTTAGATCTAAATCCAGAGTTCCCAATTACATTTGAATGCACAGGGTTCTGCAGAAGAGAAGTGCAGAGGGTATGATGGGGGCAGTATGTACAGGAGCCCCAACCAGAGGGGCGGCCGGCCTTCCAGTAAAGGTGAGGGAGGAATGGGGCAGTTATGATCCCCAGTTATGCAGAGGGTAACAGGTGCAGGGGTATGAGGGATGCAGAGGGTATGACAGGGGCAGTATGTACAGGAGAGGGTATGACGGGAGGCAGTAGTGCCAGGGAGATGAGGAGTGGGAGGGCAGTATGGGAGGTATGTACACAGCAGAGGGAGTGAGGAGGGAGAGGGGGTATGTACAGGTAAGTAGAGGAGAGGAGAGCAGGGGGTAGCAGGGATATTGGAGAGGACGGTGCAGAGGGTATGCAGGGGCCCATGGGAGGGAGTTATGTGCAGTCGGGCAGGAGGAGTGATGAGAGGTATGACAGGGGCAGTATGTACAGGAGAGGAGGAGTGCAGAGGGTATGATGGGGGCAGTATGTACAGGAGAGGAGGTAGTGCAGAGGGGTATGACGGGGGCAGTATGTACAGGAGAGGAGGAGTGCAGAGGGTATGGAGGGGAGCAGTATGTACAGCAGAGGAGGAGTGCAGAGGGGATGATGGTGGTAGTATGTACAGGAGAGGAGGAGTGCAGAGGGTATGATGGGGCAGTATGTACAGGAGAGGAGGAGTGCAGAGGGTATGATGATGGGGCAGTATGTACAGGGAGAGGGTGGAGAGGGTTATGATGGGGGCAGTATGTACAGGAGAGGAGGAGTGCAGAGGGTATGATGGGGCAGTATGTACAGGGAGGAGGAGTGCAGAGGGTATGATGGGGAAGTATGTACAGGAGAGGAGGAGTGCAGAGGGTATGATGGGGCAGTATAGTACAGGAGAGGAGTGCAGAGGGTATGATGGGGCAGTATGTTCAGGGGAGGAGTGTAGAGGGTATGATGGGGCAGTATGTACAGGAGAGGAGGAGTGCAGAGGGTATGATGGGGCAGTATGTACAGAAGAGGAGTGCAGAGGGTATGATGGGTGCAGTATGTACAGGAGAGGAGGAGTGCAGAGGGTATGATGGGGCAGTATGTACAGGGAGAGGAGTGCAGAGGGTATGATGGGCGCAGTAGTTGTACAGGAGAGGAGTGCAGAGGGGTATGATGGGGGCAGTATAGTACAGGAGAGAGGAGTGCAGAGGGTATGATGGGCGCAGTAGTACTGGAGAGGAGTGTAGTAGCGAGGTATGATTGATGCGTATAGTACAGGAGGAGGAGTTTTGAGGGTATGATGGGGGCAGTTAGTACAGGAGAGGAGGAAGGGTTGTGCGGAAGGTATAGAGTCTGGGTATGCAGGGCAGTTATGTACAGGAGAGGAGGTAGTGCGGAGGGTAAGATTGCGCAGTTAGTTACAGGAGAGGAGGTGCAGAGGGGTATGGCCGGCAGTGGCAGTATGGGGAGGGATTTCTTGTGGTGTCTATGGGAGACCAGGGAGTGATGTTGGAAGCTAAGGGAAGGAAAGTGACCATGGAACGATGTCCCTCGGGTATGGGGCAGTATGTGTAGGAAGCAGATCGGAGGACAGGGGAGTGATGTCTGTATGACGTGATCTGGGGGTGAGCAAGCTGGGGGGAGTTGGGGGCTGAGAAGGGTGCTCAGATAGCGAGATGTATAAAAAAAAAACTCATCCACTTTTTACATTCATAATAATGAATCACACAACAGTACTAGATGTATGCACAGATCTATGTAATCCAATTAGACGGATAATGTGGGGTCATTCATGTAACCTGTGGTGTATGTAGGTGAGTTCACACTTCTGATTGTACATGTATACAGGCTCTGAGTCGTACAATCAGAAGTGTGAAACTCACCACATACACAGGTTACATGGGATGGCTATAAATGACGCCACATTATATGGTCTGGTCTCAATTGAATTGGATGATGTGTGCAAGTATGTTCATGAAGTTGTGCAGAAGTGATCGTGTCACATGTGATCGGGGACGCGGCGTGCAGAGGGTCCTACCACACCCCTCCCCCACACTTAAACTCACTATCTCCTCGGATTCTTTTCCTCTTGAAAAAATCTGTCCATGAAAGTGGTGTACTACTACTATCCACCCTAGGAAAACTTCTCCCC